>OY294058.1:46684335-47884335 GCA_958510865.1 Myrrha octodecimguttata | reverse complement strand
TGAAAGTAACCAGTCTATTAAAAAGTGAAACTGCGTTCGGAGGAATCAATAGGCCGGTGACTCCTCTGGGAACGAATTAAAACAAGCGCGTAAAAGCTCCTGACCTCACGTCAGTGCTTTTCTAGATTTCTTGAATTCGATACAGGGCCGGATCTAGGATTTCAGCGCCCGTGGCAAGTTATCGAAATGCGCCCTTTTCAAATTTTTTTTCAATGACTACATACTTTCCATGAATGATAGTATTTATTCTATTCTTAAGATATTTTACAATTATTATATTCTTTTATATATTATAAGGTAGTGAAGAGAACTCACAATAAACGTATTAATATACGATAATGAAGGTATGAAGAAAACAAAAAGGGAAGCGAATAGAATAATTCATTCTCAAAAAAATATATAAGCATTCAAAGCTTCAAAAAAACATTAAATTAAAGTGTAAATGAAAAACTGGAATACATTAGAGAACATACATGCCAACAAAGGTCATAACGAACATTTTAACATTACTTTTTGTAATTCGCCTTGATGTAGTGTCATTAAAATCAACTGGTTCAGGTTAAATTCAGTAAGTCCTTATTCCTCGTCAAAAGAATTTTCCTTCTCCGAATTATCCGGAATGGAATACTTTCTTTCGATGGGCTCGGTACTTGAAGAAGTAGAAGGAAATTCCGCTACATGATGGGCTTCGCTAGTGGAACCACTTTTAGTCGACACAATACCCGCATCGTTCTTAAAGTAACTTGAGATATTACTTGTATTTTTTTTTAGGTCTAATAATTTTTTATCCCTAATTTTCCGAGATTGCGATCCTGATAGTTTCTTGGGCGGCATTTCAGTTGGTTATATCAACCTAAAATTAAATAAGATTCTAAAAATGCATGGACGTCGAATCGGAATGTTTTGCATTGTCTCAATGCTCGACAAATATCAGGAGGACAGAAAAAGGTTTCATGTTTCAGTGAAACCCAAGAATCATACTATTCATTTGATCGACATTTGATCCTCTTTCTGTAGAACCCATAGCTAAGAAACTGATTAATAAAATACTACAGGTACGATAAATTTATCTATCGTATTCTTCTCAACATTCTGATTTTTTTTTTAACTTCTTATACATATGAAAACTAGTGTAATTATGGTACAACACAATTTTGATTGAATCGGTATAATTTGGGATCTCGCAAATAAAATTCGAACGATAATATCGCCGACATATTCCCAACCCGAACATAACCTTATAAATTTTGCAGCCTCTAAGTTATATCTTTCGAAAATGATTGACTCTCGTGTGCACGGACAGAATATAATTTGACTGAGCGCGCAAAAATCCTCAACTCAAAATTGAATTATTCAAACATACCTGATAATAATAATTTCCCGGCCCGATCACGATGCACGATCACGTTATTTGCGGTATTGCACATAATATAAAGTATAATGACGAGTTCCTGGTTCCTATTTTTCTTATTGATGCCATCAACTGCGCCGCTGCATGGAAGTACCATACATGCGAGAAAAAAAGTAATATTAATAAGCCTTTCGGTCGTAAACGTCTTCGAAATACATTACCCTTATCAAAGCCGGTGTGATGAACGATTCAGCGAATAATGTGGACGGTCTGAATCTCTTTGTCATGCCGTCAAGATAACCGACCCTAGACGAAGCGCTACCGCCGCTAGCTGGAACCATTAAACTCCCTCTGAACTTGCTGCTAATTGAGGTCTTCACTGTTCGAATAACAAACATCTGGACGCGATCGGGAATCGTAGGGCGACAGACAAGTATAAATTTATCATCTGTTAATTTATTGGAAACTACTTGTCGCCGCCTATTGTACAACAGGTGCATGCACTATACATATATGCACCGCACTAAAATATGAATGGACTTTGAAGTGGGAAAACATCATTTCAAAAAAGAAAAATCATAATATTGCTCCCCTAGTTGGTTGGCGCCCGTGGCAAATGCCTCCCTCGCCACGCCTAGATCCGGCTCTGATTCGATATTCGGCACCTAGCTTCGAATTTAACTCATCAATATCGAGAACGGATCCAACTCTATACTGAATTAATTGTATAGAACCTCAGGCTGTAAGCAAAATAACTTCGAGAAACATTATATTGTTGTTATTGGCCAAATGATTCCGTGGACATAACCATTCCAAGTTTAGTTGCCCAATAGTTCCAAACATTCAGAAACATGGAGTTCAAATCTAATTAGCAACTAGGAGGAAAAAATACTGATTGAAAATGCATGTGATATTTTATGAGGATGATACGATTGTGAGATCTTAGCACTGTTTTCATCGTGAATTCAAGTCACTCTGTGCGGGATCAACATCTGGACAGGAGATGGTTTGGCGACAAATTATTTCATTAGTTTCTAATCATAAGATCTGGAACACACCCTCGCAAGGAAGTACACATATTTTAACTATTGAATACGATTACTACAGACACTTAAACAAAAGTAATGAATCAATCAAATGTCACCTAAGAAATGAAAAGCTAACTTGACAAACATAAAATTCAATTCGATGTGACTAAATCTTTATCCGAATTCAAGAGTCCTCCAATTTAGTTAGCGTAAATTTTGGGAGTTGGCTCGAACTCCTTGATTCGGAAAACTGTATTCAAATTAGCCTTATTCGATTTCTCAAGACGAATGCGACGAGTAAGTCGAAGGCACCTCTGTGGAAATTGAATAATCTTGTAGAAGCTACTGCACTCAAAACCATTATTATCCCATTTATTTCCAGGTTCTTTTTTTTTCAGACATGTACTGATTGGTAGAGTACGAATTCATTGGATGGTCTGCGGTTTACTTCAGGGAGATGACTCGTGAAAATACGCTGCTTGAAGAGAAATTTGTGTTTTTCAATCGATAGCTTCGTGTTCTGGTTCTGTAATTTTCTCTGGATTTCACCGATCACAGCTTTTCTAGAGTTGGATTCGTGGAATGTCTTTCACCTGTTCTTCAGAGAACAAGAACGTTTCTCACCCAATGTACGTAATTGGTCTCAAACGACCAGGTTGGACTCACCATGGAGGTAGGAAAAGAGTGGATTGGGCATAACGTTTGAAAAGTGTCACACACTTGCTAGAACGTTTTATGGACTTACCCATACCAATATGACCTACTTTGAACTGAATGTTTTTGCCTCATTTGCTGTACTCCACGGAATACAAATACCTCGTAGTTGTCGGCCATATTAGTAAGGGAAAATCCACAGAAGGTTCTCAGAAGTTTGTGACAATATTGGTACAAGGGAAATATAGGATATGCTCCCTGCCCTTCTTTTGTCTCCATGAGACTCATTGATTATCAATACGGTGGCAAATCGATTCTCTCCTTCCGGCCAACGACACGATAACTGTCGAATGGAGCAAGCTAGCAACATTTAGAGTAGGTCGCGCATCGGAATGCGGCGGTTAAGTTTGTTAGTGGGCCAAATCGGCTGAATGGTTACGGAGTAATAGTTAAACTTTTGAGGTTATTTCCCTGATATTTCAAGGACAACTAGAGCCCTTGGATTGAAACTTGACAGTCTGTTGAAGCATAACGACAAACAAATCTTTACAAAATTTCGTTGGATTCGTATAGTTAGAATATTAAACGAAAACAAATTTTGACCATTTGTTTGAAAGAATTCCTCTTCAGAAATTATTCATCATATTCAGAAAAAGTCTTGCTCGTAACTTGAGCTCACAGGAGTGTACGAAAATTCAGTTCAATGCGGTTATAATTTCCGGCTATATTGAAAAAAAAAAAATTTCAAATTTGGTATTTTTTTTCCTCGACATCGCTGTTGCTCCGGACTATCTAGGAAAACACTGATTCAATCATGGTTGAACTTGGCAGCTAGTTCTACATTGTTGACTGATAACATCGTGAAGAATTTCGTGATTATTGTTTAATTAGAACGGTTTGAAAAAAAAATCGATTTTTTTCGAATATATCTTCTGATCATCTAATCTGCATGAAAATCTATATGGACCTTCACGCTGTCTTCATTCAATGAGGTGGTCGAAAGCACAATTACTTTCGAAAGGAACAACTGAGGATCCGATATCTTTTTTCGTGAGTAGAAGTCCATTCTTGAAGTGGAGTTTCTGTTATAGCGGGTTAGAAGAAGGAAAGACTTTTCTCCACAAATGAAAGTGCCAATCTTTTGATCAAGAGTAATGCATTTCGATGAGTTCACTTATCATCAGACTCACAAACTGCTCAGCTACAATTTTCACCTAACTGTTCAATTAGGTGAAAGATTATAAGATTGGCATTTAAATTTGTGGAGAAAAGTCTTCCCCTTCTTCTAATCCGCTATAACTCGATATTTGTTGTTTGGGGTAAAATCCGCCCAATGATTCCGTAGATGTGCCGATTCAAAATTTGGTTTTTACAATATTCACAAAAATACATATTGGATCGAATTGAAGTCCAGTACTTGATTAAAAAAATGACAGCTTGAAGGTTTATGAAATTCGTTAAGATAATATGTATGATGCAGGAGTATGTTAATAAAACAAGTCAATAGCGTTCATAAATCACTTGAGTCAATCTTCAAAGAGGACTTCTAGTCAGCAACTCCAAGAATTCAGGGAATACGATTAGAGAAAGTAAGATACCATACAACAGATCGGTATAAACCTGGAAACTATGTAGGTACATACATATAGTTCGAATATTATAAAATCAACTATAGACGCAATCACTCAACAGATTTGTATATAGCTGATACTGTATCAAGAGCGTTTTTGAATGATTATAGAGTCATGTATACTTCATATAAGGCATAATATGATTAGGAGATCACCAAAAGTGCTTTCAGTGGGGTCAATACGTGACAGGATAACAGGCTGCTGACTTCACGACAGAGCATTTCTAGGTTTTCTTTTATTTCCGCCGAATATGGACCAAATTCAATTCTGTCCTGTCTACCATCGGTCCGAACTTCTTATGTGCTCAGACTTTCGAATGAGAATAATACAAATGAAAATGAAACTCGAATCAAATTTCCCCAATATGTCGAGAAAAGATTCTGCGATAAGACCGAACCATATTAATAGGTAGAGAAATTCCTGCGCATAAAGCAATGAAAACTCTCATGAGGATGATAGTGTTAGACAAATTATCTTTTTCGAAAATCCTTAAGTTTTCTATTGAAATGAAATGGTTTCGAATACTACTTGTCAGATTTCCCTAAAATACAGCGAAAAATTCGAACCAACAACCGTATATCGAGTTGCAGATTGGTTCTGTATCTTCGGAATTATTTGAAGAAAAAATTTTTTGATTGTTGAATTTTTCTGTGGATTTCTCCTTTTCATGAACTGGAACTACAAATTCTCAATTATATTTCCAATCGATCTCTCAGTTAATGTTTAACGCGATAACTTCTGAATATTCTTACGTTCACAATATATTTCAGTTCTCTTCTGTGGTTTCGAAAGTATTAACTACTCACTCTGTTCGAAGACGCTGTTTTCCAACGCCCCCTTTTAGAGTATGTCCTTGATAACTCGAAAAATTTTCATTTTTGAGGAGCCTTCAGTAAACCCCTATTTTCTACTGTATTGAATTGAAAAATGTTGCTTCTGATTTGGAGATCTTGAATTTTAATGCATTTGTTTACTACCTTTTCGGTACAAATAATGAATATAGTTTAATGACTCCATATTAGAAAAATTGAATATGAAAAAGAATTCAAATTTATAGGAAAAAACGCTGCAAATTCTACACAAGGGTTTATTATTTTATCAGTTAAATAACCCAATACCATTGATATCTTAAATGAAACTTATAATTATATTATTCATAACTCGTTGGTTTTTCACAACACAAAAACCAATTCCATAAAGAAATTCGTATGAAAAATTGAAATCTCAATAAATACTATTGTTTAATTGAATAACATTTCCACATGCAGAACGCTAATTGAGTAGCATAATTTAAAATAATATTCTGGATGAGAAGAGACGTTCCACAGTCATTTCACCTCTATAAAAATCTTACTCTTTTCAACAACACCGAAGAGGTGGAGTAAAAGCAGCATTATTTTGAGGTGGTTTTCTCTTTAGACCTGATCCTTATTAAGGTCTCGTATTAAAATGAAAATTTTCGGAAAATTCGGTATATCGGGGGTTACCTAGAATTTTGGCTTACGTAGTACAACAATCGTCAAAATGCGAATATCCTTTACTGGATTAAATCGATATCCAATAGTTTTTTTGAACAGAGACTTGGAAGTAAGGGGGGATATAAAAAATAATTGGACGTGGATGATGGATGAATGATATATAATGACGCTAAAAATACCAAAACACTTATATTAAAATTGAAGAATAAATGCAAAAAAAACAAAACATACCGGAAAACTCATCAAATTAATTTTGTCATTCAATTAGTTTTTTGTGTTGTGATAAACCAATGATTTATTAATGATATTGAAGTTTCATTTGAGATATGAATGAGCTTCATGAAGAAATTCATTCTTAAATCCCATAATCCGCAGGGTGATTTCTATAAATAATAATTTTTATTTGATTTTTAGTAGGTATGTTTCAGATATTAGGAGACCAAACCCAAAATCGTTCAATTCGAACTACTAACGATTATATGAAATTGTTAAGAATATCGATGGGCATTTGCACTTTGTGTTTTTAAAATAAGAAACGAACCCGTGAAAACTTCCCGATATGTGTTGAAACTTTGGTAATCAATATTTTCATCTACTTCTAGATATATGATTTTGGATGAAGAGTTAAACGATTATCCCACTGAATTCCAATCTTAGAACCGAATGCGATGATTCATTTTCGATTATTGGAAATTCGCAGCATTTCTACTTATAGCTCAGGGACTACAAGTGTAAAATCATCCGGGTGAAAATTTTTAGGTCGCAACAGCAATCCAGGTTGAGGGTTTCATGAAAATTCGGTGGTAAGTTTTCGGGAAATATTTTTTTTTCCTTCTACTCCCAGTTTTGAGCCCTTAGGATACACCGATTCTGCTGAAAAGCTTGGAGCGAAACACGATTTTTCTACCAAGTTTCACGGATTTCGTTTCAGTAATTTCAGGGAAAAACCCCGGACAACAGAGAGTGGAGGGCGGACGGACGGATTTTTTTTATTAGTTCATTCAAATCTACATACTTCAGAATGTAAACTGAGAAATTTTCAGGGGGGTATTTTTTTTGGTCGATCGCTAAGGTTTATTATTTGATGTCATCACGTAATAAACCAAATAGCAAAAACAATTGGGTTTAGATCCAACGTATGCCGAATCATTGAACATGTCACTCATCATGCTATCTAATGATATAATAATATACTGGCTATTTTATCTGAAATGAGGAAGTAGTAGGCTGTTTCCGGTATAAGAGGAAGCTGCCAAGGTTGGAAAATATTTTAGGGATGAAATTTGTTGACAAAAACCCCCTAATACGATGATACATTTATAGTGATAGAATTCTTGAATTGGTGAAGTCCACCCAAGGGTTCCATAAATCTATCCGTGAGAATTTTCATTTCAGCAATATGTATATAAACACTCATCGAGTTAAACTTTATAGTCGGTTTCAAAATGACAGCTTGTGAGGAAAGTAAGATCAAGAAACCATATCCAGAAATGGGGCAGCTATGAATTTCAGCAGAATTTCACATCTGTGTTTTCTTTAGTTTTTCCTGAAGCTCCAAAGCAGGAAGTTCTTTCCAGTTGAACGTTTTATAATATACCTGACTTCGAAATTCTAATCTACATACATATCAGCGAGTTGAAGTCAAATTTCACGGTCATTACTTGGGGTGGGATCTTAACGCTGCTAGCTTACGACAACGTTAAATATTCAAGAACCCTTCCATAACTTTGAAAATACATGTTTGAGCTCCTCAGAGTGCCATCGCTGATGGAATTCATTTTCATGTATGACTGATTAGAACAGGTGATCCGAATCAACTCCAAATCAGGATTTGATAGGATATCGATTACAAATTGTCCGTAATTCTCATTGACACGATGTCAATTAACCAGCATCCTGTTGATTGCCATTTCTCCAACCGCCATTTGCACAGGGTACTCATAAATGAAGTTGCATAATTTTCGTCGCTTTAATGTTTCATCCCTTCATTCGCGCCGATGGTATCAACAACACTGAAGTATCATATTGGGAAGGATCAGATTTCCTTATTTTATCGAGAAGGTTATCATGAGAGGCCATTTCGAGGAATTTGTTCAAAAAATTAATTGCTCGGTGAAAAACAAAGCATCTGCTCTTCCGCGGTTCCTGCGGTTTCCTCATTTTACTTATCATCAGCACAACTCACCTAGTCCGGAAACGAAAGAGTACTATATACTAGGCCCTGTTAGATAGTAGCTTTGTGAAAAAAATTTGACTAGTTTCATCTCAGGAGGTCTAGTTTTAATTTTATTTCACGCGGAGCTAAACTTTGCTGTCTAGATCTTCCGTGTGGAACTTCCTGATCGTGATAAAGCTGTGAAACAGCGCCAAAGTAGACACGGCTTTCTGAAACGATAAATGAATGGACTTCATGCCGATCACAGTGAGGTTCTTGAAATCTTGAACACAATCTAACATCAAACATGGCTTTAGTGCTCTTGACAGAAAACTTAACTCTAAACGAAAAATCGAAAGAAAATAATTCTGAAAAATGTTCTCCTTTGTCTGATGAAAAAGTCAGAATTGTTCTCTGAAACGTCACAGTTCGCTTTGTTTATGGTTTGTATTGTTCCTGTTTTGTTCACTAGGCAATCTGTTTTCCAAGAAACTGCCCTTGACATTTGTTCAATCTTGCAATCCTCAAAGGCGTTCTTCATGGAAGAACTATTTTCAATTAATTTTCAATAGTTATGTTTCAGATATTGGTAGTGAAAACCCAGAAAAAACATGAAAATGATGCGGAATCCTCCCAAAATAAGCTGTAATCGATACAGGAAGACTCTCTAGTATTTTTTTAGATGATCTGATTTTGACATCAGTACCTTTCTATTATCCTAATCTATCATGTGATTTTCAATGTTCAAACATGAGTGATTCGCATTTTGAGATCTTTGTATATATCTTCCCTTCAGGTTGATTATTTTTTCAGTAAATAATCCTATGGATTTTGAATTTTTCGATTTGAAATCTGTTCTCATATTGAACTTAATATCAAAGCTTCTAATCTTTCATGAAAGGCATTTCAGAACAAACAGAATTATTGGTACTAACATATACCAAAGATATTTTACATAATATTTTTCCAATATCTCCGAAAACAAATATTGGATGGAAGTGAAATTTGAAAAACTTTTTTTTTCAATATTGAGTCCAAAGTCAATGCTGAATCCATTGTTTTTTCATCAACGATCTCTGGAAAAAAATTCAACGAAAACTAAGAAAACTTCCCTGGAATTTCTTTCCGATTTCCTCATGAACACAAAGTTTTGCTTTTTCCTTAGAACAATCGCGCAAAAAATAATAATTTGGATATCATGCTGAGAAAAAAATTGAACGTCATATACACAAGGAAAGTTTTAGTAACAGTATTGTTTTATTATTCCAATATACGAGCTGTAATAACTCAGCGACTCATTTCTATTGGACATGTATTGCAATTATTGATCAGCTGCCAAAGCTGAAACTAATGGTGGTGAATAATTTAAGCATCCTCTAAATGTGAGTAATTTGAACGTGCCTCAAATGTGAATGATTAAAGGGTTTGAAGATGGTGAACCACTTTTAGAATTTCTCCATTTGCTTAACAAGGAAGATCGATGATAGTACATTTATTTAATAGAAAATGTGCTCTGAGCCCCTGTCCTCATTTCCCTGAAGTATGCAGATGAATGGGCTCAAACTTGTTGAAGGATATTCAAGAGTATGCAAGTACAGGAAATTCCATGGAATCAAATGAAGATAAATTATACTTTTGGGTCAATCATGTATTTCAAAAGATGTAAATATTGAAAAATTGAACAGAATAATCTGAGGTCATATATATTTATTATTATTATGTCAGAATAAGACCAAATGCTTATCAAAAATGCAATTAAGATTTCGATAATACTATGTTTTCAATGCGCTCTTGCGGAACTCTTGCAAACGCGACAGTTAAGTTTGTAAATGGTCGAATTCGCTCAGACGTTTGAAGTATATACCTATCATGTCATTGTTTCTAAAATAAAATGGTACCTACAAATGCAGTTCCAAAATGGTTGTTACGGCGGGATGACTACTTTTCCTCGCGTCTCATTTTGGAACTCAAGAATTATTGTTAAAAATTGAAAACTTTGAAAATATTGAAGACTTAACGTAAGTTAGAATTGATTATATTCCTGATGAGTGTTATTTGTGAAAATTACAAGTGATGACTGTAAAAAATTGTGATTGAATTCAGCACCGCGTGCTGGGCATTTTGTGGATTATAATAATTTTGAAGTGATAAAATTGAAACTGATAATGTAAAAGCGGTTTAGTATGGGAATTTACCCAGATTCCTGCCGCTCCGGGAGCTAAGCCGCCAAAGGGATCAGAAATATTGAGTTTGGGTACATAGCTGAGGAATGCTGCACCCATGATTGCTGCCAAGGGTTGTCAAGAGTCAGTTGGTGCCCAAAGGACAGTTTTCGAGAGCGAAGAAGAAGAAGTACCTACAAATGCACATGATGTGTTCGAATCTGTTTAGATAACTTGAAAATGAACATAAGAGCAAATAAAACCTCGAATATAACGGGATGACTTCTGGAGGCCAGAGTTCGTTTTTTCCAAAAAATTTTTTTGCTGCGAACGGTTGGAAAAAAATTTAAGAATGCGCAATGTTGCCACTTTTTTATATTCAAGAGTTTCGGGAAAATAAAACTGAAATGGAGTATAAAAAAGGGAAAATAACTAACATTGCGCATCCTCACAAGAGAATTACATACATCCCAAAAAAAATCCGAAAAATACTCACTGACGCCTGCAGAACGATACCCGGTTTTCTCCTATAAACCTCGAAATTTTTCCGAAATGTGATCTTTCACGCGACTATTGGCAACGTTTAAACATGTAGACCGTGATTCAGATCCTTGACCTTGGGACATTCACGGGATTTAATGAAACTTGAATTTGGCTCTATTGCCTAGTCATAATTTAGTAACACGTGGTATTGGTTGCTCTTAAGATAATAAAGAGAAATAAATTATCCAGCACAATTCACATACAGTAATTGATGGAAAAATCGAGATTAATTAAAATTCAGTCCATGTGGTAGCACCAAAAAGATGGAGAAAACAAACTTGAATTCTTCACTGTTTATTTTATGTACTGTAACATAGCACTTTTCAGTAGCGGTATAGTTTTGTACAAAGTCTGTTTTTACGGGCTTGTTCTGGGGAACAGCGAGTTATCGTTTGGTCACAATGTCCGTAATTTTCGAATTTTGAGCTGAAATTGGTGTCAAACGACTAGGTTGGACAATTCACAAAAAACCCTTGAAGCTCAATGAAATTATTAGTGAATAATTCTTTTGGGAATATTCGATATTTTAGAAGTCAAAAATACCGGACATGCATTTAACCTATATTTCTAAGGATTATTATTACTCAATATGGAAGTGTAGTTTTGTAACAACGCCTTATCATTGATGGAGAACGTATATGGCGTTATTACCGCCAGCTCTCATCGACGAATACACAGAATTCAGGTCGATCAAATTACGCCAATTATTAAGTATTGACTATGTTTGTGAGAAGGTGCAGCTAAAAGTTGGGTTAAGGTTCAAAGATGATTTGTGGACTATATTAAAGGTACTTGTGAACTTTTTATGGTGGAAAACGCGAACTCGACTCGTATAATTCCAGAGCTTCAGGGCCCTGATCTTCCAAAGCATAAGAGATTACCTAATTTCGACTGCGGATTTTTTATCGGGATAACACACTGCGTGCATCGATGCAAATATCTTGTTAATATCTTCACTACGGAGATATTCTCGAGTTTACCTGGCCACTGCATGTTATTGATTCATCTGACAGAAGACTTCATGTTTTTGTTGGTGATGTATGAAGTAGTTTCACAACTTGGAATAATGGCCTCCCACAAGCATCAGTGTTAGTTTTCCTTTTATTCGATTTATATTTATATGATAGTCCTGCAACATCATAAGAGAAAATAATCTATCCATTTGGAAAATTCACACATGGAGTTGAAAACCAAAAATAATATTCTTCAAAACGAGCTGGTTCTTTATGGGATACTGACCCTACCACTCTTTGTACGGCAGCTTTGGCTATGGATTTTTCTGATTCTGAATATTGTTGTTTAACCAGCGCTTATCTTAGTAGAATTGATACACCGCTTAATGTTGCCGTGGTTACCAGTTCTTTCTAATATGGTAACGCCTCATATTCGTATAAAGATTGCAGTGATAAAGACTTTGGTTAAATATCATTCCTTTACGAGTAGGTATATTACCAATCATGTCTTATATTCCGTATTCTAAAGCTTACAGATTAAAATCTCGTTAACCTTTATGGATTAACGATTGTCTTCATTCCTATATAAGTGACAAAGCAATTTGGTGTTTGAAATGGAAAATGTGTGATGTTTTCAACAAAGATTTGATCAGCCGTTCTTCAGAAAGAGTTCGTGGTTTTAATATTTCTAGGGAAATTTGGCGCATTTTGAATCGTATTAGAACAGGTCAGTCACTGTAATAGTTTCCTCTTTAAATGGAACTCCGTCGTGAGTTCGAGGTGCGAATGCAAAGAAGAACGGAAAAGAATGGTGCATTCAGTTAGTAGTTGTCCAATTTCATTGAGTGCTGTAATACTCAATGCCAATATTTATTTCCATTTGACGATGGTTTCGAGGCATTTCATTCGGTGTCTGAATTTTTTTTGAGATGCATCGTGAATTTATAATTAACTTAATTAATAATGAAACATTTACAATTCCATATTGCCTTTTCCGCCTTTTTTTTTGTTTTTAGGTGTGATTTTGAGACATCAACCTGCATCGAGAAGACAAAAAATCTCGTTCCGTTGATAAAAAAGAAGACCCCCAGTAATAAATACCAATTTCGCTACAGTTCCACAAGAATTCAAACTTTTTCTTGAGTTTTTCATCTGTGTCATATTATCATCTGTGTTTATATTATCTCTGCTGATAATGTGATAACACATATTGTTTGATATGAAAAAAAATGTACTGCTCATTCTCAAAAGAATATATTAATATACCAGACCACCACCACGCCACTGTCCAGTACCGCATAATAGCAGTCGTGGAAACCGCAACCGGTGAATCCTCATGCACCTAGGCACCGACCGGTCCAGCAGGTTAGAGCACTCCAATGCCCCCTACGCAGGCGATAGAGTTTGTACAATCGCGCGACTCTAGGCTCTACCACCGCTCCATCGTAGCGAGTCGCCGGGTCCCCCTTCCATGGTCGACACACCTTCACTAGGTGAAACAAACTGGGCATGCTATATTTGACTTTAGTCAGTCTTTAGAACGATTATAATAACCAGCTGCCGCCCCCGCGTCATAAGGAAAGAAATAGCTCTAACTGATAGTGCCGTAGCCGCCTACGAGTGTATAATGTAAATTACAGGTGCATTCCGATCGAAAACCTTCGAATATCGATTCCGAGACATCGTAGAGTGCCGCGTGTGAAACAAAAACGCCGTCATGCGCGTTTCTTGGTCATCCGCCACTTGTGCATCGTGATTTTCTGTGATGTTCTATTCTAAGATGTTATTTTTGTGATATGGCGGAGCCTAAGCCTCTTTATTCAACATGTGTGGCAGTCCTAGGTTTCATATGCTTCATAGTTGGCGCAACTGCTGTCTTCATTCCGGTGTGGGGCTATTTTGACACCGCTAACGGTAAGTTGTGGCTTCTAGTGGCCGAGTCCACGATTGCGGCCTTTCTCATGGTTTGTGTGACGTTGATCGTGTAACCATGCCAACTGGTCGTTATAGCGACCTTTAAATAATCTCAACTATTCATCGAAGAACGTGAGTAGGAGTCATGTCTCTGAATGCTTCCAGAAAGGGGTTGAACATTGAAACGATGGAGTTAAAGATGAAGATAGCGAGGAAAACGTTAAGCGTATCATTCGACAGAACAAAAAACATACTCCCATTTCATTGTACTCCTTTCAGAGGATGCCTATTAAAGTAAAGTTACGCTAACGAATAATCCAAATATCGATTTAGGGATATTTTCGGAGGATTTCGCATTATTTTCCAGGGTTTTGTACAAGTAATCCGAGCATCAAAAAGTTTTTTGAACTTATTTTCGGTAACAGAATTCCGTACACGCCCCTGAAATATCTCTTTTATGTCTTCATTTGAATGGTGTTTCGGTAGTAGTTCGAATTTCGAGGATATTGCTTTACCGGTAGCCTTGTGAGATGATCTTTTCACGCGCTTATTCTAGAGAACAGCGCGTCATCATTTCGTCAAGATGTCTGTGATTTTCGAATTTTGAGCCGAAAATAGTCTCAAACGATTGGGTTGAAGTCTCTGAAAATGAATCCATGGTCAAATTCAATTCTGTCCGTCCGCCCGTATGTGCTCTAACTCTCGAAGGAAAAGACTCAGCTTGTTGAAATTGTCATATTAGGTTTGGAATTCCAAATATCTTGGCTAAGTTCTTCAATGGGTGGAATCGGTTGGATATTTTTGGAGTAAGGCCCTATTGAAATTGGAGGTTAATGCCTTGATATCTCATGAAGTATTAACTCTATCATATTGAAATTCAGTGGACAGTTTTGAAATACCAACGCGCAACTTGGAGCAAAATTTCGTGTGGATCCAGTTGTTGAAAAATTTAAAAAATTTTCATTCGAACATTTTTTGAATTTTTTTATGAAAATTTTTTTTTTCTCGGAAAATATTGATTAGATTTCAATGGCATTTGGAACAACTCCTAGAGTCAGTATTCAACAATAATGTTCCAAATTTAAATTCTATCCGACATTTACTTTCGGAGATATGAGGAAAAAAATTGTGCCAAATTTCTTTGTTATTTGGAATTTTGAGGTTATTTCCGCAATATCTCAAGAAGTACAAATGCAATCAGATTGGACCTTCTTTATCAGGTGGAGATTAACAACTCGCAACTAGGTGCAAAATTTCGCGTTGATCTAATAGATAGAATTTGAACAAGCGCGTAAAAGCTCCTGGCCTTACGTCAATGTTTTTCTAGATTTTTTCACTAGTTCAACGTCAACGGTTATGATGTGCAGACGCGCGTTAAGAATCGTAGGAATTAATTCGTGAGACAAAGTAATTTCAGTGGCTATCACTAAACGACAGACCCGAACATTTCAAGCCACCATTTAAATATGTCACCTTGTAATTTTTGACTTTGAACGACGGACAGAGCAAAGCTAATCTTGCACATCATACGCTTTTGAAAGGAATTCGCCACACATACGTTCACGTGTTTTTCTTGTTGATTCACCCACCATAAGCGTCATGTGTTCCGAAGCTATATTCGCAATGCAAAATTTTAGACAGATTTTGTGATCTATATTTATATTATTTTATCAAAATATTATATATTTATATTATTTTATCAAAATAGGTCTAGATGAATTGGCGAAATGGAACATTGTCGACAGAGTGAACAACACATTACGCTCCGCAAGAGTGTAAAGGAAAGTTTATGTATTTACTTATTTATTTAATATTTGAGGTTACATCATAAGATCTGAAAGAAAACCATCCACTCGATATTCAGTGGGTAACTAATAGAATAAAAGAACAAGCATACTCATTGACGAAGCTATCTGTTAATGAAATTCACAAGAAAGATTTAAAAAAAAAACTGACATGAAGTCAGCAGCTTTCGCGCGCATGTTTGAATCTTTCGCCAAAACGTATGTGTCTACTCGACGTATTGAAAAATTTTTATCAGAAATTTCTTCTGATAATATGAGATTCACAAAATTCGTTAGAATTTGCCAACTTGCAACTGAGTTGCCTCATGATAATTATATTTAGAATAACCAGAAATACCAACGATATTGCGAGAAAAAATCGCTGAATTTCTCGATTGTCTTTTCAAACATCTCCGAAAGTTGAAAACGGAACAAAAGGAAATTTAGCACACCACTGTAGAATGCTGATTCCAAAGTTTGTGCTTAACTTCAGTGAAATCTGATGAATGGTTTCCAAATACTAGGAAAATGATGGAAAAAAAGTTTTCAATTCATCAATGAAGCGATCCCTAAATTTTGCAACCAGCTACCGGACGTTTTTCAAGTCATTTAGCGAGTTTCAATTCGAACGACCAGGTAGTTCTTGAGAAAAAATCCTGATAATGTCAAATGAGTACGATTATAAAACCGTTTAGCTGATTTGGATCACTATAAACTCATTAACGTCGCATTTTGATACCGCAACCTACACTGGAAGTTTCATGTCGCTAAATATTTTCGTCCTCGATTCATCGTACTTACTCCCTACTGGACAGAATCCCTTTTTACATAGGATTCTTAGACAGTGAATACAATCCAGTAGTACGAGACCATTTTCGGAAAAAATGAGCCTAAAAAAGAGATAACAGAAGTTCAAACAATTTCTATACTCCATTCACCTTTATAAACTATCACGGTTGCCCATGATTTAGGTCTATCAAGTTTTTACTAAGAACTGACGCAGGTTGGCACTCGTGAAATATCGACAATGTCAAAATAATTCTCAGCGACGGTGCCAAAAGCCAATGCCAATTTCTACTCTCAATCTCAACATAATCATCACGCTTGGAAACTAAAAATACCGAGGGTAGTTTTGCAAAAACAGAGGCAAAATATCAGGAAGTGCTATGTAGAATTTAAATCTGCCTTTACTGGTAGTAACCCTGATAATTCGGAATCCATAATTTATGACAAGCTATCCAACATTTTCATATTGGAGTAATTCAAGTTGTGCAACAGAGTATTCAAATGTCTCCTGTGTACTTATTTCTTGAGAATTTCAGAATGTAGAGAATTCCATAGGTCCGTCTATTCGTTTAAAGTTTTTACTGCCGTTTTTAGTGTGTACTTTTATTTTTTTTTTCGAATGAACTACCACAAAGTATCGGACTACTCTGTCCATTATTTTTCAATAAAATCTCAACACTCCATTCTTGATTTCAGTATCACAAAATAGTAAAACTGAATCTTCCAATAATGTTTATAAATGTGAAATATTTCCGGTATTAACAGAGAAAAAATTTTCTTCAACATCTTCAACAGGTCTTCGGAATTATTGAATTCACATAATGTGCCCCGAAGTAAATAAACATTTCGAAAAATACGTTATTACTACGACGTCTATATAGAGAAGACAACGTTGGCCAGTCATTTGACAGGAAAATGACTATAACCTAAAATTTTCAAAATATACACGGTGAAATGTGTCAGAATGTCGTGGCTACCTGGGATAGTTTATAACAGTGAATGGAGTATAGGTGACTCGCTAATAGAAATCATTTTCAGTTACCAGCAAATATAGCATCCGGTATCGGAAATCGATCTAGGTAGACTTTCTAGATCCAACATGGATTCCCAATATTTCCTTGGAAGTATTCGTACCAATAGACGACTTCGGCCCAAGTTGCCAACCCACAATTTTCTTCACAAATTTACGATTACTGGGGAAAGGGAATCTCAGGACAAATTCGACATGATAAAGTTCGCGTTATTTATAAATATCCGTAAAAGTTGACTCGGCTCCTCAAACAAGATAATTCCTTCCAAATATAGGGTTTTGTTATCTCTGATTGGCTGAAATTTGAGTTGGGATTCCTGATTTCATGTCAAATTTATGTAGGATATGTTCTGCAAATCAACTTGTTTATTTCGGTTGCCAGTCTTCCGTTATGTAAATATGAAATATTCGGTTGGTTCCTGAAAAAAAAGGTTGATTACGGATTGATGAAAAAGCAATCTTTCTGTCACCAGAACATAGACATTTTAAGTCCATCCACCAGAACGACAATCAGTGTTTTATGGAAACATATCCTTAACATAGAACGATTGTTTTTAACCTTATGATCCATAGACCATACCTTGTAATTTTTCCATTTTTGATTGTTGTCTCTTCTATGTTCTATGGATCATAAAGTGAATAAAGAGAGTTCTATGCTATTGATATATTACCATAGAACATTGACAGTTGTTTTGATGACAGAAGAAGGTTTTTTTCATCAACCAAATTCCGTAATTCATTTTTTTTTCAGGAATCATCCGAATATTTAATAAGTACGGAATGAAGAACCGGCAAGCGAAATAACCAAGTTGATTTGCGGAACATATTCCACATAAATTTGACATGAAATCAGGAATACCAACTTAAATTTCAGCCAATCAGAAATAACAAACCCTATATTTGGAAGGAATTATCTTTTTTCAGGAGCCGAGGCAATTTTTACGGATATTTATAAATAACGCGAACCTTATCATGTCGAATTTTTCCAGAAATTCCCGTTCCCCAGTTATATTAAATTTGTGAAGAAAATTGTGGGTTGGCAACTTGGGCCGAAGTCGTCTATTCGAATCCTACAAAAGTTTCCTGTAGATTGTAAAGTCATGAACCAACCATACCAAAACAATCATCAATCTACGACTCGGCACTTTTCGTCATTCGAGCGTCATGAATGCAATTATGGTAATTGTCTGAAATTGATTCCAGATGGGTTCAAATGACCGCGAAACGTCAAATTGCACAATTGCGTGGAATGAACTTCAATTATGTTAGTTTTATCTAGCAGATGAGTTTTCGGAAATGATGTTTTGATAGCTACGATTTTCAAATTGAGAAACTATATTCGAGGAATATCGGCGCTCGTTTTGTAACCTATTTATCTCTATTCTGTTTTAACTGTGTGCCATCTTTTCCCAGAAAGTAAATAATCGCTTTAGGGTGATTTTTATCTTTCTGCTCCTCTTTCAGTTGGCGCCTTTTAATCACAATCAGTTTTGAATGACTTTCGCACACTTGTATCTATGTGTCCATCCTTTCTCACAAGGTCGTTTTTGCAGAAGTTAACTGCTAAGCCGTTTAGAGAAGATGAAACCAGTTATTTAACCAGTGTGGTGCGGAACTTTGACTAAGAATTGATTTCCAGTTGAAATGGATTCGGACATAAGTTTCGTGCTATTGTCACAACTGATGTCGTTCCATTTCGACTGAAATACCAGTATTTTGAGAGGAAAGTGGAATCTGGCATCAAATAGAAGAATTTACAATAAAAGCATTTTAGACTTGAAGTTACAACCTGAAAGCTTAACACAAAACCTATTATTTTCATTCAATAAATAAATAAATAAAACATTTTCGGCACAATGTTACTGAATTTTCAACATTGTTATTTCCACCTCCTAATGTTGAAATAAATATAGTTGGTAATGGCGAAAATTCCGTTTTTCTAATTATCTCAGTCCTCTTTGCCGTTGACAATATTCATATTTATTACTGAATTTGTTTAACATAAAATTCAAATTTTTGACAAATAGTTTCTAGACCAGTATTTTCTTGAATACCAGCAAATTCCACGAATTCAAAAATAACAGAACTCTCAGATGCTATGATGAACCTTTTTCCAACGATATCACGGAATTTGATTTTGCATTTTTCAGTTATTCTCTTCAATTCGTCAGAATGATAAACTGAAGAAGTAGGTACTAACAAAAAGGTTAAGTGTAAGGCATTCACGAAAGAATCGAATTAGCTTCAAAACAAGATGTCAATCATCCCCCCTGTCCAATTGAATTGTTAAGGGTTGCTGTTATTATGCTCACAGAGTTGGCATACAAATTGATTGGAACCACCAGTATAAAATGAGCCCTACAAACCAAATTCCAAATTCCTTTGCATTTTTTCTGATTTTCCATGAGTGCCGAAAGATTAAGTGTGGTTGGTAACTCTTCAAATTAAAAAACTCCATCTCAAATCCATGGGAAACAACCAACATGAGACGAGGAAATAATACATTTACTTATGAAATTAATTCTTTGTCTCTTTTTGTTCATTTTAGGTTGAACAATAACATTTTATAGAAACTTTATGAATTGTCCGTGAATAAAATAGTAGTTATTGAACGAGCGTACAATGGTTGCTTTTATTCACAAGGGTGAAGTTTGCAACACGAGCCGCAGGCGAGTGTCGCTAATCACTCAAGTGAATAATAGCAATTATATGCGAGTTGAATACTATACTTCGTCCAAGAATTCTTTGTCTACTCTTTGTTCATTTTAGGTTGAACAATAACATTTTATAGAAACTTTATGAGTTGTCCGTGAATAAAATAGTAGTTATTGAACGAGCGTACAATGGCTGCTCTTATTCACAAGGGTGAAGTTTGCAACAAGAGCCGCAGGTGAGTGTCGCTAATCACTCAAGTGAATAATGGCAATTATATGCGAGTTGAATACTATACTTCGTCCAAGCCTTCATTGGTAAAATGGAACAATACTGTATTTTCATCAACCTACAGTAGACTTCTCAAAATGGTCCACTTCATTTTCTGTATTGCTGAAAATTGTCAAGCTCACGAGAAACGTCAACACTTTCATTTTATCTATGCATGTTGCGTGTATAATATTCATTACACCCGCCTATTATCCGCGGGCTTGATTAACGACTGTCATCTTTCTTCATCAAATTTGAAATTTGAAGAAAAAGGAAACTAAGGGTTTAGAATTTTTTCATTGAATTTGTTAATGATGTGTTTTTCCACCGCGGTTATCTGTACAATCCCCAACACGCATTGACATTGATGCTAGAAGATGGTCTTTTTCTTCTTGAGGAATACTATTCCAAGCTACCTGTATTTCAGGTCTCATAGCCAACAAAGTCCGTGAGGGCTGGGGTAAATTTCCCAGCCTTCTACCATTGATGTCCCAAACATGCTCTATGGGCGAAAGATCGGAGGATCTGGGCGGCCATGGCGAAAGATTCACATGGGTTGCTTCAAAAAACTTCAAACTAACTCTGGTCGAGCATTATCTTGCTGAAATATTGAATTCTTGAGCTGATTGAGGTAACAAAAACATATGGCTCCACTATCCCTAGAAGGTAACGCAGCGCTGTCATGTAACCTCGAATTGCCCACCATCAAAATGAGTGTCACGTCACGTCTTTCTGCCCGACGTCGTCTAACCCTTCTTCGGCCATCATGTGCACCCAAGGAATATCGAGATTCATCAGAAAAGACGACCTTATGCCATTCCACATTTCAGTGTTGTCGTTCTGTGCACCACTGTAATCGTTGTCGGCGATGCTCAACCGTGAGAGGTAACACAAGATGGCGTCGATAATGCTACAGTCCAAAAGACCTAACATGGCGGTAAATTGTTCGGACAGTTACAGGATGGCCTTGTTCTCCTAACCACTCATCTGCCAAAGATCAGCAAATCGGTCTCTAATGGCCATAAGTCTTAGACGTCCATCTTGAACTTCATGTGTGCCCTTCCGACGTCCATTGTCTACTCTTCTTCGATTTTGGGCATTTTCAAACCACGCTTGACAACATCCCATAAGAGTAGTTTGATTTCTGTTCGTACGGTCAGTGATTTCTCGAAATGACAACCCCACCTCTCGTAGACCAACAATTCGACCTGTTTGGAATTCACTCAGCTGGCGATAAATTTCGCGTACTCGTGCTCTAGGCATTTTAACAACAACTAAATATCGACTTTGGATCTCCTCGAACATATGGTTTATAATAAAATTCGAAAAATTTGCAAAAAAAGACTACAATATATTAAGTAACAAAAAATGTTCTCATGAAAAAAACCTTCACGATGTTTTTCTCCAGATTTTACCGAAAAAAAAATATAAAATTTGTGCAGCTCCTTCTGAATGTTGCAGTTTCTCTGTTAGTATATCTTTATTGTCATATCGTTTTTCTGGTGTATGAGTTCTTGAAGAGTTGTTGTTTTCAAGTTTATTTCTATCAAAAACTAAAGCTTTTTGAAAGAATAACTAAGAGAAGTGATATTTGTAATCGCGAATTGAGGGTGCATGTGAAATTCAATGAGTATCATACGATTAGAAGATCCGAATTTCATCTGCACGCCAAAGGAGTATTCTGCGAAATCTGTTGCTGGATCTTCAGAAACCCTTTAACTTCTGATATCAATAAATTAGATACTTTAAATTATCAATAGGTGAATGCAAGCTATAAATAAGCAATAGTTGCTGACTTCAGGTCAGTAGATACTATTCTTGAATTTTATTTTGAGAGATTTTCATTTGCCTACACACTTTCACACAATAATATTCATCACGGTGATAGCTCAGTGGTTAGAGCCCAATAATTATGATCGTAAGGTCTGGGGTTCAAGCCCTGGGCCAGGAAATTACTTTCCTGGTTTTAAGGGGACCGTCCAACCTTTCGCTTTTGGGTAAACAATTAACAGTGCTGTTCCTTACGTGGCTCAAGGAATCAGTAACGAAGCCTACACAAAATACACCCGGTATAGTCGGAAAATACAAATCAAGTACTCGAATCACCAGCAACTTACCATATCAATTATTTACCCTCGTTGAATTCTCCACTCTGTATGGAACCTATCGTCTTGCGAAAACGGAAACTGCCGCTGATTCAATTATTACTTAATTCGCAAACTTCTTCTTACTCCAATTTGAGGAAAACTGTAAGTTTCCAATTGGAAAAGTTCCTTCAATTGATTTTATTACTTCCAACAAGTGGAATAGATTGTTATGGAGTTCTGTGGAAAATTGTTTCCTAATGTTTACTATTCCGAGTTGCAAGAGAAAAATGAAATGATCTATCATTTTCTCTTCAAAGTTTAAGAGTAATGAATGAAAAGAACACAGCACATATTTGAAGTGTCATCACTTCAATGAGACGAAATTTCTTCGCAGACATTAACGTATGTGCGCTGATGAAATACCCGAATTTCTGACATGGACCAAGTATTTCTGAAATATTCTATCTGAAAAGACAGAACGAGTTTTCGGAAACGAAATTATTAAGGGGCTTATATAATATTTGTATTTGTATTTTTCCTTTTATCCTAGGCTTCAAGGAAACCCCTCAGAAGTTTAGAGCTTGTGGGAGCTTGTGGGATATCGGGCGTGTTCTGTGTAGAATTTGTTACTGGGTCATCACGCCACCCCAGGCACAGCACAATTAATATTTTGACCCAACGGTTCCCGGACTGATCTCGAAAATATATTTCCTGGTCCGGGATCGAACCCGAGACCTTCCGAGCACGAGTCCAACGCTCTAACCACTGAACCACTGTTTTTCGAAAACGGTTCATTTTATCGACAATAAACGAAGGTACCTTTTCTTTAGCTTAATATTCGAGGTTTCCAAATCCGTGTTTTCCAACTCCTCATCATACAGGGTGTTGAAAATGTAAGCATTAAAATGTACGAACTAGTCCGCCTCTGGTAAACTAAACAAGCTAATTTGAATTTGAGGGCAGTATTTTGAGAGGTCCTCACGACTGTTTATTATATCAAATTCGCATGAAATTAAATTAAGTAGTTCATGTAAAGTGAAATGGATTTACAGTGGCGTCATTCAGTAGGCCGTATCTCCGATAAGGAAGGTCGCTACGGAAAAAGTTGAAGGGAACTTTTTTTATGTTCAATCTGAACCCCAGAGGTTTCCAACATTTTCCCAAACACCCTGTATATAGATTTCTACAAATTATTGACTGATATTCGATAATTTCTTTCGATTTTCCATCATAATATGAGTATCATTAATAATAATAATTTTAATGATCCTTTCAGACATTCAACAATGTATAGGATAAGTCATATTGAAGAATAAAATATTTTAAATTAATTGAAATAAAAAAATCCAGTGAAAAATAATTATGAATCAAATAGAACTATCAGAGAGGTATTTCTCAATACTATAGTAATACTTGCCTACCAACAGGGCCTTAACATTAACCTTAAATTGAATATCTTTCATTGACTTGAACATGTTTGGCAAGTTTAGTGCCTATGAAAGATGGTGTGGATTCATATTTCATAGTTTGGTGTCTAGGGATACAAATAACATCCACATTCCTAGTCTTATAATTGCGGAAATTCAACAATTCAAAATGAAAATACATGGATAGGTCAGAATTTTATGCTTATGGAAAAATGAACGACAAGAATCACGAGGTTTAATACCAAATACGAGTCTAATTATTTTCTTCTGACAAACAAATACTCGCCCTATGATTCTGTAGATATATACATCTACAGAATCATTATCGTTTCTTCTCCAATCTCATGCTCGTTTTAAAATTAATCCATCATTTTAAGTGGAAACATCATTCTACCAACACAGAATGAAATCTTAAAACAATAAATAAATTAACTCAATGAAATGAAAAACAAATTTTCATAAATGATTCCTCTCACAATCATTGCTTTTTACTCAATCTCGAGAATGCTTGTAGTCTTCTTCTTTCTGTTCAAAAATACCCATAAAAATATTTTTGTCGTCATAATTTTCCATGGTTAGCCATGAAGGTGGTAAACAAGGTGAAATATTGTAATCAAAACGTCGTTCAGAAGTCATTTAGTTATCTTTTATAACCCATATCGCTGTTTCAGATAGGTAAAGTATTGTTTTACAATAAGTCGATATTCATTCTTCATTTTACTGGGTATTGAGCTGAGGGAACAAACTCAACAATACGGAATTTTCATTACTTTTCAATTTCATGCAATTGTTCTAGGAAACGAGAATAAGGTGAATTCGTAAATTAATTAATTTATTACCCCGATAAAATGATTGAATCGAAAATTAAACCTCGTAGAAAAATGACGGCGTTTTCAGTTCATCCTTTCGGGAAATAATATTATTTCTTGAATTAAATGCAGGACAAACGTTCGAATTAATTGGTTCAAAATTCCATGCCTACTTAGATCGAAAAAAAATAAAAAGCAACAGACCACCCAATTTCCTTTTCAACTAAAACGGATATTAGATACAATCTATAAGGAAAGGAGTATTGCCGTACTTTCAAATCTGCTGAAGTTTGTTGGGATCTCGACAGAAAGGCTATTTGTTGAATCGAACAACCATTTATCAGGTACATCAATATTTCGGTCTTATGTTGGGTCCTTCCTCAGGATACTAAATAATCTATAGTGTTTCAAGCTGAATCAATGTTGAATTTAGAAAATCGGAAAAGCCAAATTTCACAAAAAACTATTACTTACATCTGATGCAGTTATGAAAGTTGAAACGAAATTACATCGGCGGAACCTATGTACCAACACTGTTATCAAAAAATATCTATGAAACTTACATTATTAATTGTACACGAGACATGAAACAAAGAAAAGTTTCAGAACAAGACGATCGCTGAACCTATTCGAGAATGGTCATAGTTAAATCGGAAAGACCACCATCTATAGACATTTGGGAGAGCACACCAAGCAACAAGCCAGAGACACAGAAGGCCAACTGTACTGAATGTTCTTATTTAGTCAGACATTGAGTTGATATTAGACCATGTACGTGGGTTATTCTTCAATTCGTCGAGATGGAAAAGGTATCCATAGATGTGACTGAGACCTTTTATGTCGGTTCTTTTATTAATACATTTATTAATTTCATTATTATGACATATTTCCGAGAATAGCCTTTTCTGATAGTTGCTACAGTGAGATGGAATTTTTGCATCATCAAAATCCGAGATCCGAACAATCTCCAGAATATGAGATTTTATCCAATTCGTGAACAAAATCCGACTAACTTGGTAAGCGGTGTTTCAATTTTCACGCCCAAATTTGTTGTCCTGTAATTCTGCAATTACATTGTTACATTAGTTTATAGATGCTGAAAATAGCGAGAGTAACCATGATTTAAAAAACATGGTGTGCTCATCTGAAAAGTGAGTGACGTCAGCTAGCAGAAAATACAAAGAATTATATATTCTGTGTTTGAATTAACATGCAAATTCAGAGCACAGAATATTTAACTCCTTGTATTTTCTGCTAGCTGACGTCACTCATTTTTCAGATGAGCACACCATGTTTTTTACATCATGAGAGTAACTATTCCGAATTCTCCATAATTTCATAGATAATAGTGATGAACTCGGCATCTCACGAAATTTCACCTATTTCGATAATTTGGACAGTATTTTTTATCTGAAGCGTTCGCAGTGTGTTATTCTTGTAAGCTCCTCCAATTTTTACCTGAAAGAATTCTACTGGTGAGATCTGCGCTCTACTCTTGTAAAGACAACCCCCTTCTCAATTTCATCTCCAATATATTCTTTCGGGAAATAGCTATACATTCTTCGAGATATCAGACAATGTAGCAGGTGTATATAAATCTCAGTGTGAGCAGAGGAGATATATACGGGTACCTACCATACATTTTTTGGTATGATACAAGGGCACAGAAACAGTACTTCTACTCAAGGTGGAAATATAATATATATATATATATATATATACAATTCCACCATGCTTCTACTTCCCTCTGTATTTAGAACGATGAAATATCTTGAAATATTATCTGCAACAGAAAAAGATACAGAAAACGAACAGGAAGCAGTAAAAAATAATACCTATATTTGATATCAGAGCTTGAAGGTCTTTGGGCTGAGTTCATTCCTTCGAGCGATAATATTTCTGATCCTCAAGAACGCCACGGGTCCCTCATATTGAGTGGTCATCTCCCTTATATATCTTGGCATCTCACGGCTCATGAATAATCGAAAACTCTGAAACGATAAAGTTCTATTACCAGACCAAAGTACAAAAACCTCAAAGTGTAGAATTTTCTACTAGAATTCGAGGAAACTCTCATCGAATGATGGAACGTTAATCGATCTAGACTACAATAGCCTTGAAAATGTAAGATGTACCACTTCTTCTTAAATACATAGCGTAGGAGTCAATTTGTTCCTACTTACCTACTATGAAAATCATTGGATTAATTGTCACAATTCTCATGTACAATTCACAATCATACTTTGAAAGAATATTCCTCAACAAGAATAAGGTGCAAAAGGATCTGGTGATGTGAAACTTCCAGGGTACAGTGCGTATCAAAATGCGACGGATAAGTTCGTCAATAGGCAAAATTTGTTTTGGAATATTACCATATGGAATTGATAGGTTATTTCCTCCATAACTCAACCTATGCGATCAGTTTGCATCTTTGAAATTAGTTTAACAATATCGACGCGGGACTATGTTCGGAATTTCATGGGGATTTTGTGAAAAACATGTTTTTGTTTCGAGATTTCTCAAATTTTTGTTTTGTTTTTTATGACCTACTTCGGACAGTATCTTGGATATGTGAAGATGTCGATATTTAGAGAGTCAACAAAAATTTCGGATGCGAGATACGATTTTCTGTCGATTATGATAGCATATGCGGAAATAAAATTATCGAATCCTTTATGCTTGTATTTTCTGTTTTTCTTTCATTTCACTTTCAGAAATATTCTTCGGAACTGCAAAAAATTACCATTTTCTTAATTCAATTCTGTGATTTCTTTTATATGCTGTAGATGCATACAATTTTCATGGTGCTGCTACTCTTTGACATATTTTGGGTCCGAAAACAGGTCCAGACTATGATGTAAGTAAAACAAGGTGTGCTCATCTGCCCATCTGTGATCGTATTTACTAATGATGACGTCACTTTTTTCATTCAAATTCAGGAAAATATATATTCTAGTCAAATCAGGGAGTATTCTTTGATTATCTGAGTTTGAGAAAACATAATTCTCAAAAATATCCGAAAATAATGCATTCTGACATATTTAACTTGTGATGATTAATTTCACCAGGAAAAAATGGCAAAAATTTATATGAGGGTCTCTTAATCTCTGAATACACAAATATGAAACTTTATGGTTTTGCGCATTCACAAAAGGTATATATTATTCCATCATTTACTTCATGGAGAAGTCTTCCAGAGATGTGTATTCGAACGCACCTATAGAAACCTTTGGAACGTTAGCATTGCTTAAAATAATGATATCTATCAGCAAAAAAATTCATATTTCAATGATGATAAACACGAGCATCTCAACGAAATATTTTCAGAAATTTGTAACACTGATATTATGCCTTAGCACAACTGATTTTTTGTTTCTTTCCAATTATTAAGTATTTTTTATACAGAATTCATGAACTGCATATTTATGAAAGGAGGCCCTAGCAATTCAATGAAATACATAAGAATACAGAATTCTGAGATATTGAGGAAATAACCTCAAAATTTCAAACCAAGAAATTAAGAATTTTCAAACAACTTCATTCATACTAGATCTGATCCCATCTGAACTTTTCGAGATATTGAGGAAATAACGTCAAAAGTTCAAACAACAACGAATTTGGACATATTTTTGTCCATATATCTTCGGAAGTAGGTAAATATCGTAGGAAATTGAAATTCGAATCATGTTTGTTGATCACGGATTTCGAAGTAGTTACCAAATTTCGTTGGAATGAGAATTTTTGTTTGTTTTAAATTTCGAATACTTTTTTTATTTTCTAAATGATAGATGAACAAAGAATTTCTTACCTAGTTGCATGTTGCTACTCTTCAACTGATTACAAGGTATAAATCTGATTGCGTCTTTTCTTGGGATATCGCGGAAATAACGTCAAAATTCCAACTAACAACGAAATTTAGCATTATTTTTCCTTATATCTCGGAAGGTAAACATTAGATCTTATTGAAATTTGAACTTTTGTTGTGAAATGATGTTTCAGAGGTCTGGGCCAAATTTCGTTGAAATCTGGTCGATGGTTTCCGAGAAAAAAAAATTTCAACAAAAATTCGAGAAATATTCGAATGAGTATTTTTTTAATTTTCTGACTTTTGAATTCACACAGGATTCTGCACATAGGTACGCATTCGTTTTCTCAAACCACCTACAAAGGTCGATCGAATAGGTACTTCATGAGATATCGAAGAATTAACCGCAAAACTCCAAATGAGCCTTTTTCTGGAACTATTGGACCGATTTCACCCATTAACGAAGTTGACTGAGATACTTGGACTCGAAACCCACTCTGGCAATTTCAAGTCGCTAGGTCATTTCCTTAAAAAATTAGAGCACATACGGACGGACGAACGAACGGACGGACATAATTGAAGTTGATCACAGATTCTTCTTCAGGGTGTTCAAGCCAATCATTGAGGACCATTTTCAGCTTAAAATTCGAAAATTACAGACATTGTAACGAAACGACAACGCGCCGTTCCACAGAAGAAGCGCGTAAAAGACAGCTACCACAAATATAAAAAACTATGTGAAATGTGAGTAGTCACTGACCTACGATTCTTTGTGAAAGTTCCAGCAGAGTTTTATTTTCGATATCGATGTCTTCGATGAATTCTCGATACTTAATTCTAGCTACCAATAATTAGTAATTACACACTTTTTCCCATGAGAAATAAATCCCACTGAACTCCATAACCATTCAAGCAGAACGTAGTTCGCGTTGACTTCTTTCATCGGCATACTTCCGATACCAAATTGTGATCAACGTCTCAAGTTGCCTTTCCCATTTCCTGCCTCGACCTTCTCTCGAGGCTGCTTGACACAGGAATGTACCTTCTTCCTAGCGTTAGGACATAACGATGCATGACGTGCCTCTCAAGATGGAGTTCTGCATGCTGGATTTATTCGTGTATGAGCTGTTCAGGACTAAACAGAAACGTGAAGTTTTAATCCTAGTCTATTCTAGTCAAACTGGAATTTCGTACGCTGCTATAAAATATGGAGCTCAAAGCATGAGCAGATGTCTTCCCAAATATGATGAATACTTTTCAAAAACCAAATTTTTTCAAGAACAAAATTTTGAAAAATGTTTTTTGAATTAACTGACAATACAATCCTCACAAAATTTTCCAATAATTTGCTTGTCGTTATGCTCCAAAGAACTGCTAAGTTTCAATCTGATACCTCAAGTGTGTCCTGGAATATCAGGCAAAGAACCTCAAAATTTTAAATGGTTACAATTCCGAATCGATTTGGCTGATTTTCGCTATTAAAAAACTTTTCCGTTCTATTTGGAAATGCAACTTGAGAGTTCCAAGTCTAAAGGCTTCTCCGTACCATTTCCAAGAAAAAATCGAGAATTTCAGAATAATTGAAGCAACGTGTTTCATATAACATGCACGCCAAAATGAATTACCTCGTGAAGAGATGGACCTAATGGATAAACAAGCAGCTGATATTTCAATTTCTCTGTTCATTTTCATCAACCCTGACTTCCTCGGAAGCCGTATGGTTTGCGATATTCACTGGGAGGCTGAAGGTACTGGGTTCGAATCACGGCAATGTGAGGATGGTGTGTAAAATTTAGGGTTTAGGTATTGATCCAAGCTAATTTTTTTTGGGTTTTCACTCCCAATATCTGAAACAGAACTATAAAATTTAAATAAAAATTATTTTTCATGAAAAACGCCCTTATGGTTTGCAGGATTAAACTATTTGTCAAGGGCAGTTTCTGGGAAAACAAATTGCCTAATGAACAATACAGGAACAATACAAACGATAAACAAAGCGAACTGTGACTTTTCATCAGACATAGAAAAAAATTTCAAGAATAATTCTTTTTCGATTTTTCGTTTCGATTTGAGACTTTTGTCGAATGGACATTTTTTAGAAAACACAGATTCATTCGGTTTGAAAGTTTTTTAATTCTACCTCTTTTTTAAGTTTTTTTTTAGTCTCTATTCATTAGTTTGTTTTTGTGCTATTGTGTTTTCTGATATCTAACGGTCGAGACGTTTCCCCTGTATTTCTTTCCACAAAAACAGGTAATACTATGAAAACCACGATTTTCTGATTTTTGTTTCTCGTTAATTGGTTTGGTTTCAGTTAGTCTGGATCTGAAATAATTCTTTGATTCGAAAACCGTTCTTATATTGAATTTAGCACCAATTCTTCTGATCTTTTCTGAAAGTTCATGTACAGCCAATTCAATAAATTGGATTGTTCATGATGGTTGTGCTGTTGATTTGGTTGGTAATTAGAGGAAGGTTTTTTGTCTAGATACGAGAAGGTTCTATTTATGAATTCTTTCGGATATCCATTTTCTTCAAGAAACGGTTTGATGTAATTCAAGTCACTTTGACAAAACTCATGGGTTTATGAGATTGCATTAGCTCTTTCATAACGGAATTTAATGATACCTCTTTTAAAACTGAGTTGATGATTGCAATGAAAATTTAGATATTCATTTGTATGTGCGTCTTTTCTAAAGAAGCTTGTTTCGAAATGATACTGATATTTTTCAACTGAAACATGCAAAAATGGAAGTTTATTATTCTTCCTTATTTCCATTGTGAATTTTATTGTGGAATTTTGACAATTTATGTATTCGAAAAATTTGTCCAACATTTCCTCCATGTTGCCAGATTACAAGAACGTCATAAAAATATTGCTATCAAGCCTTCGGTTCTTGTGAATATGTATCTATCAATTTTTCTTTAGGATTTCCATAAATATATCACTCATGGCAGGTGAAAATATTTTGATTTCAAACAAACTTCTGACATCTCCATAATATTATCGACATTAAATTTAGGATCGTTGATAATTGTGTCATCACTTTCTAATTTTGTTCGAACTATTTGAAGGGACTTATCAACAGGAACTTCACGATAGATTGGTGGTGTAAGGATCAAGGATGCAGGAAACGATACTCTGTCAGTTCGCCGACGTTTCGGAAAAATTTATTTCCATCCTCAGGGCTCTACAAAATTTACGGAAAACATGATTCGTAAATTTGATGAAGTTGTTCACAATAGTAAAGGAAAAACGAGCAATACTATAAGTTATTGACTAGAAAAATATCACAGAAAAAGTGGTCTTGGAATAATTTCGACACACAAAGAAAAGTTACACAATTTAAAAGACAGCTTAGGATTAAAGTAAAGTTAACATACATATAAATATACAGATAAATATACAAACATAGATATAGTACTTACAGACTGAACAAGTGTATCTTCCCAAATCATTTTGTTAAGAACAGGAACAGGAACAGGAACGTTTGGAAATAGATTAACAACATCAAATCTCACTAAAATGTTCAGATTCGAATTTCGTAATATATCCAGAAAATGTTGAGCATTTTGTAGAAAACTGTCTCGTTTCCTTGCTAGTGGTTTCAAATATTGTAATAATATATATTGATATTCCGCAATATTTTTTATGGGAATCTTATAGAACTTAAATTGGTATCAAAGGAATATGTATTATGTATTTATTCATTTATTTTAACAGTGAGAAGGGTATTTTAGGAAGGCCGTATAAATGTGTAGGTTCAGTATAATGTCTGAGAAGACTGCGATCGGTGACAAGTCACCTAGACCTTGGTGTAACAGTATGTTCAAACCTCACGTGTTGGGACCACATTTCAACTGTTGTTGGAAGAGCTAAGCAGACAACTTATCTCCTGGGGTAGTTCTTAAAGGGTGCTGAGAGTAGTGTCTACTATTCCCTCTACAAAACATACATCCGCCCGATAATCGAATACGCCGGGCAGGTCTGGTGGCAATCAGCCAGATTTTATGAAAATTCCCTTGAATCAGTGCAACGGCAAGCAACTCGTTTATCTTACACTTACCCCAGACCATCTTACATTGATCGTCTGATGAGGATTGAGAATTTGGACTTCGAAGCTTTGCCCAACGTCGGGAGCGTGGAGACCTCATCTTCACGCATAGAGCTTTAGCTGGTCACTTTGGTCAGGACTTCAGGAACATGTTTCAGTTAAATTCCAATAACCTGAGAGGGCATCACTTAAAGCTGTCGAAGGAACCCTACAAGACAACACCGCGCCAGAAGTTTCTGTCCAACAGTGTTTCCAACCAATGAAATAAGCTTCCATCTACAGTTAAAGAGGCCCCTACCTTCAACACTTTCAAGAATATAAATGATGTATGGAGTGCCCAAGATCACTAGTTTCTTTTTTTTTCGTTCACCATCAGTTTTGTTTAAATATCCATTTGAATTTTTTTTTTTTTAAATAATACAATTACCTATTTTTTTGGGGGGTCAAAGGTTTCTGTTCCGCTATTCACACTTCTGTTATATATTTTTTCAAGGATTTATAGGTTTAACCTCAACCCTCCCTACTGTTTAAAAAAAGGAATAAAGTTTTTTCTGAGCATATGTCTGATTTTTGGAATGTTTGGATAGAACTTGTTTAACTCTTCTCTCTGTAATAGTAGTTGGATCTTTATTGATTTCGGAATATTCGTTGACATCAGTGACGAAATCTAAAAGTATAGTATGATATTAACTAATTTTTAATAGTTCTGTTTCAGATATTGGGAGTGAAAACCCAAAAAAAACTAAAAAAGTGTCTAGTTCGGTATGAAACCGATGAATGTTAATGTCTAAATATAATAATACGAGAACTTGTCTAAATGGCCAAAGTGGCTGAGGACATTTGAAGGAATGAATGAATCAACACCCCCATGTAGTATATTCGCTTCGTTAAAAATACAAGGGCCAATTTATTCCCGAACGACAAATGTTCGCATTCGCCGAATGTATACCGTCGGACATGAATCTTCAGGTTCTCTACCAGGAATATAGGCATCCCAGAGGCATTCCTAGAATGCATGCGTTCATCCTAAGTGGCACCCCATCTCGTAGAAATACGTGGGTGTTGCGAGGAATCCCAGCAAATGCCATTCCGTCGAGGAAGTTATTGGATCTGACTGCATGCCCTCTCGCCAAGGGAATATATTAGCGTTGCTGATCTCCTTTTAGCTTCTTACACATGCTCTCAGATTCCGTCTGAGAAAACCAGCAAATTAGGTATATCTTCGGATATAGCGGAGAATCTTACTCAGTATCGTGTCTTCTAGAAAAATTAGCTACGGAGTGTTCAAAATGAATTTTTTATTTGCATCTGCGCGAGGTACGTGATTAATTATGCGATGTCAACAAGATGTCTCACGAGTCTGCGTTTGGAGTAAATTCAATTCCTTCACCAAAGCGGTGAACTTATTCACGTTTGACTTCACCAAATGCACCTTCACTTCATGATTTGCGGATTTTTTCTGCATATGGTCCTCTGAAAACTCTGCACGCACTGTCTAATTCTCACATTTTCAGTTGGAATACTAGATTTCAATTCGATCCTATCTGTATCTTCATTGAAAAACTACAGATATTTGAATGGGATTTTACCCTTTCACAGATTCGACCTTAGTTATATCAAGACCCTAACATGCTCTATGAATATAGAGTTTCTGAGTCGTTTCGTTCGGTAGGTAAAGATTTTGTTAACAGAAGGGACTAACCACCGATCGTAAACACAACTCCTACCGGAAGAATCTACTCTGAGACTTGATAATTCTAGAGAAGGCAAGGAGTTTCATCAGATTGAATGGCATTAAAATCCAAAACTTGATTGAGAAATGAGCATGAACGTTCATACAGAATTTCGAGAGGACCGCGAGCACAATATTGGTAATTGAAAACGAATTCTGGAATTCTTTTGTTGAATTCTCTTTGAAATCTATAGAGTAGGTTTGGGGCTCAATAACAAAGGTCGAATTCGCGAATGGGTAAAATCCGCCCAATGATTCCGTAGATATACCCAGTCGAAATTTCACTTTTTCGATGTTTCCCAAAATTCAGAGTTGATCGAATTAAAAGCCAGTATTTCATCGGAAAAAACCTAGAAAAGTACAGCCGTGAAGGCCGCAGTTTTTGCGGGAATTTTCAAATTCGTTGCTAAAGCGGTCATCCCCATTGAACATGCGGGCAAAAGGTGCTGCCTTCACGGCAGGGCTTTTCTAGGTTATTTTTGGAATTTCAGTTTGATACAGTCATTAGTTTTTGAAGTAGTGGAAAAAAGTATGTCAAATTTCGTGGTTTTTTCTTCGGTATCGTTGTTTTTCCACGAAAACGAAAAAAATACAGAATCAATAATAATGAAACTTGATAACTTCTAGTTTGAAAATGCCGATGGATAACTTTGTGGAAAATTTCATGATAATCCTATCACCAGAACAATTCGAAAAAAAAATTATTTCTTCATGAACCTTCAATCTGAAAATTTTATTTTCCTAATATTTCTGAAAATACAGATAAGATCGAATAGACGACTTCGGCCCAAGTTGCCAACCCACAATTTTCTTCACAAATTTACTATTACTGGGGAACGGGAATTCCAGAATAAATTCGACATGATAAGGTTCGATTTATTTATAAATATCCGTTAAAGATGCCTAGGCTCCTCGAACAAGATAATTCCTTCCAAATATAGGTTTTTGTTAAGATCATCTCTAATTCGCTGAAATTTAAGTTGGGATTCCTGATTTAGTGTTAATGCTGTCAAATTTATATAGGATATGTTCCGCAAATCAACTTGGTTATTTCGATTGCCAGTTTTCCATTCCGTAAATATAAAATATTCGGTTGCTTCCTGAAAAAAATGTTAATTACGGAATTTTATTGATGGAAAAACGATCTTTCTGTCACTTGAACGACAGTCAATGTTCTATGGTAACATATCCCTAGCATAGAACAATCTTTATTTGCTTGATGATCCATAGAACATAGAAGAGACAACAACCAACAATGGAAAAATTACTAGGTATGGTCTATGGATCGTGAGGGGAATGAAGATTGTTCTATGCTATGGATATGTTACCATACATTATTGATTGTCGTTCTGTTGCATAGACTTAATATGTATAGTTAATATGACAGAAAGATTGCTCTTTCATCAATTAAATCCCGTAATCAACCTTTTTTTGAGCAACCAACCTAATATATCATATTTACAGATCGGAAAACTGGCAACCGAAATAACCAAGTTGATTCGCGGAACATATACTTCATAAACTCGACACTATTTACATGAAATCAGGAATCCCAACTCCAATTTCAGCCTAACAAAAACCTATATTTGGAAGGAATTATCTTGTTTTAGGAGCCGAGGCAACTGTTACTGATAGTTATAAGTAATGCGAACCTTATCGTGTCGAATTTGTCCTGAAATTTCCGTTCCCCAGTGATAGTAAATTTGTGAAGAAAATTGTGGGTTGGCAACTTGGGCTGAAGTCGTCTATTGAAATCCAGTACTTGATTATACATTTTCAAATGACAACTTGAAGGTTCATGCAGAATTTCAAGAGGGTGTATGATTAGGGGGCCACCAAATCTTTCCATCATGAAGTAAAGGTGCGTTTGGCAGGGTCAATACAAAGAAAGATGACCGCTTTGGCAACAAATTAGAACTTTTGCGCATAAGCTGCTGACTTCATTGCTTCTCTAGATTTTGAGGTCGGTTCAATCCATGATGTAAAAAACATGGTGTGCTCATCTGCAAAAAAGTAACGTCAACAAGACGAAAATAAAAGGAAATATATATTCTCTGCTTTGAATTTGCATGTAGTTCCATACGTCTTCATTTGTACGTACGATCATAGATAAGCAGATGAGCACACCATGTTTTATTCACATTGTGGTTCCAACCAATTTGTGTTAATCCTGTGAACATGATGACAGAAATCTCGAAATCTTGAATGAGGAGAAGAGTTGAGTGACACCTAACTGTACTCAGGGTAATTCAATGCGTTTACCAAAAATGCTATACTGTCGACCTTTTCTGTTATTAATAAATTCTGGAGAAGTGAAGAAAATAAATTGAATGGCATCTGAGAGATCTACTTTTTTACTCATGGGATTCCCTGGTATTCTAGAAAATGTTGTTTTTTGACCTATGTGTGAATAATACTCCTACACTTTTTTCATGTTTCGTTGCAACTTTTGCTATCGTAACTATTCTACTGTTTATTTTATTTTTCTAGGGTACTAACGAAAGATGTCGATGCTATGGCATTTTTGAAGAGGCAATTTAATTACCTTCGAAACAAGGTGCAACCCAATTCCCTCCCGATTTAAGCATTTACGGGTTGCTGTCGAAAATGCGCATAGGGTTGATACAAATTGATTGGCATCAAATGTATGAACTCCTACGTACCAAAATTTACAAGTTCTCGAATTGTTTTCTGATTTTTCATGGGGGATCATTGACGGTGATACTTTTTGAAATTGACACACTGTATGATGACTAACGGTAATATTCAGTAGTCTGTGTATGAATGGAATCTATAATATTGATGAAATACCATAATTTATAGTTTTGTTTCAAATGTATATAAAATGATTGAAAAACTTCATGATTTTCCTGATCCCAACAAGGCAATTAATTTTGCAGAGCAAATTATCTCTGTAATGTCTCACAGCTAAGAACACGAATCTCGGATAGCAGGAGTACAATCAATAAATAGGAATGCAGAAAGAGTTAACCAAAACATAAAATCATAAATACGTATTACGTCGAATTTTATTGCCACCATCGAATAATTAATTATTTATCTGGAATGTACACGAAATCTATATATCGAGGTCGACTCGTTATGACCGTGATTATTGAGTATTTCCAACATAACATATTCGCTTGTTTTCATCGGTCTATCGGGAATCTCGTAAGTCTGTAGACTCTGTCGATTTTTCACTTCGTACTTGAATTTTCCAAGAAGTTGCTTAGAAGTTCCCGTTTCATCTTGAAGACTGAAAACTTGAAATTCCTCTGGGGCTGAAGAAATGTCTTCAACGAGGAAACTGTGTTCTATTGAGACAGAACCTATAAGAATGGGTTTACCTGTAACAAAGAAAAATTTAAGTATTTTTGGATGACCTTTATTCTTCCAACTGTTTTACTTTCATTCCCGAATTTCATAGAATAAATACATAGTGGGGACACTCTTCGCGATATTTCGGATCTTGAGAGTTCCTTTCATTGATCTTATTTAATTTTCGCATATGTATAGATGCATATAAAATTTTAGGATTGAGAATCTGCGATATAACGAACATTTCCGACATGTTGTACCAAATGGAGTTAAATCAGAGCTCTGTGTTGATGTTTCTAGTTGAAAAAATACCAGTATCTCAAATAATTTCCGAATTTACATTTTGACAGATTATATTCCTGATTATTGATTTTTTATTCAGTCAGAATGGGACTTCGTCTCTACATACATATAGGTAGTTGGAACTTGATTATTCTCAAATCGTATAAATTATTGTTTCATTCATTTCATTGAAAGGAAGTCCTCCAGAGCATATCATCATGTTTCAAAATTCCTCTGTCAAGTTTATGATAGCAACAACAGTGAAGAAGTCTTTATTTTACATTTTCTCAAAATTATTTCATGAGTATGTAGTATGTACCATATTGATTACATTCGTCATCAATAGATTTGAATACCCACATACAAAATTGAAGAAGTTTTATTTTCATAATAATAGTTTTTTTCTTGAAGCCATCATTAAGGTTTATTATTCGATAAAACCGAATTATGAACTAAAAAAAAGGGGGAATCTTTGTTAATCTAAACTATTCATCATTCGAACGTCATTTCGTAATTTTCATTATAATTATGACTTATTTTTGTTATACTTGATAGTCATCTGTCGGATAAATCCCGTAGTGCATCTTTCTATGTTCATATTTGGTATATTTAAAAAAAAATGAAGTACAAAAAATGCACCTGCGGCTATAGATACACATGTCATATTCAAATATAAATCCAACATAAGAGCGGCCAATTTGATCAAAGCTATATAGATATCTTTCAAATACCTGTTATAGTATTCAGGAATTAGTTCCATCATATCAATTAATTAGATTATAGGCCAATCATTGTGTCTTGTGTCTTTATCTAACGAAAATAATTGTATGCACTTTTTCAAAGTTCCTGTTTTTGTTTTAGTTAGTAGGAAAGTGTCGATCCTTGAATAGGTTCCTAATCTCCATGCTATAAAATATCATTTAGCTTGAAATAATAATTTTGTATGGCTCATTGCTCATTGCTCATAAAATATTTTGAAAAAAAAATAGGCTATGGTAAACATTCAAGTGGCCGATTCTCATTCAGATTGATTCGTGCCCCTAATTTCTGTTGTGCATGCCTGAAATTATAGTACCTGAATAACAAGAAAGGATATTGGTAATTCTAACTCTCGACTCTAGAACTTAAATTGAATTCGAAGATATTCTTCTTTCATAATAGGAAGATAGCTTGACTTCAAGCAACTAGGATGGATTTTAGTACTTTTGAAGAAATATTGGTATTAAGGACGAGTTGATTCTCCATGGTTTTGAAATTTTAGTTTTTAAGTTTTCTTCCGAAAAATGAGGTTATTAAGCAAGGAAATGAATGAGCTGATGAGTTTCTAGAAAATATCCATTTATTGCCGGTAAAACGAATACAAAAAAAAATCGTGATAGAATACGGGTGCCTCTTTTTGGCATATAAAATTGAGTTGAGTACTTCTAAAAAAACACTGAAAAAATCGTTTGATGTTTAGTACCGAAAAAATTTTATTGAAGTTTTCACACAGTAATGAACAGTTAGATGAAAGATGAATTCGAAGTGTATTCATGCGAATGTTCTAACCTAGTTGAAAAATTTCAATTGATTATCATTATTTGCCATGAGGTGATAGAATAATTAAATTTTTCATTCAAGTCGTGGTACGTCGAAGGAAATAAAATTACATCGCAAGATTTCAATATCGAAAGATATAATGTGAAGATATTACGGAAAAATCTGTATTTCAATGACTATATGCAAAGTTTCAATCTTTTCTTCATGAGATATCGAGTAATTAATCTCAAAATTTCGAATGGACCTTACTCCAAAACTGTTCGACTGATTCCACCCATTAAGGAACTCAACCGAGATATTTGGATTCTCAACATAATCTGACAATTTCAAGTTGCTAGGTCATTTCCCTCGAAATGACGGGCGGACGGACGGACATAATTGAATTGAAGCACGGATTCTCCCTCAGGGTGTGCAACCTAATCTTTTAAAAGAATTTTCGGCTCAAAATTTGAAAATAACAGACATTGTGATGAAACGATAACGCACTGTTCCCCATAACAAGGGCTTAAAAATACAGATTTTTCTGTGATACCTTCACATAATATTCGATATTGATATCTTACTATATACTTTCATTGTCTTCAACGTACTACGTATGAATGACAAATTTAATTATTATGTATATCAACCTATATGTCAGTTGATATAATAATTAAATTTGTCATTCATATGTAGTTCGTTGAAGACAATAAAAGTACATATATTCTGAGATGTCAATAACGAAAAATATCATGTTGAGGTTTCACAGAAAAATCTGTATTTTAAATGATTGGTCAACATTTGTTAAAATGATCGAGAAAGACAAAAAAATCCAGAGCGTAGCTGAAGGGGAGTTCGCTTATGAACTGAAATTAATTCCTCCGGCAAAGTCACACCATTATTGACGTTCGGAAATAACGAATCTATCAATTGAGTTTTCTCTGAAGCTCGAAATTGAAAGCAACTGAAAGCTTTATGTGTCAATCCAAACTGTCAAAGTTAACTGAGCGAACAGATTTGTAATTTCCAAACGTGTCTTCTATAGCGAACACTTCAATGGTGAAACTGCATGCCATGACAAAAATTTTCTTCAGAGGGGAAAAACGAGTTCTTCTTTCATGAGTTATGTCGGTATTTGCAGTATGTCGGTTTTTGCAGAGATCAAAATGACTCTATCTCGGGAGCAGATAGATGCATAACGCTCTTTCGCGAACTTGAACTTCATGTTTAACTTTCCACTTTCCCTGCAAATTCCATGGGAAATTGACTGATTTGAGGTAGAATATATTTTGAATTTCACTTCAAATTCTTCTTTATTGAGTCCAGTGATATCGATTTCGCCTGAAAAGAGCGCGAAAAACCTGAATTGATGTCTCTTGACTTATGAAACGCATTTTGTGCAACGAGTAGGAATTCTTCTTCTCTATAGGATGAAGTATCTTTCAAGATACTATTCTGCATCCTTTATAAGCATTCTAATGATCTCGGTATAGCTCAGGTGGTTGCAAAGAAAGTATTTTTCCATCTTTTATGATTCCATGTCTCGAACATCACTTAGTTTGGTTATCATCAGCAAAGAATCCTGCTGTACAGGATGATCCACGAAAATCGACATATTAGAAATATATGTATGTGGCAAGTCGAGGGGCTAGAAAATTGGCGTAGGTTGCATTCCAGCGCTCTGATTGTACCATCCTAGTGTCACTACATTTGTTGTTCATGGTAGTATATTTTCAGGTAGGTTAACGAAAGACACTTTACTTAAAGTTAAGTTATCTGGAGAGCTATTCTTAAAATTCTGGGTAGAGAAGAAACGAGAAAAAGTGGGCATTCATGGTGTGACCAAGGAAACGCAATGTATTCATGATGGAACGATAGGAAACATTCTATACTATCGAATCAGTCAAGAATAGCGACCCTGGCCCTACGAGCACTTTCACGACTCTGGAAAACGTCGAGTGGTCAAAGAAGCATTTTCAAAAAGCCTTTGTCGATCAGCTCGAAAGCACGCTCAAAACAAATACCTATGTCAAGGAAGTGTTTTTCTTTCAATCAAGGCCAGTATATGGTGTTATGTTGGGCCCTGAAATATAAAGGTCAACAAGATTAAATTATATAGGGCAGGTTTGGTTTCAACTAAATTGGTATAAAGCTCATACCTCCCAAAACTCAATGAAAGGTGCAAAAATCTTTCTATATGGGTATGTCATTTGGATGTTCGTCCATATTACATGGCTCCTATAGGTTACCGGTTAAAATAGCAGATCTCATGAAAGCAAAACGAGAACAATTGAATAGCTCAATAATAATGCAATTCTGTCTATTAATGCAAATATTTTACAAGAAGTTTGTGTATCATCTCTTGCACTATATGAATCATATAATTTGTTATACCCCACGTGACATAAATGTAGGTGCACTCCACTTACGATGAAACTATTGTAATGAGTCCTGTTCATTTCGATTAGTCTTTTTCAGTGGACAATCAAGTACTTATTGCTAAGGAGTTTCTTCAACCCCAAGCAGAACTTGTTTTTGTTTAGTTCTAGCTCTGTAGGTACTTCATCTAACTGGCTGCTTTCTAAAGCGACAATATTCATCTAGAATATGTTCAATGTTTTACTGGGCATCACAAAGGTTCCATTTGTACAGAGTGCAATAGTGTTGGATTCCTCCCTTATGTCCTCTTTGTAGGTGTGTTTCTCTTCACCGCAGAAGGGTTCAGGTCCTACTAGGGCGGTTAGCCCACTTCCTAGCTGATGTACTGGCCTTATCGATACCATTTAAGTTTCCATAATCAAGATTCGTATCAGTAGGGCGATAATGAGGTTATACGTATCTGATAGGGATCGATAACATTTTTCTCGCGACGACACACCGCAAGAACAATTTCGAATGTACAGGAAGAGTCTTTGGGGTTAACATTGATTTCAATCGAATACAAAACTTATTTAATGCTCTATTTTTCTATGCTCCGCTAAGCTTGAAAGTTATAAGCATTCAAATTTTTTCAAATGTGCTAAAACACTCCTGAGCTCTGTTTCCAAGTTCAACACGTTCAACTCTATTCGTTATCTTTTTCTTAGAATATCAAATTCTTTGCTTGAAATTCATTGAACCTTGATCGAGAAACTTCATTTATTTGCTTGATTTTTCTAATTTAGTGCTCATGGCATGGTTTTATTGTGATTAAAAATACTTCACTACATTCGACCATTGAAACATCAATCTTTCACTCGATGTTCCTGCGCTGTCCATATTTTTTCATAAGAAGCTCATATTGTACACAACTGTATCATCGCGTGTTTTCTTATAGAAAATTCCAAAAATATGATAATTTCCATCACATTTATAGATGAACCATATGAAATTATTCACTCGGTCTGAACATCAATTAAAATCCATGTGTTCAGAATTCAGTGAATACACCCCTGTGCGCGCCCAAACTGTTCCCATATGGTTTGTGTTACCATAAAAATATGATTTTATGAACTTTTCAACCACTTATGATCAGAGACTCGAGAAACACACAGTACCTTATTGTAAATACGTCATTCATCTATTAAATACAGTTAAACGAAATAAACAGTTTTCCTACGTATCATTTTTATACATATTCCACTTACATCTAGAGTGAATTCAAAACACCATGAATGCTATGGAAAATCTGGTCCATAGACCTGGAGATATGGTTTTTATGTCTATTATTTGGTCAAAAACTAACGAAACAATTGTATGTGTTCTATTGTCCAGAGGACCGTGGATCGATCCTATTTCAAGGTTTTTACAAGCTCAGGGGTATATTTACGAAAATAATTATATTTCTCAAATTTTGTTTATTGAGTCGATGCGTCTATAAGTAGGAAACTGTTCTGAGTGAGATGTGAGTATTTACCGAAGAATACCTATGTGTAATGTTTATGGAAAACTTCACAGCCAAATTTTTTTCCTTCGGAATAACCATGATGAATCTACAGAAGAAAACTATTTTTTTAGATTTCTACCGCCCGTATCTTTTCACAGAATCTGGAAGAGAAGCTTAGAAAAAATGCCTTATTTATGGTTCGAATTAATGTACATCTCAAATACTCGCCATGTATATCGTTACAATAAGGTTGATTGCATTCGTATTGAAGGAATTCTCCATGAAAAGGTTTTTCGTTTTTTTGCCGATGTAGAAAAAAAAAATGATTTCAGAAAAAACGAATCTGAATACTTTATAACACGTTGAAAAATTTACATTAAATCTTAAATTGAACTCCAAGCTATATTCCAACGAATATTTCAATTTATTCTCAAAACACACAGGCTTGAATTTGCCACTTCAGATGGTTTTAGGGTGACGAATTCAAAGTTCGTTCCAAGAATTTCAAAGGAGTGGGGTTTTTCATTGAGAAAGTGGAATTGGACATACATTTTATGATTCTACAGGGTGTAACAGAGTTGATGTAAAATATTCAAGGATGTGATAGTACAGATTATTTACAACGAATTATGTGCTTTTAACTTTTTCCTTAAACCCCCCGGTTCTACCGATATCAATTCTTTTGTCTTCTTTGGAAACTTCCCTATCTTGCTCAAGAAAAGAGAGTATATCTCCGGAGCGACAAGACCTACGGCAATGAATGTGCCCTTACTCGAAAGAGAACAAGATGCTTCATTCACCATATTCAATTTTGCTCGAGCAAATTGAATAGAAACCGAAAGAACACAGATCAAATGAGAAGTTCATTCTAATGATAAAATCAACATGAGATTTCATTCGCCATTATCTCGAAAAATGTTCCAGATAAGGTATTGATTTTATAATTGTGAAAACTTCTTTCAAGTCTCCGCTGCTTCTCAAATATGCGGCACGTTCATAAAGAAAAAGTCGCTGACGTAAAAAAAATTACGTAAGTCTATCAGAAATCGTAAGCGCCATAGTGGAAAAAACATCGAAGTAGGTTTGTGGTCAGATATGTAGAAGCACCAATCTTCTATGAATTATCTTATAAAAATAGAGAGCTTCACAGTAGAAAGAGGGCTGAATTAGCGATTGAGTACCCATAGTTCACTTCTCGTATTTCGTCGACAAATCTGATTTGCGTATAATGGCTCTTGAGTATAATAATATTGAGTATGCTGATATGCTCTAGATGTACGGATTGGCAGATGGCAATACCTTGGCTGCTTTCCGGGACGCCGGATCCCATATCCTCGAACTTTTCAAGCAGGTAATGTGTAGAAAACGAAAAATGAAGTTTGTCCTGTACCCACTTTCCAATCTGATGCAAGTTTAAGATCAGTCCATGATGATCCAACTTTGAGTACTCGGCGCATAGCTTTAAGGATGGAAGTATTCCACATGACGGTGGACCGAATTATCAGGAGAGAAAGTATTCATCCATACCATCTGACAAAAGCACAAAACTTATTGGAACCTGACTACCGGCGGCGGGTTGAATTTCGCCAATGGTATGTTGACCAAATTCGACTGGACATATTTTTTGGAAATAAAATTTTATGGACTGACGAGTCTATTTTTACTAGATGATTAATCTACGAAAATCGCATATTTATATCCGTGAGGACCAACATGCCATATTGGTCAATCACTTCCAGCACGACTTTAGAATTAATGCGTAGATGGGACAAATTGGGTCCCATTTACTTGGACCAGTATTCCATCTTTCTGGATTGTTTTCGGAATCATTTCTTAATTCTCTACAAAACAACATCAGTGACGCCATGGAGGAACTACCATTAAACATAATGCGAGATATGTGGTTTCAAATGGATGGTTGTCCTGCTCATAATGGGCGCATGGTATCAAATTATATGAATGCAGCCTATCCTGGTAGATGGATTGGACGATTTGGTCCGATAGATTACCCAGCAAGGAGTCCGGACTTAACTCCTTTGGATTTTTATCTGTGGAGCAGGCCGAAGTTTATAAAGGTACAGTTCTGTCGCTAGAAGATTGAAGATGAAAATTGAAAAAGCCTGCGATATGGTCCGCGGCAATCCGCAGGAACTGCAGCGCGTGATCAACTCAATGGGCAAAAGATGTTTTCTTGTCCTTCAACACGGTAGAAGGCACATCGAGCAGTACATTTGAGTAAAAGAAGTGTTGTCACCCAAATACTTTCTTATGCTTTGATTTTCACTATTATACATTTCTGGATCATTCTTAATTTTCGTAAATTCTTTCATTTCTTACCAATGAATACTCAGTTATATCGAATGTAAATGAGCTAGTTGAAAGCCAACATGTGTTTATTAGAAAATCGGTAGGCAGTCTCAGCTACCTATCTACTGCAATGATTTCCATTGTGGCGCTCGCGTTTTCTGGTAGATTTGATTCGTTTTTCCTACGTCAGTGATTTTCTCCTGGTGAATGATTCACATATTTGGAAAGCTGAGACTAGCGAGAAGTTTTCACAGGTAGAAAATCAATACCTCACTCGGAGCATTTTTCGAGAAAACGGCGGATGAAAATTCAAATAGGTTTTCTTATCGATCTAAATTGTTCAATGAACCTGAGGTTTTCCGATTCCTGTTGAATTTGCTTCAGCAAAACTAAAAACAGTGAATGTAACACCTTTTTCTCTTTGGAATAAGGACACATTCATTACCGTAGGTCTTGTCGCTCCAGAGATATACAACAAGAGGGCAACATTTCAACCTTTCAAAGATAATAGAGGCAAATTTGTTCATACTTTTCACTAGAAAATAATTGAAATGAAGCTTTCACACCACGAAGATTCTATAAATTGTCCTCATTCCTGAAAAATACCCACCTAATTTGATAATAATCTTCGCCTTATTGCCAAGGAAGGTGAAACATTCTCCTGGTAAACAACTTGGATTTATTATTTGGTCCGGGGACGAATCCTTAGCTAATTTAAAGAATCCTAGAAACTGTGAAACTCTCTTGGTGGGCGCTGGAGTAGTGTCCAACACCGAAACAACAGAACCTCCAGCGTAGCTAGCAGCATAATCTGAAACATTCCATATTTATGAGTAAACTTCCTGTGTGCTGAAATTTTCCTATTTTCTTGGTGAACTGGTAAAGTTTCAAACTCTGCAGATTCGTTTCCATAATGTAAAATGTAAGGGGTGATCATACCGAAAAGAGCTACTTTGTCTGCCTCATAGGTTTGCAGAGCATTCTTGATTTTCTGGTCGACGGCATCGCTTTCCAGCAAAACTCTCTTCACCCTTTCTTCAATCCTTGAGAGTTCTTTCTTAGTTAAACATTCGAATCTCCGTCTTTCCCTCAGTTGCTCACCAAGTTTTAACACGAGTTGCTTCAAATTCAAAACGTCCTCCCTCAGTAACGTCACAGACTCCATCCCATTATTTTCGTGGTCTACTTTCTGATCACAGAAAAACGTCAAATTTTCCTTCTGTGTAACATTCGTTGAAGTATCCTCTATGGAGTCATCTTCGTAGTTGTTGGCCACATGGAGCACTCTGTATTTTCGTGAAACCTTTTCGAGGACTATAAGAATGACGACAGCAATTACAACGCATCTGAAGAAATGTTGGATCAGCGGAAAATATTCAGTTATGTAAGGACCTTCCTTGATTTTTTCACATAATTTCTCGTCCACAGGAATGAGTTCTGTAGGTTCCTTAGGTAACTTTTTGATTTCACTCATATTCACCAAAATTCAGAGAAATAAACCAGGAATCGTTTCAAAATCACATAATTATTGTTGGGGAATAGCACGGTCAATTTAGGTTTGTCAACATTGACATATCAAAGTGACAAGGATGCGTTCTATTTCAAAATTCGGAAACGTGTGGGTATTGCATCATTTCAATTTCATGCAAAATCTATTGATCTGGAAAATAAGTATCTGAGGATGCTGAATGATGAAAGGGTCCGATTTTTGGTTTATTATTTGATGAAATCAAATAATAAACCTTAGTGATCGACCAACAAAAAAAAATGTTTAACCCCCCTGAAAATTTCACAGTTTACGTTTTGGAGTATGTAGATTTGAATAATCTAATAAAAAAAAATCCGTCCGTCCGCCGTCCGCCGTCCGTTGTCCGGGGCTTTTCTCAGGAAGTACTGAACCGAAATCAGTGAAACTTGGTAAAAAAATCGCTCGGGATTGATCCTCCAAGCTTTTCAGCAGAATCGGTGTACCCTAAGGGTTCAAAATGGGGAGGTGGGGGAAAAAAAAAATTATTTCTCGAAAACTTACCACCGAATTTTCATGCAACTCAGAACGTTGATTACTGTTGCAAAACTAAACCAAAAAAATTTCACCCGGATGATTTCCGACCAGTGGTTCCTGAGTTATAAGGAAAAACGCTGCAAATTTCGAAAATGACATCATCGCATTCAGTTCTAAGATTGTAATTCACTGGAATAATCGGTTTACTTTTCATCCAGAGTCATACATCTAAAAGGAGATGAAAATATTGGTTACCAAATTTTCAACACATATCGAAAAATTTCTAATGGACGCGTTATTATTTTATAATCACAATTTGCAAATGCCCCATCGATGTTCTTGACAATTTCATAATCGTAAGTAGTTCAGATTAAATATTTTTGGGTTTTCTCCCCCAGTATCTTAAACATAACTACTGAAAATCACCCTGCGGATTACGGGATTTAAGATTAAATTTCTTCATGAAGCTCATTCATATATTGAATAAAACTTTTATTTTATTCATAAATCATTGGTTTTTCAGAACACAAGAACCAATTCCATGGAAAAATTCATTTGAAACATTGAAATATCAATAAATACTCTTTTATAACTGAATAACACTTTTACATGCAGAACGCGAATTAAGTAGCGCAATTTAAAATAATGCAGATTTCCAATTCGGTTGATCGGAGGTTTCCATTAATTTCGGTTTGCGTAATACGATTATCGTCAACCTGTGGATATCCGTTACTGGTTTCAATCGAAATCCAAAATCTTTCGTACTGACAGTTTGAAATAAGCGTGAATATAGAAAATAATGAGCATTTATATGACAAATCAAATTGGAGGATATAGTATGCAAAAAAATCAATAGCAAACCGCAAATCTCATCAATTGTCGATTGTCGAGAATCTAATACTGAGTGTTGGAGCCTTAGACTAAAGTTAGGAGCCGATAATCTATCTACCTGCTCTGAATGGGGTCTGTGACCTTAGACAAGGGATATAGCGTAGACAAAAATATTCCGCATTTATCATCATCTGGTTGTCGGCAAACTACTTGTTTGAATTTCACGTAAAGACATCAAACAGACTTTCGGATTTGACACCATCTTGGTTGAGTGTATCTGACGACGATAACAACGAACGAAATTTATAATCTTGAATTATTCTTTCGAATTCAACCTGGTGAGGTTCACGATATATTTTATTGTTACAGAAATGTTATTGAAAATAACTTTAGTTTTTCAGTTTGTGTGGTTGATACTTTGTAAATCAAGGGAATCGGATATCTGCTGTGGAAAAAAATTTTTTCAGATCAATTGCACAGGAAGATTGAGTTTTTTTTTCATTTCAATAATATTTTTCAGAACAAAGTCGAATCCTAGTAGAAATCACATCTACACATTTGATATTAGCGGAATGTCTAGAATTTTGTTCTACGTATTGGTGTTAGTTTGGAAGATTGAGTTTATTTCCTCAGTGTCAAGAAATACGAACGCGTTCGAATTGAACCATCATGACTAATTGTGAAATATAGACACTCGATTTAATGCAAAATTTTTTTTTAAACGTTTTTTTGTTCGGATACATATTCATCAAAGTTCAATGAAATTTGGTACAGGTTTCAGAGTCAACATTTAGAAGCAGTGTTTCAAATTTCAGTTTTGACCGATATTTATTTGTGCAGATATTGGCAAAAAATTTGGTTACCATTTTGAATATTGAGGTTATTTCCCTAATATCTCAAAAAGGACAAACCCTATCTGATTTGTAGTTCATTTTCAGTTGTAGAATACCGACACGAAATTTAATAATTATGGAAAACAGTTAGATTTTCGAAGAGGTGAAACTACTGTGGAACGTCTCTTCTCATTCAAAATATTTTAAATTTTGCTACTCAGTTAGCGTTCTGCATGTCGAAATGTTATTCAATTATACAAGTGTATTTATTGAAATTTCAATGTTCACATGAATTATTTCATGGAATTGGTCTCTGTGTTGTGAGAAACCAATGAGTTATGCATAATATATAAGTTTTTTGAGATATCAATGGCATATTGGGTTATTTAAATGAGAAAATAATAAACCCTTGTGTAAAATTTGCAGCGTTTTTTTTCTTCAATTCAGCCCCTTCCTTTAACCCTAATGGTTTTGAAAGATCATGCTTTGGAATCGCTGGAATTCGGTATCAAATAACCTGAATTCTTCTTTTGATTCTTCTAACTACCCACAAAAGATGGACAAATCTTAATAATATCTCCAGCAATCAGAAAACTCGAAAATGTATAAACTGTGGAAATTTCAATTTTGAGATATAAATTTGTGACTGTGTTTTCTAGGAAACGGGATCATTTCATTTCAAATTCCGTGCAGTTAATGATCTCCAACAATTAGGCTGGAATCACTATCACATGGTCAAATTCAATATTGGTTGGTTGACAAATTCGCCAATAGACGACTTCGGTCCAATTTAACAAGCCACAAATTTCGTCGAAGTTTACGATCACTGGGGAAGGCAAATTTCAGAACAAATTCGGAATGATAAGGTTCGCGTTATATATAAATATCCGTAAATGGTGCCTCGGCTCCTCAAACAAGATGATTCCTTCGGAATATAGGTTTATGTTAAGATCTTTCCTGATTGGCTGAAATTTGAGTTGGAATTCCTGATTTCATGTTTATAGTGTCAAGTTCATATAGGAAATCTTCCACAAATCAACTTGGTTATTTCGGTTGCCGGTTTTCCGTCCCGTGAATGACTAATGACAATATAATAACGTGAAAATGATGTCAGTGATCGAAAATTTTCTTTCAATTTGAAGTTGGAATGGTTAAGAGGTTTTTTTCACTTATCGATTAGAGGATAACAGAAATCTTCCTAGGTTTGCAGCAATATACGAATTACCCTAGAATAGAAATATTATTTATATCACATGCTCAAAAGCTCCCGACTTAACGTTAGTGGATACTCTATGAGATTTTTCTTCAGCACTTGAACCAGCAACTTTCATAACTCGATTGAAACCAAACACATAAAAACATCAGCAAGTACAAGACTAATTCAATATCTGGTTCGATTTTGAAAATTCATGCGTGTCAATATGACTCTGTCCTTTCTTGTTCGTTCTGTTCAATAATTTTAGTTGATTTGTCTTCCATTCATTTATATTTTTTGTATTTCTCACTTGAGCCAAGTGCAGGTATCTTTTTCTGCATAAGGCTCCTAAGTTTTCGCATCGATATTAATTGGGTAAATGATAGTGACAATAATTACTACTATATGCAATGGGAGGTTTCGTGCCAAGATTTATACAGGGTCTTTCACGAGGAACCTCACCCATATTTATACGGGAAACTACTGAACGTATTTTCATGAAATTCAGCACTTATAAGTATTTCACGATGCTGATGAAATCTGAAATATTTTCAAGGCATGAGCACCTCCGGTTTTTCCGGAAATGACGTCAACTTCCGTTTTTCAAATTAGAACACCATTTTTTTATTGCAGAAATAGATTCCTTAGAAAATTTCAATTTATTTTGATGTAACATTTTTCAGTTTTGGTTGGAAAATTCTCTCTGAGCGGGAAAATTCGAAAAAAAATTGAAAATAGAGCTCCGCTGAAACAAGAATGACTTCGAGGTTTTTGGATGGAAAATTTTCATTTTTGGGATTTTTTAAGATGTAAGATTGATGTATCCACTTTGAAAATCGAAATCGCGATTCATGATACAGGGGGTGAAAAAATCGCTTTCAAAGTAAGGGATGACAAAATCGTGAAAAATCAATTTTTTCAAATTAGAACTCCATTTTTTTATGGCAGATATTGAATCTACGTTAAAAAATAATGTGAGTGTATGCATCACACCCTTGCCCTAAAATGGATATTTTCTGAGTTATTCACAAAAAACTGTTTTTCGTCTTGAATTTTCAGCTATTTCTTTTCCCTTCACGCCAAAAAGATGAAATTTTCAGGAACTGTTATTTGAACCATGCTGTAGATTTTTCACCCCTTCTTGAAACCGACTTCAAGTTACTATTAGGAGAACCATGGCAAACTCTCGCAGTTATAACTTTATAACTAGAGAAGATGCTCAAAGTTTTGACCGTTAATTTCTAGACATTTATTTATACGTCTCAGGAATGCTTCGTGCGTTGCTCTTCTTATTTCATCGGGAGGAAGAGATCTGCAAAAGTGTTTAAAAACCAAATTGAGTTTCAAAACTATGAATCTAAAAATCTAAACAAACCTGAACGCATTTCTGACTCGTTCTATGCAGTCCTCTTTATCAGTCAGGGGAGTTGAGTAGACAATATTTTTTATCCTACCCCAAACATAATAGTCTAAAGGAGTTAAATCGGGAGAACCTGGTGGCCAAAGATGTGGACCATTGTTCGCCAATCATCGATCTTCAAATAGCCTGTAGAGGATATTTGACACATTGAGTGAATTGTGTGGAGGCGCGCCATCTTGTTGATACCATAAGTCATTATGGTTCTGTACTAGCGGCTCAAATATTAGAGTCAATATGTCAGAATATCTATCTCCTAAGGGAGAACATTCTTTAAATAATGCAAACATGTGTAGTGTTCTATCTTACCAGTTAAAGTCCCATCATAAATGTGAACATCGAGAATTGCATTATTTTTGATGGCGCAAAAAACATTGAAACTCCAGGTCTCTTGAAAGTTCCATTGTCTTAAGTGGTGGTTGTTCTCTTCATCCCAATAATGACTGTTATGCCTATTGAAAGAACCATTCTTTGTGAATTTAGGTTCATCTGTCCAAATTATACAGTCCAAAAAGTTTTCATTCTCTTGAAATCGAATCATCATAGCTTCGCAAAACTCTGTTCTCCTGACGAAATCAGTTTCCTTCAAATGCTGTACCCTATTGAATTTATATGGGTGCATTTTATGTTTTTTTAATATTCTCCAAACACTCGATTGAGATAATCCCAGATCAATCTCGGCATCTTTGAGAGAATTTTGAGGATTCACACGAAAATATGCAAGAACTGTAATTTCGTTGTTCTCATCTTCTACTGCACTTTTTTCTCTGTGTGTAGTTTTCTTAACGAAAGATCCGACATTTCTCAAGTTTGTCATGGTTCTGTTATTGGTATCTCTCGTTGGTCTGGGTCGGTCAGGAAACCTCTCAATGAACAGTCGAATCGTTCTATCTACAACTTCATTACATTCTCCATGAAGTAGAATGAGATTTAAATAATCTTCATTGGTAAAATTAGGCATAGCGATCGATTTTATAACTTAATACGAATTATCACCAAATTAATAGTAAACACAAAATGCTACTGAATAAAGAGGAATTTGGCAGATGTAATTAATGATATCTATCATTAAAAAAAAATAATGTAAAACATGGTAAGTTTTTGCATATGGTTCATAAGGAATTATTTATTTATCACTGCAGAGAAAACCGATGGCCGATTAGTTGAAATAAAGAGGTTTCCGATACAAATTCGAATCCAAATTCGCCATCTATTTAGGAACAACCTGTAACTTTTTTCTTTTGCATATTAGGGTAGTAAATTCTAAAACATGGTTTAAGTAACAGTTCCTGAAAATGTTATCTTTTTGGCGTGAAGGGAAAAGAAATAGCTGAAAATTCAAGACGAAAAACAGTTTTTTATGAATAACTCAGAAAATATCCACTTTAGGGCAAGGGTGTGATGCATACACTCACATTATTTTTTAACGTAGATTCAATATCTGCCATAAAAAAATGGGGTTCTAATTTGAAAAAATTGATTTTTCACGATTATGTCATCCCTAACTTTGAAAGCGATTTTTTCACCCCCTGTATCATGAATCGCGATTTCGATTTTTAAAGTGGATACATCAATCTTACATCTTGAAAAGTCTCAAAAATGAAAATTTTCTATTCAAAAACCTCGAAGTTATTTTTGTTTCAGCGGAGCTCTATTTTCGATTTTTTTTTCGAATTTTCCCGCTCAGAGAGAATTTTCCAACCAAAACTGAAAAATGTTACATCAAAATAAATTGAAATTTTCTAAGGAATCTATTTCTGCAATAAAAAAATGGTGTTCTAATTTGAAAAACGGAAGTTGACGTCATTTCCGGAAAAACCGGAGGTGCTCATGCCTTGAAAATATTTTAGATTTCATCAGCATCGTGAAATACTTATAAGTGCTGAATTTCATGAAAATACGTTCAGTAGTTTCCCGTATAAATATGGGTGAGGTTCCTCGTGAAAGACCCTGTATATTACTGTAGTTAAATTGAGACTTGTTTGAAGAACATGGATGGCATCCAGGCATTGGAACAGTGGGTAAATGATTGTAAAAGAGAACCCTACTTCAAATAGAAAGAGGAATATAATTTTTTTGTCATTTCGAACTCATTTTAACAAAATATCTGGACATAATATCTGAAACAGAAAGAGGGACAGAAAACCAGCAGGAAGCACTAAATAATATTACTTACATTTGCTCTCTGCATTGCTAATGGAATTTTTTTCAGTAGAAATTTGAATATCCCAAAATATCAGATCTCACAAAACCGATTTATTATTTCATCTAAGTTATTTCTGTATGAACAGACTGGGTAGAAATAATTTCGAATTCATATGATTCATCGTAAGGGATACATCAGTAACGAAATGAATCATAAAACGTATATGCATTAAAGGTCAGACAGAACACAATTCAGTAAAATTATAGGTCGGAAAAAAAATTAAAAAGTGCGTTTCGTGGCAGGCTGCACCCTAAATGTAAAAATAGATTCGTAACGAATCGATATGGCAATATTTTGGATGTGAAATTGCTAGTCTCATGTAGAATCGAGATAATGGGGAAAGCATAAAGCCTACGCAAATTCTGAATTTTGGGTTAGTTAATGCACTGCTAGATTCCGCAATATCCTGCCAATCAGAATTGAGTGGACCTGAATATGTATAGCTTTCATCAAATGGATTAGAAATCTACCCTCTAATTCGATTTCATTTTTATCTTGGAAAGTGATTTGTTTCGGAATATTGGATAAACGAATTTTGTTGTGGATATGCGCGGTATTTCACATGAAATGATCATAAAGGGGGTGAATCCTGACGTGATTCGAAAAAAATCTTCATAAACGTTTTTCCTAAATTTCTTGTGTTTTGACCTAGAGGATCGTAAGAGTATGAAAGAGGTCTTTGTGTTTTCATCAATATCTTCGCAGATGTTTTTATACAAATCGACGAAAGTAGTTTATTCATTTCTTGATCTAAAAAATATGTATTAATTTTCAGCACCTAGGCTTGTTAGTGATGCCGACTATAACTTTGAAATACTTCTTCTAGTTTTCTTGAGAAAAATATAATTTATTTCAATATGTGAATCTATTTGAGGACAAATCTTATATTTTGACTTTTTTCATTCGAAAAGCTTCTACCTTCTATCACTTCATTTCCTTCTTCTAGAGACTGCTTCAGTGATCCTGTTCGAATTGGACCATGCAATAAAATTGTTTTCATTCTTTTAGATTAATCTCGTGTCGGGAGAAAAAGCCAGGATATCAAATTCGTCTGGAGATAAATGAGCATTTTCGTTTCAAAGGAAAGCAGTTGCATTCATAATATTTTTCCAAGAATATTCAGTCCACATCTTCACAAACAAAACTGGTTAAAACTGTTGTTTTTTTTTTCAAAAAATGGGTTTTGATGCACAGGCCAAATTCAATAGGAATATTCGTGTACGTATGTGAGTTATTATGAAAATACTACTTTTTCTCAAGCTTTTTCTCCGAAACCACCTAAGTTTCACCCCCTTAAGCATCAGCATCTTATTCTGAATCACCCTGTATGTCGGTTTGTCGGATTCCACTTACTCAATGATGGGTCTTATCGTTTTTTTCCATTATTGGAATCGAATAATATATCCATAAGAATACTGAAAAAATTCAATCGCTGTCATAAATTTCAATTTTCAACGAGAAAACGATCTCTTATATTTGGCTTCACATTGGCTGTTCAAACGGCCGGAACTTTGCGAGTCCCGTGATATTTTGGGTTGTATCCACTCTGCACATCTCCCCCTATGTATCTTTCCCTCTAGCAAGCCAATGGACAGCATCTGCTGTATCGAGCGTAGAATCGTGAAGTTCTTTTGAGAACGAGCATTAAATTCTTTGGTATATTACAGTGTTAGCAGAGGAAATGTAAACGGGGTACCATACATTTTTTCCGTATGATACAAGAGCACAGATAAAAACCCCAGCAAAAACTCTGTCTCCCCGTATAAGTGTTGTAATTTGTTTGAAGAACATTGATGGCATCTTTTTCATTGGAAAATAATTTTTTCGTCATCTTGAATTCATTTTGACCAAATATCTTGACATAATATCTGAAACAGAAAGAAGGACAGAAAACCAGCAGGAAGCAGTAAATAAAATTACCTACATTTGCTCTCTGACCGGGAGAGTCTTTCGACCAGGTTAGGTCCTCCAAGTGATGATATTTCTGATTCTCAGATAAAAGAAGAACGCTACAGTCCCCTTATATTGGGGAATCATCTCTCATAGATCCATGATTCGATATTTCGCACTAGAAATCTAACAAAATATCGGGAATAAATTGAAAAGCTTTTGACATATATTATGTCAGGATGACTTGAAGTTACTAGTGACGTAAGAGGCGATCTTATACCGGGTTTCGCCCAATTTGAACTCCATTTATGATTCGACCAGTTTCAACACCAAATAATTCAAAATTCGCGAATTGAAAAAGTGCGTGATAGCATAGATTTTGTTTAGGAAAAGAATGGGAAATCATGAAAATATGATAATTTGTGTTACATTAAAAAGACATATTTAGTTTCAAATCACAAATATGTATAAAGAGGTTCAATAAATTATTTTACAATGAAAATGATTTTGAGACTGAATATTGAAAGTTTGAAGCGAAAATTGAATTCATGAAAGGATGCCTGAAAAAGTTTACTTATGGTCTTCTGAAGGACTAATGAGGTGATGAGTAATTTCCGTATTCTCATGCAAAAATCATATCTCGAATTCAAGTAAATCATTGTCTATACATTTCATAACGCTGGATCGATTTCATTCTATTGTTTCCATAAAAAATTCTCAGAAAAACTTCAACGTTGGCGTGGTGTATTTGTTTACAAACAAGAATACTCGTATTTTCCTTTGGTTCATTTTCGGGGACCTGTTTCTAAATGGGGCAGTTTTTATGGAGGTTTGCGACCCTCGAAAATTACTTCCGAGCGCGGGGGAGTTTCTAAGGACGAAATGACAATCCTACATTAACATTAATTGAACACTTTCAGAGCGGAAGGTTCGTTAATTTGGATTCAAATTTCTTGATTTGTGAGTGGCGAACCATTTAATTAGCGAGGTCAGAATAAATATTTATTGTTTTGATTTGAGATGAAGTAGCCATTTAAACTAATTGCACTTTTGTTGATGAGAAATGCGAAATGAATGCAAAATTTTCAGTTCAGCTCTATATCTTAAGATGTTTATTTCTGGAGTTTGGAGATGAACTGGTAGAAATACATAACATTCTGCTGGGATGCAACCTTCACAAGCATCCACTTTTCGATTTTGGTCAAAAAAGTGTTGTTTGAAAGTCCAACGTTAGTTACTATTTGTAACACAAAAATTCCGTTTGTGACCAAACCTAAAGTGGAAAAATGAGACCCCCAAAATACGAAGTTAGCACCCGCATTTTCAAGAATTCTACATTTTAGTTTCTAACAGATCCTATAATAGAAAAATGACAGCCCAAAAACGCGAAGTTATCTGGCACATTTCCAAAGACTCTATACAGGGTGTTCCTAAATAAGTGTATCAACGGTCAACTGTAGATTTACCATGGAAAAATTACATTTTTTTTCTTTTCAATTTTTTCCCATCATAGGTGCGTGTGTGCTCTTTATTTTCCCGCATTTTTATCGTTTCCATCCAGGAAGGAAGAGCTTTTCATTTAGGTGAATACATAAGAATATCTGTGGAATCATTGGGTGGATTTTACCCATTCACGAATTCGGCCTTCGTAATTAAGGTCCAAATCTTCCCTACAAATATCGAATTTTCAAGTTATTTCTTTCGGATGTTATTGTGTTTACGGTCGGCCGTTAACTTCTCGAAGAAACAGATTAGAAACTTCATATTTGTAGAGAAGATTAAGGGCTTAATTACGAAGGTCGAATTCGTGAATGAGTGAAATCCGCCCAATGATTCCGTAGATATCCCTATTAAAAATTTCATTTTCTCAATATTTTCAAATATACAGATTAGATCGAATTGAAATCCAGTACACTATCGAAAAAAACCTAGAAAAGCACTGCCGTGAAAGCAGCATCTTTTGCGCACATGTTCAAATTCGTTGCCAAAGCGGTAATCTCTATTGAACATCCTCAAAAGCTGCTGCCTTCACCACAGTGCTTCTGTAGCTTTTTTTGCTTAGCGAATGTTAATTACTGAGATATTTTTTTAAACTACTCGAAACATTTAATTTTTCTACTTTCCTTCCAACATAAAGTGCTAAAGACTGCTCTTAGGTAGCAGTAGATGCTTAGTAGATTTCTGTAATTGACTTTGGTAGAAAAAAGTAGATTATTCTACAGAAGGCTTGGTAGATTCTGAAAAAAATAATTGGTCACGCTGTTGGTCCGACAAAATCGATTCTGAAACCACAGTCGTCATCAGTGAGTCGATCCTCTATACATGTACGCAAAAAGAATTCAAATTGCAATAATTACTGAGCCCCCTGTCTCCTCAGACGAGCCGCACCTGATATTCACCGAGTGAATTGAATATTTTCTCGATTTCCCTTCAATTCACTTCGCCAACACCAACGTAATAACCTTATCATCCGTTTCAGTCATTAATTTCCCTGAAAACACACGACATAAACCGTTGAATAGAAACAACTTGTTCCAGTGTTCACCGGCTTCGTAAGTGGGTCACGGGTGGAACCAGTCACAAAAGCATCGTAAACAGAATGACTGAACTGTAGTCAAGCCCACGCAACCAGAACCACATACCTGGAATGATAAGAAGATTAACTGTTTGTGTACACGTTTACTTTAAATCCGTAAGATGTGGTGGGCCTTCTGTCGAAAATGGAAAGGAAACTGTAATTTTACTCTTGGGGAAATTGTCCTAATTCTGTCTCATCACATCAGCCCTCTATTCTGTAATGTTGTCATGGAATTTATCGACAAGAATAGAGAATGGCCGTGGTAACAAGAAGGATGAATTTCTGAATGCTCGGAAAGAATCTTGAGGCTTGGCGAAAGAGTGTTTAGCGTGCTTGTGCAATATAAATATACCCTTATAATTAAAAGTTTAGACTTTATAATTTCATTTGTCAATATCATAAGTCATTTATTCGAATATCCAAAATTTCGTTGTTGTCTAATAAAATTATTCTGGTTGTGATTGTTTTTGGGCGCATGTTCTAGGGGAATTTTTTTTTCCGAAACCGTTCATCCAAAAACGATCATACCAAAAAAAAATTCACTCGGACTTTGAGCTTCAAATTTCACAGCAGTGTACCAAATTTCAGTTCGATACGATCACAAGTTTCAGAGATATTAGGAAACAATAAGTCGAATTTCGGGGTTTCCTTCTCGATATCGTTGTTTTTTTCGGTATAACTCAAGAAATACTGATTAAATCCTGATAAAACGCAGCTAGTTTGAAGATGCTAAAAGACAATTTAATGCAGAATTTCGTGATAATCGTGTCATCACAACAATTTGAAAAAAATTTCTGTGATATTCTTATCATATCCTCCTCATTAAGTTCTGTATGAACCTTCGAACTGTAATTTTTCGATGAAGTACTGGATTTCACTTCGATCTGATCTGTATATTTGAAAATATTGAAAAAATAAAACTTTGAATGTGTATATCTGCAGAATCATTGGGTGGATTTCACCCATTCACGAATTCGGCCTTCGTAATTAAGGACCAAACCTTCTCTACAAATATCGAGTTTCTGAGTTGTTTCTTTCGGAAGTTATTGTGTTTACGCATTTGGCCGTTGGAACTTCCGGAAGAAATGATTTAGAAACTCGATATTTGTAGAGTAGGTTTGTGGCTTAATAACGAAGGTCGAATTCGTGAATGGGTAAAATCCGCCCAATGATTCCGTAGATATACCCATTCAAAATTTTATTTTTCCAATATTTCCAAAACTACAGATTAGATCGAACTGAAATCCAGTAGCGGTCATCTACATTGAACATGCGGGCAAAAGCTGCTGCCTTCACGGCAGTGCTTTTCTAGATTTTTTTATGAAAATTCGTTGCAAAGTAAGGAATTCGTTGCCGATGCAGTCAACTATTCACCTAACCTACCTCTCCGGCGTAATTTTAATCGAATGGACTCCACGAAATTTGGCATTATCCTTCAAGTCGCCCTTTGTCAACAATAAATTTCAATCCAATCCTAGCCGTATTCTTGGAAATATTGGGATAAAATTTTAATAATCAGGCGCATCGTATCCATTCGTGAATTCGGGCTTTGTGATTGACATCCAAACTTGCTGAACAAATAAGTATAAGGCTATCTACCCTGTCAATAACTCCAAAATCTGGATCATCGATATACTTTCAAGAAAAATGTGCGAGGGTCTTTGTTTATATCTCTCTGAATAATGAGCTTTTTAAATAGTGTATAATAAATATTACACACTCCATACATAGGTGAAGTGACGTTTCCCGTAAGGCTGTACCTATACTGGACCCGTAATTCTCACGACACGATTTTCCACGATTTCGTCGTACGACGTCGTACGATGAGTGTGCCTACACTGGACCCGTAATTCGGACGATCGGGAAGCAGCCACAGATATATTTGATGTTCTGTGCTCAGATCTGAGTGATTATAAGTTTTGACATCTATAAACTGTCAAGAAATGAACTCTTGCGGTTTTTTCTGCTCAAAGAATTTATATTCTTCACACCTATCTGTTCCTAATCGCTAACAGTTCAGGGAACTAGCTGCCGGATTTTAAGAAAGGTGGAATTTCACTCATGCCATCCGATGTATTGATGGGAACCACATTACCTTACATACACGAATTAAATGTCGACTACAGAGTGAAGCTATGTATTATAATTACTTATATAAGATTTTTTCCTCATAGTTTGAGACGTTACGGACAACCAAGGATTTGTTTTTAATGGACGTGGGGGGTTGCGGAAGACATAGCGACGGAGGAACTTTTTCTGTTTCTAATTTGTTCACATTCTCAGAGAACTACCATTTCACCTAACCGCAACCATCACCAGTCGACGGGATTGATATTGACTGTTCATTATGTTTGGAGGACGATGCATATCCTTTGATGGAACCTTACTCCAATCAGTGCCTATCTCACGAAGAGAAAGAGTTCAATATCAAGGTCTAGAGGATGAGGAGAATGCGCGTTTTTTACTTTTGCCAAATAGTGTTTACTGGAAATATGTTCATGGACGGATGTTAATAAAACAAAGAAAATAGTAAAACAGCTTAAAGATAAAAATGGACACTCAATGTTCATGATTCTACCACAGATTGCAAATTAATATCCTCCTGACCGTTCACGGAAATACTTTCACTGAAGGAAGAAAAGAGTGCCCTCTACAGAATTCTACTGAGTCTGAAAAGGTTTTTCGGAAATCCAAACAATATTTGATATGATCGTGCGATAATTTTTCGTGAAATAAATCTCAGATGAAAATTAACCGTAAGTCAACAGCTTTTGCACGCATTTTCAATTTGCCAAGGTGTTAACTGATTCAATATCTATTGTGTATCGACGTTTTGTTTGTGTTTTTAGGACATAAAATTGGAGCTTTGTGTTTAGGTAGTTATGTTGTCGCCGCGTGTGCAGTTGCAAACGCGACGACTATCACTGAAAATATATTTGGCAAAATTACAACTACCTACATAAAATCCAAACTCCAATTTTATGTATCAACACCACTAACAAAACCCTGTTAGATATCGAATCACTCAACGCCTTGGCAAAAAAATTGAACATGCGCGCAAGAACTGTTGACTTCACTTTAGTTTTTTTTAGAATTTTCCTCTCGGCGAATCAATAATGATCGATCTGGTCGAATTGATCAAGTGGGTAGTCTTGCAAAACGGATACATGTATGCATAATTTCGTATCGTGCCACTAGAAAAATATTTCTAGAAAAGTACTTATGTCAGCAACTTTTGCGTGCATGCCCAAATTCGTTACCAAAGCATTCATCCTTTCACGTATTGACCCCGCCAAATGCACCTCAACTTCCTGATGGAAAGGTTTGGCGCTGTCCTTTTCATATGGTCATCATGGTCAAATTCTGCATGAACCTTACAGCCATCATTTTTCAATCGAGTGATAGAGTCCAATTAGATCCAATCTGTATTTTTAGGAATATTGAAAAAATTTCATTTTGAATATGTGTATCTGTGTATTTTGAATGGATATCTGGTGATTCATTGGGCGGATTTTACCCATTCAGGAATTCAACCTAGGAGTAGGTTAATATCTCAATTACGAAGTCCGAATTCATGAATGGGTTAAATCAACCCAATGATTGCGCAGATATGGCCATTCCGAAACGATATTTTCCCAATATTTTCGAAAATAGAGATTGGATCGAATTGAACTCCATTACCATAGTGACTGAAAAATAAACTCGGTAGTAGTTCCTAGGAAAAAATAATTTCAAGGAAAACTTCGACATTTTTTTCAAATTTACTAACCGTACGATTACAACAATTGCATTACGTTAATTACATGTCAATATCACATAACCACCAACAGTTTCTGAGATATTGAGAAAAAAAATCCAAAAGTTTGAATGACTAACTTCGAAACCATTCGGTCGAGTTTACCCATTAATGAAATTGACTGCCACATTTCGATGCATGATTTAGCCTGAAAGTTTCAAATTGTTCGCAACTCCGTTTTACGGTTATCTTTTCCTCGGCCGTATGGCCAGACACAACCGATTTTGACACCGGATTCGTCATTAGTGGGTTCAAGCTAGTCGTTTGAGATCATTTTCGGCTCAAAATTCGGAAATTACAGTCATTTGGATATATCACTCCGTTCACCATAACATGCGCGCTAAAACTATGGAAATTATATATACCAGAAATATTCGATTTCATTGAATTCCAGGATATATTCCAATTGTTGTTATGAATATACAATCCTTTTTGATTAAACACGATATGGTTTTGTTATTGCTGTTCATGTTTTGTTAAGGTTCTATTAATTTGTTTCCTATTGCGCTGATTTTTAAAAATAGCATGTTCATACAAATTTCAAACAAAACTCCCATTCTGTAACCTCCTTTCATCGGGGGCTGTCGTGTTGGAAAATCGTTTTGGAAACAAACAGGTTTGTATCGACAAATTGTCGTTGATTTGACGTCCTTCGTCGTTTCGGGCATACGAGTCCAGTGTAGGCACTTGCATTGCAAGTCCTGTGTTTGTTTCTTCACAGTCGTCGTACGACATCGTTTCGTGAGAAATACGGTTCCAGTGAAGGCGCATCTAAAGTCAACCGTCGTACGACGATCGTTCGTTTAACGGTCCTCGTCGTTTTGGGAATTACGGCTCCAGTATAGGCACTTGCATTACAAGTAATGTGTTTGTTTCTCCAACGATGTCGAACGACATCGTGTCGTGGAAATTACGGCTCCAGTATAGGTGCAGCCTAAGCTTGAAAATTCTCAGCAATCACAGAGAATGAAGTCGATCATTCTGACAACTCAATCGTGGATTTTTAAAAATTCAGAAGTATTCCAATTACACCAATAAACTAGTGAAAAAGTATAGAATTTAACTCGCATATATAATTGCTTTTTTTCACTTGAGTGATTTGTGGCACTCGCTGGCGGCTCCAAAAAGCCACATTCAAATTTCAAACGAGCGCGTAAAAACCAAGTTGATATCTCGTGGTCAGATACCTGCCCACGGTCTGCATGCTTTTACGTCGCCAATAGCCGCGATAAATATAAGAATGCGTGAATCACCGACTTCGACGTTGAAGGCAAACTCTCACTTATCGGCAACAACTCGGACCACGGCAAAACGGAAACTTATTTCCCTACAAATTTGCCGTGCTCCGTAGCGGTCAAGTGCCGCTGTCCTCTTGAATTTTATAATTATAAAATTCCGGGGGCCGGGAGCTTGGCTGTTGCCGATAAGTGAGCGTTGGCCTTAATAAGAGGAAACGGAGCGTCGTTCTGCAGGCTACAGTGATCAGAATTCGAATTTATTTTTTATGTATTTTATTCTATCGTGACAATTCGCAATATTCTTCATTTTCCATTTTCCAATCCAAATAAGTTTTCATTTTCCCGAAAATTCTTGAAAATGAAAAATTGGCAACATTTCCAAATATTTGCAGCCCAAAAATTCTCTGGCGTTCAAAAGTCACCCCGTTTCATTCGAAGTACTGATTGCTCCTAACGTAAAAGTAAAACCGATTGATCTCAGTTGTTCAGTTGCCGTCCCACAGAACATGCGCGCAATAAATTGATTAATTTAATACGTGTTCAAAAACTGAAAATAGCTGATCGGGGATTATATCGAATGAAATGGAATTATTCGATTCATTTTTACTAGCGTGGTCTGTTCAATTCATATATTCGGATCAAATTCTACGAATCAAATCGAGACATACATCACATTTCATCACTTCCATCTACTCTGTTCGCCCAAAATGAACGCTTTGTCGAATTCGATACCGATCGCATCACATCGATGTCATGAAACAATCCAAAAAATGTCGAAATACCGGTCACACCCTTCATTACAATCACGCAATTCTTATTGGACTTTTATGTTCGACTTCTGATAGATTTCAGTATTATTCCTGTGCAACGGTCCGTGTCAATACTTTTCTGGGATTTATTCGTATGTTGAAAGGATTCGAGATTATGCAGTGAATCGAAGCTTCCTCTTGCAAAACAATATACAGTCAGATCGATTCTGTTTGCGTATTGCTATGAACCTTGCTATTCTAGTCATATTGCTATCTTTCTAACTTATAGCAATATGGCCATGATGATACGTATTCTGTTCCGAGTGTTATAGCAATGTTTGTTATGAATGTTGTCATAGCAATATTTCTATCATGGACTACCATAATCGGTAGTTTTAGAGCTGACAACACTGTATTTTATAACTTTAGAGCTTCAAGAAAGAAGAAAATAAACCTACTTCGTGTGTTCTTTATGAATTCGCATACATAACCTCTATCTACGTATCTAGGGCTCTCATTTATTCATGTAAACATCGACCACAGAATAGAGAAGTACTAATAATCATAATAATACTTCTCTATTCTGTGCATCGACATAGAAAATGTTAGGAAACAAAGAGTCAAATTCACCAATTAATAATTTCCTGGATACCAATAGATTATTGGTTACCAGAAATCGAATGCAGCAATTTTATTCAGGCGTTCATAATTCGAAATTCTATGAACTTTTTCGTTGGCACCTGAGAGGGACTGATGTTGTTGAGATGAAACGAAAAATTGTCTCAGCTGTTGTCTACTATACCTGTATTTTAGTCTGAGAATTTTCCGTGAAATTGAATATTCTAGAAAACCTTGAACACATTTCCATTAGCATATACTTTTTTAATTCATGTAAACAACGACTTATTCAAAATTTTACGGAACAGAAGAACCATATAAAGTCAAATTAACCAATTTCCTGGACAGCAATAAAATATTGGTTTCCAGAAATCAAATGCAGCAATTTCATGCAGGCGTTAATAATGATTCGAAATTCGATGAACTTTTCTGTTGGCATTTAAAAGGAATGGCTGTTGTTGAGATCATTAGAATAATCATCTCAGTTGTTGCGTACTAAGCCGGTATTTTAGTCTAAGAATTTTCCTTAAAATTAAATATCCTAAAGAACCTTGAACAAATTTCTATTAGCAGATACTTCTCTATCTTCAATATTTTCGAATTCTTGGAAGAAATTATGCTGAAACAAATGGATCTCTGTAAGATTCACTTTCTAACCTATCTTATCATCAAGCATAGCAAGTACTATTTTGAAGTTGCTAAGATAGCAATATTGATAGCAAGATTCTTGTTGAAGTGACAGATTCTATTGCTCAAAATCGTTGATCAGAATACCAATAACTCCAACCTCGTTATGAAAGCAATATCTTCATCCTAGCAATATTGATTTTTACAAACGGAATCGACCTGAATGTGGCAGTTTTAGAAGATACCAAGCATAAAATCTCAGTCCCAATGCAAATTCAGAAAAAATGTAAAAAGTGGCAAACTTCGATTCGTAGGAATACATTTTATACTTTCGGTTGTAATAGGTTTTCATCAACCCTGTGAACATGACAGCTTGAATCTTAAGGCAGGTTGAGTGAAACCCTACTTCAAAGGCGAGACGCTCGACCTTTCTCGTAAGTACTTCTTATTCAATTTCTTATTCTGAAGAAGTGAAGAAAATTTCTGCATGTTTACCATGGCTCCGCAAGTTCTATTATTTTCCCAAGTGGGATTCGGTGGTATACTAGGAAATGCTGAGTTTCGACCTATTAGTGTCCTTTTCCTAGTATAATCATTATTCTTTTTGCCTCCCTCAATATCTGTTCACGAATATAAACAAGTATTGAGGTTTTTCGAAGAAGCGGGTTTATTGTTCAGTATTGTTTGCACCGTGAATACATATTTGTGCTGATATAATGATGCATATCTTCTTTAACATGGGTATTCAATGAATAGATAATAAAACTCTACTGAATAAAAACAATAATTGTCCAACCCACGCTCATTTAATTCATATTTTGCATTCTTGCTATTCAAGAACGAAATATTCATCCAAGAATAAACTCAGTATAAATATTTCATTGCAACCTACACAAGAAAATTCCAGATCAAAGGAACCGACAGATATCTTCGTTTTCCTTCAGCCACCCTTTCCTCGTTTATTTCGCCAACAAATCATGTGAAACATCAAAGTCTACATTATCTTCCTTCTCCGAAGGGAGAACATCCCATCAAAGAGCAACGAAAAAATCCATGTCACATCAATCAATTTCCTTTGTCCTTTAGCTTCAGTTTGGAAAAAATATCGCGACGAAATAAATTCTCATTTCAAGAAAGCGACGAGAATATCCGGCCAACGTGAGTTGCGATTCTTTTTCGTTAGGCTTAAGCCCCATAAAGGGGCTGTTTTGTATGGTAAGTAGTGAAAATAGCTTCGTAACGACGAATTTCAGATTTAACATACATGAGCCGAGAAGTTAAGAATTAGGGTCGACTTAAAGGTTGGAATATTCAGTTATGAAGCTCTGTACACGGTTATGGAAAAATGTCAATTTTGAAGCCATACCACTTGTTTATGCAGAGGTTGAGAGACCTGAATCTTACTCTCAGTTAACTAGATTGGAAAATGAAATTGATGAAATTTTAAATATTTTCCTTTCAAGAATATTTTATTGCACTCGTGGTAGGGACGAATGTGTATCATTCTCGTAAATACAAGACCTTGAAACTTGATGAGAAAATTTTTAGTGATAAATTAAAATAAATTTCCAACAAGAAAGGACCGAATCAATCAAAGACATGAAATTTCAACGTTATAGATATGCTGTATTCTAGATCGGCTGTATTTGGCAATGAGTGAACTCTGTCTTATGATTTCTCAGCTCAACCCACTGGATTTTTCGTCAATTAGTTTGTGACAATCTACGCAAATTATGGGAAGTTAGCTGTGAAATAAGGACAAGAAGCTTCATTCGAAGATTCGTAGTTAATATCACTTAGAATTTGATACTACTTATTCAAGGAATCTCTCGAAAATTTCCACCAATTTCATTCGAAAAAGAACCAAAATTTTTGTAGACTCAATGAACGTGAGAAAAAATTAAGAAAATTACTTGGAATTCAAAACTATGCAGATAAATCAGTTCTCACTTTGTGAGATATGATTTCCGTTCTATTCGGTGATGGTTGTCCTCCAAATGTAACTCGAATCTCATTTTGCCAAAAAGATTTCGAAAATCGTGACCTCACTTGAATTAAATGAGTTAAATAGCCTGGAAAACAAAATTATCATGAAACACGAATAACAAGAATTTCTGTAAGCGAAATTATTACTCGAAAACCATTTTATCATACTCTAACATAATATTTTTCGATATTGATATCATATGATATACTTCCTTGCCATCGGACACGCCTTCATGAATGAGAAAATCAGCTACCATATAATGACTGTTGTAAAAAAATTTGAGAAATAGGCAACACAAGGAATACAATGATTTTAAAAGAGGGGAGTGCTTCTTCTCCTATTGCGAACTTCAGCGAAGATGCCAGCGCCCTAACGGTTAAATAGGAAGTTAGATATATGTATTTCCCCTCTACGAGGGCGTATTAGTGTCACTGTGAAAAATAAAGTTGTCGCAATTGCCAGATTTACCGTGGGTTTCACAAAGCTTGATCCTCCGATCAACGCTTTGATATTCTATGGTGTTGCTAAAAATGAACTGAAATTGAGCATAGAATTGTCTTGATCAGAACAATCACGTTAATCAGAGCTTTGTGAAACCCGCTATCAGTCTGGCAATTGCGAGATTTAATCTGGCAGTTGCGATATTTAATCTGGCAATTGCCACAATAACTCTGGCAATTTTAGACGTGGAAAGGGAATTCATATAAATCCGCCAAGCTCTACCTAAAAAAATCATTGTTCACGAGGATTGGCATTTTTCGCCCTCCAGGAAACTGATTCCGTTTATATGAACTAGTCATATTTATATTACAAGGTCGCATTTACGAGAATAATAATTTTGGTGGAGTACTGAATAGAACGCACTCTATCTTTTCTATGTTCACAGAAACTTTTTTTGAAATTCTGAATGACAAAGTTGTGTTCTTTCTCCGGTATATAGGTATAACTAGAAGTGACAGAGACCTGAAAATATGTCAGCTGAGATGAAAATATCGACTTCCGTATAAAATTTTCAGAATTGGATATAATTCGCCGAATGATTCCGTAGATAAAAATTTCATTTGCTTCATATTCCAACAAATACAGATTGGATCGAATTGAAATTCATTTCGTTCTTGACGGAAAAACGACAGCTTGTAGGTTCATGCAGAATATCGTGAGCATGATATGGTTAAAATCTTTCCATCAGGATATGTAAGGATGCGTTTGGCGGGGACAATATGTGAAGAGATGACCGCCATGGCAACGCATTTGAACAAGCGCGCTAAAGCTGCTTACTTCTCGTCGGGACCTTTTTCAGAATTTTTTTCACGTGCTATTATTGCTTTCTTTATAAATACTCAACTCATGGAATTTTTTTTATAATACGTTAAGCTGCGTTGGGTGGGATAAATATCTGAATGGGTGGCCACTCACAAAGGCGTAGAAACTCTTGACTTTGAGTGCACCGCTTGATTATTCAGACACTTGGCGAGTTCATATGAATTCTTTTTCTACGTTTAAAAATGACAGATTCATTCTGTCAAATGCCAGATTAAATTTCGCAATTGCCAGAATAAATCTCGCAATTGCCAGATCTTTATTTTTCACAGTGGCATTAATACGCCGTCGTATATCCCGAACCTTTTGTGAAAACATTTTTAGAATCTATTGCTAATCGTTCTTTGCATGATGCAGAAGAAAACACTCAAATAGTAGTTACAATCGTCAAGTAATTTGAATTATTATTGTAGAATCCGTGTAATGTTTACTAATTTTCAGTACACAGAAAAATTCTTATTAGCGAAACTTTTACGAAAATCCATTATGCAACACCTGTTTTGTTGAGAAGAAGATATTTACTCGCCCACCTACAGAATAACTCATATTACCCATGTAAGCAAGTATATAAAAATGCAAGCCTGCTGCAACAGAAAGGAATGAAAAGCTGACCTACCTGGATATTTCAAGGTGGACTGCTCTAACATTTATACGCGTCGTAAATTAGATATGAGGTTTTAAATGAAACAATATAATCACATACACCTAATTGTAGCTTTCGTGTTGCGTGACTCAACTGAAGATAGCTACCGTATGACCGGATTTTAAAGTTTTATCTAGGATTACGATGAACGCACTAATATATGAATTACATGTCAGTTTTGAGGACAATCTCACTTCAACTGAATGAATAATAAAAATAATATTTTAATATTCATTGGAATATTGGATGTACCGTTATGAGAAAACCATATTCAATTTTTTCTCTTGAAAGAATAAATATATCACTTACCGATTAGTACATTTCTAAAGCCAAACAATATTTGAATGTATCATATGAAAATTATTATGATTCTGTAAAATGAGCCCAAACGAATGTTTGGCTCAAAAAAATAGAATTCGGAAATTGCTAATGTTATCAAGAATTCGACTCAAAAATGCTTTGGGTCGAGCTATTAGATTGATGACATGAAATTTCAGATTAGTTCATATCTTTTCATCATATTTCATATATTTGAACGATATCTTCATTTGTAGATATTGTTCCAGAAAGGGAATGATGATGAAATCACTAAAACATTAACGAAATAATGGAGACCATGAATGTAAATCTTTAGCATTTCTTCGTGACAAATGGAACTATATCCAGATAACTGGAATAAATGAGAGCCTAGTGTTAAATAGCACACTGTCAATGAATTGGAACCAACGGAACCATCCTAATGTATCTTCATCAGCATAAAAATGTCTACTGTATACCCTCAAAACTCTCTTATTTCCCTTTTGACACAAACATTTTGATTTCAACAAATGTCTTCGAATTATTTCAGAATACAGTTGGTCTTGAGGACTATATATCCACCAAAAAAAACATGTAGCAATTCTAATACTTCATTATCACACGAATGCATTACTATCATTGATTTCATAGCTGAAAAAAATGCATCAACTATACATTAAACGTAGAACAATTGTAGGCGGAGTATATTTAGTAAATGATAAAACAAAATATACGAAAATACATATGAACAAAATGGGTAACATAAATTAAAATTAATATGAAAAAAAATATAGACTATACGTTGCACCAAATATTTAATGTCATACCGGAGTTATAAAAGACGCTGATTCGTTTTCAAAACTTTTGTTCACTTACTTCAAGAGTCAAGACCAGTTGGCCGTTCTTTCTCTGATATAATCCACTCTTATCTTGTTACCTGATAATTCGATTAAGAAATATTCTCTGGAATTGTGGAAATTTATATTTCTGATACATTATTTACGCATAATACCAATTCTTACAATATGGTTTATGGTATTGTAATTCCGGAATTAATCGAAATTGAATCCTGAAGAAGAAATTGGAAGATGTGACTCAAAGGAATCAATTTTCTCAGACGATTTTATTTCCTATGGGGATTATTCTTGGGTTTGTGCTCTGTATTCACTTATTCGTTGTGATTATGAATACGCAAATGAGTTGTCGAAGCATTTAAATCATGCATCTCAATTTTCTATCAAAAACAACATTTTAAGTTTCCCAATAAACGTTGAAATTCTTGGAATTAATAACCCCTACGCATTATTCCAAAAATTGACCTCTTACTTGAGTCGGCTATATCCACATTCAATAATATCCATTGTCAATCTGATACTTACAATACGAGATAATTCAGGGACATACTTTGGATTATTTTTTCCAATGAAGTAGCTAAAATATATTGAATCCTTCGGAAGTTGGACGTTCCACAGTGCATGTTTTATCGTAACCTTCGTCAAACCATACGGAAAAGTTATAATAACTTTGTTTACTCCGTAACAAGTATAACAGACTCGGGAGAACTTCACTGCAAATATTCATCAATCTACGGTTCAGGCGTACAAGAAATTCTGGGTAGAACTTTTTGCCGTTGGTTTGAAACTTTAATGAATATCTTTTGTTCGAGAACTATGACGATTAACCTCTTTCCAAATGAAAGTTTCCGTTTTCCTATACGAGAACTTGGGCACTGAATATGATTGTTATTGAACGAGTGAATGGAAATGTCATCAACAGGATAATCAAATTTTTTCGATAAGTTTCATTTTCCACATGATGGATCACAAAGTGGAAACACGAGAAGAAAAATATATTTCCATCAATTGAAATGAAAATTTTTCTATTTCCACAACTCATATTGTCATAATTTAAGTATTGACTCAGATACACTACACTACACTGTTAGATTTTTTTTTTTTTTGAATTACTATCTGGTTAAATTTGGTGACAAATTCTGTTCAATAAATTATAAGAATTGTTCTCAGTTCCTTATAAACAAATTCGAAATTCCCTTATAGAGTTTGAAGGTTTTACATTCCTGAGGCACCCCGTTAGTGAAGCTCATATTATTAACATAACAGCTTGTTATTTTAGTGTTACACGTTTGTAATACATTCGTGAAGGCATAAAAACAAGGATACGTCCATCCTAACTCATGTGGCTGCTGGGATACTTGAAACATTTATGCGTTTCCTTAAGGGCAGTTTATACTCTTGTTCCTTGGGATAAAATGGACATGGCAGTATCACGCAAAGAGAGGGTTCAGAATGAATATAACGACTTACATTATAAAATTATATCGTTATGCTGATGCTGGTTTTTATGACTCCAGCGAAAAAAACAGGGATAATAACTTTTTGTGTTTTTATAGTTTTTCCTAAGAGGAATTCAACCCTTTAACCTCGTCAAGTGCGAAAGTAATGAAAATAAAATTAATGGATTCTGTTTCAGAAGGAACGTTCTTTTAATGAGTAATCAGCTGGAAAATAGTATTCAACTGATAAACTATCTATCCACTTTGAAATTAGAAATCGTTATATGTTAGTGACGATGTGATGATGCTATATTTGTATCGAAGTCCACTGCGTAGCTGAAAAATTTTGAAAAAAATTTAGCAATTGTTTAATTGAAATGTGAATTCATGCACTTTGGACAGGGGAAGAAGTTAGTTTCTTCTTGTTGACGCATATTTGAAGTTGGAAATATATTTTCAAATCCACCTCTCTTCATTGTATCATTTCGAATAAATAATAAATAAACTTCCTGCCAATGGGGATATTGATTGAAGGATATTTTGGGAGGATTTTGCATTAAACATTCAAGCTTCATTCCAGATTTTCACTCCCAGTATCAGAAGAAGTATAAGAAACTGAATAAAAATATTTTTTCTAGAAATTACACCTAAAAACTACGCGAAGACCTCAACTAAAGCTAATCATGTAGTTTTGAATATTGGAAATCACATGGTGAATCGGGAAAATACAAAGATACTGATGACAGAACCAGATATTCTGAAAAAATGAGGTTTCCTTTGTATTTTAGTGAATGGAGAAAACAATTTCGCCCAATTATCTGTAGGAATGGAGAATATACGGCTGAATTTACTAAAAACAGAAGAAGAATTGAAAAAGTTTCGTATCAAGTGAATCTGAGTTGCTGTGATTTTCGAAAATATCGAATTGTCAAAAGTTCTTGAAATACGTAAATAAGTATTGCAACGAAATACGTATCGGTGAAATGGGGTGAATAGAAACTGTGTTGTGAATGGAAACAAAAAGTAAGAATGTTATGTTATTATTCCGTACTGTGTAACCATATAATTTCTGAGTTCTAATAGTTGGAGACAAAAGCATCATGTTCATGTAAGAACATATAATCCTTTTCGTGATCAAAATATCAGAGATGAAGAAATTCAGTGTATTAATCAACTTGTGAGGCTATAGGGTGGGGTCAATAGAAACAATTGTTTTTATGGACCCCACGAACTGACGACCAGTTTTATTTCGTTGGATAACATCTCATTGTTTCATTTCATCCAGGCCTGCAAGATACATGCATGATCCTGGATTAGAAATCTATAAAAAAAGGGATCCTGAAAAATTAGCAAACCCTTTTCGGGACGTTGCACAAGGAATAACTCACAGAGGGACAGCCGAAGTTAACACAATTCACTATTCTGCGTTTTATACAGAAATATAAGCCTCTCGATCAAATAACATGGAGGTCAAACCAAATCGGCTGTCATTCTCATGAAATGAGATGATTTTATTCTGCTTCCATAATCTGAAAACCATACTACTACGCTGTATTATATGTAGTATCTTAGATTCGTTTCCATTTGCCCCCACTATAGACCAAAAGCAATATAGACGAAATTTGGAGTGTTTTTATTGACCCCAGCTTAAAGGCGAATAGAAACAAGCGACATTATATTTCTTTGCAAAATTATGAATTGAATACAAATTTTCTAAACGCGATCTATTATAATATAATAGACCGGACTTAGGTCAGAATACAGATATTGAATTATTTTCCTTTCGAGAAATATGAGCATTCAAAAATTAGGCTGTGTTTCCATTCTCGCGATTTCCAGGTAATTCTTCAAATTTTCTCTGTATTGTCCACTGCAGGAGTCAGATATAAACTTTTCGGTTCAGTTCGTTGTTCCTTCACATCATTGCGGTATTATTCATAAAGCAACATTTTGTCGAGAACTGCCCTCGACAAATAATCTGAACCCCACGATCTACAAGGACGTTTCAGGTAAATAATAACTTTCATATATTTTATAAGTTCGTTTCCAGTTATTGGAAGTGAAAAGCCTAAAAAATAATTCGGAATGTTGTATGCTATTTTCTCGTCAATCTGGGGCAAAAGATCAATTTCTCCGAGTAGGTGGTGAACATATCTTCCGTAGACTAAAGATGGAATGGAGAATCAATATCATTCTCTCTGTTCTATTGAATTCAGCATACGCATTTCCTGTTCCTCTTCTGGCACATGTTCGAAAACAGCTGATGGAACTGTTGATACAAATTCGGGTGACGACACTTGGTGGAACAGGTGTGCGGTGGCATCCCCGACGGCTGGTCAATAACCTGCCCTTTCTCTAGGTCTATCCTTCGCTCCGGCTCGACTGATAGATATCGCTATCATCATAGACGTAGGCAGGGTTCGTGAACGTTCTACGTGAATGATCGCATTGTTATTATCTTTGCATAGCTATGAGGTGCGGTGGGATAACTCGAGGTGGATTGTTCTGATAGAATGAGTAGGCTTTGAGTCGGCATTTAGTTTATTCCGTGTGTTGAGTTAGGACTAGGCTAGTCTTGTCGCTTTGTTCATTTAGGATTCAGGGCTTTCTGTATACACCCAAAAACATAAGGTTTGTTTTGGTTCCGAAATTCAGAACTATCCTAGGGCAGTTCTAGAATTGCGCAGAATCGATGCGCTGGTGAAGCCTGATTCTGAACTATCCTAGAACAGTTCTAAAAGCGATGAAAACAAAACAAGATTCAAGTTCTCATCGGCATCGTAGAAGAAGAAAAACTTCCGTTTGAGTTGGCAGAAAAGAGGAATGTTTATCATGTCTTATATATTGTCTGTGGTTTTATTGATGAAAATAGGCGGAAGCCCTTGTAGCATGATGTAATAAATAAATATTTTTGGGTATACTTGCATCCACTTAATTTTTTCTTGTTGTAAAATCGTTTTTCTCATGTTCCAAAATGAACCAACAAATTATTGAATAATAATAATAATAATGAATTTAATGATGAACGTATTTCAGATATGTGCGTTTCAGAGAAAATTGCATTCGAAATATTATTATTCAATAGAGGAAGAGGACTCTGGCACTCATAGATTTATTTAAGGAGTATACATCCCAAGTGAGACCAATGGAAATAAAATTCATTCGATTATTCTGGGAGGTCGAAGCGAAGAAATTATGGTCAATAACAACAATTTAAATTTAACAGTTAACCATTTCCTCAACAAATACACCAATCAAAAACCTAATCAACACGACGTCGAAAAAGTCAGGTTAACCATTTAAATCGTTGACAGCCAATTTACACTTGTGCGAACTACCAAATTCTGCAGTTCGGACTCCTACGTTCCGAATCTATTCTGAAAGTAACCAAAACAGAATTACACAAATTCTGAACCGGTTCTGAAATGAACCAAATCACAAAATCGCAATCGCTTATGCGGAACTGTTCCAGAACCGTTCTGAACTCGGAACCAAAACAAACCTATAGTTACTTATATAAGATGTATAATAGATGTTCAAGAGATCATATTTCAGAAGACTATTGTCAAAAGGTTATCTGAATGTCCTTCTAATTAATGTGGTTTTTATAATTTTCTAGATGTGAAATAGAGGTCGATTAAGAGACCAAATTTAAAATTGAGCTGAATTTTTACGTTCAATTAAAGTTCATTGATTGGTATTATGAATGAAATACATTTTTGTAGTATTCTGATTTATGTTACGGGACAACGTATTCTAATCGTTAGCTGTAGATATCTAATAAAGGTAATATTACTTGGTATTATGTATATCAGGAATATTTTTTTTGTTACTATTATTCACGTCACTGGGAAACGTATTCAAATCAAGGGGATAGAAGTATCAATTTGGTGGAGAACTTATAAGTAAAAAACAGTTTCATATATAATTCATAATCGAAATAAATGTAAACTACATCTTAAAATAAAATATAATGCATCTATAACCTTCATTATTTCTTCGTTTCTGAATATTTGTACCTCTGGTTAGCCCAATCTTGAACCGCCTTAATTATTCCAACCTCGGTAACATCTTCTTTTGCAAAATGAAGAAAAACGGCATCCGAAAACAAAAATTATATATTTAAGTATCAATAACTGAGAATTCAATGCACACATCCAAAGTTATATAAACCTGCGCTATTTTTATATAAGTTGTCATGCATGTCTCCCTGCTGTTGAGGAATTCTTTTCTGGCACTGCGCCATTTGTATCGTCATAGACATTTTTGGATTTTAGTCACGTAAGTTTCTCTGTGAAACCCTTGTGCTGTCCAAACTGAGCTACGGTTTAACAATTTTCATCCTTGTCTCGACTCTGTCGAGAGATATGGGTTGCAAAAAATTCAGAATTCTTGCTGCTGATATATTTTGGGTATGAAAAAGTACGATAGGGGAATCAGTGATGGGACAAACAAGTTTTAGTTGCTTAGGGTCGAAAATATTTTCTGTCTTCACATGACGACTGTTGTTCATCGAATTTTGAGTACTGGCAGTCCTCCCTATTTGAGAGCCAAGCTGGTAGACCGTCGTGATGTAAGGGTATTAAGCATGGGCAAAGGCTTATGTTGCCAAGATTTGTCTCAGTTATGTTTCACCTTCACCTTCAATGCGTTGAATTTGCGCAATGAGTTTTTGATCGGGTGCGAGGGGATTTCTTTGGGCTCATTGCGTAAGCGACTGAAGAAGAAGTTGTTCATGAATCAGTCATAGATTGAAAATAAATTTTAGTTTAGTTGCTTGTTACAATTCATTAATTTTCTCGAAGTTTATTACCCGTCTTTATATATTACATTAATCCAAAATTCATGTTTAGATTCATAGAGTTTTTTACCTCGATTTTCTGAAATATACATTAACAAGATAGCCAAATTTCACATTGACTTTTCAAGTAATCAAAATGACAATAATCAATAATTTCAAACAAAATTTCTTCAATTTCTCAGTGTTTTTGTATTGAATATCATTTGCGGGTAAGTTTTCTATTATATTAACCATTTTTATATAGTTTCATAATGTTTTTGTATTGTATTTTAGCCTTGAGAAAGAATCCAATAAAGATTCGAAAGCTTGGCAGTAAAAAACGATATTTTCTTATAATCTTTTACCGCTTTACCCAATAGTTCCTTCAATTTTATACACTACGGTCAAGAAACTTTGAATAATTTATATAGATATATATATATATTTTTTTCTTTCAATTCGTATTTCTTTTGTTTTTTTGGGATAGAGTGGAATAGCTGAAGCTAGACTCCTCCCCAAATGTTTCAATTATTTTTTTTAATGTTTCAATGAAGGCACTATTATTAATTAATTCCCTTAATTTCTTTTTTTCATCTTATTCATAGTTTGTTTTGAATCGCAAATGTCTTGTTTGAAGTAAAGATGAAATGAGTGGTAGTGTTTTGTTCGAAAATTTTTTGAGAAATGCGATTATTAACTTAAATTTGTAACTTTTGTGAAATGCATTTATTTCTGAAGACAAAGTTGGCCAGGTTTAATACCTGGATGGATGGCCGTTCTATAATCCTTTTTTCTTATAAGATAACCCTTGAAATGAATTCCCCAGTAATTTTAGGTATAAATGAGCACTTGAAAGAGAGCTTAAAATCTCCTTAACTCACGTCGAATTTTTCTTGAAGTATATATTTCCAAAAATCCACCACATCGCCGATCATTATTATTGTCGTTACCAAAAGCCTTACAACCCCATCATTTCAATATCGTTTCAACACCACATAAAATGTCATCTCAATATCATTCTCTATTCAGGAACTGCTGACCCATAGCGGGAGAAACCCTAAAAGCGAACGATAAAGTTGCGCGCAACCAGTCCAAACAAAAGAATGATTCGCCCCCATTACGACGAGACAAAGTGGGTGTAATGAATACTTCATGCTCAGAGTTCCAAAGAGCCATGCAGCTAGCAGAAACGTTCCAGCATAATCAACGTCGTGGTTTCGAGGTTTCAATATATATTTTTTTTCCATAACAATGAACCCCTACTATTATTTTCGCCCTGTTGTCACAATGGCTGCAACTGAGCGGAATACTAAGCAAGGAAATATTAATTTCATAGAAGTTGGGGAAGAACGGATAATGAATAAATTGCCACTTAGGAATTTGAGTTGACTTTTATGGAAGTTTTATTTTTACACGCGTGTTCTGGGGAACAATTCGCTATCATTTTGCCCAAATGTCTGTAGTTTTCGAATTTTTCCCGAAAATGGTGTCAAGCGACTAGGTTGAACTCATAGATGACGAATCCGGTGTGAAATTGACTCAGTCCGGCCGCCCGTAGCATTGTATAATTGTAATTATACAATGCCCGTAGCACGATTACGGTCGTACGGAGGAAACAATCGATTTGAAACTTAGGTAGGATGCATTTCAAAATGCGAAGGTTGAGTTCATTAGTGGGCGAAATCGGCCAAATGGTTTCGGAGACAAAGCCATTTGAAATTTTGGGGCCATTTTCCCGATGTTAACAACTGATGCATTTGGATTCAAACTTGGCGGTTAGTTGAAGCATAATTACGCTAAACTTTTCGCGAAATTATGTTGGGAGGTCCACTCAACTTTTTTCTGAAACGACCATCAATTTTTATTTTTATGGATGCTTCAAAAAATGGAACCTTCGGTTTTTCTATACTTTTGTTCACCTACACCGATACTATTTGATTTTCTTGAAGTTATGAAATATTCTTGAAAGGAGTAAATAAATTTCTGCAGTTTTCAATTAGACGGTGTTTGAACAACTAACGAAAAAATTGATTGAATTCGACATTCGTTGAAAGCAATTGTGGCACAACTTGAAATAGTTCTATTTTCGAAATCGAGGTCACACGATATAAATATTCTAGAGTAACATGATGTGTTCTGTCATAGAAATAGTCGAATTTGAAATTTGAAGTCACAGCTTTTCTTTCACAACAATCTTATGAATTTTAATTCAACCTGGTATGGTGGTTTACTCTGTTTATTACATATATAAATATTGATCAAATTTGTGGTAATTTGCTTGACGAGTCAACAAATCTCATTCAATAAATTATTATTGTCTAGTCCTGAAGCCACCAACTATTGTATTGCCAATTATTCGTGGGCCGTAAGGCAAAATATTATATCAACCTGAATGTTTGGAGGAATTTCCTTTCGAATAAAATTTACAAATTCCTAGATGTGTTTCAAGACCTTGAGAATTCTTTCGATTTTAATGCTGATTCTCTGAGCCATCAAATCTATAAAGGAAATCTGTCTCATACTTCATCTTGTATCAAAAATGGTTTTGTCGATTGCTCCCAACCTAATTTCGAAAAATGACCTTTCAAATTGAGTTATTGGGTTTTTCTGTCGACAATATCAAAATCTCGCATGCAACATAAAACTGTAACTGATAATTGAGGGACCTCCTGAACTAGGTCCATAGTGTTAGGATCAAATCTTTGTGTTGCTGGATTTGTGGTGTGTATTTGATCTACGATTAATGCTGTATAAATAATGAGAAATAGAGTAATTGGCACATTCTAGTTATAAAAGTAAATAATGTTTACATACTCTGAAAATTCTCAAGAATCAAGAAAAATTTTACACATTAACTACGATGATGTAGAGTGTCGTATTCGTATGAAACAATTCTGAACGAATCCTTTAAATACAGCAAATTGTTGACGAATACTTCGAACAATGTTAGTCCCGAAAACCGCAAAAGTCAATGTCCTTATACGTGCCGTGCCACCCATTCTTCCATCCAGGGCTGAGCAGTATTTCAATAACTTGTGATTGAAATACGTATTTGAAATACAAATACGCATTTTGAATTTGTATTTCAATTCAACTTCTTGAAAATGTATTCTGTAATTGGTATTCCAAATAGCTGACGCTGAAGTACTTTGTATTTCGTAATTCGATACTTTTTTGTTCGAAATACATTAGGGCTCTACAGAAAATAGTCCCTGAACCTTTCTTCAGATGGCGCGATGTTCATCTGCTTTATCTTGTTCTTCCACTAGCAATCATATTTTCCCTAAATGGAAAGGAAGAAAAGCTTCTGCGCAATGGTCATTTCCGAAATACTTGTAATAGGGACAGGTTAACTGTTCAACTGTATTTTTGCGCGCATGTTCTAGGGGAACAGCGTGCTATCGTTTTGATCAAATGTCTGTAATTTTGGATGATTGAGCCGAAAATGGTCTCAATCGACTAGGTTGGACTCACTGATGACGAATCCGGTGTCAAAATCGATTCTGTCCGGCCGGCCGGCCGTAGACACGATAACTGTCGAACGAAGTGAGCTAGCAACTTGAAACTTTCAGGGTAGGTCGCGCATTGGAATGCCGCGGTTAAGTTCGTTAATGGGCCAAATCGATCGAATAGTTTCGGAGTTATAGGCATTTGAAGTTTTGAAGTTATTTATTTTTTATTTCAGAAACTACCTGAGCGATTGGATTCAAACTTGGCGGTTAGGTGAAGTACAACGACGCGCAACTTTGAGCCAAATTTCGTCAGGATTATATTGTTGGTATATTTTTTTCGGAAACCATTTTTCATATCCAAGAAAAATTATACTCACGCTTTGACCTTCTAATTTCACAGCAATGCACCAAATTTCAGTTCGATACGATCATAAGTTTTGGAGATATCGGGAAAAAATATGTCAAATTTCGAGGTTTTCTTTTCGATATCGTTGATTTTTTCGGTATAACTCGAGAAATACTGATTCAGTCCTGATTAAACTTCACAGCTAGTTTTAAGTCGCTGAAAGACAACTTTATGCAAAATTTCGTAATAATCGGGTAATTAGAACAATTTGAAAAAAAAATTTATATGATTTTCTCATCATATCATCCTCATTAAATTCTGTATGAAACTTCGAACTGTTATTTTCGATGAAGTACTGGATTTCAATTCGATCTGATCTGTATTTTTGGAAATATTGGAAAAATAAAATTTTGATTGGGTATATCTACGGAATCATTGGGTGGATTTTACCCATTCACGAATTCGGCCTTCGTAATTAAGGTCCAAACCTTCTCTACAAATATCGAGTTTCTAAGTTGTTTCTTTCGGAAGTTATTGTGTTTACGCAGTCGGCCGTTAGGCTGACCGTAAACACAATAACTTCCGGAAGAAACGACTTAGAAACTCGATATTTGTAGAGTAGGTTTGGGGCTTAATTACGAAGGTCGAATTCGTGAATGGGTAAAATCCGCCCAATGATTCCGTAGATATACCCATTCAAAATTTTATTTTTACAATATTTCCAAAAATAGAGATCAGATCGAATTGAAATTCAGTACTTCATCGAAAATAACAGTTCGAAGTTTCATACAAAATTTAATGAGGATGATATGATGAGAAAATCATATAAATTTTTTTTTTCAAATTGTTCTAATAACACGATTATCACGAAATTTTGCATAAAGTTGTCTTTCAGCATCTTAAAACTAGCTGTGAAGTTTAATCAGGACTGAATCAGTATTTCTCGAGTAATACCGAAAAAATCAACGATATCGAGAAGAAAACATCGAAATTTGACATATTTTTTCCCGATATCTCCAGAACTTATGATCGTATCGAACTGAAATTTGGTACGCGCGCACGTTCAAATTCGTTGCTGAAGCGGTCATCTACATTGAACATGCGCGCAAAAGTTGCTGCCTTCACGGCAGTGCTTTTTGAAATTTTTTATTTGAACTTCTCGGAAGGTTTGTTGTCTGTTCTTAAATGGTCATTTTCATCAAACTTGTTCGAGTTCTGTTTATTTAACCAATTTCGTTAGTAAAAATTTAACAATGGATGATCAAATTCTATTCTCGATCCTGGACCACGGTAACGATGGAGACGGAGTGAATGCGGGGACGTATCCGCTAATCTTAAGTGGAAAGTATTTCACAGTGGTCAATAGCGATAATGGTACCAACAAATCCAACAAAGATAATGACAATGTACAGGCTTTAGATTATCTTCAGGGCAACAATTGTTACTACGGCAAACTTCTACCTATTTTAATGTCCATAAGAACTAGATAAGATCAGCTGCAGGATTCCAATTTGAGATATTTCACAGTTATTATATCATGACTGAAAGAGAGTTCAGAACGAAGCTTTGACGAGTTTTTTCAAATGTCACCTGAAGTGAATGGAGCCAATTTGGCATCATGTTATCATCCTTGCTATAAAATGCGTTGGTGGCCAGAAAACATCTAAACAGATGAGAGGCAGAGAATTCAAAATCTGGCAATTCATGCCTTATAATCAAATTACAGGAAAGATTAATCAATGCCTGGAAATAGCAGTAGTAGTAGTGAGAAAGAAGACGGATTTATTGTTCTTGCGAACAGGGACAGTGACAGACCACAGACTTACAAAATGAAGTTAGAGTTAGTCATCAGCTTCCAAAAACGATAAGAGCAAAGAGCTTACCATCCTTGAACACTATCCTGATATAAAAAATGTGTTCATACAATACAAAATAAGTTTGTGCTCATCAGGACCTGTAGAAATATTGTTTTCTTTAGCCGGTTTTATTCATTCCCCAACAAGAGGCTGTTTGTCTGATACCACATTCAAAAATCTTGTGTTCCTTTCTGAGAGGAAATTCCCTTTTAGCGGAATTAGTTGTACTATTTTTACATTTTACGTAACACCTGAATGTATTTTGTAATTTGTATTTTGTATTTCAAATAGAATAGTTGAAATGCTGTTTTTTCTATTTCATATTTCAAATTACCTACTTGAAAATATTGTGTATTTCAAATACCTGCGAGAAAGTATTTTTCAATTTGTATTTCAACTAAGCCAAGCATGTATTTTGCCCAGCCCTGCTTCCATCTATAAAAATTTAGTGTATCTTATTATGTACCTTATTGCAGGAAAGTTGCAGAGTTTTTCTCTCTGAATCGTCATCTGCAAGAATGTATTGATTTACTGGTTGAATGCCTCTGCTAAATCAAAAGATTGTTGGCTTCATATACGAATAATCCGTAAACACTCGGTTATAAATAAAACTTCATGGTAAAATTAGTAAGATGTTGTTGTGGATGAAAATTATAATATTTTTTCATAAAGATATGATTGTGTATGTTTTCCAATGCTCAAAGTAGGAGTGTAAATAAAAGTTGGAATGAAACGGAAAATACATGAATGAAACCTGTTTTCTGTTCCGTTGCAAATGAGTTTTAATGTATGGTAATATTATGGATCACTTGTAATCATTTGAATTTTATGTCAGTTAATTGAGGAAGTAAAAACACTCACAGGATATTTTGAGTCATGTCTTAGTCAGAACTACATTATTTCCGTGAGATTGAGTGATAATTGACAATTGTTCGACTTAAGGATCGACGTACTAGATACATGAATTTTTCGATATCAATTGGAGGGAAACAACTTTTTCGATATATAAATTTCAAGTTGAACGGCCTTTTGGCATGGAAAAAATCTTAAGCTTACATTTTTCACTTTCCCAGACCGATGTGTAATTAGGATATTATTGCTGTATTATTTAGAGAACGGCTAAAAGAAATCGTACTTTTTATGTGGATTTGGTTTTTCAAATTATATTTTGGCGAAGATATGAAGCAAAAAAATTACATGAATAATTTCAGAATAATGGTCTTGCATTGGTCGGTATTTGTTCTTCATATGGTGAATTTTCTCACAAGAATGAAATGTATGATGCGCAATTTGCCACCATATTTTTTAATTGCGATACCAGTGTACGCCAATCTTCATACCTGAATATAAATGACGTCTGCATTAGAAAATTTGAAACAAAAATGTACACAACTGAATGAATAACTATATTGTCTTGAAATTTTCGAATAGGCGTCCGAGAAAAAACACCCAGGTGTATCACGAAATTTGTAAGTCGACATAGAAATTTTCTTCAGATGGCACTGTCGATTTTCAATGGTCTGAGTTGAAATCGATAGAGCCTGATTCCATATTTGATTTGAAAAAAATCTATAGAAGCACTAACGTGAAGTCAGCAGCTTTTGCGCGCTTGTTTAAAGAAGATGACCGCTTAGGCAACGGATTTAAACATTCTAGATTTTTTTGAGTTATTTTGAAAAAAACAACCACGAAGAAAACACCACGAAACGTGACATTTTTTTTTCCCAATAACTCCAAGAATTATAAACGTATTAAAGTGCACTCCGGTTCACTGCGGTGAAATTTGGAGCCCAAAGTCAGAGCGACATTGTTTGTCGAAAATGATAAACAGTTTCCGGAAAAAAATTTTGTCGATGAAAATTTTGAAATTTTTTTTTTAATTCACTGATAGTACGATTGCACCAAAACTCCGCAAAAGTAACGTGTTGTTGTAGTTCAACTAACTGCCACTTTTTAATTTAATCGTTTCAGTATTTCCCGAATTTTCACGAAAATAACCTCAATATTTCAAAAGGCTCCAACTCCGAAGCCGTTCAGCCTGGTTTGCTCATTGACAAACTCAATCGTCGCAGTTTGAAATGCCACCTACCCTGAAAGTTTCAGATCGATAGGATGCTCCGTAGGCCCGTAATCGTGCATACGGACGGCCGGACAGAATCGATTTGGACATCGGATTCGTTATCAGTGAATCCCAACCTAGTCGTCCGACGCCATTTTCGGCTCAAAATTCGAAAATTACAGACATTTGGACAGAAAGATAGCACGCTGTTCCCTTAAAACATGCGCGCATCAATGTTTATGATATAGGCATTTTTCAATATTAAACCAATTCATTATTCATCCTCTTGGAACTAAACACACCCTTTGTATAACCGCCATGAGAAGAACTATTGCCATATGGAAAATATCGATTTCGTTCGATTATTTTATATCCCAAAATTTTAAATGTTTTTTTTTATATTGAAAAATTTGAACTGAGAACAAACTTAACTGGTCTGGACTTTTCCTCAACGTATTTTGATTGTATTCAATTTATATTTTCGTGTGTTATACTGTACACTAGAGAACTCCAAACCTGATAGCGATAAATATATCGTGCAATTTTCAATTGGGCTTAACTCAGTATTAGCCAGTTAAAATACTCGAATGATAAATGCAAAAGAGAGTGAAATTTATCCTATAGCTGTGGACATCTGAATCCTTAAAACAAAATCGTTCTTTGAGGTTTTAAATCTCCTAATCACCTTCAACAATGGTGAAAGTAAAGTAGCGTTTACCGTTAAGAAAATAATTGTTTACTATTTTTCAGTTGACGTGCATTGGTTCAGACAGCTTGATGAATGTAACCTGTACGCAATTCAGTAACGGAATCTTGTAGTTGTGAAATTTGGCCTTGTATTCACGTTCAAGTTTAGTGGATCCATGAACCTATTCTTCAGTTTCTACCATGGAAATAATCGGACTACTTAGAATACGCGGCAAGTTTCGAAGCTTGTACAAATAAATTCAGTTTTGAAAAGATAAATGAGATCCATAAGAAAAAGTAATATTCGATAATTCTGGAGAAAAAAATTTTGATTTCTTTGAAACTCGTAAATGCTCATGTAATGTGATACTTGCTTCCATGTTATAGAAATCAGAACCTCATACCAATTAGTAACGTATATATGAATAAATGTATGAAAAAAATCACCCTACTAAGAATTTGAAAAATGTCATATTACCCTTGAAAACATTTTACGATATGCATAATGAAGGATATAGATATTGAAATTATCGATGAATAATATGGAGATTTACAAATCTGTGCATCTCTGCACTATCTTGGACTTATAATTGGATATTGGATTAATTTTTCATGATGTATTGGAATTCATAGATATCACCAATTTTTTCACTGAAGTGGATATTACCCTATTGTAAAGAATTATTTTAACGAGGAATAGGTGCATCCGACAACATTTATTGATGAATGATCTCAAAATACTATCAAACTCCCCGAAGAATTGAAAATATTTGAGAGATTTTAGTGGTGTTTTGAGTGTGAAAGAAATATTTTCTCTTCTGAGGCTCATCACACTGTATTTTCATAATGAAGCGGAAGGTTGCATGTGTTGTATATATATTCACACTGAGAATTGATTGAATGTTTGCTGGCAGCAATAAATTTTTAATTTAAGATGAAAAAGTTTATTGAAACCATGAAAAAAATATCGCTCAGAATTGAAGAGCATGAAGACAATTTTTATCATGTTAATTTCTTCTTGATTTGATACTCAACTCATACACGTTTTTTTTGCAGGAGGAACTGGTGACGATAACGGTTACTTTGGACCATGGAAAACTTGTAAAATATTAATGTATAATAGGGAGAGATGTGGGACGAATGTGTCCAAATTCAGGCCGAAAGGTGAGAAAAAATTATTTTTCTTCAATAGGGTTTCAAACAGATGTCGAAATAGTTACTGAGTAACTGTCTTTTTCTTATTTTCAAGCCATATATCTATACACAATTACTCCATACTTTTTTCAGTGAATTATTCTGGAGATATTGCTTTTTCAAAATTTAAGTTTTAACCAATATATGATATACAATAATATACTAAAAAAATTATTTATGGATATGACAAAGCTTTTTATACAGGGTCTTTCACGAGGAACCTCACCCATATTTATACGGGAAACTACTGAACGTATTTTCATGAAATTCAGCACTCATAAGTATTTCACGATGCTGATGAAATCTAAAATATTTTCAAGGCATGAGCACCTCCGGTTTTTCCGGAAATGACGTCAACTTCCGTTTTTCAAATTAGAACACCATTTTTTTATTGCAGAAATAGATTCTTTAGAAAATTTCAATTTATTTTGATGTAACATTTTTCAGTTTTGGTTGGAAAATTCTCTCTGAGCGGGAAAATTCGAAAAAAAAAACGAAAATAGAGCTCTGCTGAAACAAGAATAACTTCGAGGTTTTTGGGTGGAAAATTTTCATTTTTGGGATTTTTCAAGATGTAAGATTGATGTATCCACTTTGAGAATCGAAATCGCGATTCATGATACAGGGGGTGAAAAAATCGCTTTCAAAGTTAAGATGACAAAATCGTGAAAAATCAATTTTTTCAAATTAGAACCCCATTTTTTTATGGCAGATATTGAATCTACGTTAAAAAATAATGTGAGTGTATGCATCACACCCTTGCTCTAAAATGGATATTTTCTGAGTTATTCACAAAAAACTGTTTTTCGTCTTGAATTTTCAGCTATTTCTTTTCCCTTCACGCCGAAAAGATGAAATTTTCAGGAACTGTTATTTGAACCATGCTGTAGATTTTTCACCCCTTCTTGTCTGGGTCGGTCAGGAAACCTCTCAATGAACAGTCGAATCGTTCTATCTACAACTTTATTACATTCTCCATGAAGTAGAATGAGATTTTAATAATCTTCATTGGTAAAATTAGGCATAGTGATCGATTTTATAACTCAATACGAATTATCACCAAATTAATGAAAAACACAAAATGCTACTGAATAAAGAGGAATTTGGCAGATGTAATTAATGATATCTGTCATTAAAAAAAAATAATGGTAAGTTTTTGCATATGGTTCATAAGAAATTATTCATTTATCACTGGAGAGAAAACCGATGGCCGATTAGTTGAAATAAAGAGGTTTCCGATACAAATTCGAATCCAAATTCGCCATCTATTCAGGAACAACCTGTAACTTTTTTCTCTTGCATATTAGGGTAGTAAAATCTAAAACCTGGTTTAAGTAACAGTTCCTGAAAATGTCATCTTTTTGGCGTGAAGGGAAAAGAAATTCAAGACGAAAAACAGTTTTTTGTGAATAACTCAGAAAATATCCACTTTAGGGCAAGGGTGTGATGCATACACTCACATTATTTTTTAACGTAGATTCAATATCTGCCATAAAAAAATGGGGTTCTAATTTGAAAAAATTGATTTTTCACGATTTTGTCATCCCTAACTTTGAAAGCCATTTTTTCACCCCCTGTATCATGAATCGCGATTTCGATTTTCAAAGTAGATACATCAATCTTACATCTTGAAAAATCCCAAAAATGAAAATTTTCCATCCAAAAACCTCGAAGTTATTCTTGTTTCAGCGGAGCTCTATTTTCGATTTTTTTTTCGAATTTTCCCGCTCAGAGAGAATTTTCCAACCAAAACTGAAAAATGTTACATCAAAATAAATTGAAATTTTCTAAGGAATCTATTTCTGCAATAAAAAAATGGTGTTCTAATTTGAAAAACGGAAGTTGAGGTCATTTCCGGAAAAACCGGAGGTGCTCATGCCTTGAAAATATTTTAGATTTCATCAGCATCGTGAAATACTCATAAGTGCTGAATTTCATGAAAATACGTTCAGTAGTTTCCCGTATAAATATGGGTGAGGTTCCTCGTGAAAGACCCTGTATTCCACTATGAGACTAAGCATTTCTATATGAGCCAATAGAAAGTAAATTCGGGTGTTGCAGTTTCACGGTTCAAAGAATCCTTTCAGATAACAAATAAGTTTTATGTTTTTTCGTCCTGGCCCCTTCAGTTACGGTTCGTGTTGTTACCTATGATGGTGGTAGTGAAATTTGGAAACAAGTTCATTATCTATAGGACATAAAACTCTTTCGGTGCCTGACAAATTTGGGCCTGATGATCGGTAAAAACAAGAACTAGTCCAGATCAAAGTGTAATAATATTTGTCCATTCTTGAGTACTTATGTCATGCATTTCGGATGATAATTCGGATCATCAATACTTTCCGTTTTATAATTCGTTGAGCGTTGCATGCTTTTTTCGATCACACTTGAGGTTCGTTCGTTGTACCCACATGAACTGCACTAATAACACTAACTCCACTGATACTGTTCGGTGTGTTTTGTTGTAAACTTGCACTCTGTTCGTTGCGTAAATATTGGGAGTTTTCATATGATGAAAATTAATTTCGTCCAAAAATAACCACACATAGAGAACAAAACAAGTCCAACCAGGAACCATGATGTAAGAAAAACATGGTGTGCTCATCTGCTCACCTGTTATCGTATTTACCAATGATGGCGTCACTTTTTTCATTCAAATTCAAGGAAATATATATTCAGTGCTTTGAATTTGAATGAAAAAAGTGACGTCATCATTGGTGAATACGATCACAGATGAGCAGATGAGCACACCATGTTTTACTTACATCAAGGTTCCTGGTTGGACTTGTTTTGTTCTCTATGTGCGGTTATTTTTGGACGAAATTAATTTTCATCATATGTTCATTTAAAATGGAATTGTGTCAGTGACGACTTGAAGTGGTAGCGAAAACAAAAGAAGCATAGAATTCTGTCATCTTGGGTTTGCGTAAAATCATCTATTATATATTTGTATTCTGTGAGAATCATAGAACAGATTGAACTGCACTAAGTCCACTCATTCAGTTATCTGTGACTACACCCAGCTGCACTGGGAATTGGAAGTCAGTGGAGTTGGTGTAGTTAGTGTAGTTTATGCTGGTACAACGAACAAACCTTTAATGTGAGGAAAATTTCAACGAGCCACGATACGGTCCCCACAAAATTTCGTCCAGAGTTGCGAGTTGTTTTCTGTAAATTAATCGTTATGTTTCGATATTTTCGCATGCATGAGTATTTCTGGAAATATTGCGAGAATAAACTCGAAGCTTCAAATAACAATACCTACGAAACACAAGTCTTTTGAGATTATTTTCGAAAGAAAATCCGAAAATTTTGGACAGGGGGAAAAATCGGTACTCCAAAACAAAGGCGTAAAATTCATGAAGAATATTTAATCAATTATCATGTATCTTGAAAATCAAGATGTTTGAATCATGTTCATGTGCCCTTTCCATTCTTAACTCTTGAAGAGAATCACTCCCCAAAGTTAAAAAGACTCAGCCTGAACAACGCTTCCTAATTGTGCAAATCTATTTTGAAAATAATGTTTCTGTTCGAAATACATATCGCCCTCTACGTCCATTTAACGGTCAGCATAATCGTCCATCAGATCAATTAATTGGACTAACTATGGGCCGTTTTCGCACCACGTCCACAGAAGAAGCTGCTGCTGTAGATCGTAGCATAGAGGAAGACCCGAATCTGTCTATCCGCCACCGTGCACAGCTGTAGAGCCATTACAACTGACTTTTTCGTTCCACAATTGAACAGCCATGATGTGAAGCAGCTGTGGTTTCAACAATTGATTTACTGAAGGAAATTTTTGATAACCGCATAACTTCACGTGCCGTGCCAGTGAATTGGCCCCCAAGATAGTGCGATTTAACGCCGCTAGACTATTTTCTGTGGGGATATGTGATACGCTAGGCCACTTAGAGGACAACATTCGCCGCGTTATTGCCGACATACTGCCACAAATGTTGGAAAAAGTGATTGAAAAGTGAACCTCCAGATTAGATTACGTCCGAGCCAGCCGTGGCAGTTATATATGCCATTTCAATTTTAAAAATTTATTCTTGTTTTATTCCAGTTCAAAGTACTAATCCTCCAAAAACCACTAATTATATTTAAATTGTGAATGGCATCAATATTGAACCGAACGCAAATATATCATCAACAGTGATTCATACCCGAACAAACAAATAAAACTGATAATTTTCGATTAATTGAGAAACGCTTCATGTTTCGAAATTGGTTGGAAATGAGCTGACGGAGACAGCAGGACATGGAGAGAACTGAAACATTTTGAAGAGGAAGTAATCATCCTCTGTGTGATTTTTCGCGTTTTTCCTGAATAATCGCGCTGACAGTGTGAGCCGGGCAATTTCCTCTTTCGTAAGGGATCTGCAGCATTGTTGCCCACACTGAGTCCCGTAGGATTTATTCCAGCTCACGAACGGCGTAATGGAGAAAACCGCACAATGAATTTGGCGCGCATTTCCTCCTATTTGATGTCATGAAAGTAAATATTATTCGGCATCTGTGTCCTCCTCCCAGAAAACATCAAATACCGCCTGATGATTTATTCTTGTCGTGATCGAAACTTATGAAGTCACGTCCTGCTTCTCTTGAGACATCGTGAAAATTTTCCCGTGTTTCGTAATTTATTCGCTACTTTTCGTGTCACGGAAAATTCTATTGGCTTCGAAGGTATATTGGATTCGCCGGTCTTCCAAGCTATGGAGAGTTTATCTCTCTCTTCAAACGACTGTATGATGAAAATATCGCATATTTTTGATACACAAGGTTCAATGTCTGTTTGTCCAACTTTTCAAACTTTTGGAGTTCTGTGTATTTCTCGTACTGGGTGTCAGAGGAATAAAGTTCACCCCCAAATAGTTAATATTCCGAAGATACATCCTTAAAATTTAAGACGTTGGTACTACATTTTGTTTTCTATCGACTGAAGAAGATTATATGTCTATGATTTCCGGCTTGGCTGGAAATGAATGGATATATATTAAAGATTACAAGAAATTTCGTAGGTAAATGGATCTTTCATGAAAGATCTAGGAAATTCTTGTAATTTTATACATTGAAAATGGATTATGGTCGATTGGTTAATAGTTTGGATGTATATTTTTCAATATTCAAATACTACATTGAATTATGAGTGGACTACCAACCACTGAAAAAAAAAATGAGTGCATAAACATTTTTATCAAAAATTTGGTTTTTGACTTCGGTTCGAATATAATTCTTGATATATTATGAATTTTGGTCCCTATTAGAAATCATTATATTCATTTCCACTCGAAAATGAGCTCTTGTCAGAATTAAGTTATCGTTTTTTGTTCTAGTCCCACGCGAGGGGCCATGTTCTAACTATAATTATACTGCTACTAGGTTCATAAGATTCTCTGTTTATACATACAGTATCTGGATAGAGTAATAAGTTTCGTCCTCTTCAAACTGTGAAACAATATTATAGAGAACACATTTCACACATTTTTATTATGGTTCAATTTCCTATCTTTTCTCCCAAAAATACAGGGTGTCTAAACAAATGAAAAGTACTAAGGAAGATGATTCCTCGATGAAAATAAGCAGGGGTAGTTTATATAAATTTTTTTCGAAATCGACCAAGATACAGCCTTTGGTAGGTGATGACGAGTTGACAGTTTCTAATTTGTTTTACTGGTTCTAGAAAACACTGAGTCATGAAACTATACATAATATGAAGCATTAAGTAGATGTCACTCACACATTTTTTTAGATCTCATAACTTTATTATTAGGGGTTTAAAATAACAACCCCTTATGATTTTCCTTCAAAAATTGTTTTTGTGGGATAGATTTTCGAAAAATAAAATTCTCTTATGGTCTCCCATTCAATTCTGGAGAAAAAAGTCTAAAGCAAAATTTCGATACAGTCGATACTTTTCTCGGAATAAATAAAAACTCACAAGCAGTTCTGATCACTGTTCATTCCATTTCATCGTATGAGTGTTCCATAGAATGAATATTCTAAGATATTGTATGTCTATCACAGGAGAGATCGAATAAAAGCATCGTGTGAAACCATAAGAAATACTACCGGGATATTCGAAAGAATACGAAGGTCTATGAGGCAGAGAGTTGATGCATGTATTTTAGCGGGAGGTGGTCATTTTGAACTCATATTATAGTTTTGCGTTATTGTATCTGGAATAAAATAAAAAGTACTATTGTCAATTATGCTCATTAATCGAAAGAAATTTCAATTCGTGAAAAATATTACGGATATAATTTTCTTCCGGAAATTAGTAACTAAACATTCGCGAAGATTCATAGAACATCTTTATCTCCCGTCATAGACATACAATGTCTCAGAATATTCATTCTATGGAACACTTATACGATGAAATGGAATGAACACTGATCAGAACTGCTTGTAAGTTTTTATTCATTCCGAGAAAAGTATCGACGGGATCGAAATTTTGCGGAGACTTTTTTGTCCAGAATTGAATGGGAATCCATACGAGAATTTTAATTTTCGAAAATCTATCCCTAGAAAACAATTTTTGATGGAAAATCATAAGGAGTTGTTGTTTTCAACCCCTCATAATAAAGTATTGAGATATAAAAAAAATTTGTGAGTGACATCTACTCAGTGCTTCATATTATGTTTAGTTTTATAACTCTAATATCCATTCTAATCCTAGGAACATTTTAACTTATGTTGCGCAATAGTATTGTAGAACTATTAACGAAGTCTCAATCATGAGATCACTATGATAACTATGATCAGAATAATATAATGGTAATTCAATAAATTTTCAACATACAGTACTATTCGAAATATTACTGAATAGTTTTTTCTTCCATTTCATACATATGTTTCATCTTCAAATATTCATTCTCACTGCTTCATTTTCAAATATTATCCTACTTATAAATAAAATCCCTGATGCCGATTGTTAAGGTTTCAGAAGATAAGATTCAATGTTAAATAATCTATATCATTTTTAATGTGTATCATTTGAGATTGAAAAAAAATTATTTTCGAATTCTGCATGAATAATCATTGTTATTGATATTGCTCATCAACCAACCAAGTTTCGTTTCGATCAGATGAATATTTTTCGGTTTATTGAAAAATCAACATTCAAATGGGTATAACATAAAAACCATTCAGCATATTTGGCCCATTAACGAAATCAACCGAGATATTGAGAGTCTAAACCAAACCTGAAAATCACAATACATTAGGTTATTTCTTTCGAAAGTTCGAAAGCGCACACGGTCCGACGGTCAGATTGCTGGCCAAACAGAATCAAATTTGATCACGGATTCTTCTTCACTGAGTCCAATCTGGCCATTTAAGCCCAAATTCTGATCAAATTCGAAAGTTACAGATTTTATGACGAAAAAATAACGCCCTCTTCCCAAACATAAGAGAAAAAACAAAGCAGATGATTTTCCACAACTCAAATTATATTATTCAGTTTTGTTTCAAAAACAATGAATAATTTGGGTATGTTTCGGAAATAGAATCATGAGTAGTTTAACTTGATCTCAAGGTACAGATCTGAAATACTTTTGTGATATAAAGCAGTGTGAATAGTTCAAATTCCTGTGTCGACTGGGTGAAAAGCTTTTTTTCCTACGTCAGTGCTTAACTTCATTTTCCTGATATAATTCGGACATCGATAGAACCTTAACATACTTGGTATCGAAAAGAGAAGAAGAAGTCTGCACTCTCTTTCACACACTCAGAAAAAGCCTCCCAATAAATATTCCAGGAGATTGCTCTTAAACCTTCCCCTTGTACGGACATTCCTAATACTTTATCTGGCAGCCAGGATATTGACTTCCAGATATGTTCTTTTCATTGTGTTTATTTTGACACCCATGTTCCCTTTCAACTTTGCTTCCAACGCTTTTCTGTGAATAGCTGGAATACCATTGTGTGGATACATCGATCTGGAGGGGTTTTTTCAATATTCACAGTATTTGCTCGAGGAAGTGGGAAGTGGACTATTCTACTGCATTATTTATGAAGGAATTTTCCTGCTTTCATTATCGTGATCGGAAAATTTGTATACAGGGTGTTCCCATTCAGAGTTGATTCCGAAATTGTATCATCACCTCAGTTAGGGCCCATAATTGAGCTGAAAGGAGGATGTTTCATAAATATCGCTCAATCCTCGAGGTAATGAAATACTTCTACTCGAGTGATTGAAACTCTAATACCAAAAAAGAACACAGGTACCAATGAAAAATAATTGAACATATTTTAAGAAGCGTTTGATCACTTTTTAGCCTCGAGAAACGAGATTCAACTTTCGAATAAATAATTTCATAATCATTATTTTATGAAATAAGCAAAGATGTATTTCGAAATTCCTTATGATTTCAATCTATTTTAAACTAGCAGAAAATTGAATCACATATTTACCAACTCGTCAAACAAAAATTATCGAAATTATCAGTGCAACGTGCAAAAAGTGACCTCGAAACTTTTATCAGTAACATACAAATCTTCGCGGAAACACACCTCACCATATAAGAAACCAACTTTAAAGCAATAAAATTGCTCAAAACAAACCCTTTTTCGATCTCAACAATATCATGCTTTTCGAAATGATTAAATTGTTTTTCGAATCGATATTTTTTGATCATCTGAATGAGGTATATTCATTTTTGTATTCTGAGAACATTTAAAATTTTTGGATCCAGACCTGGATATTTCCAACTTTCAATGATGGAGTATTTCAGTCGAATATAGGAAAATGTGTAAGTACCAAATATCGAAAGATATACTGGATGTTTCGTTACTCTCTGAATGAAAAAAACTTGAGATTGTTATAATGGAAACTCCATCTTAATTAGGGGACTCTGAAATTCACCTCCTAATATTTACCTAATCTCTAGTCAAAATTACCCTTTTAACTGTGGAATTTTATTCATAATCACAGTGTTACCCTCAATCTGATCAAGTATTTCGATGTTGTATCCCAGTCTCCTACATCATTTTGCAACTGAATTGGTCTTGATCGGAATCTTACCTGAGTTTCATATTTATTGAGGTAAATTAGAACACATCAACAGTCAAATGTATATCTTTGAGAATTGATCTAATTAGTATAATTCTCATTCCCCTCGAAAACAGTGCATAAAGAAATGAGTTCAATGGTGCCCATATTTAATTCTCGAGAGTTTCACAGCCCAAACTCAAAACAAAATACTGCTTCCTCTCAAATAGATGGATACTGCTCACAGACAGATAATATAAATTGAAATTATTTCCATTTCTTTCCAACTTCCAACTCTTTCCGATATGAGTTCTTCAACAGTGAAGATTTCTCTAAATTCCCCCAATTTGTGCACTGACTAGAATTACAGAAATAATTATTTTTCAGGTACTGTGTGGGTGGCAGGATTATTAGCGTCCGTTGGGGTGGCAGTACTGGGTGTTTTTTGCCTGCTGAGTGTTTTGCAGATAGCCATGATCAGTTCGAAGGAAAAAGTTGTGATCAAGTACACTTTTGCTGTAGTGTCGAAAGTTGTGATGGCTCTTGTTGCTAGTAAGTATGTATATGAGGAAAATTCATGATGGACAATAATTTTTTTTTAGTAATATAAAATTGGTTTTTCTACTACTGCATCTTCTTCTAAATATTTTGCAATATCTAAAATTTCTTCTGAAATATCTTTCTCTCTTGGTTGTATAGCTTCTAAATATATGGCTCTTAATTACAACCATACCTGTGTATACAAAAGTATATTTTGTAGCCGAATTCAGTTATTTAAAATGGAATGTTCTTGGAAGAGCCTTAGTTGATTTATTGAGTTTTGTATTATTTGATTGAAAAAAGAAGTACATGGAATGATCGACCAAAAAATAAATTGCGATTCAGTGAAATAAGCCGTTGAATTTTAATCCATAATCATATATTTAAAAATACATCTGAAAATTTTGATTGACACATTTTGATACGAGAAAATCCTAACAATTCAAAATGTGTAATAGTTGCATTTTTACAAGTTGAAGTAAAAGAAGTGGAAGGATCCCTACATGGATTCCCTCACACCCACCTATGGCTTTGAATTGTGATCGTTACCTAGTTAAATGGAACGGTGTTGAGTAGGCAACACAAGTTACACTCGAAAGATGCAAAGGAAATTGGCGGGAAGTTTGAAATCGAAAAAACAGTAACGCTTTAACAGATCATAAAGTAGAATAAGAATCTAGATGAGTTTTGTGATACTCCAAAGGGTAGTAAATATTGATTTCAACATCAACTAGCACTCCAAGAAACACTTCGGACACACCAACTGTATTATACTAAGAACTAGGACCGCATAGAGCCGACAGCCGTAGTACTTGTAGATAAACCTGAACAAGATTAGCTCTGTCAGCGATTTTACTGGGATGTACAATTCACAAGAAGTGGGTCGTGCACGAGAGGTACTTCGATGTCGACATCCATATAAATCTTATACACTAAATTGAATGGAAGAGAACAGAACAGGTAAATCGTGGTGGAGGTTTCAGATGATGAAATCCAGGAGATTTACATCGATGCTTTTCACAATCAATTGTTTCACATAAGATGTCCACAGCCAGATCTACAAGGATGCTTGCCCGTGATTGGTGCGTTCAAGGCCAAGTTGCCATTTCTTCCAAGAGCAACCCGCAGAGAATAACTACATGATTTTAGTTTCAAACTAAATATAAATACTTTCTTACATATAATTCGGCTATGAACCAATATACAAATATCACTGAATGGCTCAGTTGATAAGAATTTTAAGGAACCCTTTCTGAAAATTCTGAAAGATTTCCAGAAGGGGAATAAATTAACCTCGGGTTACTTATAGAAAATTTCAACACCTCACATTGAGCTAGCTCCTCAACTTAAAAGGAAGGAGGCGTATATTGTACACTTTGAATGTTTACTGACCTGTGATAGCTCACAAGAGGTTCTTTACTCACAAAATTATTTACATGCAATGAAACTCCTCACGAATATGAGTGAATAATCATCATCACAACGATCGAAAGAACGAATGAGTTGTCATTTAAAATGGTATTATCAGCATATGGAGATGAACTTAACTTATCCATTTTGGAAGATAGATATAAAAAAATTGTATCGGCTCTGAAAGGGGATATCACGTTCTTTGAATTCATTCTGTCAAGTTACAACTTTTGATACTGAAAAATTCCCAAAACAAATATTACTTTCCAGCTTGTCAGTTACCACGGCAAGGGACATATGGGTGGAGATTAGACTCCACAATTGAAAAACTTGAATACGGTAGGGTAAATTCAAAACATTTTTATTCAGGTATATGATGAAATCGAATTTGGAGCTGATTCTCATGCTAAGTTAATTATTATCATCTACAATATTTTGTTCGTACAACCTGATTGATTCCAGTTATGGAATACACCTATTTGGAAAATCATCAGTTATTAATAAGCATTCCTGACAATGAATGAATGTATTGCTGATAATGAATTCATAATATTTTTATTCAATATGAATATTTGTTTTGTTTGTGTCGGTGTTTAGTACAGTTAACCGAACTTTAACCCAATCTCAACTCTGTCATTAGTCAAGTCATCCGAAAAGGTTGCATTCTATTCGTTGAATTCACTTCAGTTCGAAGTGAAAAAATTCGGAAATTTATCAGTCAAAGAGAAAGCTAGGCAAAACTCATTCATTTTAAATAGCGCATCTGCACAAGTGTATATTCACTTCCAGTCCCAGACGAGGTTTATATAGAGACTAAATAAACCTCCCCCTTTTAACATTAGCTATAATATACATTATGTTATTAGCTATAAGTATCTTCATTAATTATCTCCACATTAACTAGCACACTTTTTTGGCCATGAAATTTCTGAAAGGTGAACTAATGGCCTTCCATTGAAGTGTGCAAATCTCTAATGTTTAATTTTAAATTTTCCCATCTAAACTTATACTCTATAAAGAATTCAGGATAACATCTCTAGTAGATCTTTCAGTGCTCTAAAATCTAAGTTGAATGATTGATTGCATTTAGCATAATAAAGTGAAAATATTTTCTTGTGAGAATAAAACAACCTACAAATTCTAAACAATTTTCGACAACACATTCATGTTCTGTAGATGAGATCCCATCTCTTTTTATATTAACTAATTAAGGAAAGGACAATTCTCTACCTCACGAGGAGATTTATGTCCGGAAATTGTCTTCAATGAACTTCCGTTGATACCAGAATTCTCCTCAGGAAAGAATCAGCCAATTTGTAGTATAGTTTTTTTTTATGTATTCACATTCAGAGGATCGATTTGTCAGGAGAATCGGTGCAACCAGTATAACTCAGCGGATATTCTTGTATCCCTAGACAGAATAAAATAAACACAAATTGTAATGAAGTACCTGCTTTTCAGGTGGAATTACATAAGGGGTATTTTCGATCGGAATCTTTTCATTAGATAGTGGAGCTTAGAAAATGACCGAAGAATAGAATTGTGTATCGAAGTAAACCTATGTGGAACGTTACTAAGTTGAATCGAAAACTGTTTAACCATTCATTCTTGTGCATACTTTACTAGAATGAACAAACATAGGATCATTTATTCGTTGATAATGGATGGATTTCATTTTGACGTCAATATCAATCGCGTGGGAGGGTTCTTTCCGTCAGCTATCATTCTTTAACAAGGTTGAATTTCCATTCAATATCGCTATCAAATATTACAAGGACTGAGATCTTTTGTCAGACCTACCTCTTTTTTCTTGTCCCTGTTTTCTAGATTCGTGATGATTATATTTTTTTCTTCTTTATCAATTCATTTTTGATGACCATTCTCTTGACGATTACCTTGAGATTATTGGAAATTTTTATTAGTTACATAACACCAAATCGTATTTTCGTTTCAGACATTTCTGCTTTTTTCTATTGACCTTCATCTGTAACTCTGGAAACTGATACAAGGAATTCCTCCCATTCGGGGTGAATTGAACTGCAGATTTCCTGTATTTTTAAGGCCTATTTTGTATCATAGTGAGATAACTCGAGAACAATATCACTACTGATTCGTCGCTTTTTAGTTTGTTTTCTGCCTTTTTACCTTGACTTTCATACATTTTCATAGCCACCATAATATTGGGTTCCCAAAACGCATGAAGGCTCAATAGGAATTAATCGTACTAAATTCATCAGCTTCATACAGTAATCATGTGTTACATGCACAAACTGAAAATAATTTTAAGTTTCTGTAGTTCCTCATAAATATTTTCTGAATATTTTGATCACGTACAATATAAATCATTGTATAAAGACCAAAAAATCCTGTTCACAACATGAACTCGCAGTGAGCGAAGGACATAAATGGACTAAAGACCAAAATCTTCATATCAAATGCCTATGCCTATGCCTACCCGAAATTCAATATTCTTAGAACCTTCAATTTGCTAGCCATGGCTATTCGCATCTACTGAGAAGCGATACGTCCTCTGGCGATGGAAATTCGAACCCTTCCAAGCTAGTAGTTTTTTCGACGTGTTTTGCTTGCTTTTAGAGTTCATTTTCGAGTTTTGTGTTGTTCTCTGAGTTGAAGTTCGGTATGCCGAAAGGTTCGTATTATCCATTGATCGATTCATTTCATTCCGATTAAAATTTTCGATTGTATTAATAGGAAATGGCATCTCTCCGAAATTACTGTTGTGTGCCTCAACTCAATGTTATTCATAGTCAAAGATGAAAGGATCATCTGCTGCCTTAAGTTGTTTTCATTTTTGGTTCATTATTCGATGAAATCTAGGTAACTGGGTGTGTTCTGTGAAGGCTTTGTTACTAATTCCTTGCTCCGCGTTATAGGAAAAGCAATATTAATCATTGTTTGCCCAACAGCTAATGGTTGTTAATATCTTATCAATATCTTCCCAGAAGAAACGTTCTCGAGTTTACCAAAAATTTTATTTGACCAAGATTACCTACTTCAGATGTGGATGTATCCTTATCACAGTGATGTTTTTCGACTGAAACAAGCGAACCTAATAGTTATAACATCTTATGTGATATATTTTGCGAAAATATTTGTATCTGTTGAAGAATATTATTATTATAATATATTCACTAATTAAGTGTTACAGTTATAACCATATTATAGATTGAAACAATCGATGGCCTGAGTGCCATCACGATCTATGCAGATGCATCACTATCTGAATCTAGGTTGAGAGTTGAACCACGAATTGAAATATGTGGTGTATCAGCTGCACTGGTGACAGACCATGTAATGTCCGAGACATGCTAAGAAACTTCTTATGCCCTAGAAACCGATAAGAATTCGAATCAATTCCAGTTAAACAGTGCTCATTGAAACTCATTCACAACTGAAACTTCGATTTCCATGTGGTTCTTTCATGCTGAAAAAAAGTTTATTTATTCAACTATCGATATCTTTTCTATCAAACTGTCTTCCAACCAATTTCGCTGGCGTACGGCAATAAATCCTCAGTAATTGCATAAAAGTTTCCAATATTGCCTGAAGAAGAATTCTTGAATTTCATGGAAATTGAAACAATCACTCAAACAGAATGATAACCTTCCTAATTAATATCGATCCATCATTTTCAGCATTGTTGGCGATAGCTGCTGCTGGTCTGTTTGCTCTGCAGACAGACGACAGGGCGACGAATGGCTTTCAAATATCCAGGGGGCCCTCGTTTTACATCATAGTGAGTATTGTTGAAATTTTATCACAGAACAACGGAGTGAACTGTAACTGTAATTTTTCCCCATGCAGCGAAATCCACAGGACTATTCAATTTTTACTTTTAGGTTATCTTTTTCCTTGATAAGTATCTTTGTATTATCTAAATCGAGATAATAGATTTGAGTTATACGAAGATACTGAAGACGGAACCAGATATCTAGATAATATAATAATAATTTTTCAATTTCAGACATAATGAAGTATGCATTGGACAAGTAACAGATGCATGCAGATAATTATAGCACTCATTAACACTATAGTAACATTTCTGTAGAAGTAAAGACTTAATTACTTTCTTGAAATTAATAACATTGATTCACTATGTATCTAGGTTGATGGATAGATATCTCAATGCACTGCTACTCAGGTGACATTTTGAATATTGATGTGTTATGTTTAGGAATTGACAATATTTCCTCATTCCTAGTATTATGGGAATGTCCCCTTGATAATTCTACAAGGCTAGTCACATTTTTTTTGACAAAAACCAATTAGCTGATAATAGAATGAAAGTGTCAATTTCCACCAAGATTTTAAGAAAACTCTTCTACGAAAAGATCGTAGAAAAACGTTGAATATCATAAGGAAAATTATAACTTCTATTCTCATCGAAATGAATTATAATTTTTGCGTGCATGGAGAAATGCTTGCAATAGTTTTGTCCAAATGTCTGTAATATTCGAATTTTTGGCCAGAAATGGTTTCAAACGACTAGATTGGACTCATTGATGACGAATCCGGTGTCGAGATCGTTCATGTCCGGCCGAGCCTCCGTATGCACGATTAGCGGCGTACGGAGGATCATATCGGGTTGAAACTTTCAGGGTAGGTTACATTTCAAAATGTGAGGGACGAGTTCGTTAATGGGCTGAATCGGCCAAACGATTCTGGAGTTACAACCATTTGCAATGTTGGGGTTATTTCCCTGATATTTCTGGAACGTCTGAAGCAATTCAATTGAAACTTGGCAGTTAGTTGGAGCATAACGACACATAACTCAAAGCGAAATTTTTTTCAGATCGTGCTGTCAGTACACTGAAAAAACAACTTTTCGAAATTTTTTTCACAGTTTTTTCACTATCAACTACATACAAATTTTGCTCAGACTTGGAGCTCCATATTTCACAGCAGTGTAACCAATTTCAGTTTGATATGGTTGTAATTTTCGCAGATATTTGAATCAAAATCTGTTAAATTTCTTAGCTCTTTTCTCAGGCTCTTTGTTTTTAGAGAAAAATCTAGAAAAGCACAGACGTGAGGTCAGTAGCACTTTTTTGAAATCTCAATGAATTAAATATGGAATCTAGGGAAACATTCAAAACCCAAATTCAATATGGGTTACTGAGTATAATATCATTCTTCATTCAAGTTTATTGTATTTATTAGTCGGTAGTAAGAGGGCTATAAAGTGAAATTCCACTTAATTCGAGATCCCCCGGGTGGTTCATAAATTGGAAATTGCACTAAAGATTTCAATATTTTTCCACGAGATCACTTCAGAGAAGTACATATTTACATTCATTAATCGTTCGATTCAGATAAAAATTCCGTACCTAATGACACCAAAAAAATGAAACTCCAATTCACTCCGGATGAAAATTTCTCTCATGCCTGGGAAATTCCGCAGAAAACTTGTTTATCCACGCATATACTGCGCCCAATTCCGCCCTTTCATGTGAGAAGCGCGCTGAGTGAAATGTTTCATCAACTCGAGGAATTTAATCTGCTGGGAAAGGTCTCGGAAAAACATGATATAAATCTTGATATAACCATGAAAGGCGCAGAGAGTGACGCTTGCTATCACCTGCTGAATAGTGTTATAGTGTGATGGGGGATTCATTTCTCCTGAAAGAAATCTTATACTTTGTGTCCGTAGAATCTGATGACATTTTTCATCAAGATCTTACTGACCAATAACATTATGACTCGAGACAAGTCAGAAAATTTGTAAAGCGTATTGTTTCAGTATATCAATAAAAGTTATACAATTTTCAACTCACTACCTACCTGCTCAACTTGTTGAAACTGTGTTTACATTTTACATTGATTATGTTTGTCTACAAGTGAGCTCAAATGAATAAATTGGAAAACATTGAGAAATTGGGTGTACAGGGTGTATCTGGATAACACCGAAAAAATGTAAGGGGTGATTCTGTGGTGAAAATCAGGGTAGGTATTTGGTTTGAATTCTTTCAAAAAACCTCCCCCTATAAAAATTATAGCACTCCGAAGATTAAAAAAATTGTTTCTTTTTTTATTTCCTGTATTTTATTTCCTGTATATTGAGCTCAAGACACAAATCTTGGTAAATATTATTTGTCGACAAGACTACACATTTCGGAGTGTTTTCAACCCTGAAGTATTCTTAGAAGGGAAATATTCAACCCCTAATATATTTGTTTACAACTTTTTTTTATTGGAGTTCATCTTTCAAAAAAACATGGCTCATTAGTGCAACTCATTCTCTTACTTTTTCATCTCTACAATATTTTTCGAAAACTTGAGCATTCACGTAAAAAATATACTTATATTAAATAGCATTTTATTGAACAACACCCAACCAAATCATATTTTCCTAGGCTAAGACTTTTACCACTAAAACAATAACGAACAATAAAGAAAACCCTTGAAGAATATTCACAATATAATTAAAATAAATGTTGAAGATGACCGCCTTCAGTTTCAACGAAAGTATTGAAATGCGTATATCGCATATATGCGATGAAATACTTGTGGAGATAAAGAGGTAAGTGAATGAATTGGGCCTTTCAGGCATGAAGTTTCAAAAGAAAAATGTGTATCCAAACACAAAAAGTAGTAAGAAAAAATATCTTAGGGGTTGACTGTCTCAACCCCTTCTAAGCATTCTCGAAAAAATGTGCAGTTTTATTGACTTATAATATTTACCAAGTTTCGTGACTTTAGCTGGATATACGGGGAAAATGAAAAAGAGAAATAGTTTTTCCTTGTTATACGTGACTTTTCCAGGGGAAAGTCTATCAAAAAATGTTATACCAAATACCAACCTTAATTTCCATCACAGAATTACCCCTTAACTTTTTCGATGTTATTCAGATCCACCCTGTATTTGAAGTAGAACTGGAAGACTATGAATTCGTGAGAAAACCATTTGAACTTTGTATACTCAATTTGGTTGAAACTTGGAACATGGAAGAATAACCTCGGTCAGACCATTGACCTTCTGTGAAAATAATTTCAAAAGATGGGTGTATTAATTATGGTGATTGAATAAATACCTGGATTGTACTCTATACGATGGATCCAGGTTCCTTAATTCCATCATTTGCTTGAAATACCTGAAATATTTTTGCTAATATTGAATTAAAATAGCCAAATTATCGAAATAAAAAAAATATATTCAGTGACAGGCTTTACATTTAGAAGGAGTAACTTCACAAATATTATTTTGTGCCAACGGAGCCAAAAATGGTCTCAATCGACTAGATTTGACTCACTGATGACGAAACATCTGGTGTCAAAATCGATTCTGTCCGGCCGGCCGGCCGTGGACACGATAACTGTCGAACGAAGTGAGCTAGCAACTTGAAACATTCAGGGTAAGTCGCGCATTGAAATACCGCAGCTGAGTTCGTTAATGGGCCAAAACGGATGAATAGTTTCGGAGTTATAGTCACTTGAAATTTTGATGGTTTTCATTTTTCATTTCAGAAACTACTTGAGCGATTGAATTCAAACTTGGCAATTAGATGGAGTTAAACAACGCGCAACTTTGAGCCAAATTTTGTCAGGATCATACCGTCAGTAAATTTCAAAATTATAAGTTTTGGAGTTATCGGGAAAAAAATATGTCAAATTTCGAGGTTTTTTTCCCGATATCGTTGCTTTTTTCGGTATAACTCGAAAAATGCTGATTCAATCCTGATAAAACTTCGCAGCTAGTTTGAAAATGCTGAAGACAACTTTATGTAAAATTTCGTGATGATCGTGTCATTAGAACAATTTGAAAAAAAATTTCTGTGATTTTCACATCATGTCATCCTCATTGAATTCTGTATGAACCTTGGAACTGTAATTTTCCGATGAGGTTACTGGATTTCAATTCGATCTGATCTGTATTTTTGGAAATATTGGGAAAATGAAATTTGGAATGGGTATATCTGCAGAATCATTTGGTGGATTTTACCCATTCACGAATTCGGCCTGCGTAATTGAGGTCCAATCCTTCTCTACAAATATCGAGTTTCTAAGTTCTTTCTTCCGGAAGTTATTGTGTTTACTCAGTTGACGGAAGAAACGACTTAGAAACTCGATATTTGTAAAGAAGGTTTGGGGCTTAATTAAGAAGGTCGAACTCGTGAATGGGTAGAATCCGCCTAATGATTCCGTAGATATAACCATTCGAAATATTATTTTTCCAATATTTCCAAAAATTCAAATAAGATCGAATTGAAATCCAGTAATTTATCGAAAAAAATCTAGAAAAGCACTGCCGTGGAGGCAGCAGCTTTCGCGCTCAAGTTCAAATTCGTTGCCGAAGCGGTCATCTAGATTGAACATGCGCGCAAAAGCTGCTGCCTTTACGGCAGTGCTTTTTCTAAATTTTTCCATAACAGATAAATTATGTTCGTCTACATATAACACAGTAAACTCGCTTTCGAAGAAATAAATTGGGAAAGCAATATTATTGCAATTCATTCATTCAGTCTGAAATTAATACTCCCAGATCCAATCGGTTCTCCAGATCATTGAAACTTCCGGATACCCAATACAATACTGGACTCGGATATCAGAACATCTATTCAGTATACGTAGGTAGTCTTTTTAGGGATCAAACGAGATCAACGCAGATGCGAATCCGATTCCCACTGTTGTCACAATATCGTATTGAATTTCACGGGAAGTGATCGCGTCGGTGTTCAGAAAATTACAGAGGCACATTTCACGTGAAATGAATAATTCATGAAGGAGGGGAACAGCCAATATTCCAAGAAATGACTACAGTTGTGACCGCCAAATTTGTTCAATCGGAACACTTGATCATGATAAGCTGTGTTCGTAGGATATGGGGAAAGATTTGCAATATAAGTTTTCTATTTTTAGTGGGGTGCGATGAAAATATTCCCACCGAAGAAATGTTGAAGGTTTTGAACGGATTTCGTAGACAGCTACAAAAAACCTCTTGGGAAGGTATTACAATTCGTTCTGATTCCATATATCATCTTCGGTATGGCGTCTTAGTCAATGAAATCGAACATAATAAACAAATAAAACAAATAATAGGAAGGAATTTCTTTTTCGTATCAATATTATATTGAATTCCTCGACTATTATGTTTTTCCACTGAAGTATAAGGTACAGATACAGATTGTCTACTTTAAAAAAGTCCAAAACTTCAATGCGAGATTCTACATGTGATTTCCAACAAAAAAGTCATAACACATAGTAGAAATATTGACGGTAATTCTTCAATTCAACATTTTGTGTTTTTACGGAATATCTCAATTTTTTTCATGAAATCAATCACACTCAAGTTATCCTTGAAGCCTCATAAAATTTTATCACATTTCTCGAAAGAGCATGAAATTGACTGTAATACAAGGATTTGTTTGCGTCAAAAATTCCTTACTCTGGCATGGTAAGAAGATGAACTTAGAAGTTCTCAGGTAAAAATTATCAATATTTTACCAATAGGTTTATCGATAAAAAATGAATAATTACCTTTAGGTTTTTCTCTTCAGCAAAAACTTCCCCATTTAGTTATACTCCGAATGACATATTAACTTTTTTACTAGCTGTTTCTTTTCAGCCTCTATATTATGGCTAACATGATATCAACGAAAAATAAGAAATTATTCAAACGTGATCTTAATGATTGACTCAGTTGTTTTTCTGACTGAACATTGGAGTAAATTTCAGTGGAACTGTTTATTCATCAAAGCAAATGTTCAAAATGGCTACCGCCTTGTTCAAAACATCTCACACATTTTGCTCACAGAATCTACAACCCTGCGTAGTTCAGAACGTTTCTGACCAATTTCTACACAACCCAGTTTATTCTATTTATCAGATCATCGCGAGTTTGAACGCTTATTTGATAAACTTTTTCTTTTAATGTGTTCCAGACTTAAAAATCCAAAGGGGTAAGTTCACGGCTTACTAGACCGTAGCTTCCAATCCATTGTTCTCCAAAATATTCATTTAGTTAGTCCATTATATTCCGGCTATTATGAGCTGGACAGCCATACATTTGAAACCGAAATTTTGTCTGTTTATCTCAGGCATTTCGTACAATATGTCAGATTGTTTCGTATTAAATGAATAAATTCTGCAGAGTTGAGGCAGTCAGGAAGAATAATATGTCTAACAGAGATACTGTATGAAATGCCTCAGAAAAACAGACAAAACTTCGGTTTCAAATGTATGGCTGCCGAACTCATAATAGCCGGAATGGAAATGACTAACTGAATGAATATTTTGGAGAACAATGGATTGGAAGGTACGGTCTGGTATGATGGCCACTAAGGAGCAGTGAATATACCCCTTTGGATTTTAAAGTCTGGAACACATTAAAAGAAAAAGTTTATCAAAAAAGCGTTCAAACTCGGGATGATCTGATAAATAGAATCAAATTGGGTTTTGCAGAAATGGGTCAGACACGTTCTGAACTACGCAGAGATGTAGATTCAGTGAGAAAAAATGTGTGAAGTGTATTGAACAATAGCCAATTTGAACATTTGCTATGAGTTCAAAGTTTAGTTATTTATAGCGAGTTGTTACAGTATTTTATCCTCTCTCTCAACTTCTTTCTTGTGATATGTATTAATGAAATTTAGTTCATTTGTTCGACTTGGCAGATAAATTAATAGTTTAACTGAGAGTTACTCCAATATTCAATCAGAAAAACAACTGATTCAATCACTAAGAGTATCAAAACGAAAGAAGATCATGTTCGAATAATTTCTTATTTTGGTTGTTTTCGTTTTAGCCATGATATTTAGGCTGAAAAGAAACAGTTAATACAAAAAATGATATATCATTCCAAGATAACTGAATCGGGAAGTTTCTGCTGAAGAGAAAACATGATCGTTATTATTCATTTTTCATCGATAAACCTATTGGATATTTGATAATTTTCACCTAAGAACATTTATGTTTATCTGCTCACCACGCCCGCGGTAAGAAATTTTTTGACGAAAACAAATTCTTGTGTTACAGTCAATTTCATGCTCTCACGACATATGTGATCATATTTGATGAGGCTATAAGGCTATCTGGAGTGTGATTGATTTCATGAAAAAATTGAGATATTCCGTTAAAACACAAAATGTTGAATGAAGGAATTACCGTCTATATTTCGACCATGTGTTATATCACTTTTTTTGTTGGAGATCACATGTAGAATCTTGCCTTCAAATTTGACTACTTAAAGTAGACACCCTGTATAGATAAAGATTTTTTCGATTTTCGCCTCTATTGATGAATATAGAAGGGGAACTCATCACTCTTTCATGCACTAGGAAAAAAAATTGTTGAAATCTGCAAATTACACACTATTCATTTCTGCGTCGATGTTCTGGGAAACACCATATATAGCCACTACCGTTTTTTCCAAATGTTTGTGATTTTCGAATTTTGCTGCAAAATTGGTCTGAAAAAACTAGGTGGGTCTCACTGATTATGAATGCGGTTTTTGAGTTTCTTAATGGGCCAAAATGACCACACTGTTTCGAGATAATAGTCATTAGATATTTTCGGTTTATCTGCCTTATATTTCAGGAACTACTCCAGCGATTACACTGGAACGTGGTTGTTAGTTTGAAGATAATGATGAGCAACTTTTTGCAAAAATTGTTTGAATAGTATGGTTGGTGAATCGAAAATTTTCTTGGATGGAAAAAAATAAGTCAAATCTCCTGGTTTTTCCTCGTTATCGATGATTTTTCAATCACTGAATTTCCGGAATGAGTCAACCAAATTTAAATACGTTCATAATGGAACTTGCTAACTAATTCGGGAATGCTGGTCCAAGACTTCATTGCAAATTTTGGTTATGCTTGTGTCATCAGAGCAATTTGAAAAATTCTTGAATTTTTTTCTGCGACCTTCTTATCAAATCATCCCCACAAAATTGTGCATGAACCTTCAAGCTGTCATTCTTCAATAAAGGATTGAATTTCAATTCCATAAATTCTGTTTTGGAAATATTCGGAAAATGACATTTTGAATAGGTATAGCTGAGGATTCTTGTGTGCATTTAACCCATTCACGAATTCAGTTTTTCCAACTAAGATCTGAACCTACCCAACAAATATCGAATTTTCAAGTCATTCCTTTATAGAGTTATTGTATTCACGATCGGCCGTGAGGTTTTTTCAGAGGTTTCAAGTGTAAGCAATAGGAAAAAAAATTCGAAAGTTTTGGGATTGATTAGAAATAAAAATTTGGGTTTTTTTACTGCTTCATTGCACATGTAGTTTTTCTCAAGTTTTCGATGATATTTCTTAAGCAGTTCCGAGGAGAGATAAACATATTAAAAGACGAAAATTGATATATTCACAGAATTCGTTCTTCTTGCTTGCATCTGAATCGCTTGGTGATCTCCATTCATCAAATATCAACGGGACAATTTTTCTGACTTTCTTGTTGAAAAAATTTCACACATATTTGAATCTTAATACTAGGCTTCCAGAAGGCTATGCTTCTCAAAATACTCAATAAAAAGCAGATTAATTTCTTGTGTCTTAAACTGTGATATAATTAAGAAATAGCTCTATCAAAAGTTCAGTAGTTGAAACTATATTTTCTATGGTTGTTAATACAATAAATTCCTCCCAACCAGTGACTCCTATAAAAACATGATTTATGAAACTTGTTACCTACTGAGAAATCATTAAATTGAATTGCAATAATATAAAATGAGGATACATATGCATTCGCACTCAACAATTTCACAATGTTTTCAAATATACCGTTAGTTATCTTCATGGAAATGTCCTCAGTTAGACCATTGACCTTCTGTGAAAATAATTTCAATGGATGGGTGTATCAAGTATGGTGATTGAATACATACGTGTAGAAGAATGCACTCGATAAGTACGGTGCCGGTGAATCCAGGTTCCGAAATCTTATCATTCTTTTGGAATATCCGAAAAATATATCTTTGAATATTGAATTAAAAACACCGAATTATCAAAGTAAATATATTCGGTCACATTAGAGGCGTTACATTAAGTTACATAGTTCAGGAACTACTGAAGCGATTGGATTGAAACTTGGCAATTAGTTGAAGCATGACTTCTCGCAACTTTGAGCGAAATTTTTTCGGAATCGTATGGTCACTCAATAAAAAAAAATTTTCATTCTCGATATCGTTAGTTTTTTCGGTATAACTCAAGAAATACTGATTCAATCATGGTGAAACTTCGCAGCTAGTTTGAAGATGCTGAAAGACAACCTCGTGAAAAATTTCGTGATGATCATGTTCATTAGAACAATTTGGAAACAGAAATCCATTTTTTTTTTCAAATATTCGATATTCTATGATCTTCTTATCATATTCTCCCCATCAAATTCTGTATGAACCTTCAAACTATCATTTTTCGATAGAATACTGGATTTCAATTCGATCTAACCTGTATTTTCGGAAATATTGGGAAAAAAAAATTTTGAATGGGCATATCTGCGGAATCATTGGGTGGATTTTACCCTTGCTTGAATTCTATACTCGGCCGGCCGTTAGGCCAACCGTATACATAATAACTTCCGGAAGAAACAACTTAGAAACTCGATATTTGTAGAGAAGGTTTGGAGCTTAATGACGAAGGTCGAATTCGTGAACGGGTAAAATCCGCCCAAAGATTTCGTAGATATACCCATTCAAAATATTATTTTCTCGATATTTTCAAAAGAACAGATTAGATCGAATCGAAATCCAATACTTCATCGGAAATCAACCTAGAAAAGCACTGCCGTCAAGGCAGCAGCTTTTTCGCGCATGTTAATATTCGTTGCCAAAGCGGCCATCTCCATTGTACATGCTCGCAAATGCTGCTGCCTTGACGGCAGTGCTTTTCTTGGTTGATTTCCGATGAAAACATATTTTCATTCTTTCCACCGTTTTCGAGAAAATTTTGAAATATGGAAAATATTTGATATACCTATATCAGATCCCATAACTGAAACCAACCAGTGATCAAGATAAGAATGGGTCGAATGATGAAAATGTTTGTGCCCAATATTTTTCAGATATTTTTTTTGAAGAACTGTACATGAAATAACAGGAATCCGTGGTAGAATTTGGCTCTTGAACTTAAGTGAGAATTCAAAATGAAGATTTCATTTTCCATCGAACAATTGGAATTGAATTTCCTCTACATATATCCAATAACTCGTTGGTAAGTGCACCACACAAATTGAAGGAAATCTCCGGATAAAAATTATATGCGCCTCTCCCAGCTTTCGGGGCCTGGAAAGTATTAAAACCATACTCTCAGGCATTACTGAGAAATTTATGGTAATTGGATTTTTCAAATCGAATCCATAGTTTATACGACAGTACCTTGCATAGCAATATATTTCAGAAGGAAGAAAAAATTCATAATATGATCATTGATGGGCACGTAATAGCATCCTACTCTAGATCAGTGCATTTTCGAATTTCACACCTGGACATTGAGTATTTGCCATATTTTCGTGAATTTTTAGTTATAAGCAGTCTTATTCTTTTTCAGATTCTACTCATCGTGCTAGATTCCATCTTATTCGGAATGTCTATATATGACATGTTGTTTGCAAGAAGGGCAGGAGGCGACCCAACCAAAGTTACAATGCCGACGCAACCAACAACATATGGCAATCCTGGTTTTCGAGAAAGAGGATCTAATGGTAAGTATCTATGATGATTTTTGAAATTATGAAAACAATTTATTTTTGATAACAACAGTGGCAAGTCTGCAATGCTCTAATCCGGAGAAATAACCTGAAGAACGAAGAGTTATGACCTACATTCACAGAAGAATAGCTGATACGTATTTCCATTCATGATCCTATTGAACCCACAAGATTTTGAATTGTTTGATGAAGATCAGACACTGAACCGCCTGATAATACAGGAATTGTTTTCGAGGTTAATTTTTCCTTTTTTCCAAAAATTGCTTTTGGAAAAAGATTCAATAGTTTAGTGAAATTTGGGGTGTTAACTGTTTCTTGATCTGATAATTTTTCGGAGAAAAATAAATTCCTTGGATTTGAAACCTAACAAAATCAAATTCTGCCAGTTTTCGTTGAACAATTCAGATCATTTGAAAAGAAACATTCGAAGAAGCAGCAATATTCTAGCTGTTTCGCCCTCTTCCCCATTTATTCCAAACATTTGCTTTACTTATATTAATGCCGAGTTTATCAAAGACCATAAGGGCTCAACGGGGTCAAAAATTTGGTCCATTCAAATGTACATATCGAATATTCCTCAAGGAGAAAGAGGGGCAAGTAGAATCTTTCAATGTTATTGGCTAGAAGAATATGGAAAAGCACCGAATTGAAGTCAGCAGCTTATTTGCGCATGTTCGAATTTGTAGAGGACCAGTTACTAAGATCCATCATAATAGGATCAATATTTTTCGAAACTTGACATCTGAAAAGTGGAATAAATTGCTACCATATTTCAATATGACCGCATTAGTGGTTCCTTCGATATTGAAGCTATAATCCCGAAAATTCAATTGAGGATAACATCGATACCGGTCGGCCGATTTGGCCCATTAACGCACTCATTCTGATGGGCAACCCATCCGGAAAGTTTCAAGTAGTAGTTGATGGCTATTTTCGTTCTGTATAGAGTTATCGTGGCGACGAACGACCAGCTGGCCGGACAGAATCGATTTAGACATCGGATTCTTCATCAGTTAGTCCAATTTTCTGGAAAAATTACAAAAATTGAGGCTACGTGATAGCAAGCAATTTCATAAATATGCGAGCAGAAATGGTAACAATTTTCCTATTGCGATTAACTGATTATCAACAATATCCACAATTTCCCAAACTTGCATATTGTTCGGAGTTCGTTCGTGCTCTTACACAATTAGGAATTATTCGAAAGATTAATCTGGAACAGAACTTCATACGAAAATTCTGAATAAAATGGGATTTATATTATGAATATTCGTGTTCATTCATTCTCGAACCGAGGTCTTACAGATCAGCGATCTACTGAAATGAACATACTGGTTTAAGCGTATGATCCTAAGTAATATCATAAGAGCATCTAATTTTTCCGAAAAAAACGTTGCTAAGTAATATTTTAACAAGAAGTATGAGTGCCGGTGGCAACAAACATCGAGTCGCAGACGAGGATTTTTGCACCTGCACGAATGCTTTTTGTTGAAAAATATCACTTTGCAATGTGTTTTCTATTTTTTTCATAGGAAAAATTAGATGCCCGAATGGTATTTGACAAGACTATTTCATGAGTAACAGATTATTCTGCATGCATTTTGTATAGGTATCAATTTAAAAACTGAAAAACAGGTACCTTATTTATTTCATCAGAAATACTACAAACCTTATTATTTATGGTTCAATTTAAAAATAAATTGCAATTCTGGTACACGGTAGGGGTATTGTAATTTTTGGTTACAACAACTGTCAAGTTTTGACGCGGGTAAACTCGAATAAACTGCTGGCAGCTCCTGCCAAACAGTTTTTCCACCTAGAATCCATTTGTAATTCAAAATTGCGCGTTTCTGACTGGTGGAAATTACGACGAGGGAAATAGTCGCCATATTCGGAGTTGTCAATTTATGACTTCCTTATAGCATTTCTTCCTGTGAGATTGGAATATAGAGAAATGGATAATCTTCGAATGGTATCTTGAGCTATTTTTACGAGCTTATTCTGGGGAACAGGCGTTATCGTTTCGTCACAATCTCTGTAGTTCCCAAATTTTGTGCTGCAAATGGTCCTAAGCGTATAGGTTGGACTCACTGATGAAGAATCCGTGGTCAAATTTAATTTTGTCCAGCTATACGTGTGTGCTCTAACTTTAAAAAAAAAAGACCTAGAGCTTTGGAATTTTCAGGTTCAGTTTCGAAGATATATTGACTTAGGATTTTGAGGTCAGTTCTTCGATATCTTAGGAAGTTGTAATGTGAATAGATTGAAATTCCAACGCTGCCAGCCTGCAACACGATGAGAAATTTTGTGAAGATATATACATCTTCAAAAAAACAATTTGGTCGAAAATTTTCCAAATTTCTGTTTTCTCTGAGATAATTCATCATATTCCAATGAAATCTCGCACTGACTTCGAAATCTGAGTTAAGAACAAAAGCATTTGAAATTTCAATGCGATTCATCTAACTTCGTTTGTTATTTGCAGTGTTGAGAATATATCCTTAATATCTCAAGAACTTATGCCGCGATCAGATCGAAACTTCGAAACTGGTAGAGAAATGCTAATGCACACATGCTAAATTTGAAATTTCCTGTGGACCTATAGGTTGAATAAATTTCCGTTGTGAAATGTTTTTCCTAGTAGACCATTGATAATATTTAGAGTAAATCTCCAAGTCAATGTTCAAAAGGGTGCTCCAAATTTCAGTTCGATTCGATAATCCTTGTAGGAAATATCAGAAAAGTAATACGTCACTTTTCGTAGCTATTTGGAATTATTAGGACTAGAACTAATAATTATTAATTAAGTCACAATATAGTAACATTTCAGTTTGATGGTGTATACATCTTCGGGTTTATTGGAGAAAACATAGTCTGATTTCTTAGTTATTTCCTAAGTATCGTTGATATTTCCTAACTGCTGAAAAAATTTTATTATAATCGTTCGATTTGATCATTGAAAAACACATGTAAACCTTTTTTTTCGAATACTGGATATTTTGCGCTGTACTCATTATGTGGACTCTCCGAATCTCCTCCATGAACCATCCAGCTGTCATTTTGTTTTATTATTTAATAAAATCAAATAATAAACCTCAGTGATCGACCAACAAAAAAAATTTCAACCCCCCTGAAAATTTCACAGTTTACGTTTTGGAGTATGTAGATTTGAATGAACGGATAAAAAAAAACGCTGCAAATTTTACACAAGGGTATTATTTTCTCAGTTAAATAACCCAATACCATTAATATCTTAAATAAAACTTATACAGAGTGTCAAAAATGTAACATTACTCGTCAATAATGAGTCTACGAACAACTATTAAGGAATATCCTCGCATCCGTCGATTTTGATTTCAAAACCAATTTATCCTGTGCTTTTTTGAATTTGATATTTCTTAGTTCACTACTTTTTTTTTTTAACTGGAAGTATATGGATTATGATACATCAAATGAAAGGTAATTTGATTACCTATTCAGCGATGTGGCTTGAAGTAGAATTACTTGTGCCGTTTTTCATTGAAAAATTAGGAAATAATTTAGAATTTTCAGTTACGAGGGTTCTGTTAGCAGAACATTATTCTTTTATTGATTAATAATGATAATAATAATATATTTATTCAATCAAAAGCCTATTAAAATGCAATAAGGTTGGTTTCGTAAAAACAGAATACATAACTCAAAACAATTCACTTTTACAAAAATCAAAAAATTCACTCTGAGGATATGGTTCACAGTCAACAATTGCATTATGCAAAGTAATTTTGAAAACTTTCAAGTTAGATGTGCTCCTAAACCCTTGGGGTAGAGCATTGAATAGCCTTAGGCTCATGTACAAGCGCGACTTCTCTATTAAGGTTAAAGAGTGACATGGGTACAAGTATATGTATTTATCCGCATAGTGTTGTTACAGTTTAAATATTGTTGGAAGTACCTTCATGAAAACGAGTACCCTATATACGTATAGACGACATGATGTTAAAAATTTGTTCTCTTTAGAATGCCCTCAACAAGTTTCTCTGAAACCTAACTTCAGTATAATTCCCAACATGAATTTTTGCCCCAGAAATTCTCGAACCCATGGATTTGTAATATAAATTGAATTAATACTTAACTTTCATTTTTGTTCACATAACTGAATTGGTCATCGAATGACCTTCGATGCGATATATCACATGCAACATTTTTCAAAAAAAAAACTGTTGAGGTTAAAGGGAATAAACCCCCAACTTTGAAACTGCGTGCATTTCTCAAACTTTTATAACAGAAATAGAAATGAAAATAGGGAAATTCTCGAACCCATGGATTTGTAATTTAAATTGAACTAATAATTAATGTTCATTTTCGTTCACATAACTGAATTGGTCATCGAATGACCTTCGATGCGATATATCACATGCAATATTTTTCAGAAAAAAACTGTTGAGGTTAAAGGGTATAAACCCCCCCAACTTTGAAACTGCGTGCATTTCTCAAATTTTTATAACAGAAATAGAAATGAAAATAGTGAAATTTTCGAACCCATGGATTTGTAATTTATTCTGAACTAATAATTAACGTTCATTTTCGTTTACATAACTGAATTGGTCATCGAATGACCTCTTATGCGATATATCACATGAAATATCTTTCCGAAAAAAACAGTTGAGGTTTGAGGGTATAAACCCCCAACTCTGAAACTGCATCCATATTTCAAACTTCGAAAATAGAAATATGCGGGAGGAGGATATCTTTCAATATTTATCATTTTAAGAATGAGAATCTGACACCAATCACAAATTGTTAATATTCAAATGAAAAAATTGCTTAGCAAATTCTTTTTCAGTCACGCCACACACTATGCAATGAAAAACGGCACGACAAATTCTTTTTTTAGAGGAATCGCTGAGTAGGTAATCAAATTACCTTTCATTTGATTTATCACAACCCATATATTCCAATTAGAAAAAATAAAGTAGTTGAGTGCGGGGCGTTGCGGGTGAGAAATATGAAATTCAAAGAAACACGGGATCAATTGTTTTCGGAATTCAAAATCGGCAGGTGCGAAGATTTTCCTTGTTAATTCTTCGTTCAAAAATTATTGACTAGTTCCGTTACTTTTTGGCACTGTATACTATTCATAACTCATTGGTTTTTCACCTCATAATTTGTAGCGTTTTTCTTTATACCTCAGGAACCACTAGTCGGAAATCATTCGGGTAAAAATGTTTAGGTTGAGTTATGCAACAATAATAAATATTGAAAGTTTTATGACAGTTAGGTAGTAAGTTTTTGAAAAAAAATTTTTTTTCCCTCCAACCCCCAATTTTGAGCAAACAAGGTACACCGATCTTGCTGAAAAGCTTAGAGGATCAATGCCGAGTGACACACGATTTTTCTACCAAGTTTCGCGGATTTCGGTTCAGTACTTTCAGATAAAAGCCCCCGACAACGGACGGCGGACGGACGCATATTTTTTTATTCGTTCATTCAAATCTACATGTATTATGTATTATGTCATCCTGACATAATACATGTCACAAGTTTTTCTCTTTATTCCCGATATTTTATAAGATTTCTAGTTCGAAATGAACAATTATGGATCTATGGGAGATGATTCCCCAATAAAGGGGCCTGTAGCGTTCTTCGTTCATCTGAGGATCTGAAAATCATCGCTTGGAGGACTGAACCTGGTCGAAAGACCCTCTCGATCATGAGCAAATGTAGGTGATATTATTTACTGCTTCCTTCTGGTTTTCTGTCCCTCTTTCTGTTTCAGATATTATGTCAAGATATTTTGTCGAAATGAATTCAAGATGACGAAAAAATTATTTTCAAATGAAAAAGATGCCATCCATCTTCTATAAACAAATTACTACACTTATACGGGGAGACAGAATTTTTCCTGAGGTTTTTATCTGTGCTCTTGTATCATACGCAAATATGTATGGTACCCCGTTTACATTTCCTCTGCTAACACTGTGATATATCTTAGAATTGTAATGCTCGTTCTCAAAAGAATATATATATACATACTCCAAAACGTTAACTGTGAAATTTTCAAGGGGGGGTTAAAATTTTTTTTTGTTGGTCGATCGCTAAGGTTTATTATTTGATTTTAGCAAATAATAAACCAAAATCCGTCCGTCCGCAGTCCGTTGTACTGGGGAAGTACTGAACGGAAATCCTTGAAACTTGGTAGAAAAATCTTGTGTCACTCGTGGTTGATCCTCCAAGCTTTTCAGCAGGATCGGTGTACCCTAAGGGCTCTAAATGGCGGTTGGGGGAAAACAAATTTTTCTCGAAAACTTACCATCCAATTTTCATGAAACTCTGAACGGTGATTACTGTTGCATAACTAGGCCTAAAAAATTTCACCCGGATGATTTTTCCGACCAGTGGTTCCTAAAATATAAAGAAAAACGCTGCAAATTTTCAATAATATCGAAAATGAATCTTCGCATTCGATTCTAAGTTATTTAAAATATCAATGATATATTGGGATATTTAACTAAGAAAAAAATGAACCTTGTGTAAAATTTGCAGTGTTTTTCTTTGAAGTATTGGATTACTTTCAATTCGATATGATCTGCGTTGCTGGAAATATAGAAAAGTTTTGAAAGAGAAGGTATATCTGCCGATTCATTGGGTGGATTTCACCCATTCGCGAATTCTGATTCCTTAATCAAACTCCAAACCCAGTCTACAATTTTCACGTCTCTGACTAGAGACTTATGATAGTTATTTCTATCAATATCAGCGGTTAGGCCGGCTGTTAAGATTATATCTTCGGAAATCAACACTCGATATTTCTAGAGTAGATATTCGGTTCGATCTCAAATGTCGAAATTTTGAGTGGATAAAATTCTTCCAATGTTTCTGTAGATGAGTTACTCATTCAAAATGATATGCTTTCAATATTTCCAAAAATACAGATTAGGTGTAATTGAAATTTAGTACTTGATCCAGAAATGATGAATTTAATGCAGAATGTCATGAGGACCAAATGAAAAGAAGATCGTCAAATCATTCCATCAGGGATTAAAGCTGCGTTTGGGGTGACAGTTTTAGCAACGCATATATTTTCATTCGATCAACTGCACCTGCCTTCTTTTGTTTCATTACCCAGAGATCCACAGAGGTCGAGGATTTCGAAATGTTGAGGAATTGTAGTTTTTTCAATCAATAGAAATATAATGTTCGAAAAAAAAATACTCAGCTGATAAAATATACTAGAGGTGTCCTAATATCCTCCAGATGAACAGTCGAATCGTTCTATCTACAACTTTATTACATTCTTCATGAAGTAGAATGAGATTTAAATAATCTTCATTGGTAAAATTAGGCATAGTGATCGATTTTATAACTTAATACGAATTATCACCAAATTAATAGTAAATACAAAATGCTACTGAATAAAGAGGAATTTGGCAGATGTAATTAATGATATCTATCATTAAAAAAAAAATAATGTAAAACATGGTAAGTTTTTGCATATGGTTCATAAGGAATTATTTATTTATCACTGGAGAGAAAACCGATGGCCGATTAGTTGAAATAAAGAGGTTTCCGATACAAATTCGAATCCAAATTCGCCATCTATTTAGGAACAACCTGTAACTTTTTTCTCTTGCATATTAGGGTAGTAAAATCTAAAACATGGTTTAAGTAACAGTTCCTGAAAATGTCATCTTTTTGGCGTGAAGGGAAAAGAAATAGCTGAAAATTCAAGACGAAAAACAGTTTTTTGTGAATAACTCAGAAAATATCCACTTTAGGGCAAGGGTGTGATGCATACACTCACATTATTTTTTAACGTAGATTCAATATCTGCCATAAAAAAATGGGGTTCTAATTTGAAAAAATTGATTTTTCACGATTTTGTCATCCCTAACTTTGAAAGCGATTTTTCACCCCCTGTATCATAAATCGCGATTTCGATTTTTAAAGTGGATACATCAATTTTACATCTTGAAAAATCCCAAAAATGAAAATCTTCCATCCAAAAACCTCGAAGTTATTCTTGTTTCAGCGGAGCTCTATTTTCGATTTTTTTTTCGAATTTTCCCGCTCAGAGAGAATTTTCCAACCAAAACTGAAAAATGTTACATCAAAATAAATTGAAATTTTCTAAGGAATCTATTTCTGCAATAAAAAAATGGTGTTCTAATTTGAAAAACGGAAGTTGACGTCATTTCCGGAAAAACCGGAGGTTCTCATGCCTTGAAAATATTTTAGATTTCATCAGCATCGTGAAATACTTATAAGTGGTGAATTTCATGAAAAAACGTTCAGTAGTTTCCCGTATAAATATGGGTGAGGTTCCTCGTGAAAGACCCTGTATAGCTTCAAAACTGACGATGGTTTGAACCTTACGGCAACCCTGAGTGGTATAGGGACATGAGATCAAGGTTTTCCGTGCCTCAATCAAAAACTAATGGAGTCATCAATATTGGAGACATAGTTCCAGCAGAACGCCATCATATGCCATATAGCACATGAACTATAATTAATTTACTGAAAGATATTTGATGAACGAATTATTTCAAAACATGAACCGGTTAATTGACCACCTCGTTCTCGACTTGAGATTTTCAGATCGTTTTCTCTGGAGTTAATCATATTCGCATGTTGACATCCCGAGGCACTACAAACAGTGCTTGTGAATTCGGCTTACATATGACTATTGCCCGTATGCATAGTCCGATCTAGAACTCCTACTTGAGGAATCTTCCGCTGAGACAACCTCAAGTATTGACTCATGCTTAGCCAGGGTTCTATCCATTAAACACACCTTCGGTAATTCTCGTCGAAGTTCGTGGATATCGGTACAATCTAGAATTTTTTTACATTTTCATGTTTGTCGAACCGAAAACTTGCTATTATATGACAGTATCTCTTCAAGTTGTCAAAGAAGCCGGCCCGTAAAACGAACCGTAATTTTGTTTTATAAAATGCCGACAGAGTGGATGATTTATGGCATCTGTGATGCTTCCGAAGAAGGGAAGTGCCTCCTAGCATGATGGTCAGGGCCACTATGTATTAAGTTCTACAATGACTATGACAAATTCGTATAAAATCATTTTCATCCATGAGAGCAATCTGTTCATCGGAAATAATTTGTGCAGTTTCATTTAAATTTTTAGTATCTTCGGACACTATACCTGAATTGAATTTTCAAATGGTATGTTCTTTAAAATCATCTCACAAAACGATATTATCGTACATGCGGTATCGTACATAATGCAGAACACCAAGATTATAATAAAAATTACAACGCTGGGTTGTAAAAAATCACGGAGCAAGCATGCCACCAAGAACTGGCGAAGTGGTGCTCGGCTGTCAAGTAACCAATATGGAATGGACGCGTCGACTTAAGACGTTCTCAAATCCGAAGTATCGATTATGCGTACGGGCATAACTTGTTACTACATCTGTGACGACCACATACCCGAGATCAAATTCGAAAATTCATACCATAAAATCATCTGCCAAAAAGCAGAACATTTCATTCGTATCATTGTTATTGAAAACAGACAATTTCAATTCTCCGACTCGGAAAGAGCATTCTACACTGATATTTTCTATCAAAAAAGTCATCTGAATTCACTTTTGTCATTCGTGATGGCTATATTCGATATTTTACGTTTAAACTTGAAATCATCAACAATATCGAAAGTTTCGACCAGTATTCCGGTGGGCTCAACTGGAGGCTCAACTTTGTAGTGGCACTTCCATTCCCATGCGTATTTTCTGTAATATCGTTATTTCAAATGCTCTTGACCGAGTACATTTCGAAACTTTCATGTAATAAAACCACGCTTAAGTTATTACTACTTCAGTTCAATATTACGTACGTACTAAATTTGTTGAAACTCGTTCCAGAAAATAGAAGTATGCAAACGTCATCAAATACATCCCTGAATGCGAATTAGTCATACCGACGAGATACTCGTTTTCAAGTCTTAAGTTGTACAAAATCTTCTGAAGGTGTAATTCCAAATAGTGAACAAAATATGTACTCCAATACAGATAGCTACGGACTGCCAACAAATTGGAACTTTTATGTCATAGAGTTTAGAAATTAAGACCACCTACTCTTGTTTACAATGCTCTGAATTGCTTAGACTTCATCTCGACCAACACTAAATGGATTCGAATTCTCATAGTGATCATTCGGTCAAAAGAAGTGCCTATTTTATGTGCTTTTTCCACCCCGAATTGAATCCGGAATCATCACCTCAAGTATTTTCTTGACCCTACAGAAACAGATTCAATTCAGATAAGTGCTTACAATGCTCTCGTATTTCTTATTCAGGGTAATTGATGTTCTCGTAGGAATCAAACGTAGAAAATCTACTGTGAACAGTGAATTGAATTGGGATTTCGCATGTCTTTCTCATAAGTACAAATTATCATATAGTTTTTTCGATTCGTACATTCTAGTCTGACTATGAATATATTTGGAGAAAAGTTATTAATTCAAGCACGTGAAATAATTGACTGTTGAGCAGAATATTGCGCCGAGCGTTTTTAAAAATGGTGTTTTCTGCATCTGATGCTAATGCAGTTTTTACTCATGCATGTTCTGAGTGTCGTATAGAAGAAACTTCCTGATTTTTTGGTGAGCTTACTCCTTGGAATATAACCTACTGCTTCAACACAAGGATGCCAGTTCATCAAAACATTGCCTGGTTTCGGTTAAGTCCAATTGGAATTTCCTTTGAAGGACTACAGTTTTTAATTCTGAGTTACTATAGAACCCTTGGAGCATCCTGTATGACATTTGTAAATGACTAACAATATTATCTGAAAAGGCTCGAAAACACCAAAGTCCATTTCAACCACTGGATTGTACTAGATATTTTCTCTGGCTCTCTGGTCAAAATCTCACCACGTGCTTTCACTAACACTTTTGGGAACTGCTGCGAAGATGCCAGCGCCCTAACGGTTAGATTTGGAACCTGTCCAAGCTAGTAGTTTTATGTAAACAAACAGTAGAAATGTAGTGGAGAACGAATATTTATTAAGCTGAGCTCCAATATTTGAAGAAATTATTATAATTTTGTGTCAGATTTCTTGAGAAGGATCTTTTCGTATAATTTCCATGTTATTTTTGTGTTTGTGTTTGTTGCTTATTGGATCAAAATGAACCAATATCTAAGTTTACTTGAATTTCTGGAAAAATAGGCTCCTCAATAAATAACTCAAGGACTCTAAGTGATGCGAAGAAGTGCTGAATGCAGGCAATATTATGTGGTAAATCTAGAATCAGTCTGAATAATATGACTTATATGTTCTCATTTACAAACGAGAGATTCAATAAAATGAAAATAAAGCTTTTTTGCTTTAGTTATTTCGCATTGTATTTCGAAAGAGAAGGAAACAGATAGATATATAATATATATAATGATTTTATTTTCATGTCATAGCAGCTCAAGATACTAGCAAAATGAAAAATGTCACAGCTGGTTGAACCAAAACTACCTATATACAAATGAAAAATATTAATGTATTAATAAATAATTACTTTAGCTTATATCAACAATAACAGTATATCTGATGTTTATCAGTTTTTCAATCAGATCACTCTCTTTGAATATGATTTTGTGTAGTATGTGAAGTAGTTATCTGTAGAAGTGCTCGGTAGTTTCTCTGAAGGAACAGCATAGCTGCATTCTTCATCAAAATTCTTTTATTTCCATTCACAACTAAAAACATATGAACATGAAGTTGTTTTGAAATGAGAGCATTGTAATTTATCTTCATAAAAATAATCATCTTCAAAGAAATGCACTGAACAGGTATTTCGTGAACTGTTTTCCAATCTTTAACACGTTGAGCGCCACGTGCTCACCGGCGGTCATTCTCGATTCTGCGCAGTAGACCGCTTGCTGACGTTCAGCAGTTCTTGTTGTGACTTGCTGGGACCAACATCGTTAAGTCAGTGAAACAAACATTTCACATCGAGTAAGTACTTTTGGTGTTCATAAGTGATAAATAGAATCTAGTTTTTGTACTTCTTTTTTCTTTTATTTTTATGATCCACCGGTGGTCACTTAGTCCCAGAATGTTAAAACACATTTCGGCACCAAATGTCCACCAGTGGGCATCTCGTTTTTAATTTCAATATCGGTTTTTTTTTCAGGGATTGATTCAAAATGAATAGAAAAAAGGCTTTAACATATCAAGAACTTCACGAAATTGCCGCTAATCTCGATAATCTTAGTGATGAGGATCAAATAACTGGGTTTTCGGATGACTCGACCGATGATCGAGAATTTCAGCCAGGGGAGAGCAGTTCTGATTCAGAATCTGATACTGAAGAATGTGAAAATAGCTCGGAAGAAGAACTCGAAGACATTGTCCCACTAGCAAACCTAATAAATAGTCGAAAATGGGAGCCTGTTAATGGAGACCGTCTTACCTTCAATGAAATGCCCACAATTGCAGGAGTAAATCCAGACATAGCTGCTGCTTTGGTTGGAAAAGATCCGGTGGAGTTTTTCAAGTATTTTATAGATGACGATATTATAAATCTGTTCGTTACCGAAACTAACAGGTTTGCTTCACAAAAGATCATTACCGCCGCCAACTCCGGAAGCCAGATATGTAAAACAAGAATCTCAAAATGGGTTGATACCGATCAATCGGAAATGCGTAAATTTTTGGGAATCATTATTTGGATGGGCTTGTTTCAAGTACCACAACTAAGGGATTATTGGTCAAGGAGCCTTAAATATCAAAATAAAATTCCTACTATAATGAGCCGCAATAGATTTGAAAATATATTGTATGGACGTATTCTGGATTCATGGAATAAATAAACATTATTATTATTATTATTATTATTATTGAGCATGTTTCATACCTGTGATAATGAAAAACCAAGAGATCTGAATGATCGTCTCTATAAAATATCCGATTCCCTGAATATGCTCCAGTCCAAATTTCAAGAAGCATATGTACCAGAAAATATTGTTTGTATTGATGAAAGTAACGTTCCATTCAATGGAAGAGTACATTTTCGGCAATATATACCAAACAAACGCCATAGATATGGCATAAAAGTTTTTAAACTTTTTTTTTGTGTAACAGGAGGTTATACCTGGGCATTTAAAGTTTACACTGGCAAGGAGAGGACAGAAAACATAGCAGTCTCGGAAAAACTTGTTGTAACTGAGTTGATGGATGGACTCTTGAATTCAGGAAGAACACTTTTTACGGACAACTGGTATACAAGTGTCTCATTAGCCGATAAAATGATTGAGAACAAGACACATCTCGTTGGAACTTTAAGGGTAAATCGAAAGGGTAATCCTCCAGAAGTGACAAAAGCAAAATTGAAAAAAGGGGAAGTAGTAGCACGACAGAATGAAAATAAAACAGTGGTACTGAAGTGGAAAGATAAACGAGATGTGCTAATGCTAAGTACCTAACATGATGATGCACTTACAACTTTTTCCAAAAAAGGTAGAGAATGTACCAAGCCAGATATGGTCTTAGATTACAACAAAGGAAAAACATTTATAGATTTATCTGATCAAATGGCTGCATACGCTCCATATTGTCGCCGTACCGTAAAATGGTATAAACGTTTACTTTTTCATCTAATAACAGCTACGACAGTTGTGAACGCCTTATATTTATTCAACAAGGTAAATAACAAAAAGATGAACATAACTCGATTCAAGGAATTTATTGTTTCGTCTCTGGTAGAATCTACTAATCAATTGGATATGCCATTACCTGCTCGAACAACAACTTCTACAGTTTCCCGAAGGCAAATACACAAATTAAAAGAAGTGGAGGGACAAAAGAGGGTGACCAGAAAGAGATGTAGTATGTGTTACAAAAGTATGTCAAGGCAGCACAATTCCGCTTATGCTAGAAAAAATGCTAAAAAGATCAACACAATTTGCGAGCAATGTGAACAACCAATGTGTATATCATGTTTTAATAATCATAAATGAACCATTTCTGTTAAGTTTGATAATTTCAAGTGTACTTTAATTTTCAGAGAAGTTTCGTTTGCTTAAATTCATTCTTGTTTTCATTTGAAATATTTTCGCCATAATATACATTTTTTTTATATACTTTATGTCAAGACATTTTTATATTAATTTCATAAAGTTTCAATGCTACAGAAAAATCAAATAAATATGATCCAATCACGAAATATGGAGTTTTCCTTTCCAATTATTATCCAGTAATTAGTACACATTGCTGGACCAAACTACAAAGTCCAAGTGAAAAATGGTCACACCCTGGGACCAAACCTTACATTCCTAATGTTAAACTGAATAGAAAACGTAGCCTCCGATGAGCACGCGGTCCCCCAATAAAATACATAATGTGACCACGGGTGGTCATGCTGTCCGATCTATGAAAATCAACAATGACCACCAGTGATCACTTGGTCCTGCTTTGAAAATTCAAAATGTCCACCGGTGTGCACGTGGCGCTCAACGTGTTTTAAAATCCAGGGTTTCTATCAACGAGTTCCCTGCCAAAAGCTATTTACAAAGTAACTTTACTTCCATTCGGCTTTGGAAAAAATTAAAACTTAAGGCAGTGTAGATGATCCTCTCTTTTTAGACCATAAATAACATTGAGGTGAGGCATACAACAATAGTCATTTCGGGAGGATGCCATTTCGAATTAATACAATCAAAAATTTTAATCGGAAAGAAAGGAATCGATTGATGAATATTACAAACACTTTAGGTATACCAAAATTTCAACTCGGAAAATAACACAACTCTAAAAGTAGGCAAATCACGTTAGAATAAAAGGCACGTCGAAAAACTACTAACTTGGAAGTGTTCGAATTTCTCTCGCCAGAGGGCGTATCGCTTAGCAGTAGTTGCGAATAAATGAACTTAGGTGATATAGACCTACGGGAAAGCTCATCAAATTGTGCATAGAAAAATATTTCCAACAGTTCCACAGTTTCTCTGATAAATGAAATGCGGTGAAAAATACTTTTGTTGGTTGTACATCAATGATCTACATTGAATACACTAACTCCACTAACTTCCAATTCTTAGTGCAGCTGAGTATAGTTGTGTAGTCACAGATAACAGAATGAGTGGAGATTGTGTAGTTCAATCTGTTCTACAGATTTTCACAGAATACAAACATATGATAGATTATTTCACGCAAATCCAAGAAGAAAGAATTCTATGCTTATGTTGATTCGTCCTAAAGTTTTTATGAAGTCGTCATGAAAAAAATTCCATTTTGAATAACGATTCGATAAAAACTCATTTCGTCTAAAAATAACCATACAACAGAACAAAATACATCCAACCAGGAACCAGAGACAACAAAGATGTCTATGATTATGAATTATACTAACACAAAACCATCATGTAAAAAACATGGTGTGCTCATCTGAAAACAAAGTGACATCAGCAAGGTTATAATACAAGAAAATATATATTCTGTGCTTTGTATTTGAATGAGAAAGTGGCGTCATCATTGGTAAATACGATCACAGATGAGCAGATGAGCACACCATGTTTTGCTTACATCATGCGCAAAACCATCACAGAAGATAACCTCACGCCATGCACTGCACACATAATCTGTGACTACACCTCCCAACATTTCTGCAACGAACAGAGTGCAAGTTTACAACTAAACACAACGAACAGGAACAGTGGAGTTAGTGTAGCTAGTGTAGTTCATGCAGGTACAACGAACAAATCTAATGTCTATAAACTTTTGTTTTATTTCAAATATTAAATTCAAAAGTCTATTGTCTATTGATAATTGTAATTCGAAAGATTGAAACACTTTGTCTAGTGTTATTTTCGTGTTAGCTTTGTTTTGGATTCGAGTTCAGAACTGTCCCGAACCGTTCTGAATTCAGAACCGAAGCAAACCCATTGTATTGTACTGTTTTTTCAAGGTTTGGACTTCATTCTATATGTCAATTGATTCAATCATTAAATGGCCCAGCTTTTTAATTCACCAAACTGGTGTGGTGGAAGAGTGATGGATCCACCAATTCGTTTTTTTATAATTGATTGAATGAAATAAATGTCAAATTATCTAGTCCAACATCCACCATTTATGTTCTTTGTCCACCATCCTCCACCACAACCACACCAGTTTGGTGAATTAAAAAACGCGCTCAATTTGTCATGAATGACGTTGTACGTCTACGAGAATAAATTAATATACTGAGATATCAATATCGAAAGATATTATGTAAAGAAATTCCAGAAAAATCTATATCTATTTCAAAATGACCAAACGATCAGAGCGTTAATGTTAGAGACAGGTTTCAGTAAGAAGGTCCAGATGCAACATAAATCACTGAAATAAATATTTCATAACCGAATAATTCGACGATATGGATCTGCCGTGCGATTTTAATGCCAAATAATAATTCTGTAGCGAATTCATTCACACGCTCTGGAGAGCAGGAAAATACACAGAGTCGAAGCATGAAACTCAACTCCACGAAAAATCGTATGAATATTTTTCGGCCTCCTCTAAAAAATCAATTCACCGTTTCAGTCGTCGCCGGGGAAGAGAATCTACACTTCGACAGATCCATCGCTTCAGAATTGAATATTTATCGCAAATCACGACCTACACACTAGAATTCATCAACCTGCCCGATGGCCACACACACTCTGGACATTCCAAGGCAGAATCATCGTGCCCTGTGCATATTTGACCACCACCCCATAGTGGACCTACTGTACCTGTTACACAGCGCGGATTCATTACTTTAACTTGTAGCCTGTATCGTTCTAAGAAGAAACTTGACGCCATCGGATCTCATTTATTTTTTGTAATATTGAAAGCAACATGAATCAGATTGACACCTAATCATAACTGAGTGTTCGATTGCACGAAACAGTCACCCACAATTTCTTTTGGGGTTACTTAGAGAAACATGTTCAAGCCGATAATCCAGAAATCATCGTGCTCCTGCAAGCCCTCATTCGAAAAATTATTTCCGAAATCTAGTCCAATTCAGGTACTGTGAAGAATAAGTTAGAGCTTGGCGACAAGATTAAGCCCATGTACGCTACTGTCACGGAGAACATATGCCAGATATGGGTTCTAGGGCACTCAGGAATCGAAGGAAATGAGGATGCTAAAACTCTAGTCAGGAAGGGAGCATAAAAGTCACCTACTGGCTCAGAACTTATCTGTGGTATAGGCAAATGCATCTATAAGAAAGAGTTTTTGGATAAGGAAGAAAATGAAAGGAAAGCACTCTAGAGGAGCCTTCTGAAAATATATCATTTCAAAATGTTCATTCGGAACTTTGAAATTGCAAGATCCAAAAATCATTTGAACCTCAGAAAAAACAAGTTACTCCTCCTAACTGGCTTCCTCATAGGAAACTGTCTCCTAAGGAAGCTTATGATGATAATGGGCTTATGAGAAACTGACGAGTGTAGATTCTGTGGGGAAGACGAGGAAACTTCTGTTCACCTGATTTGAAACGAAATTCTCGGACAGGAGAATTGTAGGAGGAATGAGAACCTAGCCTATTTGAAGTCCTCACAGATATTGGAGTTCATAGAAGCTTTAGAGTTGGAGTGCTAGCTGTAGGTAGGGCGGCGTGAAAACTGCTGTGACGGGAGGCACAAAAGAACTCAAAACTGCAGTGGAATGTTACCCCTTATCAAACAATTAACTTTAAAGTGATCTATTATGTCATAAAATTAACGGGAAGACAATACCAATTTTATGAACATTCAAAATATTTTTCTGTGATCCATTCAATTCAATATTCCCCGTATTTTGAAATTTAACCTACAATAATAGTCATGCCAACCTCCATCAGAAATTCTACTTCTTATCAGATTTTCCATATTTGGTAGAAACATTAAAATCGGCGAAGTTGAGGTGGAACCCCCAAATGATGAACTATAATTTCAACGAGATATGGGTGACAAACCTTCCGTCTTCATGCAGATAAAATTCATATCTGCTGAGCACGAACGTTCCGTATATATCAATTATGATTATTATACCGTGATTTCAGCAATATCAGACACTCCAAAATTCAAATTAGACTCTTGATGGCAATTTCTCCCCAAATGAAGGCGATCTACATAATCGTTAAAGACTACATAGATGTCTTATTAAGGCAGAAGAGGGAAGATCACGAAATATATGGCATACTTAACAAATAAATGAGGAAGCATCCACAAACCTTCCAATGTCTAGGGTTCATATTAGTTTAATTGTTCTAATTGCAAGAGACTTACATTTCAATAGACAAATGTTGCCTTCGAGGATTAATATTTTCCGTCTGAATCTCCGACGAAAATTAGGGTATTTTGAAACTATCCTTAAAAATTCTAGGAAAGCACTTTCGTGATTTTTGGGTCCCTATTCTTGAATCGGGTATGGGAGAAACTATGCGTGTCGAGGCTGTTGTCAAGGAAACGCGGTGCATTTTTGATGGAACGATAGAGAACGTTCATACCAGCATATTCAAAAATAGGGTGCTAACAGCTTTTAATTTTTTTCAACTTTCAGCTAAATGATCCTCGTGAAATCCTGCATATACAGTTGCGAGTCGGTATTTCACAATTTATTACTCTGACAGTTTCGTTATCGTTGCGTTATCCTTGGGATATTTGGGAAATATCCCCAAAATTTCGAAAAAAAAACGAGAATTGACATAGTTTCACTAGAATCTGATCGAAAAAAAAAAGGTTTTCAATGAAAATTTCGAAAAACAACTATTTCATAATTGTCTGATGATAAGAACTTCAACAAACTTTTCTCTCAGTTGCATGTTTTTATTCATAAACTTCATCAGTGCTTCTCGAGATTCAAATGGACATAAATCCAGAAACCGTCGGCTGTTTTCACTCATCATCAGACTTAGCCGAGATATTTGGGCTTCGAATATAATCTGGAAGTTTCAAGACTCCAGATCGCTTGTCCTGGAAGTTACAATTACATTTCTCAAGTCTTTGACCATAGATGCTTTTCAAAGATCCCAACCTAATCGGCTCAATACGGCTAAAATTCCAATTTGGGCGAAATGATAACGCACTATGTCTGAGGAAAAGCAGTTAGAATTGGTACATTATCGAAGTATTAAAATACTGACAAAGAAGGCATAGTTTCAAGACACTTGAGATAATGTAAGAACCCAGCAATATTTGTAAGCTTTTGAAATCTCCAGAACGAGTTGCCATCCATCGGGGCACTGACCTCGACCAGTGCTGCTTCATTTTTCCAGATAAAAATCATTATGCTAACTCCTAATCGTATTTATAAATTTCATATGAACCACCAAGTCGTTATTTTCCAGTTGAGTTCTACATTTCCCTTTGATTTCATATGCATTTCTTGAAATTCAAAGTCGAATGGATAAATCAACGGAATTTCTGAGTAAATTTTACTTATTCATAGATTGACTATGAATTCATGATCAGTGATCATTGAGGACTTCTGTCGGCCCAAAATCAGGAAATTACATACCAAATCCACGGAATGAACTTCCTTCTCTAGAAGAATTCTTCAATAAATAGCTAGCAAATATTCAGAGAGTACAGTACCCCCTCTGAATATATTGGAAGAGGTACGAGACCATTTGAATGAAGAATTATGTTTGTTTAAAATACCAGGACCGGATGCAGGATGTGGGGAAGGGGGCATATGCCACGGGCGCAAGCTAACCTGAGCGCAAAATTTTGATTTTTTTTTGAGAATGATGACTTTTTCACTTCAAGAATTATACATATTTCAGGGCTGTGTTGTAGAATGTGCGGCGACAAGTAGTTATCAAAAAATCCCAGATAATAATTTCTACACCCTACGATAATTTATCCATGGTCTGGGATCCGCTCAGAGATCACAAATTACGAAAAAGTTTACGCCTGGAGTATCGCATCAAATCAAACAAAAGGAACTTGTTATATTTATAAGTATTATGTGCAATATGGTAATGGTCAAAGCGGGTCTGGTAATAATTCGTTCTGGAAAAAAGTTCTCAAATTTCTATCAGGTACAGGTATATTCAACTTAATGAATGAATCTCCAGGCAACTATAACAGCAAATTTCATATGCCTAGTCAGAATATTCATGACAATTTTCGAGCGATAATTCAGAGCGCTATCATATCATTATGGGGCAGTAATCTGATTTGCTAAAGCATGCCAGACAAGCACGAGGAAAATACTCGACGGTGTACAAAGGCTTGCCTGTTTTTGTATCACCGGGGCTAAAAGAACGTGCCCGACTAGAGCACTTGAAGTCATTATAGATCTCAGTCCTCTACATCTAGTGATCAATAGGGTAGGTCATGAAGCTATCCTAAGAATATCTAGGAAAAGTACTGGTAATTAGAGAATCAAAAGTCATAGATCCTGGTCCTCTTTGAACGAGTACATCTCATCAGCAAACCTAACTAGTGATATTATGATTAGAAAATTAGGCATCGAGAAGAACTTCAACTCAATGCTATGAAAAAGGGGAAAATGGGAAGAGGAATACACTATGCTTCAAGGTAAATACAGCTAAAGGGTATAAATATGATTTCAAAACAACGATGGGGGCTGGGGCTTGAGTATATGGGCCAAAAACCAAGTGTACACTATCTTTAGGCTTTAGTCTTAGGCTTTTCAGGCAGAAATATTTGCAATCGAAAAGCGCATAGATATTGACCTGGAATGGAACTACCAAGGATGTGACATAGTGATCCATTCTGATAGTCAAGCTGCTATCAGAGCACTAATATCCTGTATCATCGACTCAGAGCTGACATGGGAGTGCCGAAGGAAATTCAATGAAGTAGGCAAGAACAACAAGGTCCCCTTAGTCTGGACGCCTGGGCACTCAGGAATCAAAGGAAATGAAGAGGCTAACACACAAGCCAGAAAGAGAACTCAAACGCCTCCTACTGGCCAAGAACCTTTCTGTGGTGAAGGCAAATGCAACTATAGGAAAGAATTTTTGGGGAAGGAAGAAAATGAAATGAACTCTGGAGGAATCTTCAAGGAATGGATCATTCCAAAAAGTTCCTTCGGAACTTCAAAATTGCAAGGGCCAAAAATCATTTGGATCTCAGCAAGAACAAGTTACGCCTCTTAACCGGCTTCCTCACTAACACTGTAGTCTAAAGAAGCACATGATCAGAAAGGGCTTATCAGAAACTGACGAGTGCAGATTCTGTGGGGATGATGAGGAAACTCCTGTTCACCTGATTACAGAAAGCCTCGCCATTGCAAGCCTGCGAAAGAAATGTCTTGGACAGGAGGAATGAGAACCTAGCCCCCTTCAAGCCCTCACAGATATCGAAGTTTATTAGAGGTCTACAGCTGGAGGGCGAGCTGTAGGTAGCGCGGTGCGGAAAACAGCTCTGGCGAAGGCACAATAGACCTTACCATCTATCAACTACCATATCATCCAGACTTAGAACTAATGTCTGTACTCGAGAAATTTCTGTTGACAACTGTCTTAAACGACTGTTGTGAAACTACTGAATCAAAAATTCCTGCTCAAATTATATTTTCACAGTAATTTCAGTTTCCGCCCGTGAACACGATAATCTATAATTTTCGATAAATATAACTAAGAGACTTTATGAGGTAGGTTTGGGACTCACATATTTCGTTGAATGGGTAGAATCCATTTTATGTGCCAAGAAATAACATTGTTGGAATTTTTTGTTATACTTATTATCCTTTTCCAATTCTTCTGTGTGTTTTAGTCACTACCCTATAAAAATTTGGGAAATTATTTGAAATGAAGACTTTCTTCGAAATATAATGAATACTTCCAAGTATAGAAATTATGTAGTTCTCGGAAAATAAATCTCCTAAAAGGCGCATTTTGTCAATTTGCCACGGGCGCATAACTTCTAGATCTGCCTTTGCAAATATACTTTTGTATTGGTCAACATTCCGCCCAAGTACGAAATGTTTGAACTAGATCTATTTGACAGCGCTGTGTGAATTGCACTTAGTTATACCTCTACGTATTCGTGCTCTTTGGTGCTCCACAGCTACAAATACTTCAATCTTATGATTTTGATTCGTTAGAATATCACAAACGGATCAACCTAACGAACTTATACAAATATTCTGCTTAGGAAACTTTCTGAAAAAACTACTCGACATGTCAAGCATGTTACGACCAGAATTAACCATACGAGTCAAGTTTCGATTAAATTATAATCTTCTCGAATTTTAGCTTTGTATTTGTCTTAGTGATTGCCAAAACATAGAAAACGTTACGAGTATCAAATATTTGGGTGTCGTAGTGGACCAGCATCTGAGGTGGAACGTATTAACATCAATAAATATATGAGAAACTTACTCTACAGGTTAAATCAGCTTAGAAATATATTGAATTCAAAATTCCTCAAGACGGTTTAAACTTCTTTGGTTGGATTACTGTTGAGGTATTGTCTGGTTGTTTGGGGGGTGGTTTCAATAATGGTTTGCACATCGCTATAACTACTCAAAATTATATTTTGAAGGTAATATACAGGAAGAACCGGACCTATCCAACCGAAAGATTATACAAAGAAGCTAATGTATTGCTACTAAGACTGCTATTTTTCACTCCTGTTTGAAGTTTTTACTTTAGATTAAACTCCTAGGGTCCACACGCAGCGAAGAGTTTTTTATTTTGCACCAAAATTTTTCAATTTTCTCCCGGAAAATATAAACAATCAATTGAAAAACAAACAAAATTCAGTACACTAAGTAAAATATATGTCCAGAAACACAACATTGAATTGAATAGTTTAATTCATGAAATATAGCCAGGTTTGTTATTTCCATCAATGGTAGTATAGTTGAGATGCCCCTCCCATGACGTGTCGCTCACCTTGCTCCCAGGCGGTTTTTGGTCCGCTTGTATTTGCTCCATTTGTGTATACCAGCATCCGCATATATTTTTGATAGTGGTAGATGTTTCACAGCACGGATTTGGAGCTTCCCTCCAAGTCTAGTGTGATTCATCTGCTAGAGTTACATACTCAGATGTATAGCATAGTAATACGGAAGTTGGAACAATGTATGTACATGTAATATTTTCATAAAAATTCCAAAAGTGAATAAGATTCTGATTGGAAATTTGATTTGCCGTACACATCCAGTGACAATTATTCCAGGTCCAAAGGTCACATACTGGGACCAAGACACCTGCTCAATCTAGAAATCTAAAAAATTTCATACTTGTGCGAAGTGGACTGTTATTATGCAGCCACATTGTCAAGCATTTCTAGGAACTGTATCAGCTAATAACTCTACTTCTTCTAGGTGGTGGAGTATCCATGACTGACGCTAGTGGAAAACCATACACAGCAGCCTCTAATGGTAGTATGGTATCAATGAATACAACTTCCACCACCTTGGGATCAACAAATGGATCTACTGTTGGATCATCGATTACACGATCGCCTTTAAGGTCAAGCCTGAAGAAACCTAGGCCTAAGCAAGAGGGTGGACTGGGAATACAAAATCCAGGATTTTCTGGAACATCACCAACCATGGGTAGAAATGGAAGCATGAAAAAAGTACGAATACAAACACAGAGTACGGAAGTGTAGTTGTTCGAAAAAAATATAGACTTCCTTGCTAAGGGAAAAATATAAGAAGAACTTTTGACTCAAGTTCTGAGACAAACCATAATCATGAATATTCGATGTTGATTTCCAGAACGAATCAAATTTTATATTGAGGAGAAATATTATACTTTGAAGAAATGTTCAACTGGTGCTTGTAAGAGAGATTGTTCCGTCCATAGAAAATATTGTAGCAACATTGTTGCAATGGATGTTTTATGTTTTATCGTATTTATATATTTTATTAGTCACTCTGAGAGTGACAACTTTATTTATGTTGAAGTCTGTTGCTGTTGTTTTTGAGGCATTGTTTCGGGAATTTTGTCGGATGAATTGAGTTTATTGATTTGGTATTGTTACCTTGTAATAATATGAAAAATTCGGGTTATCATGACTTAAAGATACCTTTTGATATTTCGTTGGTTTTTATGAATAATAATCGAGAAATACAGTGATTTCTGTGAGAATGTAGATTTTATAAAGTTTAAAATGAAAAGATATTTTTCACTCGAATAAATGTGCATTCTTTGATGATCTTCAATTTCTTTATAGTAGTAGTTTCTTCAATACTTTGTGATTATATCGAAATGAAATCATTCGATTATTTTTGTATATAAATGTAATTGTAAATCACCACACTGAAAAAGGTACCATGAAATTTATGAGTTATATAGTGTGTAATTGGATGAACTCAATATTTCAAATTGTCAAAGTATATTGTACCTACATATTTCTTGTGATACTCACAAATATAATGTATCATTATTATTCTTTTTATTCAGATAATTCCTTGACTTCTCATAAGAATTTTGTTCATTCAATGACGATATTCTAGAATTTCCCTCTAATGGAAATCATATCAGTATTTTTGATTAATTGGATTATTTTATTAACTTTAATCAACCTAATTCAAAATCTTTCTGTTATATAAGCTGCGTTCGTTGATTGCATCTCAGAGGCGACGGATTTTTCGATAATGTGACCACCGATTTTATGGATATATCAGATTTTAACTGAAGTAAATGAACGACTCAGATGAAAACAGAATCACAGAATATAAAATTCCATATAATCTGATCTGTGTATCATATGCTGGGTTCAAAAAAAAAATTTTAATCATATATTCAATTCTTTAAAGTTTTTATTCCACAGTTCGTTGAAGAATTATAAAGGAGTTAGCTGAAGAAACATATCACCGGTTTGAACATAATCATAGAATGTTATATGTAGTTAAATCAATTCACTGAAAATTGTTTTTATCATAATTTATTCATATACTCGCTCGGATTTTATTTGCTGAAGACTGTACCACCCTCCATCTGGATGTAATTAACGAACTACTCAAAAGCAATCTGAGGTAATTAACGAACGCTCTTATGAAGTGTTAAGTGTCAAACTTCCATGGCCAACGTATTGTTTTTTTAACAGTGAATATAATTTATGCAACTATTTCTCCTTCATACCTTGACTTCATGGGATATTTCAACGAAGAAAAATATCATTATAGGGAATGTTCTTCAATGCATTCTTAGTCGGAAATAACATGATCTTTCAAACCAAAATCTATTGCAGAATCCTGGGCTCTTCTCCGATTCCAGATAGAATAATCAATTCACTAGCTGTTTCTTACTAACCGCACCAAGACCATTATTTAATTACCACTGTTTTGAATAACATTTCACCATCTTCCTTAACAATGATTTAATTAAATTCAATTTGAATAGTTCAGAATTTATATACATCAACACACCTAAATTACACACGCACATTTTAAAAATAACAGTAACATTATCAGTAACGACTAGATTTACATTTGATCCGTTATGAGTGTCCGAACACAGTAATGAGTATTCTCGTAAACTTCACTTTTTATGAACACTTGATATCAGTTCTCTCCTTTTGTAAACTTGTTGACTAGATTGTGAGTTATTTCTATCTTCTTCTTTGGAGTTTGTGAACTCCAATGCTTCTGAATCAGGTATATGTCTAGTAGGATGCCTTGTATCGGTGTATCTCCTTTTCGTATATTTCTTCCTTTCTGCTAAGGATGTGGTGGTTGTTGTGACCATTTTTGATGGCTTCGATTCGGTACCAGCAATCTTCTCGAAATCAGCTGTTTTAGATTTGAGAACGGCATTTCCAATGTTTGATATGCTAGGTGTGTATCTAGGCTCTCTAGATTCTCTAGGATCAAATGCAGGAGAGCTCGTACTCTTGCAGATTTCACTGGAGATCTGAATAGTCTTTTGTACAAAGTCTTTCGTAACACTAGTTTGCACCCTTTGAATTTCTTGATTGTCTCTAGAGAAAAATGATGAATCTTGTATATCTCTTGCGGTCTTTGCTAACTCTTTCGTGTCTCTCAAACTCCCAGAATGGCCTGATATATCCGGTGTCTCTCGAGTAGTATCCCTCATTTTAGTTTTTTGTACTTCTTGGATGGGTATAAAAGTTACTTTCTGCAACGTTGGTGAATCTTTACTGACTATCCTGTGCGTTCTTGTCCTTGGTACCTGATTGTCGTCTGGTATGTAGTTGACTGACGTGTGGGTGCTGTCTGGTGATGTTGGCGGTGAAGATGTCCAAGATGGGGGCGAACTGAACATTCCGGTTTCAGCAATACTGCTTGAGAAACTCGTTGGAGTATTCTGAATAGGACTGGAATAGTTGACAGGAGATCCCACTGCTGAATCAGTACTTTGTACCTGGAAAGATATCAATAATTAATTCTGGTTCGATATTCCTGTGGGTGTACTCTCTATGAGGTTCAGAAAATAATAATTGAAAGCTAAAAAGGTCAGTGAGTACCGAGAATCAACAATCATATCCGCCTGATTTCACATCTTTTCAATTTTTTTGACATCAGGTTAAAATTTTTAACGTGAACTAGGATTAGGAACATGGGACCATCATAAATATACTCAATGAAATTAGAGGCGTCACCTGAAGTAAAATATTTGCAAACTTTATTTTCATCAACAGATCATATTATTTGAAGTAAGTTATAATAACGATGTCAACGTTATACGAGGTGTCTCAAAAGGAATTTTATATTTGTTTAGCATACTGTGTGAGCGCAAGGCGTCTGGGGGCCTGAGGGTTGGGTCAATCGGTAGCCTGGCTCTTGGGAATTTAGTTGCTATGGAGACTTTCGCGAGAGCGTACAGCGCCGCGCGTTGTGCGTGCGCGAATTTTACAAAAACGGTTATTCTGCGGCTATCGCGCGAAGGAATTTCTGCAATGGTTAAGGTTTACGTCCCTCAAACCATGCACCAAGAATTTCTCTCATTCTGAATTGAAAGGAGAAGTTTGGGGAGACCGGTTCAACACTAGATAAACCAAAATTCGGACGACCAAGGTCATCGAGAACGGAAGAGAACGTGGAACTGACTAATCAGTCGAACGTGATGATCCCGATCTCTCCATTGGGAAGCGTGCAAGTCCTTTGAACGTGCATAGATCATAGCTACACCGCAGTTTGCACAAAGATCTGAAGCTGCACCTCTATAAAATTCAATTGGTGTATGAACTAAAACCCCAGGATGCCTTTCAGAGGCTATATTCCGTAAACCAAGCAATTGAGCGCTCACAAAAATTTAACATCTTATTCTCCGATGAAGTTCATTCTCCTCCTGATGGATACGTAAACAAGCAGATTTGTCGCTACTATAGGTAGCCAATCCCATCAGAAACCCCTTCATTCGCTAAAAATGACCGTATGGGCTGCAATGTCATTACGAGGAACTATCGGTCTATACTTGAAGATGAAAGGGAACGTGCACCTACAGTGAATTTAGAATGCTATGTTAAGATTTCAGATGAGTTTTGTTTCCTGAACTGAAAAATTTTCCTGTCTATAATCTAAGAACATGGTTCCAGCAGGATGGAGCAACGTCACACAAGTCCAAAAGGTGTCTGCCACTAGTTCGTGACATTTTTACAGGCAAAGTAATATCTAGAAGAGGTGACATAAATTGGCTGCCACGCAGTCCTGATTTGACTCCTATGGACTTTTTCCTGAGATTTTTCCTCAAATCTGAAGTCTACAACATTAACGTCCGTTTTACAACGTTGCATCAAACAGCTTATCAATGGTTCGGAGAACAATGTAGACCTATTGCGATATGTACGTTATATCACCGCCCCTAAGATTTCAGACCCTTCAAATACCTTCTACGGCTAGTACTGCCTCTACCTACTAACCACTGTCGTCAATATTTGAACTGGTGCAGAGAATGGAAGCTGTGGAAGGCCGAAGAATGGTGACGCCGCCATGGAGAGCTATGTGATATTGAATATGCTAAGGTATAACAATCCGATTGGCACCAACCTCCACAGAAACTGGCACAGTTAATTCCCGGAATGGAACGAGTTGTCATGAGCAGCTATCGGCCATTTTATTTCGACGATGTCTACACAGAAATGAAAGTGTGTATAGGTACGGGTTCGCCGAAAATATTTTTTTTGCTTGAATGTTAATAAAATTCATGAAAATATTATCGTTTCATTCTTGATGTAGGACTGTCGCTCTACCAAAAATTGGAGTTCACCAAGTCAGTTTTTATTGTTGTAGCACTTCTAATCTCACTGAGTATACTTCAAGGCACAAACTGATGGCTCACATTTTTGTGAATCCTCTAGTTAGCAAAACTCAAAAAACTATACAATGGATTTCATGGTACATTCAAAGTTGTGTTTCATTCATCTATTCCTTTTTAATCGAAAAGTATATATTGGTATCCATGAACTACACTAACTACACCAACTCCACTGACTTCCAATTCTCAGTGCAGCTGAGTGTAGTCACAGATAACTGAATGAGTGGACTTAGTGCAGTTCAATCTGTTCTATGATTCTCACAGAATACAAATATATGATAGATGATTTAGGGCCGTATTTATAGTTGCTCCTTTAGGCTTCCTTACTGAAGGCCGCCTTGAATTTTAACTGATCGGAAGCAAATTAAAAGCGGCCTTCAGTAAGGAAGCCTAAAGGAGCAACTATAAATACGGCCCTTAACGCAATCCCAAGATGACAGAATTCTATGCTTCTCGTATTTTCGCTACTACTTCGAGGTGATGTGGATTTGTCGTAAAGTTTTTCCGAAGTCGTCACGGACAAGAATTCTATTTCAAATAACGATATGATGAAAATTAATTTCGTCCAACAATAACCACACATAGAGAACAAAACTCGTCAAACCAGGATCCAGAGACAACCACAGATGTCTATGATTATTCACGAATAACCATCACAGAACATAACATCACTCTATGCACTGTACACGTCATCTGTGACTACACTGACTGCTAATATTTCCGCAACGAACAGAGTGCAAGTTTACAACAAAACACACCGAACAGTATCAGTGGAGTTGATGTAATGAGTGTAGTTCATGTAGGTACAACGAACAAACCTTATGTAATATTTTCTTTCTGGGAATCAAGGCACGAAAGCAATAATGTTATAAGTCCCCTCAGATAATTTCTACATCGAATAAATAATATTTGAGGCATGATGAACCCATCGTCGAAGTTTCTCATTCAGTTTCAGTTTCAGATGAAAAATTTTGCATACCAGTGAAATACATCCTGTGATCGGCTGGATGGTTGAGCCAACCGAAGAATCACTTCCACTTATGGATCTCTGTCTTCTCCTAGGAGGTGCAGTTGGAGTTTTGATAACTCCGATCGTCAGTTGTTGCCTGCCATTGTCCACATCTTCTATAAATGGAATGTCATCGTCGAAGTTATAGCTCAAACCTGGTGGCAATTAACTTAGTAAAACAGGGATCATTATAGGCAGATATTTTGAAGACGCCTCTAGTTACACTGAACCATTAAAGGATACTTCCATAATATTTTTAGGGACAATGAAATATTTTATAGACAATATATCTGGGTAAATGTTTGTAATACACTGTCAGGAACATAGAAATATGCGGGCAAATTAATATTATTATAAATTGATGAAATATCAAGAAAAATTTCCTAAAGATATATTTTAGGACAATTTTTGATATATATACAGGGTGTTTCAGCATAAATTGGACCAACATATAAAGCCGTGTAGATAACATAACATAATTTATTGATCCTGTAAGAAACTACAAGGCATATAGGATAGGTCAACAATGATAATTACAATATATGATTTTACTTTAGCTGAAGAATCAGATAAATGCTCCCTATTGAGTAGAAACATTTCGACAATAACATTTTTTCAATTTCTTTTATGAATTTATGTATATTCAGAGACTTCACAGAGGATGGTAAATGATCGTATAGTTTAATACTCTGATAACATTGGCAAATTAATTTTTGCCCTAAGACATATACCCGGTTTTCGAAGCATAAGCGAGATAGAGGTTGTTTAATGTCAACTTAAAGCAATATTCTGATAACTGCGGTAAGTTACGCGCAACCATTTAAATAACGGTTTCTGGTCACAGGTTCGTATTTTTTGGTGGTCAATTCAATTGCGGTGTGAAATGGAAAAAAGATTTCAAATTGGAGGAAAATCTTCAAAGTTTGGAAATATTTTTTCCGATAGCTAAATTGGATAGCATAATTTCAAATCACTCGATTCCCAGATTCCCTAAGATTTTCCGTGAAAAAGTTCCTCCAAAATTCGCATCCAACTTTTTTTTTAAATGTCTACAGTGAACAACGAATTTCAACCACAATTGTTCGAATCTTTCAAGGTATAAATTGAATTTTTTTATCAAGTCTATTATCACGAAACGGTAGTTCATCGAATTTAATCCTTATGTCCAAACGATCGAATTCCCAAAATGGTTCTAAGGTGGACGCCAGCGGAGAAAAGAAAAAGAGGAAGACCTAAACAAACATGGATTGGCGGAGTACACAAAGCAATGTCTGAACGGAACTTACAGCCAGGAGACTGGGAAGATAGAAGAGGATGGAAGCTGGGAATCGGAAGGCGTTGAACGCTAAAAAAAACCGATATATATATATATATATATATGTCCAAACGCGGAGAAAGTTCGATTCCCACTAAACTTTCTTTGAAAATTTTTTTGTTGATAACTTCATATTTCTATCCAGGTCATTCTGGAGGCCCATTGGCGCAACTTTGGCCTCCGTATGGTCATCAGTTTTTTTAAATGAAATTATTTATGTACTCCGATTGAAATCTTCGGAAGGCTACAAAATGAAAGCCAATGGACTTTTTTCTATTCTGTCCAACCTAGAAGGATTTCAGAAATTTTGAATGGTAGACAGGTAAAAAAAGTGGAGTTTGAATTTTGCAAATGTTGGGGAAAGTTTTGACCAGAAATTCTTAGAAAATTGGGGTATGTTGAAATAATGCAATCCAGTTTAAGGTGAAACACCTTTTATATTAATCGCATTGAAGGCAAAAATGACTTTTCCAATGTCATCCACGCTGCTATGTAGGTTTGTCCAGTTTATAGTGAAATACTCTGTATGTATTTAATTCAAGTTGTTGTAAGTTGTAAATATTTTTTGAGTCAGAATCGAAAAATTAGCTGATAGAAGTTTCGTACTATTTACAGTTCTTGTGTCAATTTAGCTACATTGTCGAGATAGTTCATATTCATCAATGATGTTGGATTTCAGTAAGAAGGTTTATTGGTTGCTTAACAATCTAGTAGAATTCTATCCTTCTGAATACCTCAGGTTGGTAGGATTCTCCGTACGCCCATTATCGTGCATACGGCCGGCCGGACGACCCGCCGGACAGAATCGATTTTGAAACCGAATTCATCACCACTGAGACCAACATAGTGGTTTGAGGTCATTTTCGGCTCAAAATCCAAAAATTACAAACATTTGGAGCAAACGATAGCACGCTGATCGTCAGAACGTGCGCGCAAAGAAGGTATCCGCCAGACCATAATCATCAAAAGTTTATTCAAATACTTTAGTCGTGTAGCATTGTTTGAAGTTATCAAGTTCTTATAGAACACCTTATATCAGACCGTGTCTTTCAGAGCATACAGTGTCAACTACCCATGTCAACAAAAGATTTCTATTCTTCTTTTAATTTTCATAAATTAGCTAGGACTCTAATTAATAACTTATCTTCCTTGACCTTTTTCAATAAAACTATGGGATTATTTTCAAATTGTCATCAACTTACCCTGATTAGCCTGAGTCTGAACGGGAATAGTTAAACTAGCAGTTATAACTCCCGCATTATCCATAACGAAAGGAGAAGACTTCCGCCTTTCAAAGATTCCTCCGGATATATTCTGTATTCTATGGAAATCTGCATCTGTATGGGTGGAACTTGAACTTTCTAGAGACGAACTCCTATTCTTTCCATACTGATAGTCTTCTTCTCTCTGTCCTCTGAGTTTTGAAATTATGTTAATGGCCGAGGAAAATCCACCGATACCTGAGTCGTCACTGCTGCGCTTGCGAGAAGCACTTTCCTCTCGTTTTCTTCTTTGACTTCTCTCACGAATTTTATCTTTATGTCTGGAATGATATCGATATTTTGAGAGTAGAATTAATCAACAATTTGTGAGCGGCACTGACGTTTATTATATGCAAAGTGTTCCTTAAGAGGAAACAATACCACGTGGTAGTAAATTACAGCTAGGCAACACAGCCACATTTACATGTCATCACACCTCCTTATATCTCAAGGTCCGGCCGCTAGACCCGGTCTTCATGCTTGAAAGTTACCTATAAGCGCGTGAAATATTAGAATTCGGAGAAATTTCGATGTTTATAAGAGAAAACGGGGTGTCGTTCTGCAGGCTGCAGTGATAATGCGCAATATTAGTTATTTTTCCATTTCAACTCCATTTCAGTTTTATTTTCCCGAAAATTCTCGAATAGCAAAAGTGGCAACATTGCGTATTCCTACGATTTTTTTAATCATTTGCACCAAAAAATTTTCTTCAGAAAAACGAATTCAGACCTCCAGAAGTATCCCTGTTATATTCGAGGTAAATATATGACATTTGGAGGCCTGTGCTCGTTTTTTTAAAGAAATTTTTTGGATGAAAATGGTTGAAAAGCATTGTAAGAATGCGCAATGTTGCCAATTTTTCATTCAAGAATTTTCGGGAAAATAAAAACTGAATGGAGTGAAAAGTTTTGAAACAACTTGCATTCTCAAAAGAGAATTGAGTACATCCAAAAAAAAAATTCAAAAAATAATCGCTGAAACCTGCAGAACGAAACCCCGTTTTCTCCTATTAACGACGAAATTCCTCCAGAATTTGACGTTTCCCGCGGCTATTGGTAACGTTAAAGCATGCAGACCGTGGGCAGCTGCCTGATCTTGAGATAATAAAGAGGTTTGATGAAACCTGAATGCGGCTGTATTGCCGAAATAATACATTACTATTAATTTAATTCATTTATATTATATATTTATCTCAGCGCAGTCATCCATCCCAGTATTGGCTCCACCCAAAGCGCCACATCCTCTTATTACCTTATCGTAGGATGCTCCCAAAATTTCGCATTGACCTTAGAGCGATATTCTACAGCACAGAACTTCAATTCAATCCAATCCACCAAGACAACATTGAAACATCGAATGCGTACAATAACTAAATTATCTTGCGGTTTTTCGTCTATTTACGAGATCTTGGATATGAAGCCTTAGGGTCGGTATTATAAATCTTAACTGGAAGTTATCTTTAACTTCAACTGACAGTTTTGATAGATATGTCCTAACATAACTCTCAAAACTGTCAGTTAAAGATAACTTCCAGTTAAGTTTTATAATACCGGTATTAATACAGATATGTCCTAACATAACTGTCAAAACTGTCAGTTAAAGTTAGAGATAACTTCCAGTTAAGTTTAATGATACCGGCCCTTAAAGATGGAGTTATTATATTCATGGTCGACCAAACGGCCCGACAAAAATTTCATAGAAATATGGAAAATAATTTCCGAATATTTCTTTTCATTTTCAGTTAATTTCTGCATGAATCTTTTTCTGGTAGATTTAAATAGATTGAATCAGTAGTTATCGAATTATGAGGAAATTTTCAGAATAAGTTGCCTATCTAAGGGAGACGGTAATCTTCGGCTTTGGCTATAATTTGTCGAAAGTTTAGGGGTTGTACTCGTCTCTTGAATAATTAATTTCTATCGAATTGAAACTTAGAAATACTGACAAGCAACTTTATCTGAAAAATGAAAAATGGATTTTTTTCAAAGAATTTTTTTTCTGGAAATATACGCCATATTTCGTTTTCCAGGCAAGCTACCACTCTATAACCTAGGGACGAATTTCAGCACGATCAAATGTGTTTTTTTTCTGAAATATTTCGGAAATGAAGCAGAAAAAAGATTAATGAATTCGATCGTGAATTTGGATTTGTAGGTAGCAAACCATCTTCCCGAAGTATTTTGTACCATATTAATTTAACATTAAATAGTTGTTTAATATTAAACATTCAGCAAACTGATCGTCAGCTGCTGCAACTGTGGTGGAGCTGGATGAAATAATAAAAAAGAATTTCTTATTATTAAAAAATATAAATCTTTCACAACCACATGCCGAGCTTTCGAAACTCCAAGTTTAATTAATTAGCGGAAAGATCAGGCAGGATGTAACTTTTTTATGACCAACTACACAGTTCACAGTTTCGTTCATGATTAAAAGGTTTGTCCACTATTGATGTATTAAAATAAAGGACCTACCGGAAATTTTTCAAGTGCTAGGAATTCTTTGAAAAAAACTCAAGTTTAACATGTATTGATTTTTTAACGTGCTTTCATTTATGCCAAATGTATGTAGTTTTCGAATTCTCTGCCGAGAATGGTCTTAGGGTCGATATTATATACCTGCAAAATGTTAACCTCACGACTTAGTTGTCATTTTGAATTATTTTAATGAACTAGTGGTTATCTATCAAAAATGTTTCGTAGTTTCGGTCCTTAAACGACTAGCTTGGACTGTGTTTCCAAGAAAACGAACTAGTGAGTTGAAACTTCCAGAGTAGAATGTGTATGTATGACAGGGCGAAGTTAGAATCCGGCATATATCGAAGATACTAACGGTGATTACACTCGTAAAAGGTCTCTTTCATGTTACAAGAACTATCATATTTTTATGTTTTTCTCATTCTATATCGATAAAGAATCATAATGTATGATATCACACACCTCAACAACTCGCGAATTTTGAATAATTCGGTATTAAAAATGGTCGAATCTGGACTCAACGTCGAAGCGGGAGAAACGCCTTCTACGTCACTCGTTATTGATGTACGATACACCGATCGATACAGCCGACGCTGTCCATTGGCTTGCTAGTGCCACGAAGTTTCGTCCGATATGCGGAGCTAAATTGAAAAGATCGTTTTCTCCTTGAAAATTCAGACTTTCGACAACGGTTAAATTTTTTCAGTAGTCTTACGGATATAATATTTGATTACAATGATAAAAAAAAAATTCATGCAAGGGACCTATTCCTTAATGCTGAAGTCCTTATAAGATCGGTCTGAGACTTGGCTATTATTTGTAAAATATCGTTTCGTTATTGTTTCCTCGGTATTAATCATGGTCTTAGGCTCTTGAGCATTGTTATTTCAATACAAAGATTCTTGGATTCTAAAGAGTATTTTTAGTCCTCTGACACTTTTGATGATATAGAATGTTTGATATAAAGAATGCTTGGCAACCCTATAGTGGTTATGTAGATGGTATAACAATTCAATAATGATCTATCTACCTTATCCTCATGCTAATATTAGGTCCTCCGGTGGCTGCAGCTTCATGGAGGCATTCCTCTCTAGACCACATTCTCTTTTTTTCAGTTGGAGTATTCGGAAACTCTTCCGAACTCTGCAGCATGTTCTCAACGGATATATCTGATCCTGGTAGAGTAGGTGACCACGGAGCTGAGTAGCTCTCGCTATCGAGTTCCTCTTGAGACCTGAATGAATGAATTCGCTTTGAATTATTCGCTTTCTCATTGTTTAATACTTATGAATGCTAAATTTTGTTGAGCTGAATAATTAACAGCTCCCTCCAAATTATGGAAAAATGACTGATTAATCGATATGGGTCTTATAAAAATGATATGAATAAGTTCTCAGTCACAGAAAAAAACAATTGATGAAATGTCATAACGAGTTGGAGAGTGAAGGATGATTTTTCGTGTAAAATCTTTGTCGTGCTATTCGACATATTTTCTCTGGGGATATGGTGAAGCACAAGTCTTTGCCAATGAGCCACACACTCTGCATAAATTTGAAGAGAATATTCGTATGTTTATTCGCAAAATACAGAATTATTGTGCAGTATATCGAATTTGGAGCGATCGGGAACAGCAGTGTCAACGAATCTGTGGAGGATATTTGAGCCTAACTTTCTTCCGACAATAACTGCATTATTAAAGCTTTGACATAAAGCTAGACTTGACTTGACAAGTGAAATCTAGTTTGATCCATTCAAAATTAAAATCCTAATGGAACACGCTAAACAAAAACACTCACTCTTCCGCTCCAATAGTAATGTCCCGTTTACTCAAGAGTTCGTCCAAAGCTTCTGGATGACTGTCCATCATATGCAGATAAACCTCATCGAGAAGATCAGCAGATACTCTATACAAGTCCTCGTGATGATCTATGAGCGTCCTCACGACGTTGATTATGTCAATCCTGTCCTCTGCTCTATCTGATGTCTCCTTGGAACTGTTTGATTTGATGCAGTGAAGAATATTTGGTGCAAATACAGTTGCTAAGTTGTTGGAATCCATTTTGTTACCTTGAACTAATTCTCCTGAAAATTTAATCCTTTTTAAAATTCTATAGATGATTTATATGAATCTCGATGACATTCTTCATTCATGTTCATCGGTTTGTGAATGTCTCAATCCCTAATTATATGAAAAAACTGACAGCTTCATGTCGCGTTTTCAACAGGAAAGGGAAGGAAGTGGCATTTAGTTATCTGGATAAATTCAATCAAATTCATAAAAGAATTCCTCTCATTCAAAGGCAGAAAGGTTGAAGATAAATATTGTAAGTTGATAACTTGATTGAGGAGTAAAAATTAAATTCGATAATTTCTGGAAATATAAAGGTCTCCAATGAAGTCTTCATATACTAAAACTTACTGGTTCCGAGAAAAATAAGACCATACCGCCAAAGGATGAGAGAATGGGCAGACGGCAATCATATGCTCTTCGAAATCAGAAAGTACAATTCAACTTATCATAGTGGATAAAATCGATAAAACATATAAAACGTAGGAGCTTGAAATAGGATAAATTCAAGATATGAGATGGAATTTTATCTTTTCGAAATAGATTTTGATTCTATCCTCACTAAAACAGCGAAATAATAGGACAAAACACACTCCAAAGCACGGTATGGAATCATTCAGGAAGTATTTGCGTTCCGTCTAATATGAAAACTTGGGCGAACACATTTCATGCAACGTCGGTTTGTTGACGTTGAAATGTGGATGAATTTCATTCCCTACGAGCAGAATTTACCTTCGTAACCACACTCTACTCTCATTCTATAGCATTTGAATATTCTTGTCAAAATTCAACCTAAATTTCTCACAAAAAGGAATATAGACACTTCCAAACTTAAGAGCCTGAATATTCAACCTTGAGATTTGATTAGTCGTGAAAACAAATCTGATAAAAATGCGAAAGAATAATAAGATGACATAGAATTCAAATGGGAAGAATGATTATGCGCATTCCGCGGAATACCTAGCAGCAGACTTCAAAAAGAACTGAAAGTTTCATACGGTTTCGAAGAGAAGACATTTCTTATCGACTGATATTCATTCATCATTTTTCATTATAATATATTATATTTTATTCATTTTAACTCACCTAGATTATCAGTGGTATCCGACGAATTGTGTGCAACCAAGGAGAGAAAATTGAGGAGTGCGTGAAGAGTATCTCTATTCGCCGATGGAAGTATTTGAATTAGATGTTGTAAAGCCTCAAACTGAAGCCTTCTGTTTCGTATCCCTGTAAATGTACACTTATGGTAAACGAGAATCATGAATGGGGTAAATATGATTATCCCAAATATAGATGAAAATAATCGAATATTTCATAAATTTGTTCATGTTATTACAAACACCCTATAAAAGTTATCTGAAACTTCAACACATCTCTAAATCGTCGTAATCAAAACTGAGCAATACAGATTGTATTCTTTCTTACTTTGTTGAGTTTGCAAAATATTCGAATCATATATTTTTTTCTCAATAAAATTGTTCTATAGGGAAAAATACATTTCAAGGTTTCATTGTCTTTTTCTCGATAGAACAATTTTTGTTCGAGTTTAAAACATTTATAATTTCTAATTCCTGATTCATTTCGTAGGTTCATCATCTTCAAGAGGATTACTGATGCAATATTGATATATTAAAAGTTTATAGAAAAAAGTGTCGCCTAAGATACACTTGCGAAAATATGCAGACGATTGACCAATGACTTTACCGTCTTAGAATCTGAAAATGACTCTATCATTAGACAATAATGTAACCTTTTCAATGCGATAAAAGTTTCTGAAACAGAAAAGTATTGCAACAAAACAATTCTGAAGATTTTCCATTTTTGTCTGGTGAAGAAGTCAGATATACACTCGTCTTTCATTGAGTAATCGTTTGCATTGTTTGAGTATTGTTCAATAGACAACATTTTTTCAAAAAACTCTTAACAAATAGTTCGAATTCCGCAATCCGCAAGTGTGATTTCTATAAATATGGATATTTATGAACTTTTCAATGAATGAAATATTCCTGAAATCAATATTGAATCCTCTAGAAATGATTCCCTAATCGATATTCCACAGAACGTTTTCCCCAGGATTTCTAATTTTGGTCAATAATACCTGAATTCCTTTTACGCACTTGTTCTGGGAAAGAGAGCGTTATCGTTATGTCACAATGTTTGAAATTTGTGAATTTTCATCCGAAAATAGTCTTTGAAGATTGGGTTGAACACCCTGAAGGAGAATCTGATGTAAAATTCAATTATGTCCGGCCGTCCGTCCCTTCGTGCTATAACTCTCGGAAGAAAGGACCTAGAGATAGGTAATCAGCTAAATCCGACAAATAGTTTTAGTGATAGAGCAATGTGAAATTTTTATTTTCAAATAACTCAAAAACTGTTTATCTAATCTCGTTCTTTCACGTGTTTATTTATGCAAAACTACCAAATACAACATCTTTTTGGGTGAGACGCGGAGTCCTCATCAACAGAGAACGATCCGAATTAGACCATTACATACCTACACGACTACACGTGAACACACAACCTCTGGACCCGTATTCTTGACAAGTGCACATTCGGTGCGCATACGCATTTTGGTAATAATTAGTTCAAGAATTCGTATTCGTATTCATCGACAGTTCACTTCTCAAGAATACGGGCCCTGATCTGCGGTAATAAGAGTGTGTCAGCAAGTCGGAGATACGAAGTATAATGAGTAATAAACTCTTGAGAAGATCTTCAAAGTGCAGTGCCCCCACCTCCCGCACGATGCAGCCATATACATGCAGGCGGGTAACGTAGGGTACTGCTGACGCAAGTAATGAAGTAGAGCGCGAGTGTCTTGAGTAAGGGCTGATAGGTGGTGTCCACTACAGAAGACTAAAACGTGCAACTCAAGTGCAACTCAAATTACAACAAATGTTTCACAGAATGTTGTCTAAACAGATGGTTTTTTTCGGAGACTATTGATTTAATTTCGATGAAATGATAGTCACAGATCTTGAAGTCAATATTTAACAACAATATTTTGAATTTTGAGTCGATGTTAATTTTGCAGATACTGAAAGAATAATATGTCAAATTTCGGTCTTATCTGATATTTCGAGGTTATTTCCTTTATACTTCCATAACTAGCGACGCGATCAGATTGAAATTTCTAAACTAGTTGGAGAATACGGACGGGTTACTTCATGCCAAATTTGTATGGGGTCCGTTTCGATAAATGAATGTGAAGAAAATATTCAATTGAAAAAATAGTTTTTCCGGAAATTGTTCATAAGATTTGATATGGATCAGAGCTGTGCCGAAGCCTTGTGCTTAGTGCTCGTGAAAGCACTTGAAGCACTTTAGTGCTCCTAAGCACTGTGCTCGCAAGCACTTTATTAAGCCGGTGCTTAGTGCTTGGTGCTTCGAGAATTTTTTGAGAAGGCTTAGTGCTTAGTAATTCGAAAAAGTGCTCCCAAGCACCGCAAAGTGCTCCCGAGCACCGTAAAGTGCTCCCGAACACCAAAGTACTCCCGAGCACCGCAAAGTGCTCCCGAGCACCGCAGGGCTTCGAAGCACTTTTCGGGAATACTAAGCACTAAGCCCTTCATGGACTTGTTGAAACAGAAAAATGTCGGGCTATCGCGTGATTGGAGTAGACAAAGAGAACTAATATATCGGTTGTCTCTGGTGTTTGGAGACATTCGACAAGGAATACAAGGATCCTCATTCGACACATTCGTGATACATGTGTTTACGTTTAGTTTTGTGCTACTCTTATATGAAAACTATTAAATGCTTTCAGAGTCAAAGTGTCAAAGCGTAAGCTTTCAGCTGGGAACATCGAGATAGAATATTTCGTATTCTATCTCGATCATGCAGATATTAGAATTCCGTTCTGAAGAGTGTTAGAAAATCTCAAATCTACTGACGTGAAGTCACGTGGATTATACTTATTAAATTTTCGTATTCGTATGTCACACATTCTGGTTCACATTTAAAATTTCATTATTTTTTTCTCTATAATTTCGAACCCAATGATCTGATTGAAATGATATTTTGAATTCTTTGATGAAGTATGATTGCGTGCAGGTTCCTGAGAAATTCCGAGAGTATCGAAAATTAGAATGTTCAAGAAAATTATATTTCTTGAGCTTAACCGAATCCCGGATGAGTGATTTAAGTCATTTATGGCAGATGACCAATCTCTACATTCAAATACTATAAATATTAATTCAATCAGATTATAAGTTATATGATGGGAAAAATAGAAATGAATATTGTTTTTTGATGTCCTGATTAAACGGTCATCACGAAACTTGGAACGGAGCTGTCCATTTTAGAAGTTATGGGACAAAAATATATAATTATGCTCCATAACACTGTAACTTCTCGACCGATTATGCCTATAAACGAACTTAGCCGAGTTATTTAGGCTCTGAATCTACCCTGCAACTTGTCAGGGCTCTAGATTTTTCGTTTGGAGAGTGATCGTGTTTACGGACGGCTGAACAGCCAAACATCGATATGGATAACGGATTCATCATCAGGGAGTCAAACACGTCAAGTATTGGATTTCAATTCGATATTATCTGCGTTTTTTTGAGAAATATTGGGAATATAAAATTTTTAATGTATATATCCACGGAATCATTGGGTGCATTTTACCCATTCACGAATTATACCTTCGCAATATGTATACTCATTCTTAATTTCATATATTCCCAGTATTTCCAAAAATAAAGATCAAATCGAATTGAATCCAGTACTTCAACGAAAAATGACATGATTCAAATATGAAATTTGTGGGAATGAAATTTTGAATGTCATTTCAACCTAACTAAGCCATCATCTCAAAATCGTACAAGTTCGCTCATTAGCTTTCGTCAACAAGCCTAACGGCCGATAGTAAACACAATAACTTCCGAAAGAAACAACTAGGAAACACGATATTTGTGAAGCCTCAATTACGTAGGCCGAATTCGTGACCACTCACATAATGATTCCATATAGCAATTCAAAATTTTAACACCCAATATTTTCAAAAATACAGATAAGATCGAATTGAAATCCAGTATTTGATTGCAAAATGATAACTAGAAGGTTCACTCGGAATTTCGTGAGGAAAATATGATCAGAAGATCGCAGAGTATTTGAAAAAAAAATTGAAATTTCTCACAAAGTTGCAAATCAGCATTTTGAAACTAGTTACCAAGTTTCACAATGATTGAGATTGTATTTTTTGAGTTATTCCGGAAAAAAATAACGATACTGAGTAAAAAACCATCCAAAATTTCCTCCAAATATTTTTTCCCAATTTCTCGTAGAATTAACATATTGAACTGAAATTTGGTACACTTCTATGAAATATGGAGCTCAAGGTATAAGCAGATTTGTTTCAAATGTAGTGAACTGTTTCCGACAAATGGAAATTTTTCTGAAAAAATGTTGAAAACATTTTTTCAATCTTGCTGACGGATCTCAACAAAATTTTGCAGGAAGTTGCGTATCATTGTGCCCCAACTAAGTGTTAAGTTTCAATATCAGGGAAATAATCTCGAAATTTCAAATAGCGTAACGCTGAAACCGTTGGGCCGCTTGTGCCCATCAACGAACATAACCGCGGCATTCTCAACCTATCCTGAAAGTTTCAAGCCTTTAGTTTGCTCGTTCGACAGATATCGGGTCTTCGGTTGGACGGCCGGCCGAACAGAATCGACATTGACACCGGATCAGTGGATTCAACCTAGTCGAAAATTACAGAAAAACCAAACACCAAACAAACGATAGAACGCCTTTCCCTAGAACATGCGCGCAAAAACGAGTTCGCCGTAGGCAATGCACTCTCTGAGGCATGTCTTTATGTTTCCATTATTTCGACTGCATATTATTATGGCGAAAACTATATTTGGAAGTAATCGAATGTCGGTCAGTAAGTTTGAGATTTTAAACCGAGAATGAACTCACTAATGGAGAATGCGTAATCAGAATCGATTCTGTGCAGTCGTAAACACGATAAATCTCAAAGGAGAAAAGCTCTGTTCGGGTTCCAAATTATGGTCGGTCCTAGGATGGTTTTCCCACTTCGAGAAACCGAAATGCCAAAATTACAGACAATTGACTGAAAAAGTCTTAAAGTCGAAGTTTCATTTCAAAAAGTGCTTAGTGCTCGGTGCTCGTGTGAACGAATTACTTTTTGAAAGTGCTTGGTAATCGCGAGCATTTCGCAAAAAATGAGTGCTTAGTGCTCGAGATTCCGGAGCACTTTTCGAAAGGGCTTAGTGCTTTGTGCTCGGAGCACTTTCCATCAGTGCTCGGCACAGCTCTGATATGGATATCCCAGTTAGTTGAAGAATACCGACGAGCAACTTTATGCAAATTTTCTGGACAACGTACAAGTAAAAAATTGAAAACAAATATGATTAGATTTTCCAACTATCCAAAAACAAGAAGTTTGGAAACTATTCATATGAGTTCGTTAGAAAATCCCCCATTCTTTGTAGTCAGTGTTTGAGAACGGTGTCCAATTTCAGTTCGATTCGATATTTATTCTAGGAGATATTGGAGAACTATGTCAAATTCTTTGGTTATTTCCTAGTTATTTACTCTTAGTAATGGAAGGACCCGAAAAATACTGCTTAGTAAAATTTAAAAATCAATGTTTTCGAATAACTTCTATTTTGCGATTTACTTATTATATGGTCCTCACGAAATTCTTTATGAGCCTTCAAACTCTCATTTTTTCAGTCAATTATCAATATCAATGCAATCCGATTTCAATTTTCGGAAAAGTTATACCTGGGGAACCATGGGGTGAATTTTAGCAATTTTCGAATTCGGCGATCGAAATCAAACTCTTTACATTCTCAACATTCATCTAGTCTGTCAGCATATTCTTTCAGTTGTTGTTTGAACGATGCGTGGTTACACAGGTCGCAAACAAATAAATTTTTGAGAGACTTAGAGACTCTATATTTGCAAGAGGATCAGGGCTTTGTTACGAAGGTCGAATTCGTGAATGGGTAAAATCCGCCCAACGATTTCAAAGTTATATCCATTCACGATTTAATTTTTTCCATATTTTCGAAAAAACAAATTAGATCCAATTAAAGTTCAGCACTTGATGGAAAAATTGTAGCTTATAGATTCCTAAATTTGGGACTCAAATACGAAGGCAGAATTCGTGAACGGGTAAATCTGCCAAATGATTCATAGATATACACATTCAAATATTTCTAAATATAAGATCGAATTTAAAATCACTTGATTGAGAAATGATAGCTTGGAGGCACATGCAGAATTTCGTAGAACTATATGAAAAGAAGATCTCGAAGACTAGAAAGTGGACCATCTCGAACAATTTCGCTTCTTCCCTATTCTATTTTTCGTTGACTGATTCAAATTAACTCACTTTGGGTTTGAACGAAGGCCTGATAAAGTTCTCTACAGAGCAACGGGTCTGGCAGCTCTCTCAAATATTCCTTCAGCAACGTCGCAACATCATGCGGACATTGGTCTTGGTCCAACGAAGTTTCCCTTCCTGAATCGAAATTTTCCCTCAACTGAAAAACCATTTGTGTTAATAAAAGCTGAATTATTACAAATTATGAAGTCTCACCTCTCTTATCCTTTTTTTGGAGGTACTGACTCTGAAAATTCCTAAGGTATGTAATCCATTTCTTTCTATGTGCTTGATACAAGCAGTTAGAATATTGGGAATAGTTAGTTCTTCAGCTTCTGTAGCCATCCTACCCGGCAGGTCCGCTGTAGAACTGCAGGAGATTTTGTCTAGAAGACCTGGGACACTACCTGCCATCCTTTCCTGACCCATGAGGCTCTCACATGAACTGCCCTGCAGATAATTTGAATGAAAATAAGTTATGCACAGCAATGGAATGTATGATGCAGGTTTGATACTCCTGTATTCTTATGCTGGACAGAATAAAATCTCATATTCTCTTTAGTTCAAGATAAAATTCACCGAAAATTTTTAATTCCTATGTAACATGGAAAAAAAATTGAGGGATGTTCCAACTCGAAACCAGCTGCCCCTTAATTGAATCTCCATGTCTCTATATAAGTTATCCGCCACAAATATTGAGTATCTCGACGCTGCGCTGCTTGACTTTCAGATCGAATTCTCGATATAAATATTCTCAAGAAATTTGCAAGAACCTCCAAGCCCATAGTTTGAAAGCAAGTACAAGATTTCAAATAACAAAGTGGTGAATTTACCCAACAGGTTCAGTCTTGGTTGATGATGCCAAATTGTATACTGCCACAGCCCTATGAGCAGCTGCAGAGGGATCTGCATAGTATTGCTCATTAGGTTGAAGAATATTTGTTGCCCCTCAACAGAGGCAAATGCTGTGTTCTGCTTTTTAGCAGAAATAACCCTTATATTCCATATATGATATCTGGGTTGCCCCCCACTCTGGTCTTAAACCCTCATGATCTTAGTGTGATCATCAATTCCGATTTCGACTGATCAGAACAAATTACGGAAGCTTGCGGTAGAGCTAAGAAAACCATCTACTTCAAACAATTTGACTGAGGTGTAGAGAACAGAATATAAATGGGCTGTACACATATTATGCTAGGCCAATTCAGCAGTATGCTGGACCCGTTTGGTGGAATGCTCGAAAGTAGCTCGCATCTTTGAGTCTGTCCAGAGATGATGCACTAGAATTCCATTTTCCTTTTTATCTGACTACTAAGAAAGATTAGGATTATTTGGACTGACTAGCTTCGAGGACCGACACACTATAGGGTTGCCTATATAGAGCAATGCATGGATTGTTTGCTTAGACTTTGAGCACTAAATCCTTTTGAATTGTAATGATCACCGCAGATTTAACCTCAAATTAATCTCCTGTCAGATGAACTTACTGCCTAACTGCAGCTACCGTCAACAGTTCCAGGAACTTGTATGATAGCAAACTGTTGTTAGATTTTCATATTTCTTCACTGTTTCAAACGCATATCCATTCAGAATATCATTTTTCTGATTTTTTCTGATATTTCTTTTATTTCATATCCAATTGCATTGAAATCCACTAACTGGTTGTGGAAAAACGGATCAAAAATATGTTCAGTGAAATTCGGGACATTTGTTCTTCGAAAGATATGCCTGTTGGAAAATAAATGATGATAATTTACGTCAATAATACTTTCGTAATAATTTTTTTCTCTGAATCAGTATCAAAACCAAATTATTAGCCCTTCTTTCTGCTAGAAAAACCGATAAATTATACGAAATAGGTCTGCCGGTGGCATGCGTATATCTATCCTCAGAAATCGATTAAGTTTAGTGCATTTCTACGATATCGATTAAATTTTACTAGCATAACATGAAATACATAAAATCCCCACCCGATGAAAATTGGTAAATGAACAGCTGACTTCTAACGTTGTAGGTATGCCCGGCGCGTCAGTCCCAAAATAGATCGGCTAGTCTAACTTTAGACAGTTGGCAAGCCTTCCACCACGCAGCTACTCGACTCCACAAGCTCTAGAGCAGATACCATGATGATCTCATAATGGTTCCTGCTTTGGTGAACCAGACCTACCAAGGTAGCAACTTAGTTGAACTCAGAACATAGAGCATTCCGACAGGGACTGATTACCGGGCATCAATGATTCATTGATGGCACCATAACCGCTTGAAGTGTTCACACGAATTTGGAAAAGATGTGGGGTGAAAATAGGACTCTTCTTTAATCACCCTGTACTATTCCGAGAGCATTTTCATCATTTAATGTCCGAGCAGTTAATAGCCAGTTAAATCACTTGCCAAAACACCAAACTTGATATAGATTTGGGGTAATTTCTGGTCGTATTTTCCTACGAAAAATAACTCTCATATTTTCTTTGTGAACGTAGAGCGTTTTCATTCTGCTGAATGTCTGTAATTTGGAATCCAAAATTGACTCGTACGATTGATTATCTTCTGACTGTACCTTCCGTAAACAAATCCCAGGGACTTAAAATTTTGAGAATATGATGATTGAGGTCCAAATTCATTGGCTGAGTTCTTGATTGAAGGAATATACCCCATGGATAAGAGGTTTCATCTATCTGAAATTTTGATTTTTCTGTTACTTTGTCAACTCGAAAAAAAACAATCGGATAGATTCAGTTAGTTTTCGAATACTCACACGAGGAGTGAGCCGAAATGTTGAGAGGATTCTTTTGCAAATAATTCAGAAAGTGAACCATAAATTTGATATCTCAAAAAAATCGGCCAGCTTTCGCTTGAAGCTCAAATGACAATCTCACAACTGAGAATAAGATTCCAATCAGGAAATCCAATGAGTGTTCTCTTGAAAATGTCGAAAAATGAATTCCGAGAAATTGTTATTAGAACAATTACTTTCCGGAAGAAATTACGTTAGGCTAACCATAAGCATTTGAGTTCATTCATTTGGAGAAGGACAGTTTGAAGAATGGTGCAAAGTTCCAACGATATCTGATATTCTCTGATCTTCTTATCATACCACCCTAACAAAATATTTCATAAATATTTGTCAAGGGCAATTTCTTGAAAATCTTTTTCCTCGTGAACGATATCGGAATAATTTGAATGATCAACGAGTAGAACAGTATGACGTTTCAGAGTTAATATGTGACTCCTCCATCGGACAATAAATTTTGTAGATTATTTATTCGAAATTTTTTTTTTCAAAGTATTGCAAGAAAATATCGAAACTCTGAATATTTCCTTTATTGCCTGATACAACGGTCAGATATAGACTAAGCAACTTTACAGATCACCTCGTTAATCGTTTTCAGTATTCAAATATTGTTCATTAGGCTACAGTTTTTCAAGAAATTATTTTTGACAAATAGTTTGGAACTGCAAGGGTGAATTATTCAAATAGTATTTTTATTTAATTCCTTTTCAGATACTGGGAGTAAACACCTAAGAAATAGGCGGAATCCCCTCAAAATATCCTCTCTTTGAATAATGTATAATTGACCGAGTTCAAACGAATAAGTATAATGTTAAATATTTGCTTCAATAACATTATTATTATTATTATTATCATTATTATTATTATTATTATTATTATTATTATTATTATTATTATTATTATTATTATTATTATTATTATTATATGCCATGTCAAGTTTCCTGATTAATCTAGTGAATATTATAAAAAGCTAAGCGCAACGGACTCATCATTCTCAATAATTCTGGAAAAATTCGGCAGGAAATGTCTTAATTCAAATGAGGGGTGGGTAACGTTATAGCTAGTTATGGCTAAAGCCATTTCTTCGAATCTAGAAATTTGAATCAACAGCAGTAATATATTTCCGAAATGTCATATGTGTCCACGAATACTCCATTACTACGAAGATGAACTCCAATTTGATTTAATTTCTGACGTAGCATTCCTTAGTACGCATCTTTTTGAAACAATAGGCCATTGAGCCAGGCAGTCAGTCCATTATTAGTAACCAACAAGTCACGAGAAAGTGTACTGGATTGTCAAAAACATTTAAAAATACTCCGATTGTATATTACCTCATCTATTGCAAGGTAAACTATATTTTATTTACCTTGGCGTAGCGTTGTACTGAGTTGAAGGCGTCGGGACGCTTCATTTGATCCGAGCTCTGACTGACTTCACGATCAACGTCTATTTTTTAGCGTGAATATCATAAGGATCTCAGCCTTGACCAATGACTGTCACGATTGAGGAATTGATAGTCTTTCATCAAATAAGGTCACGGTTACGAATTCACGCAGTTATTTATAAAATTCGTATTTACCTATACGAACAGAGAACGCATTGTTAATACTTTGACTTTTATGACTCAGACTCTAAAGGATCGAGGTTTCCCTGATATACATAATTAGACGAAATAAGTATCTACTCATATAATTTGACGAAGATTTCACAACTTCCTCAAAATATTGAACATGTCTTATTGAATATTAACTTTGTGAATTTATTCGGTAGTTAAATTATGAAGGGTTTTCCAATAAGAGGTGTTATTTTGAAAGGCCCGCTATTTCGGTAGATGTCACTTTTGTTATTTGACAAGTAGAAACTTCTCCATTAATAAAAATGGAATGATACACGCCTCAACAACCCATTGAAGTAATTAAAATTCACTATAAAAATGGTGAAAATTCGGCAGAGACGGTTCGTAAAACTCGAACATTTTTGGGTCGTCGTGAAGCACCTTGTCGGACCGCAATAAAAAAATTGGTGGAAAAATTCGAGCTGTTGGGATAAGTTAGTGATTTGAAAAATAAAACCCGTGCACGTCGCTCAATAACAGCCGAGAATATTGCTGCTGTAGCCGAAACTGTTGATGAAAACCCAGGTTAGTCCATTCCTCGTCGTTCTTTGGAATTAGGCATTCCACAAAAGTTTTTATTCGAATTCATTCATAGCAAGTTCTCCTAATCTCGAAATAGCAAAAAATCCCTCCGTTTCATAAAAACAGCAAATTAACCTAGAGAGCTCTCAGACTTTCCCGCAATGACGAATACACCGTAAGGAATATCATTTGGTCCAAATGACCTCTTTCACGAATAAATTCCTGTTTTTCAGGTACCTTCATTTCTAGCACTCAGCAGTCTGTGTGAGAAACTCTCTTTTCACGCACTTGTTCGGGGGAACAGCGGGTTATCGTTTCGTCACAATGTCTGCAATTTTAGAATTTTTTTTCTTTCATATATAGAGCAAACTCAGGTATAGCTCGCTTCTGAGAAATAACACGTTACGTTTTTGCCTAAATGTCTGCTGTTTTTGGATTTCTTGCCGAAAATGGTCCCTAATTACTGGGGTGGACTCAGTGATGAAGAATCTGATGTCAAATTCAATTCTGTCGGGCCAGCGCTCCAGCTCTATGTGCTTCAACTTTCGAAGAATATCTGGAGTTTTGAAATTTTCAGGTTACGTTGAGCGTCTGATTAACTAAGAAGGGTATTGGGTGAAATCGGTAAGATGGTTCCGAGGCTGTAACCATTTGAAATTTTAGGGTTAGTTCCTTCATATCTAAAGGATTGCTGACGCGAAACGATTGAAAAATCGTTATTTGTGAAAAAAATACTACACAGAGAAAAAGAACCTCTTAAATCAAATATAAACATATTCTTGAATAAAATAATCTTCCCCCAAGAATAATAATTTCAAATTGAACAATATACTTTTATTCTCAACTCATTCCGTTGTTTGCCTGTTCACATGAATTTTCTTGAATAGAATTTAGTTTAACTAAAAAATACGTTCTCTTTACTTTAGAAAACCATTTCAGCTAATCATAGTTCTCTTGGATCAAGAATATAATTTCTTATTTAATGTATTCTGATGTTGAAAGCATGTACAACTGACCCCCTCGACCAATAAGCGGTGTTTGCGCTGAAGACGCGTATGGAATGTAGAATTGCAGAACATATGGATATTTAGATAGAAAACAACACCATGGCCGCCATAGTGAATAGTTAATAGGTGCCTTTGTGTTTTTGATGGTGCATTATGAATTTGGTGTAAATGGAGACCCTCTTATCAACATCATTGGAGTTTTTCAAGAACAGAGTTTCGAAAGTCAAGAAGAAATGGTTGGTTTCTAGAATAAGTTTGATAACTCGAGAACAAAGTTTGAATTGAAATATGTGGGTACATGCCTACATGCATGTGTGTTATGCACAAACATTGTCACACGTATGTCTTCATTCGTGAAATCGTGACTACATAATTTCATTTCAGATTGTAGATCGAGAGTAAACATAGTAACCAAGCAAATTGTTTCAAAAGACTTCTGCTCTTTGAAATTCGAAACCCTGTTCCCAAAACACTTCCTTGTAAGAAGGTGATACTCCATTTGCACCTTATTTATGATTGATATCTTCAAAAATGATTATGAAAGGCTTAAGGTTCCATATACATTTTTAGTATTTGAGAGCCCCTAATTGCAGCGAAAATATTATATTCTCTTGGTGAAAGAAATGGAAATCTCCTAGAAAAATATTCCAAATACAAAAATGAGAAATCTTACATTCGTATCAAAGCCATAGTATTTCCAAATGAAAATATGAAACGTATATAGCAAACATTTCCAGTAATTGTTGTTAGATTTGGACCAAACGTGATTCGGCTTGAATCAAGAGTATCATTGTTCACATGGGTCGAGAGTATTTCGTCGAAAAATCAAACTAATATTTGGTTACGTCAGTGCTTCTCCAAAAATTGTTATCTAGTCATTGCAACGAAGAACATAGTCTATAGGACGGAATTCCAGAGAACATTAACTATTCCCAAATTCCAAGTGGGTGTATAGATAAATTAAACATTACCACTGATATGAGTGATTATCTTCACTTCCAAATGATAATTGCATCACATTCAATAGCGTCCTCGTTTAGGTTTGCAGTTAGAAATCGATCCTTTCAAGTTGTAGCCTAAAGAATTTTATCGATACTGATGACCCGACTCTTTCCTCCACTTTGAACCATTCTCTAAGGGTCTCTTTTTTTGTATTTTTTGTATTTGTATTTTTTCCGAATATCCTAGGCTTCAACGAAACCCCTCAGAAGCTTAAAGCTTGTGCGAGTTAGGATACCGGGTGTGTTCTGTGTAGGCTTTGTTACTAATTCCTTGCGCCACGTTAGGAACAGCACTGTTAATTGTTTACCCAACAGCGAATGGTTGGACGGTCCCCTAAAAACCAGAAAAGTTATTTCCCGGGCAAGGGCTTGAACCCCAGACCTTACGATCATGGGGCTTGCGCTCTAACCACTGAGCTACCGCCGCTTTTACTGAGGTTGCAGAAATGCTTCCTATATAAATGCCAATTCGAATTCTGGTGTTTCAAGTTTCTGAATGCTCGAACACCCATTTAAGTGGGACACCCAGATTGTTTTCTAAATTGTTGTGTTTTATCTCTCATTTTTTCTCCGGGTATCACCATTTCTTACTGGATTTTTGTATATCCTTTGGATCAATTTGTCTAATTTATCATTTCTATGAACTTGAATATATGATTTATTTACACTTTCCGAGTTCTCTTGGCATATGAAGCTGACCACCCTTCTTATTCTATGGCGAAGTCAGTAAAACAGGCAGATTCCAAATACGAAATTCATACCTGCGAAACATTTTTCATATATATTTCGCTCCGTTCTCAAAAATCAACACATTACATTGTTTTCATTGAAGTGATAAAGAGTAATTACACTTTTACAAATCCAGCACTCCATACAACACCATCTAAGAAGAATCATCGAAAACATCGCAAAAGGCATCAAGTCATCATCAACCCTGACGAAGCACCATCGGTGCCGGGTAACTCTAGGACATGATCCTGATTTATTACCAGAATTGTAAACCGCATTTTTCTATTTTTCGTTGTATGTATCATTTCACTGAACACATTTATAGCCCTACCCTCAATATAATTTTCATTAGATCCCCCATACTTTCGGCATTTGTACCTGAAGTTATGAATAGTGGAGTTGATAGATATCAGTAACGAACAATATGTCCCTTGACAAAAAAATCGTTGTTTTCCGAAACGTCCGTTAGATGCTGAAAGTTTGAGTAGCAGACTAGAGGATCTTGTTGTGAAAATATGGCATATGATAGAAACCATTTACAACAGCAACGCTATGTCCACCTTATCGGTGATGAGCCAAATAGATAATGGCACAACTGACGAAAATACCACATGATGTATCAGTTTTATGGTTGCCAGCCATCACGATGTGCCTAGGACCATCTCGAAAATAAAACTTATCGCATCGACAGAATATGCATCAAAAAAATATGACACTTCAGGCTCCGATTCGAATTGAATTATCTTTCATTTTTTCCATCTGGCTGCAATTCACGGAACGTGGCTTTCAAAATTGGCCTGACACATGTCGCGTGGTCAATTATATAACAATTATTGGATCAGAGAGATAAAATGATGAAGATGCGAAAAAATCTAGTCGTGTTGAAATTTTTTTTTCAAATTGTTCGAATGACACGATCATCACAAAATTTCGCACAATATTGTGCTTCGGCTTCTTTGAACTAGCTGCAAAGTTTCATCACGATTGAGTCAGTATTTCTTGAGTTATACCGAAAAAAAAAACGATATCGAGAAGAAAACCACGAAATTCTACATGTTTTTTTCCAATATCTCCAAAACTAATAGCCGTATCTAATTGAAATTTAGTACACTGCTGTGAAATATGAAGCTCACGTTATAACTGAAATTGTTTTTGAATATGAAATTTTGAAAAAATATTTTTCGCTCCAGTAGTTCCTGAAATATGAGGGAAATAACCTCAAAATTTCGAATGGCCATAACTCCTAAACTAAATGGCCGATTTGGCCCATCATTCAACAGTTATCGTTTCGTCGGCTGGACGGACGGCCGGCTTGACAGAATCGATTTCAACACCGAATTCGTTACCAGTGAGTCCAACCTGGTCGTATGAGACCATTTTCGGCTCAATCAGCGAAAATAACAGACATTTGGATGAAACGATAGCACGCTGTTCCACAAGAACATGCAAGCAAAAATAGGAAGCAGATTAGAGAGGTTGTCGAATCTCGTACTCATCAATGTCGGACCCAAAAATGTCGTTATGTTTTTCGACAATATTTCATTGATTCAGTTTATCTTGAGTGTAATCAGCTGCCACACTTTAGCCCCGCAAATTCCAATACAAAGGTTTAAAATTTTGCTCAAACTTCCATCCGACCTTCTAGAGCATTTCGGAGGTTATTCGGCCACATAAGTCGATAATTCGCTGGCGTAATTCTTCCACACAGGCTTGGTCTGTGGCTAAATTTTAGATTTCGAGTGGGCCCTCGAAAATAAGTCTAGAGGGGACAGATGTGTGGAAATTTGTAAAGCCATTCTATATGACCCCTTCAACCGATCCACTGGTTGGGGATGGGTCTCCGTTTCTCTGAAAGAAATGCCTCAGAAAAAAACAAAATTCATTCTCGCATGGAAGTTTGCGGTGTTCATTAGTTGCATCTGCTAAATCAAAGCTTATTCCTTTCTATTTACAAAAGTTCCCCCATTTATTCCAATTTGAGGAGTTGTCCTGTAGAAAGACGAAATGATATGACAATGTCTCCCTCAAAAACGAAATTGGTAGGTCCGAGCGTAAGCCAAAATGAAGAGTTTCATACAAGAAAAAACCTGTTTTTTTATGTCTATTTTGAGTGTCATGTACAGGTGCCTGAAACATTTTTGAGATCAAGGTGAACTGTCAGCTGGCAACATAAAATAACGGCTTACTCTGTCACACTTTTTTCAACGTCTTTGTTTCGGCGAAATGAGCGTTATTATTTTGCTCAAATGTCCGTTATTTCCGAATTTCTGACGAGAATGTTTTGAAACGACTAGCTTACTTGAACAAATCCGAAGTCGAATACAATTCTGTCCGGCTGGCTGTATAGTCACGATAATTTTCTGATGTTATTGACTAGAGACTAGAACTTTCAGGGCATGTTTCGCATTGAATTAAGGTCCCTTCGTTAATGGCAAAATCCATCCAGAAGTTTTCATGTTGAAATCATCTTGAATTTTGAGTCCATTTTCTGAATCTCTCTAGGAGCGCGAGTGCAATCAAGTGAAACTTGCTAACCACTTGATGGATAAACCGTTTGAACAATATATTTTTTCCCGAAACATTTTTTTAGAAAAGTATCTGTCTTGATGACATTTGGCATAATCCTTGAAAACAATATTTAACAACAGTGTACTGAGTTTCAGCTCGATCAGATATGGATTTTTCGTCATTTGGAATAATAATAATTTGGAGTGCTTTTTAACATTACTCATTAATGATATGTTTATCAGATATTTTATCTTTCAGAAAATGCATATCTGATAAATGGAAATCAAATAATTAATCAACAATTGAAGGCGAAAATATGCATGCAAAATTAATAGAAAGGCTTAGTGTTTGAATATCAATAAATAATATAACAAGGAATTTATGCTCTAGTTTTCATGCCCCATGAAAATAATCCATCTCCATTCTGTTTACTGACAAGAAGTATGCCTCTCAGTTTCCAAATTACCAAGCTAACTCTTACTCTTGTGTGGACACAAACTTGTGAAAATTAGGATAATCACATGAATCATTCAATTAAAACCATTAGCATTGGAATACTCAATTATCCTATTATGAACTACGAATTCCATTCATCATGTGAGTATGCATTAACTATTGCAGGTATCATGTTTCAAAAACACCTGGTTCCAACGGTATATTTAACTGCTAACATCCAACGTGATTGTTAATTATCTTGTACAGCTCGATGTCGAAGTTACGTCACCAGAATGTTGCACCAACATCTTTGACGTCAATGTTGACCAAGTTGGCACGAGATCATTGCACGATTCCTTCGGGTATACAAGAGCAAAGGACCACAAGGAATATCAGAAGCCAAGAGTGCTTTTATCGCCGTGTCAGATCAGAATAGAAATATCCACTTGATTTCTTCACAAATCCTAAATATAGTGAGCAAAGTTTGATCCAATGACTTCCTACAGGGATGGACTAAGGAACTGCAGCTTGGGAAAGAGAAGAATCTCAAGATTTATTGCGAATCCTTTCAAGGGAGAATTAGATAGTCTTCTAGAATAGAGTACGCTTGGAGAGTAGTTCGCGGAAATCACTATTCGAAATTTTCAGTCCAAAGTTTTGATGTGAAAGTCATAGATGTATTGAATTGTAGTTTTTCATTGGTTAAGGACCACTTCATGTTTTTACCTTCTGTATGAAAGCTATAATTGAGAGCATAAGGGACAAATCGAAAATAGCATACAACGTTGAAAAATTTATAAAATTAAGAACATTCTCTAGTTTCGTTCAATGAATTCCATCGGTAAATTGAGAAACATTGCGTTTTGAATCTGTAATACCTCATAATCAATCAGCTCATTACGTTTTCTCATAAAGTGTTATACGACAAACGGTGTGGTGTGGTTTACTGAACATATCCTCAAACACACTATTTTGACATGATGCTTACGAATATCGATTCTTGGATCAGATTATCTGATTTGAATAGACGATAAGTAGGTTTCGGATACTCATAAATAACAATTATCTCGTCATGTTCAAGTCGTTCTGAAATTCCCCAGTAGCGAAATTTTTTTTTAATTAATGGGTCGGCAACTCAGACCGAAGTCTCCAATTGAATATCTGCTTTCTGTTGTCACAATTGTTGTTGATTTCATCGAAATGATTGATCCATTGACCTCACTTTCATGAATAGACAATAGTGAATGAACTTTAATTGAAAAAAGTACTATAACTATCTTACATATTCGTACGGGTTTCCACCTACGCCAAAAGTGAAGTTTGGCATTGGCGTAATTCAATCGGTCGGAATTCTGTGGATTCGTCAATGACAGACGGCAGGATATACTTATCAGTTACATTGAAACGCAAGCTACAATAGTACGCAGTTGCCAGACTGCACTTCAAGATTTAGAAATAATTAGTATAGAAATATAGGTTGGTAGTTTTCCAGTTTTTTCATTTTTGATCATAAAATATCTGATATCTTCGTGAGACTTTGTCACTTACGTTGATGTGAATATCTTATCAATATATTCGCGACGTAAAAGATTGCGGATTTACTAATGGTTTTAATCGCAACAGAACTAAAGCAATCATTGCTGTCAAATGAATTCAATATGATATTTTATAACGAGTTGTGGTCGTTTATCTATGAGATAGCCCTCTTGGTGCGTTACCATCCTACCACGGTTTACCCTGGACAGAGGTCCTCTTCGTAAATATTCATCGGAAACTTGGCCCGTTAATCTTTTTAAATGGGGGTCACATTTCTTAGCAGATTAATTATTTGAATTTGCAAATTTGTGTTTGGTGGTTTCTCCTGCAGATTCGAAGACACTATCTATAGCTGAATTTTGTTTGCCTATCTTGTGGAGATGGTGTATCACGACGCAGTAGCCAGTTTGTAGTCGCCTGAATGAATTGAGCTAGTTCTCTCTTGGTATAGAGATCTGTAGTATCCCTCTTTTCTTTGCTAAACCACCAGCTTGATAAGTATGGTGGTTAGTTTTCGCTTCAGAACCCTGGTTTGCCCTATTAATATTATTATATTCCAGTTTACTGTGGATAGAATACTGATAACAAAACAGTGTGTAACTACTCTCTAATCCACTTACACTTTCTGCGTCTAACGTGCGTTTCGTAAACCAAGTTTCCTCTGTCAAAGTCGAGTAACGATATGTCTTCGACAAAGGAAACTTGGTTTCCGAAACGTGCGTTAGACGCAGAAAGTGTAAGTGGGTTAGAGAGTAGTTACACACTGTTTTGCTGGTTAGCCCTAACCCAAACTGAAATCAGAATATCAGAACGAATCCGACATGATGGAGTCTGCGTTAACATACGTTAACTGTGCTTCTAATCTCCAAGCCCAGAAATTGCATCCAAATATCGATATTTGTGAACATCGTGTCTCATTAGGAGAAACATGTGTTGGGGCTCCTGATTTCACGTCGATAATGTCAATATAGTTTGCATAGGATATGTTCCGTCCTCCAACTAAGATATTTTGGTTGCAGGTATTCCATTCCGTCAATATGGAATATTCAGTTGATTCCTGAAAAAATGGTTCTTTATGGATTAAGTTGCTGAGAAAAGCTGTAGAACTACTGTCACCAGATCCATAGTCGATATTTTATGGAAACATTTCCATAGATCATAGTAAGTAGTTGCCATTGTTGTCTATCTTCCGCCTGAATCAGAATTCTGGTTGCTTTTTCAGCAACCAAATTCTGTAAATAACCTTTTTTACTGGAACAAACCGAGTACCTCATATTTATGCTGAATGGACAACCAGCAATTAGAATATCCAAGTCGGTTTACGGATCATATTCCAAAGCAAGCGGTATCTACATTATTGACATGAAAACAGAAGCCCCAACACAACTTTCATCCGATTAGGTATGATGTTTGAAAATATCGATATTTGGATCCAATCATCTGGTTTGACGAGCCAAGGCGTAGTTCACGGATATTCATAAATAACGCTATCCTTTTCACGTCAAATTCGTTCTGAAATTCCGCTTCCCAGAGCTGAAAAAAATTTTCGAAATTTTTGGGTTGGCATCTGGGACCGAATAAGTCTCCTATTCAATATGTATTTGCTTCCTGTTGTTGCTAATTTTATTTCCAATTGGGTTGTGCCGTTCAACTGACTGATGTGATGCACATGTTCTCAAATAAATAAATAAGCATATTTTATGTTAACTCAATGCTAAATAGAATTTCGAAATATCATTGAAGTGGAATTTTTAAATGTAAATCCTCGGTGGTTATGATCAACCTTTTCCACCACAGAAACAATTGAAATTTAGTGACAAATGAAGAAAATAGATAAATTTCACTACTCACTTCTCTATGAGTATCGATCAGAGAGCTGAAGCTTGCCCTTGATCCGTGCCTGCCAAGTCTGCCGTCTTCCCCTGTGTCGCTTCCCTTGTACCTTGGCGTACCTGCAGCGGCCCTGGAAATTCTGTCGTTTTCCACACACTGCGTCAAGGGAATACCAAAAACCAGACCGCTTGGTGCATTGCCATCTGTAAGCAAGAATTGTGTCTCATTTCAGCTGATCCAAATTCAAGGAACCGAGAATTTATTCCGATATTTTTAATTGCTGTTGATGTTTACATTTCTACTCGTTGGGGTATAACAAAACTGGAGAATAAGCCAAAATATGTCAACTGGTGTTTAAACAGACTCTCGGTCCCAACAGATGTTTTTCGACCGCATATGACAACTGTGGGTTATTTGTTATCGAAGTTGCGAATTTGTTATAAAAATGGAGGTGAATCTCTCGTTGGGCACTGATTTCTATGCCGATCGATTGAATCTTTTGGTAATAATTTCATCGGATACTCAATACAAAAAGCGTCAGAAGTTCAGAATCATTTATTCAAGTTCTCGAATTGATTGATTGATTTCTCTATTTTAACTAGAAATGAAAAACTAAATATCAAAACTCTTATCTATACAGGGTGAGGGTTCAAATTGTACATTAATAATAACCCCAGATGCCTCCCATCATATAAACACTCTCTTCATTTACCATTTTTCCAGATTCGGAGCAGGTAAAAAAATACAGGCTGTCGAAAATTTCCGAAAAAATATGTCTTTCTTTGTAGCTTTGACATGGTTCTTTAGAATTAATTGAATTTTGGTGTGAACTCCAACAAGTATACGTACAGTAAGCAATTTCATCTCAATTCAAACGGTTTTCTGATTAAAGATTCCCTTATTCATTAAACTATAAGAAATTAGCATGAAGAAATAAGATCAAGTTTATTCTACTTCATTACAATAATCCTCAAACATTTTGGAATATTTAATTATTTTTTATATTTTTTCCTCAAACGAACCGTTTTAAAGAATTCTAGAGTTCAATTAATGTATTTAGATTAGTTCAGTGATTTCATATGAACTATATGGAATCACTCAACTAACCTAAAAACAAATTGATAATAATTCATAAATTTTATGGAAATGAGGATAATTATACAATTTTCAAAAAAGAATGGGCAGAATGAAATTGTGTAGAATCTCATGGTGGAAACAGCTGGATATTGCCAGAATATCAAGTGGCCAAATAATGTTTCAATGGTCGGGTGTAGAGAAATATTTCCTTCACAATAATACCGCAAAAAGGATCAAACCATAAGAATTAAGTGGGTAAATGAGTTTTCTCAAACATATTTCTTCGAATTTCAAGCAATGGATTGGTAATTCGACAATACACTCGACCCTCTTAATTGAACTGAAAACCTACTCTACAATTATATTTTCTATGTCGACTCTTCCTAAAGTTAATGTGTTTACGGCTGGCCTAACCACTCATAGTGAACAAATTAACTTCCGGAAGAATCTACTCAGTAGCTTGATAATTGTAGAGTATGTTTGGAGTTTAATTACGAATGCCGAATTAGTAAAAACTATCGAATGATTCCGCAGATATATACTCTTTCAAAATTTCACTTTCGCGATATTTCCAAAAACATGGATCGAATCGCCCTTCAATGAAAATTTCCACCTTGAACATTCAGCCAAAATGGATCTACAGAACAATGAGCAAAATAACTCTTCCATTCAACAAAATGCAGGAAGATTCTTTAATTTTTTTTGCTCATTGTTCTGTAGACCCTTTTTGGCTGAAACTTCGAGGTGGTATTTTTCATCGAAGGGGAATTCGATCTAGGTTTTTGGAAATATCGGGAAACTGTTATTTTGAAAGGGTATGTCTGCGAAATCATTCGATAGTTTTTACTAATTCGCCAATTCGACATTCGTGATTAAACTCCAAACTCACTCTACAATTATCCAGCTACTGAGTAGATTCTTCCGGAAGTTAATTTGTTCACTATCAGTGGTTAGGCTGGCCGTGAACACATTAACTTCAGGAAGAATCAAGATAAAAAATATATTTGTAGAGTAGATTTTCAGTTCAATTAAGAAGGTCGAATAAGCTTGAATGGGTTGAATTCGCCAATTATTCTTAATATAGTAATATCCAATCAAAATTCTGGATCGAATTGCAATTTAGTACTTGATCGAAAATTATAGCTTGAGGTTTATGCAGAATTTCGTGAGGACCATATGAAAAAATCTGCGTTTGGCAGGGTCAATACTTGCATAGATGATCGCTTTGGCAACAGAACAAGCACCTAAAAGCTCTTGACCCCACCTCAGTGCTCTTTTAGGTTTTTTTTTAAACCATAAAGACCATTTTTGACTCAAAACTCGAAAATCACAGATACTTTTTTTTGTTCTCCAGAACAAGCGCGAAATGAAAGAAAATAACTTCTTGCTCAATATGTTTCATTAAATAAAATGAATATCTGATCGAGTTAAAAAGTTGTTAAATATTGAGCTAAAATTTGAAAAACTGTTGTTAAGTAGTGAAGATTCCGATAAAAAGCTCCTGCACTACGGGAAAGTTCTGGTGAAATTTTCTGGGAATTGCCTCATGAAGCATATGTAGAACGTGAGAAGACGCCGCTATCCCGGATAATGTGGCTACAGGGTCTTAAGGATCCATTAAATGCTTCGACTATTCACCAGTAGATACCGTGAACGGTCGATGTAGCGGAATATTCTATACATTTTATGTTCCGGAAAATTCAGAGAATACATATTTTAGATTGAAACCGAGTCTTCGAGTTTTCGCTGTCGATAAGAATAAAATTTTAATATAATAGGAGATATGCATTTTGAAATATATGTATTTCTAATATAAACTTCCTGAATTTTTTATTGATTTGTTCCTCAAGAAAATCTGGAGATCTGATTGGGATGAAATGAAGAACTCGGTTATGAAGTGACGGTTTGGAGATTTCAGTGAAATTTAAATGAAATATGAAAATTTCCGAAAAAAATTTTTTTTTTCAAATTTTTCTATTGATAATTCTTCAATGAAAATTTCAATTGACTGTAGCACAAAAACATTAGGGCAGATTTGACCAAGTTCACGAACTTGACCGAGATATCAGTGAGGAAATGATAGAGCGCGTAAAAACTGTTTCATTCGATGAGATGAATCTTTGGTTGAAAATAATGTACAACTCAAAGACTCACCCTGTATATCAGAATTTATGGGAGTTGAATACAACAGGTATATCAGAGTTGTTCTAGAAGTCGTTACAGAATTTCGATCCCCGTACCATTGTATAAATATTATACAATGCCCGTACGTAATCTTGCACCCACTGGGCATGGTTGTGCCGTCTGAAGAACATTTCACGCTGCAGAAAAAAGAATTATCACGTGTCTTCTATTATGAAGAGTCAAAATACAAATCAGGACTTAATCATTTCGTGCGTGTTGGAGGCTTGATGTTGATGAAGAAATTAATCACAGACTGAAAAACAAAACCACAAGTAAAAAGAGTATTTGGTCTGCATATTGTATGGAATGGTGTCAGTTTATTTTCTGAATAGAAATTATAGCTTGTTATTCAAGAATGAGACTAGTTGTTTTTGTAAAGACGCAATTAAGATTTCTTAGCAACCTACGGTATCCACGAAAATATTTGCTTTTTTCTACATTGACGCACCACCAAATTTCCCAGTGCAATATGCAAAGCATCTTCTAATGTCTAAAATGCATTATTTCCATTTCAATGGAATAGCAACGTTCAAAGCCAAATTGTCCCACTGAATAGCAGGAATTTTTGGCTGAACTTGAAGTAAGTATGTGAACAATACATCTCATATCGCTTGGACTCGCTTGGAGAATTCAGCTAAATTATTACGGAGGATTGCACATTTAACAATGGAAATGAAATCTTTTTGCGCGCATGTTCTAGGAAACAAAAACTATCGTTTTTCCCGAATGTTTGTGGTCCCTAACGACTAGGTTGGACTCACTGATAACGAATACGATGTCAAATTCGATTTCTGATAGCTGAGGACACGATAACCATCGAACGGAACGAGCTAGCAAATTTAAACTTTCAGGATAGGTCGTGCGTCAAAATGTCGCAGTTGAGTTAGTTAATGGTCAAAATCGGCTGAACAATGTCGAAGTTATGGCCGTTTGAAGTTTTCAGATTATTTCCTCGATATCTCAGCTGGAGCGATCGGATTGAAACTTGGTGATCAGTTGGAATGTGCTGACGCACAACGAATAGCAAAATGTCGTTGGTTGATAATCTGTGCAAAAGAATGTTTTGTAATTTCTTTGGAAAAAAATAATTTCTTGAACTTTATTCGTCGGGTTGGAGAATCAATTCGCACAGATCTTGAAACCTGTATTTGGCAATAGTATGCCAAATTTCAGTACGATCCGATTATAATTCTGGGAGATATTGGGAAAAAATATGTCAAGTTTTGTTTCAAATACTCATGGTTTTGCACGCATGTTTTAGGGAAACAGTGTGCTATCGCCCTGTCCAAATGTCTGTAATTTCTATTTCTTTGCCGAAAATTGTTTCAAAGGCTAGGCTGAACTCATTGATGTTGAATCCGGAGTCGAAATCGATTCTTTTCGGCCGGCCGTTCGTATGCACAATTACAGACGTACGTAGAATACTGTCGGGTTGAAACTTTCAGGGTAGATGGCATTTCAAAATACCATGGTTAATGGGCTAAATCAGCCTAGCGGTTTTGGAGTTATAGCAATTTGATATATTGATTATATTATCCTAATATTGCAGAAACTACTGAAGCGATTGGGTTTAAACTCGGCAGTTAGTTGCAGAATAAGAGCGCGTAACTCTAAGCAGAAATTGTACTGCTAGTAAACTCGAAAAAAATTTAATTTTTTTTGGAAACTTGACAACATTTGAAAATAATTTTGCTCAAACCTAGAGCTTCATATTCCACTGTACTGTAGCAAATTGAGGATTGATACGTCATAATTCACGGAGATAGTGAGGAAAAATGTGTCAAATTTTTTTTCGGTATCGTTGTTTCTTTTCAGAATAACTCGAAGAATACTTATTCAATCATTTTGAAACTTGGCAGCTTGTTTGAAAATGGTGAGGGACAACTTTGAACCATATTTCGTGATAGTCGTGTCATTTGAACAATTCGAAAAAAAAATCAAATTTTTTTTTTCAAATATCCAATATTCTGCAATCTTATGATCATATTATTCTCCTGAAATTTTGTATGAGCCTTCCAGCTTCCATTTATATGGAACAGAAAAAGGACTTTCCATTCAGAAGTGTCCAATTTGGCTCATTCTGTACATGTGCAGTTTCGAGGTAATTTTACTCGATATCTCAGGAATCACTGATAAGAATAGATCGGGAAAACATTTGTTTTTTCCTTGGTATCGTTGATAATCACGAGAAAGCTCAACAAATATTGATCAGAGCATAATGAAACTTGATATTTAGTTGGCGATGATGATGCGTAAACTCGTGCAATTCGTATTAAACAAAACATCACCAGGAGGTAGAGCCGCGAATGGTAGATCAGTGCTTTGGCAACGTACTTGAATATGCGCGCAAATCACATCACGTTAGTGATTTTTCAGAATCTTTTCAACATTACTGCTGAGGAGTATTTCCCAATTCAATCAGAAACATATGAATACTTAAAAAATGATGCCTAACTGTGCAAATTCATTTTCAATATCAGAGTTCAGTTGAAGAAACTAGCATGCATGTGAGACAACCAACTCCATTAAGAAATGTGGGTATCGAAGCTTCAGTAGATCATACTGATCCAAAACTTGGGCTTTATCAATTCATAAAGGGAGACACTTTCATACAGCATTAAAACTGATTTTTTTTTAATGTACACCAATCGCACCATACATAGGTTCGAATATAAAAGGAGCTAGTGTTTCGAGCAATGATATGCGATGTGAACATAAGCTCTCCTTTTTTCGACAATCCGAAAGTTCGGACCTGTGGTACCAACAGAAAAGTGCTACATGCCATACAGCCTACAAGGGACCATTCAAGGAAAATATTTTTTGACTGAAAATAAAACGAAATTCAATTTTCCGATACTCTAAACCTCCCAAAATTCACCTTTGGTAAATACGTTTTCTCTCAAGAGAGTAATTCAGCGACGTTTATCAAACGAATTGTGTATTCAAGAAATACAATTTCAAACTATGTCTAGCAAAACCATCTGTTGCAATAATTGCATGATTGTTATTTGACAACATCCTAGGATGAAACCATATACCATGATATATGGCTGAAAGGCAACTCCAAAGCACCTATTCGGAATATTTTGTTTCCCTACTCCGACAAAGATACTCAAAATAATGAACGATCTGTTCACATATATGTTCTCAACTTATTCATAACACACGTATTAACAATACGATATATTTCGCTGAAAGTTTAGACACGGCATTCTGTACTTGACATGCGAAATTCCCCGAATAGATCTAGTATTCTATTATTATCCGTCTTGCGCTCATATTTATATAAGAAACACGTTTAATTCGGTGAGTACACTGAAATTTAGGCAAACAACATGCTGGCCATTTCAAATCAACAAAAAGTTTCTGCCTTTATCAACATGAGGACCGCATAAAAGGCATATGCTCGATTTCCATTATTCTTTTTACAATTGAAAATACTTTGCCCTAGAAATTTGTACGGGATGATACTTGATGATAAGCATGTGAGGTGAAAATCATTTCTTATTTTGTAAATAAGATGTCAAGTTTTCTCTTCGTGATATTATACAGCCATTTACGGGCAAATTCGCCACAGTCGTTGAAAACGCTTTGACAGGCCGATATTTGTTTGGAAGGGCACACTCTTTGGCACATAATTCATTAGTGAAATAGACACCCCCTGAACGGGGCGGCTCCCACCCTCAAATTTTGAATTTGAAAGATAGGTGGTGTCATACCTCATATGAAAGCTTATAACGTCAGCTTTCTATTTTTGTACTTTTTACGAAAATCGGATCGAATTTGGCTCATTAAGGGATATTCATAATTTACATGAGAACTTTTCCTGAGTCTTGATAAGAAATGAATATTTTTTTGAGTTGTAATTATTTTTGTATTTTAAAGCGACGGGTTCCTAATAATTGACTTCTAGAAGTGAATTAGCCACCACCTAAGCGGGGTAGCTACATCTCTTGAATTTTTAAAAAGGAGGATCGGCCATGTGATACATCATTTGAAAGCTCAACACTTTAACTTTTCATGATTTACAGCTTTTTGTACAATTGAGTTGAATTTTAATAATTCATGGTTATTCATCATATCCCCTAAGAATATTACCTGATTCATGATCTTGCATGGACTTTTCTGAAAGATGTCATATTTTTTGATTTTATTTATTATTTCGTTCCTTGAGTTACTAGAATCAGCAAATATTCCTGCGAAAAACTCAAAATGTCCTCACATCAGGAAAATTAAAAGAAAGTTCAACTTAAGTTTGAAACTCATACTTTGTGACTTAGAAATTCAATTCAATTGTACAAAAAGCTGCAAATTATAAAAAGTTGAAGTGATGAGCTTTCAAATGATGTATCACGTGGACAATCCACCTTATTAAAAATTCGAGAGGGGTAGCCACCCCGCTCAGGGGTAGGCCTCATTTTGACTTCTTTAAGTCGATTTCTTAGAACCCATAGCTTTGAAATACAAAAATAATCACAACTTCATATTCATATTCATTTTTTATCACGAATCAGGAAATATCCCCATGAAAATTATGAACATCCAATAAATAGTCAAATTTGATCCGATTTTCGTGAAAAGTACAAAAGTGAAAAGCTGACGTTATGAGCTGTCATATTAGGTATGACACAATCTATCTTCCCTATTCAAAATTTTAGGGTGGGAGTCGACCCGTTAAGGGGGGGCTATTTCACTGATGAATTATGCGTCAACAAGTGTCCCCCTCCAAACAAAAATTGACCTGTCTCGGCGATTTTGACAACTGTGGACAAGTCGCCCATAAATGGCTCTGTTTCGTTTTCAATGGCCAACTCTGTATATAATTACTGTGGGGCGCTCCATTAATAATGTTGACTTATTACATGACCTCTATATAGAGGAGCTTGATATTCACAAAAAGCTCTGCCGTGAAGGCAGCAGCTTTTGCGCGCATGTTCAATGTAGATGACCGCTTCGGCAACGAATTTGAACATTCGCGCAAAAGCGGCTGCCTTCACGGCAGTGCTTTTCTAGATTTCTTTACGATGAATTACTGGATTTCAATAGACGACTTCTGCCCAAGTTGCCAACCCACAATTTTCTTCACAAATTTACTATCACTGGGGAACGGTAATTCCAGGACAAATTCGACATGATAAGGTTCGCGTTATTTATAAATATCCGTAAGAGATGCCTCGGCTCCTCAAACAAGATAATTCCTTCCAAATATAAGGTTTTGTTAAGATCATCTCTGATTGTCTGAAATTTAAGTTGGGATTCCTGATTTCATGTCAATAGTATCAAATTTATATTATTTCGGTTGCCGGTTTTCCATTCCGTAAATATGAAATATTCGATTTATTGCTAAATTCAACAATCAACATCATCATCAACATCAATTGATTGATGAAATAACGTTCTTTCTGTCACCAGAACGACAGTCAATGTTCTACGGTACCATATCCATAGCATAGAACAATCTTTATTTACTTTATGATCCATAGAACATAGAAGGGACAACAATCAACAATGGAAAAATTACTAGGTATGGTCTATGGATCATAAGGTAAATGAAGATTCTTCTATGCTATGGATATGTTTTTATGAAACATTGATTGTCGTTCTGGTGCAAAGACTTAATATGTCTATGTTCTGGTGACAGAAAGATTGCTTTTTCATCAATCAAATTCCGTAATTGACCTTTTTTTCAGTAACCAATCGAATATTTCATGTTTACAGAACGGAAAACCAGCAACCGAAATAACCAAGTTGATCTACGGAACATATCCTTTATGAACTTGACACTATTAACATGAAATCAGGAATCCCAACTTAAATTTCAGCCTAACAAAATCCTATATTAAGAAGGAATCATCTTGTTTGAGTAGCCGAGGCATCTTTTACGGATATTCATATATAACGCGAACCTTATCATGTAGAATTTGTCGTAAAATTCTCGTTCCCCAGTGATAGTAAATTTGTGAAGAAAATTGTGGGTTGGCAACTTGAGCCGAAGTCATCTATTCGATCTAATCTGTATTTTTGGAAATATTGGAAAAATAAAATTTTGAATGGGTATATCTACGGAATCATTGGGACGATTTTACCCATTCACGAATTCGGCCTTCGTAATTAAGGTCCAAACCTTCTCTACAAATATCGAGTTTCTTTCGGAAGTAATTGTGTTTACGCTCCGGCCGTTTGGCAGATATACTCATTCAAAATTTCATTTTCCCAATATTTCCAAAAATACAGATTAGATCGTATTTAAATCCAGTTCTTCATAGAAAAATGACAGTTTGGAGGTTCATACAAAATAAATGAAGATAACATGATGAGAAGACCACAGAATATTGAATATTTGAAAAAAAAAATTTTAATTTTTTTGAACATGGGTGCAATCTTTTTTATTTCAAGCACAAGGACGCCGTACATTATTTATCTGAATGAGACGGAAACAATGATCTAAAACTCATTTTCAGAACTTACTATGGAATGATAGTTTATTTCTAAAAAATATTTTTCAAAAATTCCAGATTCTTCTGTTCTTAACATACCGGTGAATAATTCTATTTCAACCGCAAAAACTGTCCGGATAGCTGAGAAGAATACTGAAACAACTCAATTTCATTTTTCTTTGGCCTAGGAGATCATTTAATGATCTATGTATTCCATTTTTTCATGTTTATCTTGGATATCGATAAATAAAGCTGCAGAAAATACTGAGCTTTCAGACCTCCACTTTATTTTTTATGAGTCTATGTGTCTCAGTTGGAAACAAAGATGAAATCAACAAAAATAAATGAAGGATATAATTTTCGCCGCTCTTATTCTTCATATCGATAAGATATATCCAGAGCGTCCCATTAGGAGAGAAGAAATTTGCCACATAAGCTTCCAATGATTTGGAAGCCGACTTGAAATCAATACTAATATAATATGCACCAACCTCAAATTTTGAATAATAGTAAGAGATCAATATCGCTGACGTAAATATTTTATGCTGGAAATATCGAAACCCATCAGGAATTCCGAAAAAAGATATGAGGTGAAACTTGTTTAGAGAAAATACAACCCAAGCGCCAATCTTTCCCTTCTGTAGAAATCGAAGTAAATGTGGTTGAATAATATGGAGAATTATATATTCATTTCTGAGATACCGATTAACGCACCCTTTTTGTCGCTTCCTATATATTGCATTCCTACACAAAAACATGAATATAAAAAACATAGAATGAACAAAATTTAGTGGATTCATGAATGCTCCAAACAAAATTTAACTGATTCTAATGAAAATAATAAAAAATAAACTGATGAATGAATTGATGATGATGAAACTTGTATTTTTGCATTATAAATTCGGACATGTTCATTGTTTTATATTTTTCGAGGAGATTTTCACTTGAAATGCGCAGTATTCAAGATACTTTGAGGTCATCTCAGTATTCATGTTTTGATGGAATCAAGTATATTATTCCGTGATTCACCTTTCACAATGAACAAACAGGAAAACCCCATAACACATTTCATTTAAGTCTAATAAACACTGCAATATATGCGTTTTTTCAATTCTCGGTGATGACATTCTTATAAACACTATGCAAAACCGAGTTATAAAATTCTGTTTCTACTGCAGTGTTGACAGGAGATCCGTTGAATGAAAGGCCAAGTTTGAAATGAAAACACATCCCATCGAACAAAAAACGAATATTTCTAGACTTCCACATCTCCTCAACAGCATATATATTATTTTGTCTCTTTGAGCGATGAACAGTTTTATTGGAAAATTCTATGCAGTTCATTCCCGCCAAAAAAATTGCACGCTCATTCGAAGATATAGCAGGCATTCACCCCATCCAACGCAGCAAAAAAATTTTGCGATTTTTTAATGGTCTGATTCGGCCCAAATTTTGCTTACACTTTGCGGCCGTCATTTTCCAAAGAAGTATATACGAGATTTCGATTCGATGGTGTTGGCTATGCTCGAGATAAGCAGAAAAACATTCAGAATGCTATATCTAATTCGAAAATCACAGTTATTCGGAGTGAATCATAACGCAGTAGCTGCTGAGAACAAATGTAGAAACACAAACAGGTTTCCTATCTATTTTTTTATTATGTCACTTATTGATCAAGCTCAACGAAATAAAAATATTTTCGGCCTCAGACGGTTATCCATTTTCTCAGGGCGGGTCACAATTTTGATTTTTTTAAGTTAACCTACTGTTTCAAAACTTTTTCGATTTCTAAGGGCCACTTGCAGCTTATTACAAAACCATAGATTAAGACCATAACCAAGGTTTAGGTAAAAAAATATCTTGCACCGTCACGAAATCCTCTTTTAATGGCCTTAACTGACTGTTAAATTAAAGCCCTGGAATTTGGGGGTTTAAAAGAAGGATTAATGGTAAGCTTCGAAATCTAACCCTACTTTCGAGCGATTTCGCACAAGTTTGACATTTTTCTGGAGGTAAGCTCCAGTTTGTTTACATTCTTGTTTGTTTACATTGGACATTCATGAAAAAATCGTACGAGTTAATGGGTTTGATAATCAAATTTGGATTAAAAGTTATTGAATTTCTGATGATATTCATGAAAAATGATATAGAGAGATAATGATAGCGGCGGTAGCTCAGTGGTTAGAGCACTAGCCCCATGATCGTAAGGTCTGGGGTTCAAACCCTTGGCCGGGAAATAACTTTTCCGGTTTTCAGGGGACCGTCCAACCATTCTCTGTTGGGTAAACAATTAACAGTGCTGTTCCTAACGTGGCGCGAGGAATTAGTAACAAAGCCTACACAGAACACACCCGGTATCCTAACTCGCACAAGCTTAAAGCTTCTGAGGGGTTTCATTGAAGCCTAGGATAGTCGGAAAAAATACAAATACAAATACAAAATGACATCAGTAGGCATTGATTCGTATCTTTTGAAGCATGAAGAATTAACATCAGTATTTCGATTGAGTTCGTAAACTCAATGGTATTTCTTAGAAGCCTTCAACTATTTGAAATGATAAAGTTACAATGATATGTGTATTTATTTCCAAGAGCGAATAGCAGAATGAAATCGAAGACATATAAGGAATGAAAAATCTTAGTTTCATAAGATTCTTCAGTACTATTTTATTTAGTGATGTATTACGTGGAAAGCTATCATATACTACTTTTTCATTGTGCAGGTGCTGTCTCTGTGCTATCATTCTCCTCGATTATATATTAACTGGACTCAAAATATAACTACAAGCGGATTAATGTAAAAGAAATTGCATCCTCGTGTTAGTCGATCTTCAAACGTACACCTTCGTCAATCCATCCATACATGATACTTCAATATTTATAGTGAATACTTTGTATTCTGCGGATCACACATTAGAGTTTTCATTATATTTGACCTAAAATTAACTCAATTCATAATATACATATCGAAAACAAAATCATTCAATAGGAAGTCTATCCTTAGGTAATCTGTTCCTTATCCGAAAGTTGTTTCGGATAAATCAATACTATTTATTTTTTCATTTCACAAACGTCAGGATTGTAATTCTATGCAGAAGCTGAAATCTTATGATATTACAAAATATAAGTTTACTTGAGTATATATCTATGAATTTGAATAATGTTCAAGGCCTGATGCAGAAGTAAGAGCACAGGTCTGTAGTAAGAGATCCCTAGTCTTAATGATAATGAACAAGTCGGGAAAGTAACATGCAATATTTTTATGGAAGCTATAAAGTCTGTCAGATATATTTTTTCGGTGGGTTTTCCAATAGATGCATGCATCTTGATTTTCTATATCTTATGGAAATATGGTAGAACCCATAAAATAAGTTTCATCATTTGAATTAAAATATTTCATCAATTAGGGTTAAAATAAACAACATGAAACTAGTCACAAGTACCAATTCATGAGAAAGTAACTAGATTTGTAGATTAACTTTTATCTTGTTACATTCAGCCTCGGTGCAAGCCGGATATTTAAACCAGAGCTTTAGAAGTTTATCGTCGCTTAACTAACTGAAGCTTAAGACGAAAACGGTGCAATTGGCCCTAATTTTCTAATTTCGGTAAATACTGAGTTCAAAAGTTCATTTAGCCGATACACTGATACATATAACCAACAGATGGTTCCACATTCTTCACAGATCTTTTTTCTATACGAAGTAACTCTCAGTAACCGATGAGTTTTGCCGTTATCATACTGGGTTCTTATCCAATTACTTTAGTCTAAGTAGAACCTTCTCTGTTGAGAAATTCGGAGGCTTAACTTGAAGTTGTCTTAGAGTATCAATCAAGCAAGAATCTTTTACTGTCAACTCCCGCACAAAGACCTCTTTTTGATCAGTGTGTCTGACATCCTACACAAGGATCCCAGTACGGTGAAGGGATATTAATTCACCTTTTCAAAAGGATATATCCTCCTCTTCATTGCACCCAATAATTCAATAATGATAATTTTATTTTAAAACGTTGAAGGAGACGAAAACATTATTTCTTACCCTTATCTCCATCTTTCCGACTGGTGTCGAAAATTGAGGTAGTTATGGCTTTTCTTTTCAACAAATGTGGTCTTCGTTTCTTTGGTGCGGCCGTTCCAGTGGTTTCTATAAAATGAATACCAATGTGAGAATAATATCTAATATATCTCATTATTATTTCATCATTTCATGATGATGATAGGGTATGCTATAGTGAAGCGCCAAATAATAATTTCGAAAATAATGTAAATGGTGCAGAAGGAATCAGGAAAAACACTTCCTAGAAGAAGGAAGATCATACAAACTGTTGCAATGATGTCATTATCCATTTGATGATGTGAGCAGAAATTTCTTAGAATCGCGAACTCGAATTCATCTCACCCAGTTTTGAGTGCAAAATAATAATCAAATATTTTTTCTTTCCATCAGTTAGCCTCTTTCCTCCCACAATTCTCAGTTCTATAGGCTGATTACAATATACTCATTACTTATCCTGAGGCAACCTAAGTTTACCTGTTATCTCCAACAATTATAGATATGAAAATATAATTAATCACTAGTCGAATAAAACACAAATGAACTGATTCCTGCTCACTTTGAATCGGAGCATTAAAACTTCTTCAGATTTAAGAAGGAGGTTATGAAGCTATACTTGAATGTTATTTAATGATCTATTGAAGTACGTCAGTGGATCTTACCTGTTGGAATTTTTATATTAACTCCTAAGTTGAGAGCCTGTAATTTTGCGATGGCAACTTTTTGTAGAACTGTCCTTTCGATTTCCGAAAGTTGCAACAGGGAACAATCGCCTAGTATGACTTGTCTTCCAGAAACGCTGCTCCATACGCAGCTGCCCTAGAAAAAATCGATATTTGAATGAGAAAAGCAACTATCATCCTTAGTATTTAGAATTAAGGCATTCTTCAGTTTATCTGACTAAAAGGCAGGGAACGTGTAGAGTATTATCGGCAGCCAGGATCTTGATCTAGCGCGATCGAGTGTACCAGATCTGACTAGGTTCCTACCGCCTGGCATACAGGGCAGTATCATAGCAACGCCGAGAGCGTTCATTAACGAATAGAATAGAAGCAGCCGCCATCTAGGGTGGTGTAATAAGTGACACCCGACCCGGCAGATTGGGCACCCGATATGCCGAGCCCTTGAGGTTGGCCTTTTTACGAGCCAATTTTGTCAGTTGGATTCTTTCAACAAACATTGGATTAAGTTCGTAACTGGTAAAAATGTGCCCAAATCTTATTGATTTCAAAAGAACGCGTCGATTAAGTTGACTCATTTGAGTTTCCATCTGGATATACAAAATGCTAAGAAAGCAATGATGGAACGTTAAAAATTGGTGGATTTCATAGTGGTTATACAAAGCCTTCAAAGACTACTACACAGTAAGATGGAAATTATAATTTTGATAAGTATTTTATCGTTCTCCTAGAAACTACTTATTTTCTTACTTCTTACTTATGTTGATGATCTCGACTGAGAAGGTAGCTATATGATTTGTATCGGTATCTAAAACAAATTTTGAGACTGAGAGCAAAAAATACCACGTGGTGCTCCATTACGACTAGGCAACACAGCCACATTCAAGAGTCATTAAACCTCGTTAATATCTCAAGGTCTGACATCTGGACGCTGTCTACATCCTTCAACGTTGCCAATAGCCTCGTGAAATTTTAGAATTCGGAAAAATTTCGACATCTATAGGAGAAAACGGGGCTTCAAAGAGTATTTTTTGAACATGGTTTTTTTGAGATGTACTTATTTTTTGTGAGATGGCGCAATGTAAGGTATTTTTACTCCATTTCAGTTTTCATTCTCCCGAAAATTATTGATTATAAAAAGTGGCAACATTGCGCATTCTTACAATTTTTTTTCCAACCATTTGAAGTTGGTTTGTAAAATCTGGTTAGAGAATGAGAGCTAACTGGTCTTTGTGGTCAAAGCAGGTTTAATAATATCGGCTCTAAACGAAACACAATTTCCTGGTTGAATATATGCTTGGATAGGCAGATTAGTATTATAAATTTCGCTTTTACGCGCTTGTTCTGGGGAACAGCGCGTTATCATTTCGTCACGATGTCTGTGCTTTTCGAATTATGAGCCGAAATTGGTCTCAAACGACTAGGTTGGACTCACTGATGAAGAATCTGTGGTCAAAATTGATTCTGTCCGTCCGGCCGTGTGCGCTGTAACTTTCAGGTTAGGTTTAGATCCGGAATATCTCAGTTGAGTTTGTTAATGGGCCGAATCCGTCAAATGGTTTTTGTGCTACCGCCATTTGAAATTTTGATTTTTCAATAACTCGAAAAATATTTATCTTATCGAAATGAAACCTGGTTGGAATATGAACATGATAATTCTTGAATCATCATTCAGAATTCAGAACAAAATGCTCAGATTTTTATTTTACCGTTCGTGAGGATCAAGATTTTCATTGCCTAGCCCGTAAACATTTCTATATTCCATTCTTTGATTACTATTTATGGGTGAATCCTGTTTGTATTCCTTGTACAACCATAAATAAATGAATCATATCAAATCACAAAAGCGTACTTCGTTCCAATTGTTTCGAGGAGGTGAAAAGTTGATATTAGATCTTAACTCATGAACTGAATAAGGGAAACAGCCGCCATTTTGCAACCCTAGATAACCTTAATATTGGGGTATTGACTCATTCAATGAAGTGAAGGGCAAATCTATGGCCAAAAATATTCGATTGCCTTTACTAGTCGATTTCTGAAATGAATTCGAAAATATTAAATGTTCACCATTAAAACAATGTAAATATCGTTATTATGATCAAAGTTCTCTGTTTTCGATTATTATTAATAAACATAAAGAGTAGGGGTTTTCACCCATAAACTCAAATTTACAAAATTAATTGGAATTCATAAACTACAAAAGAAACAATAGAGAAAAAGCACATATTCACAGTCACTCAATAATTGGTCTGGTCTCGAATGAACTTGTCGAGTCGGTTCTTGAAGGAATTCACCGAATTTGCACCAACAACACAATGCGGCAGCCCATTCCATCCCTCGAAAACTCTATTGGAAAGAAACGTTTGTCGCTGTGTGGTCCTGAAATTTTCTTTCGCCAGTTTGAAGGCATGGCCACGGAGTTATGTGCTGCTTCTCATGTAGAGATGATCTAAACTTACACCAAAGAACCCACGCAGAGCCCGAAATGTCACAATAAGATCACCTCTATCCCGTCGATCCTCAAAGGTTTGCAGATTAAGCATTCTCAAACGAGCGTGGTAGTCTGGTCTTATTATCCCAAAGGGGATCCTTGTATTCCAACGCTGTACAGACTCGAGGAGAAGTTGGTCACTCCTGAGAGAAGGGTACCACACAGGTCCAGCATACTCCATCAAAGGACGCACATAGCTACAATAAAGTGCCCGACAAGTTGCCAAGCTGCAGCCACTAAACGATCTCCGAATCATGTAGGTCATCTGTCTGGCCCTAGGTGCGACAGCCGCCACGTGGTGAGACCAGCTCAAATCATGGGACACTGTGATGCCCAGATCACAGAATAGAGAAGTATTACAGAAGCGACACTCTCCCTTTTTCAAAGTCCCAAATTTTCATGCGCATGCTTCAATCCGCCATTTTTTTGTTAGTTCCAAAGTGTTTATGTTTACGTTTAAATAACTTAGACTTCTTGATTCGTTTTGAATATTATTTTATTATTTGCATTTACCATGAGTGGGAATAAAAAAGATGGATGTCTGAGCCTACAAGAGACGGTAATTGCACGTTATTCGATTCACCAAAAGAATCTGGAAGGTAGGAATAATTCGATACTAGGGACGATGTCGAAATCTTATGACTATTATTTTTCCAGAATAAACCATTGGTTAACAGTATGTGTTCGGGAAGATCTATTTGGAAAAACCCTCTCCCAGTTGAAAGCATATAGGATTTGTGCTGTACATTTCGAGTTGATGTACAGGAGGAATATGCCCAGACCGAATGTCGTAGGAAAACTCTTATTCACACAGGTTTCATGACATTCGAGATTTTCTTATTTATATTCCTTATACCCATTAGATTAGAAATTATATTTATTTATTTTGTAGCTCTAACTGTCGGTTTCACAAAACCTTTGACGTCTGATCAACTCATTGATTAAGGTTTGCATTCGATGGTTGGATTGAAAATGAAGTGGAATCAAGCACAGAATTCACTGCTGACTGACAATCACGCCCTTGATCTGGCAATCAAAGTTTTGGGAAACCGGCCGTAGGAAAAATTGTAATTATTTCAAAGATCAAATATGTGATCTGGAGATTAGGGAATATCCCTTGCTATACTCACATTAACGAATGGAAAACTTTAGAGTGTATATAAAATATATCACTTAAAACCAATTTTATCTTTTCAGATATGGTCATTGATGTTGATGTAGTGCCACCACGAGGGAACCAGTATAGTTTGTGCGACTCCTACGGCAATATCAAGTAGGTATGAAAGCATTGTTTCAGATGCTTTAATCTGTAATTTATCATATAGAGCTTCTAATTTTAGGTTTGAATTACATATATTCGTAACAACCCTTGATGAGATTTCCAGAATAGTGCCTTGAACATTATATTTGGTTGTTTTTCAGGTATTTACAGTACCCTAGCCTCAATCGAAGACAGATCATCAATTGATGACGGACCATCAATTGGTGAGGAAATAGCCTCATCAGTAGGAACACAAATTGCTGCGTCTTTGAGTTCATACAGCCCAAGGAAGCAAAAACTTAAAGAAAAAGTGAGAGCCCTCAAAAGAAAAATGAGGAAAACATCTGAAGGAAGAGAGGAGGGGCTACTAATGACTTTGGATCAATTCCACGAAATCTACCTTAGGTTTCTGCCTCAGGAATAAGCTGATTTTGTGAGCATGCAAGCAGAGTTGAACCTGCATAAAGCGAAGGGTTGGAGATATAATGCAGAATATGAAGGAATTCGCTTTATCTCTGTATTTCCTGGGACCAAGCGCTTATAAATTTTTTGAGAAACTCTTCTATTTATCTTCTGTGAAGAGCCTTGAAAGAATCGCCAAAGAACTTCTGTTTAAACCAGGTTAATGTTTTCATAATTTTCATCAAACTAATTGAACATTTCATTGTCCTAAAATTTCATCAAATAAATTGTTATATGCACACTATGATAATATATGTATGTTGGAGTATATGATTTGAGTGGTTTTATTTGTTGAAATAAATATAAGGAATAAAAAGGTAGTGTTAATTTTCTGGAAGATGCTGGGTTCCTCGAAGACTTCTGCACGCTTTCATTCACAACGATTAATTGAACATTACTAAAGTGGAATTAAAATTTATTAGGACTTTGTTTTGCGTAGTTTATAAATTGTCTCTTTTGAATAAAGAATGGCATAGTACGTTGAAATTAATGAATAATATACGGTGAGTATAGTAATAAAGTTCATTTGATTAATAGAGAAATGGAAAATCACCAGATGAATTAGGTTGCATTCGTCCTGAATTAAAATATTCACCTCCTGTCCAGAAAGCATGTCGTTCAATCAAGATATTTTTTCTATGAAATGATTGAAGGCTTCTTCATTTCAAATAATAAACTGAGTCAGCGTTTGCCTTATTAGTACGATTTAAAAAAGAATATTGTATAATACAATAAGGCGATGATGTATTCCACGCAAGATAATTCAAATAAGGTAATGAAATTAAAAATAAGGAGACAGTATTTAGTATCCACGAAATATTTTGTGGAAACTATTTTTTATTGAAATGAGTTTCTACCGAGTAAAGACACAAACTATCAAACACAAGGTAATAAAAGTAACACGTAGCCCATTAAATATATCAATTCCACAAATTTTCGCCGAAAAAACGTAGAAATAAAACAACTGCATCCATAAAATTATTCAACGCAGTTATGTCTGAAATATCGGGCAGTAATAATACATATAACATACATAAGTATCCTTGTGTAATTTCAAATTCGCCGCCTACCAGCCATTTGGTTAGTATTCAAGGTCACGAATTTTGGGTACATCGATAACAATGGAAATGTCAAAGAGTGTCGCTTCTGTAATACTTCTCTATTCTGTGCCCAGATCGTTGTAATGCTCAACGGGAGTCAAGCGGTGACCATCGACCATCGATTTGGCGAAAATTTTATATTCGACACACTCTGGAAGAATGTTCAAGAAAAAGTAGGATAAAGATTCGACAAAATAATCGATGACGTCGAATCTCAAGTTTAGAACACACTGTATAACATTTTCCCACATCAGAATCAGCGAGATTTAAAATACTAATCAACTACTCCTAGCATAAGGGTTAAACCTAATAAAGAGCTTGTTGAATGCTATACACATACAAAATATCAAATATAATGATATGCCACCAAGTTTCGAGAAGACATACTTCGAGTAGAATTTCAGGAATAAAAGTGAATAGATGATCATCCAGGGTGCTGTGTGTATAAAGTTTAGTATGATACGTGCCATTTTTCCGAGAATTTATTACAAAGGTTGTAAAAAATTTCACGGATGTGTAGCAAACTCACCTTATGGGAAGTGTAGATATTATAAGGCATAATATTATTCGGACAAGACCGAAAATATACCCGAGTCGTATGAATATAGCACATTGAAAATGAAATTAGGAATTTTACATGTTCTGACTCATGAATTTTCGTGTGTAGGACTATATTGTATTCTCTGAATTGTTCTTCTGCAATATTATCACCACCCTCTTCGAAAAAATATATTAGGTACGATGTAAACTATTTATTGTTGTAATAACAATATATGGAACAAATTTGTCTGCAAATTCTTCGCCATAATCATCACGAAAATACTCAAAAAATCTGCAAACGTTTGAAGTGACCTAAGAAACTAGGAAGAAGATAGCAATAATAAAATTTATGAAATATCAATGAAATTACCTTAAAATCCTATTATTAAATATATTAGAAAAGCACTGACCAGAAGTGAGGAGTTTCAACGGGGTTGTCAATTCAGAAGCCATACTTTCTCGAGAAATTTTGCGAGAACATTCATGCAATCATTTTCAATGAAGCAATAAACCTTAATTCTATTAGATGCGAACTTTTGATCCTATTAGGAAAATGAAATTTCGAATAGCCATGCTGCAAATTCAACTGGCATATCTTCACTTACTCCGAAAATTTAGAATTCCCTCAATATCCTTTCACTCTATTCTAACTTTCTTTGTATTCTTGTGTGATTCTTGTCATCCTGACATAATACATGTCACAAGTTTTTCACTTTATTCCCGATATTTTATTAGATTTCTAGTTCGAAATGAACAATTATGGATCTATGGGAGATGATTCCCCAATAAAGGGGCCTGTAGCGTTCTTCGTTTATCTGAGGATCTGAAAATCATCGCTTGGAGGACTGAACCTGGTCGAAAGACCCTCTCGGTCATGAGCAAATGTAGGTGATATTATTTACTGCTTCCTTCTGGTTTTCTCTCCCTCTTTCTGTTTCAGATATTATGTCAAGATATTTTGTCGAAATGAATTCAAGATGACGAAAAAATTATTTTCAAATGAAAAAGATGCCATCCATCTTCTATAAACAAATTACTACACTTATACGGGGAGACAGAATTTTTCCTGAAGTTTTTATCTGTGCTCTTGTATCATACGCAAATATGTATGGTAACCCGTTTACATTTCCTCTGCTAACACTGTGATATATCTTAGAATTGTAATACTCGTTCTCAAAAGAATATATATATATATATATATATATATATATATATATATATATATATATATATATATATATATATTCTTGCCGGAAGGATGTCATCGAATTTGATAACTCGGCATTTGAGGAAATTTTCGGATCAAATTCGGATAGTAGATTGATTCATTTGAGTGAAATGATAGTAGTTCTCTTCACTGTTACAAGCATGAAAAACCTCGCAAAATATAAGTTGTCTGAAATACGCATTCATCACTAACTTGTCCTTAAGGAGCAAACCTTACCACGTGTTGGTAAATTACTGCTCGGCAACACAGCCACATGCAAGTTTCATTGAACCTCGTCAATATCTCAAGGTCAATATACCTTCTCGCTGTCTGCCTAATTTGAAGTTGTCAATAATCGCGAGAAATATTGAAAATGCGTGGAATTTGGAAGAAAACGCGTTGTCGTTCGTTTATGTACCTTATTCTTCAATGAGAATTCGCGATGTTAGTTATTTACCATTTTTCACTGCATTCCAGTTTTATTTTCCCGAAAATTCTCGAATATAAAAAGTGGCAACATAACGTATTCTCACAATTTTTTTAAACCATTTGCAACCAAAAAATATTTCGAAACAAACGATCTCTGGCCTCCGAAAGTCACCCCGTTTTATTCCAGGTCTTGTTTGCTATTAACAGGATAACGGTACGAAGAAAACATATTTCGAGTAAGTTATGACTTTTTCTGCAATTTTCATTATTATAAATGTTGTGTTTGTGTATTGATCAACCTCTCCATAACATTTCGGTCTAGCAATTCACTTATTTATATCTATTTATTTCACAATAACAAATAGTGCTAATCAGCTGTATTTTTGATTTATTCATGGTTCCTTATTCCCTAAGCGCAATAGATAATAAAAAAATAATGAGTTTGGCGAAAGTTCAAAGAATATTGTATGGATTCTTGACGAATCAACCTCAAAGTCTTCCGTATTGCTCCACGTCAAAATTATCAAAAATAACTCTATCATTGCATAATTTGATCGAAAACAATACTTCGCAAAAGCATAATATCTGTACTACCATGAAATTGGGGTGCAGTAAAAACTTGAGTTTAAGCTAGCATGCTCCGATAATTCATTTCTGCGAAACACAATCACGTTTGTATTTATCCCGTTGTTTCGAATGTTTACTAGAACTCGTTTTATTGCTTGGCAAACTAGGCTTAATACGTGTAGATTCGAACTTCAAAACATACCGGACAAAAACAATGCAGTATCGGTTTACGAAGGCGTAGAAGGGCCACTCTTCGTCGAAAAAAATTTTTGTACCTAATTCCGAGTTTAAACTCGGAATTAAACTAATTCTGACTTTGAACTCGAAATTATACATAATTCCGACTTTAAACTCGGAATTAGACTAATTCCGACTTTGAAGTCGGAATTATAGACTAATTCCGACTTTAAACTCAGAATTATAGACTAATTTCGACTTTGAACTCGGAATTATAGACTACAATTTCGAGTTTAAAGTGGGAATCAGTCTATAATTCCGACTTCAAAGTCGGAATTAGTCTAATTCCGAGTTCAAAGTCGGAATTATGTATTATTCCGAGTTTGAAGTCGGAATTAGTCTATAATTCCGAGTTCAAGTCGGAATTAGTCTAATTCCGAGATTAAAGTCGGAATTAGGTGGAAAAATTTTTATCGACAAATAGTGGCCCTTCTACGCCTTCGTATCGGTTCATCTTTTTTTCTTGTGAATTAATGTCTATAAAACCAAAATGGTGCATTCTCCAAAAGTAGAGGAAAAAATTTTTGAGCAAGTAGATTTTTCTGAAGTTGAAGCCTTCTGAAATAATGTTTTTTCAATAACTCGAGAAAAACCGATACAATCGAATTGAAAATTGGTCTGCAGTCATAAAGTATTATGAAGGTCCAGACGAAATTCCGTGAGGAATATCCGAAAAATTCGAAAAATGTATTTTCGACAATTTCGATATCTAAAAAACTATCTGCACTATGCGGCTGAAAATGTGGATCTACATATACCAGGTGTCACAGGATTCAGGTTCACACCTGAATAGATCTTTCCATTTCAAGATATCAGATTGAAATTTTGAATATTGATATAACAGATTTTTTTCCCATTGACTAAAGTAATTGATGTGTGTCTTTGACTTTTGGTTTTACCGGAATTGGACGTAATCTACGATTTTGCCACATAAACTGATGAATATTTTCGCACAATCGAATTCTATGTTGAATTTTGGGTGGGATCCTGTCGAAAGAGAAATCGAATTCAGAAAAAAAAAATTCAATCAAAAATGTTTCTTTTGATTTCGAATTCGGTTCGATAGTAATGCTCGATATATGAATTTTTGACGATTTTACAAAAGGACCAAAATTTGTTTCCACTAGAACTTGTACACTCGGATGCGAGGGGCGAGCCTGCTATTCTAACTCTAAATAAATACTATATAGTGAGTCTATGTTCATCAAATTTCGCACGATATTTCCAATTACTACACGATGGAAGGGTCCCGTCGTTAGAGTCTTGAACAAAATATCTGTAACTTCTTCCTAGATGGTCAGTTTTGTATAGTCAAATGTACCAATTATTCAGAATAACGGCGAGAATTAATATATCCAGAATTTCAATCGATCCGATGTAAAAAACAATGTTCAATAGAAAATTTTTCTTCGTCATTTCATTTTGTTTTGACTACATTGCACTCCGAATTCAACGAATAATTAGAAAATTCAAAAATAAACATCAGTTCAAAGGAAAAGGAAGATATTTTCTTTCGTTTCCGGTGTAAGCCGGAGGTCACAGACACACCTTACTTACCTCGACGGAAATCAATCTGTAATATCAACGTTCAATATTTCAACCCAATATCTTTCGAATAAAGATTTTTTTGTGGGTCAACCTGATTCCTGTGTCACAGGTAGATCATTTATAAAATGTGCTACTCAAAAATGCAGCTTCAAATCTTTTTCCATTTGAACGTCGTTTATAAGAGTAATGGATAATATCGTTCCCAAATATTCAGAAAGTAAATAATATTAGTCTTAAGGAACTAAGAAAATATATATTCCGAAATGAAAACAAATATTAACTAAAATTATGAAAAATACAACTTGCAAGATTATATCATATTTCAAGAAAACTGTGACAGATTTGTTTTTCATACTGAAAAATAGGGACCCCCTGATGAGAAATTCGGGCTTAGTTTACAAGATTAACTACTCGGACTGTGAAGGCACATTATATTGGAAAAACGAGACAATATTTCGGTTCCAGAATCAGACAACACTAAGTTGATTGTATAAAACAGTCTGAGTAAACTGCTGTTTCTCAGCATGCAAGTAATGAGGAACATAAATTTGACTCCGACAACGCTGGGTTTTGACGGGGAGACAAATTGGTTTAAACGGAATTTTAAAGAAATGTTAGGCATAAAAAGTCACCGGAATTCTATTAATCCAAGATCTGATATGAGTTATATTCCGGCCTGACAAAGGAAATTCAAATTTAGTTTTTCAAACGCACATATTTCGGTGTCGTGTATTTCCTTGCTTTGTATCTTTGTTCTTACTTATTCATCATCTAATATCAATACTGATACGTCAAGAAGATTGTTCGTCCTTTTTGGTGAATTCGCCATCGACAATTTAATCATTTTATAATGTTGTATTTTCAGTTTTATCAGTATGTTTCTATTCCAAGTTATAGTTTAGTGCTTGAACGTTCACACCTTTTTGTTGTTTTTAGCCTGAGGAAGAGAACAAAGTTTCTCGAAACGTAGCTGTACTGAATACATTCAATGAATTAGTTCCTTAAGACTGATGTTGTTCACAATATTCTCCAATAAAAAAACTCATTGCCGAAATATGGCGGTAGGTATATATCGACATTGCAAGAATCGTATCCTTCAAGCACACATTAATTATGTTCTGATACTTTTTAGTTTCACAGAACCATTGATTTTTCGAAAAAAAATAAATTTTGTTGGAAATTTTGATTTGCTGACAATCGATCGTTAGGCCGGCCGTAAACACAATTACTTCCAAAGGAAACGATTTAGGAACTCGATATTCGTGTAGCAAATTTAGGAAGTGATTATGAAGGTCAAATTCGTGAACGCCTAAATATTCCGTAAATATATGCATTTGAAATTTCATGATCACAGTAATTTCAAAATACAGATCGATAGCAGGAGGGTTAGTTCTGAATTTTGTGGGGATATTAATTTGAAATTGAAGAAGCACGTGAAAGCTTCATAGCCTCCCTAAAATTATCTGTAAGAGATATTGAAACAAATTGAAGCTGATATTTCGAGCTTAGTTCGCCATTGTCCTGAGTACTACTTCCTCTAAAATGTTGTACCACATTTTATATTGAAGAATAATCAGATCTCAAAAACGAAAGCGGAGATTTAATTTTATTTTGCAAATTTGTTGATTAAATTTCAATAAAGACTAGTATTATTGCTGTTATCATTCCCAATTCAAGAAAAACGACTGTTATATGCTTGTGCGACTTAGGAGAGCGGCTATATTTTGTCTAGAATTTGTTTTGAAAAACAACCTACTACTAGCCATACTATGAAATTGACAAAATTCATCAGAAGAGAATCGAATTTTCATAGGTACAACGAATGAATATAAAACCAAAATTCAAACCAGAAAAAAATATGAAAAATTCCCTGTTTTGACCTGAATTGGTTTATTCAGGTGTTTTGGGGTTTCAATAATAGAGACGCGTGTGGATGAATTAATCCCACTCGATTAATTCTGTCGTTATCAAAATGGAGACACGACCGACGAATATTTTCTGATCTTTATCAGAAATTTTGATGCTTCTAAAATAAGCAGATAATTGAAGAACTTATTGACAAGTTGATCAATATCGTTGCACTTATGACACGAAGATGTTGTTAAGGTGTATTAAAAACGCACTTTTAACAAGTAACAAAAATGTATTTTCTTGTACCTGTATTAGATAACAAGATCGAAATGGTATAAAAGTGATTTGCACAATAGAATCTTCCTTCTATATCTTATTCGATAGCAAGGTCGGAGCGACTTTCAAATGACAAGTTACGATTTTTACAGTACAAAAATTAACGTATAAGTCTTGTTTATAAATTCGAAAGCGAATTGTTGTTTATTGTACAACGGTCAAATGAATAGTGTCTGAAAACTAACTAAACCCAAATTAAGAGAATTGCCTTCTTCACATTTTAGAGGGAGAATATAAATTTTGATTGGTTTTTTGAATTAAGCGACGCCCTTCTAAAATCCGAAGAAACACCTCGGATTGGCTGGTGTGAAAGAGAGAGCACAAATGTGTGAAGGAAATTTCCTTAAATGGTATAATAAGATAAATTCTATAAACTGTCACATGTGGTGTCTGGATTCTTTGAGTAACCGAAGTATGCCACCCATCAAGCTCCGATTCCTGGAATGCTGAGAGCTTGAATTTCATCTGAGTGTTTTCTGTCTTGCAAAATTAAACTTTATTGTTGGCTTGAGATAAAATGCTCTTAAAGCCGGTGTCAATTGATTTAAACCAAAAAATATTGAATTTCGGGCATATTCCTGGGAACCAAAAGAATTTAGACTCCGACGTTGGAAAATCAAGACAATATATCATAAAATGCTGGGTCCAGGATACGGGACGCAACATTCCCTTCATTTTGATTGGAGTTCGAATTCATTTTTCGTACACATGCAGCTGATTTCTCTGTATAATGTCGACAATGGTATAGCTTCATTCATTCGAATATTATTATTGGTGCAAGTAAAATTAATCCCTCTGTATACTCAACGAGCGCTGAGAATATCATCGCCAATCTATATATGTATTGTGATGCCAGCAACTTCTTGGCCAACTCTTCAACTACTTACACCGTACATTAGGGTTTTGTTTTATCAAACAATTCATGGTACTGCCGTGTGGAACAAATAGCATTTTCACCTGCTCGAAACATTCATTAGGATAATTCAAATGGAAAGGTATTCCCGTTGGCATAATTTAACTGACGATGTTTTGGCGCCTCTTCTCAGCTCCTTATTCAAGGTTGTTGTTTTCACGGTCCCGAAAATGATGGCACTTTCAAAAATATTTTCACGCGGAAAAAATACCGCGACATGATATACCTCTGACGAAAGCGACAACATGACCATTTTCTGTAGTGCGCAGTTGAGTCTATTGACTGGATTTTATTTCACACCAAGAAACAAAACGCAATATACAGGACAGGGCGTTTCAGTGTGAGACGCTGGTTTTGAAGGGTCTCATCTCTAAAGTGATATCAGTAAGAAGAATCTGAATGAATCTATGAAATATACTCCATACCATAATATAGATTCATATCTTTCATCTACTAGCATTAAAAATAGATAATGGAAATAGGACAGCATCTCAAGAATTACAACTTCTCAATTACGTGACTTTTCGTCGATATATTCAGACTTCTTCACAGCCCTAATTAATTGTTGTATGCCAATGATGGAAAACTAGTCATCGAACACACAGTATATAGATAAAATTTCGTCGAATATTCACAGTTTAAATAATAAAGAACAAAGAACATCACAATCAAACTACAAACAGATACAAAAGGAAACATTATTATTCCACGACTAACCTCCAATGACAATCATTGTCATAATAATAATAATGTTTTTTTTGCATCTTTTTGTAGTTCGACTGTGATGTTCTTTGTTATTTATTATTTTAACTGTAAATATTCGACGAAATTTTATCTATACTTTGTGTGTTCGTGACTTGTATTCCATCATTGGCCTACAACATTTAATTAAGGCTCTGGAGAAGTCTTAGTATATAGATGAAACGTCGCGTAATTAAGACGTTGTAATTCTTGAAAGCTGTCCTATTTCCATTATCCATTATTAATGTTATACTCCTTACTTTCAAGCTACAAGATTTATGTTCCTCGAAATTTCATGAAATTTGGGACGAGCCCTCTGACTAAGTTTTTCTAGGATTTCGCTTTCAATATATGAGAAGAGAATAACAATAATTATTAAAAGAAATCTCCTTGCGGATCGCGGGATTCAAATAATCCTGGACATTTCATATTTATAGTATGATGAAGGCGTCAGATATGGACTGAAATATTACGATACCCTTCGTTAATCCTTTGCATAGAATAAAATTCAATGTATTCATTAGCAACTATAAAAATAAAATATGTAAAAAAACGAATACACTTTTCACAAGAAAAAAATTTTCTTGGATTAATAGTTATTATTATTTTCAATGTCACATTATATCTTGCTTATGCTTCGAAAACGAGGTATCTGTCAATTGTCATGAGGCAAAAATGACTTTCTCAATATCATCTACACGGCTTTATATGTTTGCCCAGTTTATGTTAAAACACCCTGTATAAAATTAGTAGATTCAACACATTCATAAATTCGATAATTCGATAAATTTTTTGGTCCTGCTGCCTCTAACACCAAGACTAGTGGTCAAATTTTGTTTTAACGACTTCAATCCATATTTCCAATTTTCACCGTAAACATGGGCTCAAAATGTCGAATCACCTTGTCCATTTTTTTGTAGTTCCGATTCCTAGCACGAATTCATCAGTGATCGTAAGTTGATACATTTAAGCTTAAAATTTAAAAATGACAGAAATTCAGGCAAAATCATAATGCTCTGGTTTCCTTGAAAACGTGCGCACAAACATGTTTGTTCGTTTGTGCATCAGGAATGTTTAGATTGGTTTTAACATCAAAGTATCAAAATCGAACTCACCTGTGGCGTCCAGTTGCAATGCGGCTGCGCAACTCTACTCTGGCTCTTCGACCTCGTTCTGAAAATCTTCTTGGCCATCAGCCTGCTTCCATGGTGCATAACACTGGAAGAAGACTTCGACTTCTGCATCGCGCTGGCACCCGTTGGCACTACGGCAGAAGATTTTTCATGTTTATCATGATTTTTGCTTGGCAAAAAATGACTAAGGAACGAATGATGTTGTTTCATAGTAGGAGGTGAGGTGGCTGGTGATTTATCATCACCCATACCGGCATCTACAGAACTCCGCGAGCTAGAAACACGACTGTCATCCGATATTTCGCGAAATTTAAGATCCCGATATGTTAAAATCCAGTCTTCGTTCGTTTGACACCCTTTGTTCAGCCCATCGTCATCTCCCGGCTTAGTTATTTCCCCTTTAGCTTTAATATTTCTTAAATTCCTGTCATAATTCACTCTCTTGAACCTGTCAGCCTTATCTGAATCAACACTTTTCTTTCGCGCCATTCGTAAATACCTCTTGATCGTATCACTCACAGATTGGGATATGTCATCATTGTCCACACTACTTCTTCTTCTTGAAGTACCCCTAGGTGACAATGCTCTCTCCTCTTCTTTTTTTGCTGCCAGTTCTTTCTTGTAGTCTTCCTCACATTTTGTGAGTACGATTTCAGGTATCGGGAGAGTCTGAATACCCCCATCCAAATATCTGATTTCTGGTGTTTCTTGGACTATTTCTATTACTGGTGGAGGTTGTGTGATACCAATTCTTCTTTCCCTATCTTTTTCTCTGTTACTGTCTATGTGTCTCAAATTTGAGCTCGAATAAGATCTATCTCTGTCACTCAACTGAGTCGAAGAGGAGTACGGTGATCCACTCGACCTTCCTCTAAAACCCTTAGTTTTTCTCAGTTCGAAATATAATTTTTCCAAAGCTTTTCTGTTTGTAAGTAGATCAGAGATAACTTTGTCCCTATTCATACTCTGGCTAAAGTACCTGCTCAAAGTTTCTGTCAGTGATTTTTCTCTATGATCACCTTCAAACTGAACAGTTCCTGGTCTAGCTTGTAACCTTGAGCTGAAAGATGGGACGTTTCTACTAACCAAAGTCAAATGTCTCTGAAGTTTGTCCACAAGCTCGTTATAATTGAAATCTGCTTGACATCTAGGATTACTTCTAGGTTTATCTTCAAGAGTCAGGAATTTTTCCAGCATGTTTATCAATTTTTCATCATTTTTGCTGATATCCTCTGTTTGCTCAGCAATATTTTCGAAAGAAGGAACTTTTTGTTCTGGTATGAATGGCAAGGGACCTGAAGGTGATGGAGGGCTGTTCATTAAGAAATCTTGTCTCATTTTTCTAATATCGAACCTCCCTCCTGAAATATTGAATATTGCTAAATCTTTCGGCCTTTCAGGTTTTATCGTATCAACATCATCTGCAGAAACAGCATTGCGGCAACTCTGCGCTTTTCTTCTATCTTTCTTCTTCTTTCTGAATCCAAGTGCCCCTGGATAAGAGTTTTTCCTCCATAAAAGAAATTTGGGCTCTTTTCTACATACCTCTTGAAAATAAGCTTCAATTTTTGGAATGTCTTCAGGTCTGTTGGATGCTCCATCAGGTATAAGTTTTCTTCCAGCGTCTGCCATATATCTCCAAGTTTTTCTCGTTAGAAGCCATCTTTCTTTGGGTTTTTTTCGTTTTTCTCTAACTGATTTTCCCATGGTTACAGAATAATCGGTGCTGTCAGTTGATGCAGATCTTCCTACAGATCTAAGTTTTGCTTTACGATCAGACATGTTGAAGAATTTCAAGAAATTTGATAGTTATGCATTTGATGTTAATTCACTCAATCCGGTTGAATGTGGATATATTTTGATTTTGTTTCGAGGTATGACATGTGACTCCCAACGCTGGCGATATTTTGGAATTTGAGCCAAGTTGTGGGAGTTTATATTCCAATAAATACTTAAATCGATCGGAGTTTTCACCGATAATCACTCAATGTATACTTGATGTTTTAGGTTAGATGACACTTCGAAAATATCTCCTCGAATTTCCGTTTCAATACATTTTTTTTTCGTTTATGTTCACACTTTGGCGCATATTTTTCGATTAAGTCCTTAGAAGGATTAAAACACAGTTTTATCGTCACATATTACAGCACTTAAGTGTTCCTAAACTTCACAAATATTTCAGATGACCACTCAGCACTGGCGAATCGAAAACTGGACTCTACTACAAAAATATCTCTTTTGGCAAGACACACATACTTAAGGAAAAGGACAGAGAATGAATTGAAGATAAATCTCAGATTGTTGAGATATACTTTTATAGATTCAGATTATTTAATGCGGTACAGAAATAGATCCTTTGACTGGTAGGACATTCTGTTCGATTGTATTTTGTTGAATAGGATTTTGATTTTATAGCACTTATATGATTAAATTTAACCAGGTGTACACAGATCATATGTGGGCCATTATTTTTAGATATTCTTATATTTAGGTTTCATTTTCCGAATTTATAAACAAATCTGAATTGAGCTGCTGGTGCGTACGTGAGGTGTAAAATACTACCAGACAAATACCTCGGTCAGGAATTCCCAAGTTTTTTTGCAACCAAAGCTGTTCCATTTTCCATGGAATTAATGACTGTTTAGACATTTAATTACTATATTAGATGAGAATTGAGGGGATTGTAAACTATAAGAGATCATATAAAACGAACAGGTAGATGATTTTTGTAATGTCAGGAAGAGAACTTATGGTTCATTTCTCAATAATATTTCACATCATGAATTTAAACGGTTTATTTCAATTCATTCATTAATTATTGAAATTATAGAAGAAATGGACCGAGTATACAGAAACTAACAGGCTGACTGAGCTACGAACGAAAATACTTTATGTAGGTAACTCCTAGAGATATTGACGATTTACGTATATTGATTGAATAGAATGATAGTTAGGACAAGCATGACGTTCAAACAGTTGTCTTTGTTTTTGTATTTGCCGATTATCATACCTTTCAAGAAAACCTCTCAGAAGCTATAAGCTTATATCTCAGAAGCTATAAGTTTGTTAGTTAGGAAATCTTATATGTGTTCATATTATAAGTCAAGAAGTCAAACTGTTATGTTTGACACAAATCACTGACTTCTAGAGCACCGATATTTCGGAAACATAATTCAATAGGACATACGTCTTTGAGGAGCACTGTAAGTTGTGTCTTCAACTCACTGAATTTTACAGTATTTCAAAAAAAAAAAGAAACCTATTGGTCATTTAATAAAACAGATTTTTATATCACGCCTTCACATAATATTTTCCGATATTGAAATCCTACGAATTACTTTTCTGTACAAAAAACGTACTACGTCTTCAATGTGAAGGTATCACAAAAAATTTTGTAGCATTCAATTATTTTATGCATCACCTTTCTCAAGTAGACTTTTTCAGAGGTTTATTGTCATTTTCATGCAGTGTGGTGGTTATGTTGTTCTATGCTCAAGCATTTGACAATCTCTTCTCTAGTTTCACGTAAATCTCGTTCGTGTGACATCAAGTGTTGGTGTGACTTGAATTATAATATAGAATAGATGATTGATAACTCTCAATCGAGGGATAGAAGATGAAATGCGGTGTCTAGTAGTATTTTCGTATTATACATATATTATTGTAGTACTGTATTCTCAAGTTTTTGACATTCATGGTTATACTCCACTTGATATACCAAATTCTTTATTTTCGTCTTTCAAGACGTCAAACGTTCGAAAACAATAAAGTTCATCAATATCGAAAGATATTTTGTGAAGGTATTACAGAAAACTCTTCATTATTTAAAGATTGCTATTTAACCTTCATAAATCAGACTCGTTTCAATTCAATAAACTTCTTGGTGACGCGATTCTAACGAAATTGATGGTTTGATGTCCTCGAAATAGTGGGAATAAATTGAATAGGCACATCTTCGAAACCATTGCGAAGATATTACCCATTTTCAAACTCGCCCAGTCTAGCTATTTAGGCATCAAACTTATCCCGAAAAATTAAACGACTCACATCATCATTAAGTTCAAAATGAATTGTGCTCATGAACAGCCAGACATAATTGAATTTCTATTAGATATTCCTGTCAATTGGTTTAATACTAACTAGGGTTATTGAGTCAAGTGTGATATTTCATGAATCTCACAAGATAAAATCACAAAATATTAATTGATATAGTATTTCGTTGATATTGCTAATAATTTTTCACTATCTATAGTAACCAATCAAACTACTTAATTTCGAGTCATGTGTCAAATTTCATCCAATCACCTATGGATTACAGCGATAATACCCTACATGTGTTGTTTTCAGTTTGGTGTTTTCGAGAAAGGGGATCATCAAGTTTTTTATTTTCTCAAACGTCAGATTGACAATCAATTTTTTGAAATCTACAGAGTAAAAATTGTCTTATCGAATACCCTGCAAGCCTTGATAAATCCTCAAAGTTTTGCCATGGCGAATCCTTCAAGCGTTATCTCGGCATTATCAAGGCCCTAGGGGTATTACTACTGAAAATACGATGATCATGTCTTTCATGAATGGATTTGACACTCGATTGATATATCGTTTTAAAGTGATTCTTTGAAATACTGACTCAAAAATGAAAATATATTCAGTTTGTAAGCTTAAAGTCAACTTTATCGAAAGGGTGTTCCAGTATAAAAATGAAAGTTCAATTGGGTGATTTCTTGTAGGAAAAGAAGGCGGTTCTGCTGTACAAACAATGTCTCCGTACGAAAATACAAGGTATTGAATTTCGCTTGGGAGAAAACAATATCATAAACATTCTTCCATATACTTGTAATTATTCATGATTGACATGATCGATAACTATCATCTCTTACGTTCTTTTTCTAGGGAACAACGCGTTATCATTTCGTCACTATATCTGTAAACTCCCTGAAGAAAAATCCGTGGTCAGAGTCAATTCTGTCTGGCCGTCCTTATGTGCTCTAACTTTCGAAGGAGAAGACTTAGCGACATGAAATTGTCAAATTAGGTGTTGGGTTCCAATATGTCACTTAAGTTCGTTGATGGGTTGAATTGGTTGGATATTTTCGAAGTTAGGTCCATTTGAAATTTTGGGGTTAATTTCTCGATGCCTCATGAAAGATTGACTCGATCAAATTGAAACTTCGTGGACAGTTTTGGAATACCAACGCGCAACTATGAGCAAAATTTCGTGTGGATCTAGTTCTCCGAAAATTAAAAAAAATTCATTTCAAAATTCTTGAATTTTTCTGTGGAAAATATTCATTAGATTTCAATGGAATTTGGCACAAACTTTAGAGTCAGTATTCAACAACAAGTTCCAAATTTCAATTCGATCCGATATTCACTTTCGGAGATATGAGGAAAAAAATTTACCAAATTTCGTTGTTATTGGGAATTTTAACATTATTATCGCAATATCTCAAGAAGTACAGATGCAATCAGATTGAAACTTCGTAATCAGGTGGAGATTACCAACACGCAACTGGATGCGAAATTTCGTGTTGATCTTATAGTTGAAATTTGAACAAGAGCGTGAAAACTCCTGACCTCATATCAGTGATTGTGTAGATTTTCACTTTTGAGAGTGGCTTGCTCACAAGCATGTTATAACATATCTTTGAGCAAAAATTCATCCACTGCGTTTATGAAAAAATAAACCTTTGTTTCGACTGCACGTTTGGGAGAACTACTTCCATTTCACTTTCTGTTTTTTAGAGACAAAATAAACTATCGAATAATGTTAGGCATACCTACATTCCATCAATGTGCTAACATATGCGGTTTATGTAGTAGTGAAAATGAAACTTTTCGCGTAGTGAAAAAGCCTTCGCAAGCTATTAATAACTCTGTGAAGTTTCAAAGGAATATCTCGGTAAATCTTGAAAATCTGTATATGAATTCAACATACTACAACGACAAATTTTCGAAACCCGAATTAAATATTCAACATTTACTTTCGCTTTTGATCAGTAACCTGCTTCCTTCTATATTTTATTCGATAGCAAGGTTGAAGCAATTTTCAAATGAGAAGTTACGATTTTTACAATTTTTACAAAAATTAACGTATGAGTTTTGTTTGCAATTTCAAAAGCAAATTGTTGTTTACTATACAATGGTCAAATAAATAGTGATTGGAACTGGCGAAACCCAAATTGAGGAAATTGCCTTTTCAACATTGTCGAGGGAGAATTCAAATTTTGATTAGCTTTTTGAATTGACCGACGCCCTTCTGAATTCCAAAAATGCAACCCGCATTGGTTAGTGTGAAAAATTGCTCAAGTGTGTGAAGGAAATTCCCTCGAATGATCTAGTATGATGAATCCTATGAACTTTGACATGTGGCGTCTGGATTCTTCGAGGAACAGAAGTATATGCCAACCATCAACATTCGATCCCTGGAATGCTGAGAGCTTGAATTTTATCTGAGTGTTTCCTGTCATGCAAAATAATAATTTATTCGTTGGCTGGAGATATAATGCTCATAAGGTCCGTGTCAACTGATTTAAAACAAAAATTATTGAATTTTGGGCATATTCTCGGGAACCAAAAGAATTCAGACTCCCACGTTACGGAAACAATAAAGATAATAGATTGTAAAATGTTGGGTCCAGGATATGAGACGCAACAACTCTGTTTACGGTTTCACAAGAAAAATGCCTTCTAGCAAGCATTAATTCAGATGATTTTGCATATCACAACTCAACTTTGGGAATTGTGGACGTTCTCTTAGTGTATTATCAACAGTTCCAACGATATAAGGAAACATAGCTATAGCAGAAACATAGTATGCTTCTATCCCTGAAAAGTCGAACATTCTCGAAAATGGATTTACACCCGTTTAACCTGAATGATTTCTCTTCAAATCATCATATATTATGTTGTAAAACTTAAAATCGGAAAAATTTTTGTTGATTTCTTGATTTTTCACTGATTACCATATAGTAGGGACACATGTTTTTTCATTACAGAAATATTTTGTATAATTATATCGATACTGAAACAATATCAAACCCATCGATGAGTTCAGCAGACTTCGCATTTATCTGAAAACAATGAAAATGTACTGAATACCATTGTCATATAGGTTAAGCAATAGTCAGTCACTATACGTTCCGTTATTTTCCCAGATACCTTCCGTTTTGCTCACGTGAAATATTGCAAGCTGTGAATGAATTTATGTATGCACACTTCTTCAGAGAAATTCATCTATGCAGATGATATTGCTCTGGCTTTTCCTCACTCTGATTTCAAATAACTCTTCGTACCACAGCTTTGGCTTTGTTTTTTTTCTGCTGCTGAATATTGTTGTTCGGTTTGGTTTAACAGCGCTCATGTTAGTAACATTCATGCACAGCTCAATGTTGCCATGAGAATCATTAGTGGGGCCATAAGATCTACACCTCTACAGTGGTAACCAGTTCTTTCAAATATTATACCGCCCCATATTCGTAGACAGGTTGCAGTGATAAAGTCTTGGGATAAATATCATTCCTTCCCGAATTTATTCCCAATCATGTCGTATATTCCGGATTCTAAAATTGCTTGATTGAATTCTCGTGAACCTTTATGGATAAACGATTTGTTGACAAAGAAATTCGGCGTTCAGAATGGAATTCGTGTAATGTTTTTAACAAAGGTATGGTCAGCGTTCCTTCGGAAAGAATTCATGGTTTCAATCTTCTCAGGAAAATTTGGTGTATTTTGAATCGACACAGAACTGGTTATGGTCGGTGTAATAGTTTCATCTTCAACTGGAATTCGGTCGAAATTCCGAGGTGTGAATGCGGGGAAGAAAAAGAAGCAATAGAAAATTTAGTTAATAGTTGTTTAATAGATAAATTTGACGATGGTTTCGAGGTAGTTCATTCGGTGTCTGATTCTTTTTTGAGATGGATCGTAAGCTTCAAATTTATTAAATGAGTAATAAATCATTTACTAGTTCATACTGGTTTTTTCGTCTCCTTTTTTCGTTTGCAGGTGTGATTTTGAGATATTAACCTGCATCGAATAAGAAAGAAAATTTTATTGGTGGAAAAGAAGCCCTTCACTAACCAACTACAATTTCACTACACTTTTACGGGGAGACAGAGTTTTTCCTGATGTTTCTATTTTACTCTTGTATCATACGTAAAAATGTATGGTACTCCGTTTACATCTCCTCTGCTAATACTGTGATAACACATATTGTTTGATATAAAAAGTACTGATCATGTCAAAAGAATAGTTATATGTATAAATAAATATAATCTGATTTTTTTAACAGTCTCAGTACATCAAAGTTTGTTTTTTGATGGGATATAGATTGGTTTGTGGAGAATGAATGAACTACTCTTCTTTGTTTTAACCTAGCTCTCGAATAATATTTTATTTTTCTTCAGGGTCTTTCTGTGAATACGAATTGAAATATATTACATCACAAACATCAACATCGATGTGAATCACATTTTTAACTTCATTAAAAACATATCTACTAACACAAAATGAAGTTATTTTTATGAGTTCATTTGGAATTTAACTCTTATTTTCTGACTCTTCGTGTACTACGCCTCTTTCTATATCAATAATATCAAGTTAAACTGTCAAATTGTTAAATTCCAAATGAACTCATAAAAATAACCTCATTTTGTGTGAGTAGATATGTTTTTAATGAAGTGAAAAATGTGATTTATATAGATGTTGATGTTTGTGATGTAATATATTTTAATTTGTATTCACAGAAAGACCCTGAAGAAGAATAAAATATTTTTCGAAAGCTAGGTTAAAACAAAGAAGAGTAGTTCATTAATTCTCCACAAACCAGTCTATATCCCATCAAAAAACTTTTATATAAATATATATCCTTCCTGGTTACGTTCATCTCCATACCATTTTTGCCTATACTAAATTTTCACGGAGCGCAGATAGAAGGGATACGGGAAGGTTACGGAACGTATAGCGGGGATCAACCTCAATGCTACATAGTAGAAATGAAAAATATTCCGCAATTCTCAATGAAACTCTTGAATTGCGTGGAAATTTTAATTCGGATCCATTGACATTCTACTGAAAAATCCTTTCTGTTGATGTTTCCGATGTCAACTATGAATTTTCACAATCGAAAGCAGTGTTGCTCATATTTATATCGAAATAAGTACTCACGATAAAAGTGACTGAACTACTGGATATTTTTAATACGTCAATAATGTTCACCTAATACGCTCTTGTCTGAGTGAAATGAAAAATTTCCTTAAAGCCGGAAAAACTTGATTTTATATTGTAATCCATTTTTACAGTTAGAACCTTTCTGAAAATTCCCTCGATATTTCAAAACTCGTTCATGACATTTCACGAAGATTCTTGGCAAACTGACATATTTCCTCATTGAGAAGTGATATTTTTCAAAAATATCTTCGATATTCTTGCCGTTTCCTCACTGCATTCGAAGAACTCCTTGATACAGGGATACTATATTGGTGACATTTCAGCAGTGGTCAAACAAAAATATACCAGACATAATGAATAATCTTTGACTTTAGTGAAAATTTGTTACCGCTCTACAAAAAATGTTTTCATCAACTGATTACTCCTCTCTTCCCTGTGTGTTCTAGAAGTGAACGAAAACATAGGTAACAGTTATCACCTACTTCAACAGCAACGCCAATTTTTTGTTTATAAACTTCCATCGCGAATCTCCGCTAAATCTCGTTTTCCTAAGCGCCGTTACGTCCGATAAATATTATTTGTTGAGAAAAAATAAGTGAAACTCAATCTGAAGTTAATGTAAATAATTCCATTCCGAATCGATATAAACACGTTGAAAATAGATGCAATTGTTTCGAATGACGTCAATGAGTACGTGAGGAGTTTCACTTTGCACTTAATATTTGCTCTTTCTGTCCAAATATTCCCCCGATTCCTCTGATCTTTCAGCGGGATTTTTTTATCTTGCCCATTACAAAAACTGTGACTTATCGGTAACGAGAGGGATCTTGGAATCGAGTAAATAATAAACAAAAAAAAATGATCGTTTAACGTGGAAGATGAAATACATGACATTCTTTCTTTCATCTTCAGAGAGTAGACAGTAAGATTGATTCTATTCTATTTTTGTACGATATTGCAAAATAGAAGCAATAGATCACCTGGTAGACTGGAAAACGCCTGTTTTAATTCAATTATTATTTAATAACATTCATAAGTATTGTATTGTTATATTAGGTTTCGAAGAATTCTCTTGAAAACTGTTAGTTTTTGCTAGTTTGGAGATATGTTGTTTCCGCTTTATAAGCTCTATTACTACTTTCCACGACACTTCAGGAACTGAGTTGTTCATTTTTACCAACAGGGTCCTCCGAATCAGAAAAATATCCTGATGCCCGTACATTTGAAGAAGTGGGTACATGGAAGAGTCTTCATGATGACAGAAGATGTATTGTGCCCTTTTTACGTTATGTTTTTTATTGATCCTTTTTTTCGAGGCCATACCTGCCTGAAGTTCATACAAGTGAATTGTATGATTTTTCAACGATTGTTTCAGACACAAATTGAATAACTATACAATCATTGAAATAATCGATATTTCCTTCAAGCTACTTTGTATGATCTCGTCTAAATTACTTGCTTTTGTACCTTGTTTTTGCGAAGTTCAAGGAAATCGAAGATAAAAATGAATACAGAACCGAATGATTTTCTTCGATTTCATTCACAAAATGTTTTTTGGGCAACGATCTAGTGGAAATCAAAATTCAGAATAGGGAAAAACAAAGTAGACATTTAAAATTTCTAATTAACTAATGCATTCAATATTAATTTGAAGTCATTTTTGATGCCGACAGTGAACTTCCGTAGAATATTCTCATTTCTAACAATCATTAAAGAATTCGAAATCTCGTTCAACATATAAACATAATACCTAATTATTTCTATAAAAGCACTGAAGTGACATCGAACGCTTTCACCTGCTTGTTTAAATTCGAGGAATTCACTAACGAAATTACATAATACATAATTTCATTTCCATCACATCTATTTTTTTAGGAATATTTTGAGAATGACTTGAAACAATTGGAATAAAGGAACACCAGACTGGAGGTTCTAATTCTACTTTTAGTATCGGAGTGCCAAAGCTGTTTGACAAGTTGGACAATCCCAACTTTTGAACAAATGGCTTAACATCGAGAGAGTTTAATTTCTCGAATCATTTCCGGGAACCACCGAAGCCGACTGCAAGGTTGTAGGGAAATTGGAGACAATTCACTCATTGTTAATGCCTACTATTTTAGAATTTCAAAATAACTGTGGGGCTCAGTGATTTTTGTCTCATGTTTTCATCTGATGAATTGTTTCAAGTAAAAGTAGACCTGTTTTCTCTTTATTACCTATTCTGATAATATTTCGGAAAATGAACTCATATAATTATTATTACTATTATTATCATTATTATTGGCAGCGAATCGTGATTAAGAATTATTCAATTTTTTTCGCGATATATTTGGCGGAATTAAAAATTTTCGTCCAGCCTGTATCCACTCACATCTTCAGCAGGCTATAACTCCGAAACCGTTGAGAAGATTGAGCCAATTAGCAACTTTAACTGTAACATTTGGGCTCCAAACCTATCTTGAAATTTTCGAAACTGTAGGAATATACCTTCGAAAGTTAAAGCACGGACGGCTGGCCGGATGGCCAAACTGGTTGTGGAGAGATTGCTGATTGCAAAAAAATCACGGTCTATGATTCAATCGAGCACAGAAATCTCGAATATACCGTAATTATCTCTAATAAGTATGGTCATATCTTGAGTATGTGATAATATTCTCAGTTGAATCACTGAAATGTTTCCCGAAACATTGCTTTCACAAAAACTGGCATTGGGCTTCTTTACAATGCCGCAAAATAATGTTATTTACACGCCTTTTCTCCGAGCGACGATCGTTGTGGATAGAATGGATAGAATAGAAAATAATCGTACCAGTAGGCGCCATCTCGTTTCGATTTACTGAACATTAGATTTATTTTGGCTAATATCACAAAGGCTCTTTCTTTCAAACGTTTTACGGGATCTATTTGAAAGGTTATTCGCAGGAATGAAAAGGAATATTTCTATTCTGACTAGTATGGTTGGACTATAGAAACAATAGGCCGATAATGATACATTTATAGTCCTCTAGTCCTAAAAATTTCCTTCATATCAACATTATTCGCAACTACAGCTAAGCGATACGCTCTCTGGTGATATAAATTCGAACACTTCCAAGCTAGTAGTTTTTCGATGTGCTCGTTATTCTAACGTGTTTTGCTTACTTTTCGAGTTCATTTTGGAGATTCTGTGTTGTTCTCACAGTTGAAATTTTGGTATACCGAAAGTGTTTGTAGTATTCACCAATCGATCCCTTTCTGATTGAAATTTTCGATTGTATTAATTCGAAATGGCATCCTTCCGAAATGACTTGTTGAGTGCCTCAACTCAATGTGAATCATGGTCAGAAAAGAGAGGATCATCTACTGCCTTAATTTTTCATTTTTTTTTCCAAAGCAGAATGAAAGTAAAGTTACTTTAGAAACAGCCTTTGGGAGAGAACTCATTTATAGAAGGCCTTTACTTTGAAATTGAAAATTGGAAAACAGGTCACGAAATACATAAAAGTTGTTCACTGCATTTCTTTGAAGAAGATTATTTTTATAAAGGTAAAATACAATGAATTCATTTCGAAACAATTTCATGCCCATATATTCTTAAATGAAAATGAAAATAAGAAAATTTTCATGAATTTGTCTGCAGTGAAACTATCGAGAACTTTTGCAGCTACCTACTTCACATACTACACAAAATCATATTCAAAGATATCTGACTGAAAACCGGACAAAAACTAGTTAAACTGTTATAGTTGATAATAGCTGAAGTTATTCTTATGAATAAATTAATATTTCTCATTTCTATATAGGAAGGTTAACCACCTGTGACATTTTTCATTCGGTATGTGTATCTTGAGCTGTTGTGATATGAAAATTAAATCTATTATATGTCTATCTCGTTCCTTTTCTTTCGAAATACAATGCAAAAGAACTGAAGCAGAAAGCTGTCTTTTCATTTTATTGATTCACTCTTTTTTAAACAAAGAGACCAAGTCATGTCATTTTGACTGATTCTAGGTTTACCACATTATATGGCCTGCATCCAGCACTTATTCACATTAATAAAAGTCCTTGAATTACTGATTGAGGTGCCTATTTTTTCAGAAATTCAAGTAAACTTAGATATTGGTTCATTTTGATCCACCAGCAACCATCACTGATAACATCGAAATTATCCTCCAGGAACGATTTTAAGCACTATTTTATATCGTGATTCAAACGAAATTTTCCTTCTCTGGAAATCTTACACAAAATTATAATAGTTTCCTTGAATATTCTAGCTCTGTTTAATAACTAGTAGTTCTCCACCACATTTCCACGGATTGTTTACATAAAACTACTAGCTTGGACAGGTTCCAAATTTAACCGTTTGGACGCTGGCATCTTCGCAGAAGTTCCCAATCCTCCCTCGAAACCGTTCTGCCGAATCTCTCACATACAGATTTTCGTTGATAAAAATTAAATAGTCTGCAAGGGTGCAAAACGGCGAAGGTTAATTTTATCGCACTGAAAAAATATTGCTGACAAGAACAAGAAACACGTTTTCGTCCAAATAATATGGAATTATCGTTAAGGAACAGAAAATCAACGCATAATTTTGCCGTAAGTAATATACTCTGTGAATATTTGTGATGAAAAAAAAACTACTCAGTTGGTTGGTAGATAACGACAAAGAAGACTTCATGGGGATCAAAAAATTAGCCATTTACCTCGAATTCAACAAGCGATTCACATGGTCATATGTTTCTAATTTTATAACACCAAAGAATTTTCAATAGTTCGAAAAACATTAACTAGAAACTTCATGAAAGGTTTTACTCAAATTTACTATTTAAGTTCTTGAATTTCGTAGCTACACCTCAACGGTCTGGAAAGGTGTACCCTTATTAACTCAAGGTATCTACTGATCCATTGAATCATACTCGTGAGTTGAAAATTTACGACGCGCAAACTCATGCACAATTTTGTAGGGATCATACCACTACATCAAAATGTGATTTTGTGGAGCTTCACATAAGAAAACATTGAGTGGGCTTCACCCTTTCATTAAAGTCCGATATTCGTTATGAAGCTAAAGATTATCTAGGATATTCATTCATTTTTGTGTTGATGATTGAACGTTAAAATCATTCCGAAAAAATTGTCTCAAAGTCAATATTTGTGGAGTAGGATGCAGATCCAATAATCAATGATTGTGTTGAAATGATTCTTACATTCCAAAGAATTTGGATTTGATCAGGTTGACAGGAAATCTGAAACATTCCTCAAAATGATGGTTCGAACGATTTTGAATGATTACGTGAGGAAAATACGATAAGGAGATCGTGAAACTCTTTCTATTATTCAAGTTTCCATTTGGATGAATATATGTGATGACTTACTGCTCTGGCCACGAATTTGAATAAGTTCGTTTTTTATTCGCTTTCCATCATCAAGAAACATAGATGAACGCAATCTTCAGATCAAACAGATACTGTTCTGCCCCATAATTTCAAGCAAAACAACAAGAAGATGAGGCCATCAGAAGAGACCCCTTGTCGAAAATATCTATTATATCTTTCCACCATACGGATTGTGAATAAGATCGAGAAATAGTTATGAATTTGCGGATATGTATAAATTCAAATCGATGAAAATACATGAATATCCATTTATTATTAATTCTTACAAAAAAAGTTTCAGCATAAAGAATAGTTTAAAAAACAACACTTCAACATTCAACCGTTACATCAAGAAAAACTGACTGTTTGGTGTGCTTTATGGGCTGGTGGAAAAATTGTTCCGTACTTCTTCAGAGACGATACTGGCCAGAACGTTGCAGTCAATGGGACCACTATAGAGCCATGATTACTGACTTTTCGTTCCTCAATTGAACAACCATGATGTGCAGCAGCAGTGGTTTCAACAAGACGGAGTAACATGTCACACAGCTCATGATACAATTGATTTACTGCAGAAAACGTTTGATAACCGCCTAATTTCACATGATGGGCGCGTGAATTGGCCTCCAAGATCGTGCGATTTAACGCTGCAAGACCATTTTTTGTGGGAATATGTGAAGTCGCTAGTCTAGGGAAACGATCGACCACTTGGAGGACAACATTCACCGCGTTATTGCCGATATACTGCCATAAATGTTGAGAAAAGTGATTGAAAGTTGGATCTCCAGATTAGATTACGTCCGAGTCAGACGGTCATAGACGGTCATAGGCCAGAAATTATATTTAAATTATATTGCCAAAAGATTATCTTTGGAATAGAGTCAATTTCATGTCAATTCCAAAAATTCATCCTTGTTTTATTTCATTTCAAAGTTCTTTACCTTGAGAAAATATCCTTCATTCAAAATTCACTTGAATCCCACTTTTTTCTCTTACTTTTATAAAATTTGCCGCAAATATCGCAAAACGACTCAGCTACTCGTCTGAAGCTTCTCTAAGCCATTTTGTACAGGTTGATACAGCGAAAATAAAAATGAAACACGTTATTCCGCTGTTATATGTAAATACACAACAAGCACAGCAAGAAACACTACCTCCCGTCCTCTTACTTCTTTTTCGACAGCGCTAGATTATAAAGATCGAGATCAAGAACAGTTTTGCTACCATTTCCGCCAAAGAATTTTTTCGAACTCTGGTCTCCAAAAGTAACCCCATCATATTCGAGGTACTGTTTGCTCTTAATTAGGCGCGAAAATCAAAAATGGTCAAATTGCTATAACTTCTTAAAAAGCAAATAGTTTCGATTTGTGAACGCACTTTTTTATGAATATTTGCTTATCTAGTCAAAATATAATGAGTAGAACCCATGCGCAAAAAAATATTGATCGATCGGTGTTATTAGTGGAAGCATCTATCACCTGCATTTTGCATTTTCACGATGTGTCCGAAGATTTTCCGAAGAAATTCCTCATTGCAGACATAAATGTTGATCGAAAAGCTCCCGAGTGCTAGTAGTAAGGCCGGCAACATGTGTCCCAGTCGGAATAATCGCGAAATCTCCAGAACCGAGGTGAATGTTCCCGAAAAAAATTCCAAGCAATAAATCTCACCAGCATAGAGGCGTAAAGTAGATTCAAGAAACCAGATAACGTTAGAGTAAATCCTTTCTCGTGTTCAATTCCGGAAACATACACTTACGATTTTCTATTTTCAACACGAGATGCAGGATGCGAATGGCAGCACCAGCTGGTATGGAAATTATATCGGGTGAATATCTGTATTGAAGGAGAAGCAGTTTGTCGAGTTTCCGTCAGATTTCGCTACTATTCCTGATTCACTCGGTTTACTTTTTGGCACCGTAGCTGTTTTAGCTGTATGTTCTCAACAGAGATGCCATATCGGATGGAATTCGTGTTGTTTCGTAGAATTTTGTTGAAATATAATGAATGCAGGATTATTTTTTTGGGCTCGTGCACTAATAGACCAGGGCCTTTAATGAAATGATAAGAAGTGAAAAAAAATGATAGAAGGATACAGCCCATTGAAAAAGAGGAGAATATAATGAAAATTAAAGGAACAAATCATTCACGGGCAATTTGAGATCGGGAAGTGGAAAGGGGTGAGGAAAAGTTGTAGGTAATAAAAAGATCTACACCTTTTGTATGACACTTGTCTCACATAGCCTCAAAATTCATAAGAAAAATTCAAATAACCAAGTTTTCGGTTTTTTATTTTCATCTTCAACAAAAAAAATTTTTTCTACGAAATTCTGTGAAAAGTTATCTTTCAATGTTCCAAATGCACTAAAATTTTTTCGATTCGACGTATACATTTGTTCGCCTCAATTCGATCAAATATCGAAAAATCACCCTAATTCTCAATCGAAAAGTCTCATGTCAAAATATATTATTTTTCGAAAGAGTTGTCGGGCTTTTTGTTCGTTCGAATCTCTTCTTTCTGATGGCGTGAAAAAATAATTACTACTATGGTAAATTTTTAAATACAAAAGTATGGTACTATAATTTAACTTCCGAATAGATTCACAAAGTTAGTATTTAATAAGACATGTTCAATATTTTGAGGATATTTTTCGTCAAATTATATGAGTAGATACTTATTTATTGTTATTCCAAAATTATTTATACGGATAGTTTTAGCCCATCAAAAGGTTTTTCATAGAGAAGTGGGGAAAAGGCTAGGAAGGTCTGGGTCTCACTACACTACATGATATTTATTAATGAAATTGACCATAGTAATGTATATACTTTTTGACACCATGAGAAAGGAGAACAAAAAAGCCCACCAACTTTTATGAAAAGTAGATATTTTGACATGAGACTTTTCGATTGAAAATAAGGGTGCTTCTTCGATATTTAGTGGAATTAAGACTAACAAATATATATTTCGCATGGAAAGAATTACAGTTTATTCGGACATAAAACAATACCTCTTCACAGAATTCCGTAGAAAGTTTTTTTATGGAAGATAAAAATAAAAAACAAAAAACTTGGTTTTTTGAATTTTTCACATGAATTTTGAGGTCATACAAAAAAAGTGTTCTACAAAAGGTGTAGATCTTTTTATTACCTAGAGCTCTGCTGTCCAACCTTTATCCTGACTTGTAGTTTTGCCGGATATCGAGATACACTTAAAACCTCACCCCTTCAACTTCCCAATCACGGATCGCCCGTTAATTATTTTTCCTTGAGTTTTTGTTATATGTGTTCCTCTTTCAATGGGTTTCATCATGCTTTTATTTTTTTTCGGTGTAAAAAATTATCGACCTTGATCTATAAAGGGAAAAGTGTGCTATCGTTTGGTCCAAATAAGAGCCGGATCTAGGATTTTTGGCACCTGTGCCAAACTGCTAAATCGCGCCTTTGAGTAAATTTATTTTTCAATAACTACTCAATTTTCATTACTGAAATTTAGAAGAACTTCTTCATTCCCATAAGCTCCCACATTTTTATGAGGTATTAAAAATGACAGACGCATAATATCTCTGAGCTCCTAGGATAAATTCTTTTCCTTATCGAACTCGCCCGACATATGCAAACCCAAAACCTACCTTATAAATTCGAAGTATCCAAGTTATATCCTACGACGATTATCGACTATTTTATTCACGAGCAGATAAGTAACCAGACAGAACATAATTTGACCAAGTTCAAAACAGTCGTTTGACACCATTATCAGCTGAAATTTCAAGGTTGCAGACATTTGTCTGACTAATATATAATGGAGCCCTAGATATAGGGCGGGCGCGCAAAAATTTTCATAAATATTATGGCTAAGCGCCGATGATTGGCTGGTATATTTAACCAGAGATTCATTCAATAAATTAAATATAAGTAGGTACCTGATCGAAATTAGAAAAATCTTCATCAGCGCGAATAATTTGCACGCCCGTCTGAACGATAACCGAATTTCACATTATGTATAATAGGTTTCTATTTTTCAAATTTATGAGATATAAACTGTGATGCACTTCCTGCTGTATAGAATCCCCCAGATATCAGAAAAAGAAAGTGTTCAAACAAGGGAAGGTTCATCTAGCCCCTCGGTATCCTTATATCAGTGCATCGAGAATCGTAGAGCTGCCAGCAAGTGTGAGACTTATAATCAGGAATTTTCTTTGGTGATTACTGGTCGCTCCACAATGTACAATTTATTCATGCACCACAGTATCGTTCTGAGATATATTGAAAGCTTCAAGAAAAAAATGTATAATTTTCGAGAAAATGATCATAACTTTGCGCCCCTAGTTAGCTTGCGCCTGTCGCAAATGCCTCTCTCGCCACATCCTAGATCTGGCTCTGACTCAAATGACTGTAATTTTCGATTTTTTCCAGTCGCAAACGATTAGGTTGTACTAACTGATATCAAAATTGATTCTGTTCGGACAGCCAGCCGTAGGCACGGTAGCTTCAGAACGAAAAACCCTAGGAGTCAAACTCTCAGGGTGGTTTATTGCGTATAGAAATGCAACGGCTTGGTTCTTGATAATCGGCCTAACAGTTTCAGAGTTATACTCATTTGAATGTTCGAGTTCATTTCATGAAAATATTAAGATCAGATACAAATTTAGAGGAGAAATTTGTAGATTACTGAAGACGCGAAATTCTGTGGTGATCTACAACCAATTACCAATTGATGTTTGGTTGTTGGATTCCGATGCGCAACTTGCTGGTCAATATGAGCAATATTGAGTTCGTAATATTACCAAATTTCGAAGAAAAATTCTGAAATTTTCCAAATTTTGAAAAAAATATTTTCCGGAAACTTTCCATCAGATTTCGATGGAGCCAATATTCCACACCAGTGCACCAAATTTCAGTTGAAACCAATTTTGATTTCCGATATTGTCGAATTCATAAATACAATACAAAAATAATACTATACGAAGTGTTTCATCTTCTTTATCTTTCGATTTAGAATTGTCCATAGCATAGGTCAGTTCTTATATATATCCAACTCATACAGGGTGAGCCTTCAAGTTGTACAGAAGTTTTAACCACAGACTGCTCTCATCAGATGAAGCAGTCTTTTCATGTGCTATTTTTCCAAGTTTGGCTCAGGCAGAGCATTTAAATATGTCTCAATGTGCTTTACTACACTTTATACACCTTTGCACGTTGTTTGCAGATTGAACACAAATATCACTTACGGTGATATGTGATGTAACCAATCCATTGCTCGAACAAGCAATGAAAAACTCGAAGAATCCTGATGAAGATTTCAGCTGTAATACAGCATTTTAATTTATTCTGAATTTTCTAAAAACTACGCTTTTCTTCGTGATGGTCTTCAATGTTACATATAACAATATGAATCGTTCATTGTTTGATTGCCAAACAGTTCAGTTTATAGAGGCTTTTTTCAACGTGTTGAACAGAAACTCACTATCAGTGTTATCAATGAAATTGCCAGTGATTCTGGTGATTTTTGGGTAGGTTTTGTTGAAAAGATGTGTAACTTGAAATAAACCACCTCATGAAAATAAATACATTTTATCCCTGGACAAACTACACTACAAGGTATCATTGAACCTTAATCAATGAGTTCACATTGAGATGAATCTCTCAAATACCGTGCTGATTAATAAACTAGAACTGTACCCCTATCAAATAAACCCAAAAAATAAAAAGTCATAATTTTTTCATCGGACCCAATCATGCATAAATTTGTCAAACATTTCGTGACGTCAACCATATCTGGGTTTTAATTTAGATCCAATACCAAGTAAAAGTCACACAGTCTGGTGAAGCACACCAGAAACGCGATGATGAACTGTCTAGATATAAAATTCGTCTGCGTGAATTTCAGCCTTCTAAAATAGACCCTGCTCTTGAATAAGAAATCGAGATTTGGGAGGTCTGAATGGTATTTTCGTGTCCGAACTTCCAACATGTGTTCATAGGAAATGGCCTGTGTTTTATTATTTCAGCAGAATTGCAAATCGAACCCAGAAAAGTTTTTAATGGTGCGGTGTTATTTGCCGTGAATATAATATGGAAAATTTATTTTGTCATTAATATTTTCTAGAAATCATCTTATACTCTGATAACTTAACGTTTAGTTATAGCTCTTCTATCGAGAAGGATTTTCTCGAAAAACATCAATTTAATATTTTGCCGTTAATTCACTGTGCAGAAAATATAAATTAAAACTTTTTCTCGAAAATATTCAATTTTGTTACTTCAAGCTAACAAATTATGTTTATCAAGATCATTTTTGGGAGGATAGACCTTAAGGTCGTAGTAGAAGGTAACCGAAATAGGTAGGTATCACCTGCATTATGGCTACTCACTTCTGATTGAAAAAACTTACATCTACTTTAAAATCACTGTATGTTAAAGAGGTGCCATGAATGAGAGGAAACTGAGAAACACTGTAAGTAGTAGGTAGCTCAAAAAAAAATTGAAAAAATACGAAGGTTAGTTGAAAATTTCTAAAGTTGCAGGTATCTGAATATGTGATACCTATTTGTTCTTGAGTACTCTAGTTTACATTTCTCATTACTCAAATGAAGTAACGGCCAACACAATCCGAAATTATCGTTTATTCCTCGTTCGCCAATAATAAGTTTATAAGTGATCCTTGAATGGCAGATATGGTTTTATCTCTCTTCAGAAGTTACCAACTTCCTGAGCTACATAGAGACATGGATACTGCTATCTTTCTTCCAAAGCTGTGAATGAATGTTGGTGACCTTATGAGAGAGAAGAAACAAACTTCCCCTCAATTAGATAGAAAATGATCTTTGAAGGGGGAAAGGTTTGTCTCTTTCTTGGAGTAATCAATTATATGTTGTTATTGCGCACTCTATATCTTTATGACTATGCTCGTGACTAAGATTTACGCTTTTAAGAAGAAATAATAAAAAAGACCAGAAGTTCATGATGCTGCCACGATCGCCACCATATCTAGCGACAGAGTACAGCAATTGACAACTTGAATTGAGTTATGTCGACATGGAAGGAGGTGAACTCTTCGTTATCTTTTCGACAACAAGTCTCCAGAGAATATTTATGCATTGCTGGCGCCTTTAAGAATTTTCATCCACATAAATTATTCAAAGTATTTCCAATTGTTTGTCACCGATAGAGATCTCAGAATCTTTTCTGTAATTCACTCTAAATGAAAAACGGCGATTCAATATTATGGAATTGATTGATCAGTTAACACAAATGAGTGGGAGTTCGGTTACTCTAGACATAAAAAGCTAACCATCCTCATTAATTGATGAATGTGATCCTTTCAAGATGCCAAGTACTTCATGTAGACTTACTCCATCTAGAATTCTCTACCAGGTTTTTTAATTTATTGCATCCCGCCAGAAAATCGAACTAATACGTTGTGAGTCATCCCGATTTAAAATTAGATTTAGAGTGTATCTTTCTATTAAAATCATATCAATTTATCCATTAGACATTAAGTTGACCCCTGTTGAATTATATCACACATATCGTTACCTACTTTCGTTAGTCATACATAGAGCCTTTGTTTATGTATTACGATGATGCATGTATCGATTTATAGAAACATAATTTGCCAAGAAATACATTTGTAAACAATAAATTATGTTATGATGGCCCATTTATTGGTTTGGACGATGGTAATTGAAAGATCGATTCGAAATGAAATTACCCCAGTTATGTCTATATTATTTGAGTGTTGAAATAAAGTACGTTCTTGTTGTTGTCGAAAAAGAATTGGGATTTTGGCAATCAACATATCCTCTGGTGTTTCAATAGATTATTATTTCATAACTTCTATGAATCAGCATTTTTGTGATACTCGGGAAAGCGTCTGTCCTAGTAACTGAATATTTTTGGCGGGAAATGTCATAAACATAGGCGCAATTCGAAGGATCATTTATTCGAGGACTATTTCGTTTCCGAATCAGCAATGGACAAAGGATATCTACAGTGTGTCACCTTCATGTTTCAAAATCCCCTATATTTTCGCTATTCGAAGGAGTAGGAATTCGAAATTTTTGACATTTATCTATGATTATGGATGGTTATACAGTAATGTCCGCTTACAACTGCTCCGTCTGTGAGAAGCTTTCGTTTATAACGAACCAATTTTCAAGGTAAGAAAAATAATGTCAGAAACATGTATTAATTTATCGCAAATAACGAACCCGCTTATAACAAACTTCCGGTTGAAACGAACTTTGATATTCGGTATATTCCGAAAATATTTCGGTTATAACGAACAAATCCTTATTTTACGTACGGAAAAGGAAAAAAATATGAAGATGGAAATTTCCTCAAAGACGAACATAATTATAAATAGAAAAAGGAAACAAATATCGTGGTTGAAAATTTAACAGGAACATAAGAATGAAAGTCACTGATGATTGGAAAATCTATAAACCCTAGATGTTCCAATAACGTTGCATAGTTGCCTATAAATTATATATACAAAATTGTAAAGAAGCAGTGACGTGAAGTCAGCAGTTTTAAGTCGATTTGGCCCATTAACGAACCTTACCGTCGCATTTTGCAATGCAGTATACCATCGAAGATTCAAGTCGTTAGGGGTTCCCACTTACACCGGACATAATCGATTTTGGTATCGGATTCGTCATCTATAACTATTTGAGTTCACTGTGGATAGAATACTGATAACAAAACAGTGTGTAACTACTCTTTAATCCACTTAAACTTTCTGCGTCTAACGCACGTTTCGGAAACCAAGTGTCCTTTGTCAAAGACATATCGTTACTGCGATACGATATGTCTTTGATAAAGGAAACTTGGTTTCCGACACGTGCATTAGATGCAGAAAGTTAAAGTGGATTAGAGAGTAGTTACACACTGTTTTGTTATGGATTCGTCGTCATTTTGAGACCATTTTCGGGAGAAAATTACCGACATTTGAACAAAACGACCGCAGGCTATTCCCCAGAAGTACTATGTTTTCAGAGTCACCACAATGAAGTAAGAAAATGGAACGATAAGTTACATCTTTAAATATTCTAAGTAGAAAATTGTCCAGCTCCAAATGTTAAAAATTTAGACTGGATGAAGTTGAACCGTTCATGCGGCCAAATATCTGTTCGATACTACAGCCTATTGATGAGGGTGTTATTCCTAGTTTAGAAAGTCATTATCGTCGTCTCTCTCTTTCAAAATGATAGGAATTCATTGATATCATCATTTGTCGCTTATTACGAACTCCGTTTATAGCGAACCAATTTTGTCGGCTCCTTGAATTTCGTTATAAACGGACATGACACAATAATGATCTCCAACTGAAATTCGATTCTCGAACTATCGTTCCTTGTATACAGCTGCCCTCTGTATACGAGGAACGATGCACTCAATAATTTGGTTCGTAGCAGAGATTTCAAGAAAAGATACCTATTCAGAAAAGTTGATTCAATTTCTATTCTCACCTTGGATATAGAGTTGCATGAGGAAATTCTAGTTTTAGATATATTCAGAATTTTTTTCATTTACTGATTTATGTTTCGCTCAGTAGAATTATAGTCCCTGTACTGAACTCATGTTCAAAATAAAAACCCTAGGAAAGTACTCACGTGGAGTGGAGCAGCTTTTGGGTGCCTGAGCAGTCACGATCTATCGTAAACGCAATAACATCGGAAAAGATATAATATTTGTGGAGTAGATTTCAACCTCAATTACGAAGGCTCAATTCGTGAATGAGTAAAATCCACCCAATAATTGCGCATATATACCCATGCAAAATTTCATATTGTCAATATTTTCAAACATACGATTTGGATCTGATGGGAATTCAGTACTCGATACTGAAATGACATCTTGAAGGTGCATGCAAAATTTCGTGGAAATAATATGATCGCAGCATATAGAGTATTCGAATATTCGAAAAAAGATTTCAAAATCTTTCTTTCGAATTTCTTCAATGACACGATCATCACGAAATTTCGCACGCAATTGTTCATCAGCGTTAGCCAACTAGTTTCCACATAATACCATAATGGGATCAGTGTCCTTGATGAATTCGGAAACTAACAACGATACCTACCGAAGAGAAGCCACTAAATTCTACATATTTTTCCCGATATCTCCGAATTGTTGAAATCTAATAAAAATGAGATCTGAAACACAATTGTGAAATATGAAATTTCGGGTGTGTGCAGCTTCTCTTCAAATCTAATGAAAATTTTCCGAAAAAAAATTACTCAAAAATTTTTTTCAAAATTTACCAACCATACGAATCCAACAAAATTCTGCAGGAAATGGCGAGTTCTTATGCTTCAAATAACTACATAGATTCAATCCGCTCAAGTAGTTCCTGACATATTGAGGAAATATCCACAAATACCCATAAGACTCAAACGACGAAAATTCTGAATGAGCTAAACCTTACTTAAAAGGTTCAGGTCGATAGAATTCTCTGTACTCAAGTAACGTTGCCTACACCTACACCGGATTCGTCATCAGTGACTCCAGCCTAGTCGTTCGAAACCATTTTCGGGAAACAAAATCGAAAATTACAGACATCTGAACGGAACAATAGGAAGCTGATACCTAGAAATTACGCAAAATTTTGGCTTATCAGTTTATATGACAGTACGACATTTCGAACCACGTGTTCTCTAAACAGCGGAAATAGTTTCAATATCTCTTCTACTAGCATTTTTCAATTGCCCTCTAGAATATTGAAACTAACAGTGGTGCAACCTGCATTTTTTGATGATCATGTAATGAGAGCTAAGGTTTCATATCAGTTTATTATAGTTAGTTACAAGGAAAGCTATTCATGTTGCAAATTATCCGCAAGAACCAGCACTTATAAGCGATGCATTCACGCAGTGGCGGATCGACGATTTCCGGGGCCCCATGCGGAAACTTTCGGGGCCCACCTCTACTTTTTCAATCTCTTTCAAAACAATTCAACCAGAATTCGGTTTTTTCAACACAAACATAAATTTTATTGATCAAATTTATTCACATCAATTCAAATATAACAAATGAATTGAGATCGGCAGAAATGTAAAAACTTAACAGGATTATATCCTTAATAAAATACAAATTAATATTCCCTTCCACAAAAGCACTCATGAATATTATCATAGAAAATTATTGGATAAATAAAATGCAATGCCGAAAACCTAATCAAAAAAACTATTTTTGTCATTTTCATGCCTGCAAACTATTTCATTGCAGCATCATAATTCAAACTCTTCGTTATATCACGTGTAACGACCAATTGTAAACACAGTAATTTTCGAAAGAAACAACTTAGAAACTCGATATTTGTAGAGTAGGTTTACAAAGGCCGAATTCGTGAATGAGTAATATCCACCCAATAATTCCGAAGATATACCCATTCAAAATTAATTCAACCATTATTTTCAAGAACACAGATATGATTGAATTGAATTCCAGTACTTGATTGAAAAATTACCCCTCGAAGGTTCATACAGAATTTCGTGAGGAAATAATGATTAGGAAGTCGTTCTAATAACACAGTCATTACGAAATATTGCACAAAGTTGTTCATCAGCATTTTCAAACTGGTTTTCAAGTTTCTTCATTATTGAATCAGTTTTTTTTGAGTTATTCCGGAGAAAACAACGATACCGAAAAAAACAGAAAATTTCACATATTTTTTTCAATATCTCCAAAAAATAATAGCCATATCAGATTGAAATTCGGTAGGTAAGCTGCTGTGAAATATGGAGCTCCAGATATGAGCAGATTTTTTTTTAATATGATATAGTTCTCGAAAAAAGACTCCTGAACTATTCAGCCGATTTTGCCCATTAACGAACTTAATCGTCCCATTTTGAAATGCAACATACCCTGATAGTTTCAAGTTTCGAGAATCTTCCGTACGCCCATAATCGTGCACACGGACGACCGACCGGCCTGACAAAATCGATTTTTACACAGCATTCGTCAACCTAGTCGTTTGAGACCATTTTTGGGAAAACTTCGAAAATTACAAATATTTAGAAAAGACGCTAACATCCTCTTTCCCAGAACATGCGAGCAATTGGTGTTTTAAGTCTGAAAGAAACTTTCTCAAAGCTTTGTAGAATTGTTTCTCAAATAACTGCAAGCGTAGCTTTTTGCGCGCATGTTCTTGGGGAACAGTGTGCCATCGTTTTGTCCAAATGTCTGTGATTTCCGATGGTTGGGCCGAAAATGGTCTCAAACGTCTAGATTGGACTCACTGATGACGAATCCGGTGTCAAAATCGATTCTGTCCAGCCGACCGTCCGGCCCACCGTAGCCACGATAACTGTCGAACGGAGTGAGCTAGCAACTTGAAACTTTCAGGATAGGTCATGCATTGGAATGCCGCGGCTAAGTTCGTTAATGGCCTAAATCGGTCGGACAATTTCGGAGTTATAGCCACTTGAAATTTTAAAGTTATTTATTTTTTATTTCAGAAACTACCTGAGCGATTGGATTCAAACTTGGCAATTAGGTGGAATATAGCGACGCGCAACTTTGAGGCAAATTTTGCCAGGATCATATTGTCAGTTATTAAAAAAAAATGTTTTTCAAAATTTTTTTCCAAAAAAGTTTTTTTTTCGGAAACCATTTATGAAACCATAAAAAAATTCCACTCACACTTAGAGCATTATATTTCACAGCAGTGTACCACATTTCAGTTCAATACGATCATAAGTTCTGTAGCTTTTTTTCGGTATAACCCGAGAAATACTGATTCAATCCTGATAAAACTTCGCAGATTGTTTGAAAATGCTGAAAGACAACTTCATGCAGAACGTCGTGATAATCGTGTCATCAGAACAATTTGACAAAAAATTTCGGTGATTTTCTTATCATATCATCCTCATTAAATTCTGTATGAACCTTCGAACTGTAATTTTTCGATGGAGTACTGGATTTCAATTCGATCTGATCTGTAAATGTTGGGTAAATATTTGAATGGATATATCTGCGGAATTATTGGGTGGATTTTACCCATTCACGAATTCGGCCTTCGTAATTGAGGTCCAAACCGTCTCTACAAATATCGAGTTTCTAAGTTGTTTCTTTCGGAAGTCATTGTGTTTGCGCAGTAGGCCGTTAGATTTTTGTGAAATGTCAATGCCAAACAAGTGCACTTTGCACCCCTATCTCCACACATTATTGACGGTGGCATATAGTTAGTTTTCAAAGGGATGCCGACAACTTCATTGCACTCTTTCGGGAATGTATGGCGGCAGATATGAATTATCGGAGAAAACATGCGATAGCGAAACCTTTGATTTAATGTTATTTAGTTGTTGACAGCTGAATTTGGTTCTAGGTCTAGTTACTTTTCGTGTGACTGACAATTTTCACGTTATTCTTCATTTCTACTTGCATTCATCATTCTGAAAAAATGTTGTTTCTATCGGGGGCCCCTGTGGACCTTGGGGCCCTACGCTTAAGCGTACTAAGCGTACAGGTTAATCCGCCAATGCATTCACGTCCATTTTAAATTGACTTCAACTACCTCCACAAGTTCGCACATGGAAGCAGTGAATCGAGGCAGACTCATCTATGTGACCGTTTGTCTAGAAACTGTAAATATAGTAGGTATCATTGTGTCATCATCATCATTGTCTATATACAATGTCACTTTTACGCTAAAAAACGTCAATCCTCTGACAGACTCTTAAAGTACCTCATCCAGCACGAGCCAATGAAGAAACAGCCTCATTCGTGCAGAGATTGCCACAGTATATTTCCTATCGTAGTGACATCTGTTGGGAAAATTCTCTTGGCTCAAACAAACATGAAAGTTACGAAGTCTTAGCAACACTAACGACGTATTCATGGAAATTTAACCGACAATGATAGAAAATAACACAATACCATATTTCATGTTGAGTCTCGAGAACCATTATTTCATTTTATATAATCTCGGAAACGCCATAAACAAAAATAGAAACTAAAATAACAGCGATACATACATATGAACTTTCGAATTATTCACGTGACAACTCAAGTCATGATGTTTATCGGCATTTTCTGGCATAGCGCTCGCAAACTACCTGCGTGAAATATGCACGAAATTATCATCGCATTTTTAACACTTCAATTAGAGAAAACATAAAAGCACGACTGGTAAACAAAGCTCGTCTACCAGCATCTTCGCAGAGTTATTTTCGTCGATTATTGTTTCACATTTTACGAGTATTTGTAGAAATGTCTCGGGCACATTGTTTCTAGGATGGTTTATTATTTGGTCACCGAGGAATCGGAAACAAGAGCAACGAAACTTAACAATTTTTTTTTTGATACCGATCGGACAGCTTACATGTTCACTGTTCACTGACAGTGGTTTAATTAGTTGAGAAATTTTTGGCAGATTCTACATGAGGTTGTTGTCCTTCTAATTTGATACGCCTGATACTTCTACCACCTCATCGTAATTCTCATGAGTTTCGAGAATACTTTACACTCGCATCTCTAGAAATACTTGTTAATTGTCAGAATTATCTGTTTTTTGTCACATTTATCTTATCATAATGTGATAAGGGATTTAGTTTCCAGTTATTCGTATTAAGTTCAAGTTAGGTGTTTTATTCTTTCTTTATCAAATGTACGAAATGTCGAACTGAAATTTGACATACAATTGAGACAAATTATTGAATATCAATTCGTGACCCACCATTTCATCATTCATTGAAGCATGGGCGGATTTTTGAAATTTAAAAGCCTCCGTGTCTAACCGTTCCTTCAAGGCGTCCCTGCAGACTATTGCCACAACACTTAAATTTATTATAATGATAATAATATAATTTATTGATAGTACTTGGCTCAACAAAATAGGTCCATATGTTTCCTTCACTAAATTCAGCCTTTAAAAAATTATGTTACCCAAAAATATGTCCATCATGCATTTAGAGATGATAAGCAGAGCTGCTTCTCTTCTATGTAAACAGACCCTCCATCCAGCAAAAAGTCATCAGAAAAACTTTTTTTTAATAATTCTATATTCTGCGATAATTTTATCATCACGAAATTATACACCAATCTCCAAGCTGTCACACATATATGCCCTAGACACTGCAGGATCTAAAATTCTTAATAGCTCATTTTATCACCAATTTTCATAATAATAAGGCTCAAGTCATTCATGTCTCCCGCAATAATAACGAGTTAATGTCTGCTTTAAAAATTTTTCGATTCTTCTTCATATTAAACACATGATTTATAATTCCATTGGAAAATAAACGAGTCTGATTCCATGAAATCTCCTTAGTGATGAATTCGTGTCCTTCAAAAGATCAGTGAAATACTTAGCAGTTGGCGGATTCAGTCCTAAATTAGTGAATTTTTGGAAAATAACATACCGAAGTTTACTGAAAAATGCATCGCACCCTATTGTAATTCTTCTTGTGTCTTGTTTCTCTGTAGCATTTTAGAATATCACACAACAGGGTTGACTTTTTTGGTATGCCAAAAGATGTTTGGAAAATACAGTTTCAAAGGCAGGCTGCTCAGAAACAGAAAACAAAGAAGAAAATCGTCGTAGCATCGAAAGAGCTAAACTTATTACCCATATCAATTCCATTTGCCCAAAAAGTTATAATTCAAAATTGTGTATTTTTCTTATCTCGGATGACATAATGTTTCTAGTGATATATTCCAATGATAATTCAAATCAAAATTCGGAAATTGTTTAATTGAAGAGTGAAATATGGAACCGATGAAAGTGTAACATATTTTGACAATCTCATGCATGAAGAATGAACATCACCTGCAAATTTTTTTAATATCAAGACCTACCAAAAAAATTATGCTTGCTGAAGAAAGAGGTGCTTTCAACACCCATGAGTGCCGTCTTCTTAAAAACCACCTTCTGCTTCAATACCACGTGATTCGCGTCACACATTAACATAAGTTTCAAGGACGCACCAGAGTCACATTTCACTCAAAAACACAAGAATATTGCGACAAAACACAATGGATGCGAGAAACAAAAAAAAGTAGTAACGAAGTCGGAAAATCCTCACTGTTGACGTATCACTTTTTAACAACTGAGAGCTATTTTCAGCGGAGTTCAAACCAAAGCGCTACTAGCTGCGTTCAGTTACACTGAAAATTTAACACTGAATCTGAAAGACTGAAATATTAGAACGATCTCGCATGGCTTAGTTTCTAGCATCTGCTTGGTTGAATTTTTTCCATTTTTGACATCGGTTTTCGCGTTTTTCCCCTCCTTATTCAATTTGGCTCAGTTTTTCGTGTTTACTATAAGCGAAGGTTCATGTATTCGTTTTCGATGCCAGTTAAACTTATTTGTTGTTCGAGGTGAAGGTCGTTAACAATTTTGTGAATAAAAACATGAATTAACAATTAACATCCCTTGTGTTACTAAGAATGATTCTCACAATGTTTTACTCTTGAATTCCTCGTAAAATCTCCAGTTTTTTTTTTAGATGGTAAGAGAAACTCCATATTCGATAGGGAACTCAGTAATCAATAATGGTGGGCTATGCAAACATTTATGAATGATACCTCCAATGTTTAAGATGAAGGTTTTCAATTCATTTTCATGTATTCGCTTCTTTGAAAAATTGTACACCCTTATATTTAAAATCGAAATTCAAATCTCCCTATTTACTGGCTGCAAGATTTACTTATATATAAACCTATGAGATATATCTCCAATAATGCTCAAGGTCGCCAAAGCATATTCAGAATTCAGCAGAAAACTTTTGGACTTCATAATGGATGCTGACCAAGGCTTCTACAACAACATGAAGGAATTCCATTGTTAGCAGGCGGTGCAAGTTGTAAAACCAGGACATTAAACCTATAAGTCAATTGCATATGTATTCGTTCATAAAACCCTTATTCGTCTGAGATGTTGACCTTTCTTTTCGGCTGAACTATTTTTACTAGATTAATTTTTATTTTACCTAATGCTGAACAGCATATAGTTGAAATTTTTTCATTGTTTTCTATATTGAATTTTTACGAAGGTCGGTAAGTTAAATGACTGAATTTGAAATGAACAATCAATAAACCTCGACGAAAGGATTTTTGGAAAGATTTTCCAGCCGTCTTCAACTTCAAAAAAATTTTTTTAAGGCGTGACTCTAACGAGTTTCAATTTATCGTCGGATAGAGGAGTCAGATATGGATCCCGGAACGTAACAATCCTATTTCTTAATCTCTGTCCAACATTTCGTAGGGAAATTGTTGATGATAAATGGTTTAAATTCCGCAATCCGTTAGAGTGATTTCTCAAAATAATAATTCACATTCAATTTTCAATAGTTTTATTTCAGATATTGCGAGAAAACATCCAGAATACTCTCCAGAATATCAAATAAAAAGATTCGTCAATTTCAATACTGGATATTCTCACAATATTTGTATTGCACTCGCAAATTCCAGATATACTAAACATGGTGAACGCGAATATTTTATTTTCGATGAATTCTTAATAACTTCTCATCTAAGTATCATACAAACAAGTCCACAGAACAAATTTAATAATCCATTAAATTCTGAAAATTCAATCCTAGAAAATACTGTTCTAGTTATTAATCTTTATAGATGTTTAGAATGTTATGTTCTCAATGATCCAAATACATCGAAAGATTTCTACTTCATCAGAAATTCTCGGTATTCATCAACATCTATAAATATACCTAATTAGGTAGACGAAGAACTAGTGATAATTTTATAATGAAAAAACCTTTTAAACGATCTTTAAATGATATTTGTGACTGCAAATCGTTAATATACGAGTAGAAGACTAACAGTAGTTTTATTCATTTGGTTCTATAAGCTCTCTGAGTAATTCAATTATGTATCCGATGGAATAATATGTGTTCATGTTTCCAATTGCGGATAGTGAAGCTATTATATGTATAGTTCTGTCAAAGCAGGCCCCTTACGGATTCGTGATCCTATCGAAAATGTTCAAAACATGTCTCATTTCAACTTTGAATTTTTTGGTTATGGATATTCTTTCGTAGTTTTTTCGTGAAAAGATCTTAATATTTCGTATTATCGTGGACTTGCTCGTTCAACTCAAGTACTTTTAAATTGGTGGAATGTTGTTTCTGATATTTCAAAATTGAAAAAATATGATGGAGTGCAGTATATCTCGTTCAATTCTAGCATTACTAGTAAATTCTTTAGTCAAATATCTCGAGCAAGAACTGAAGCAAACAATTTTATGGTTTCAGTAAGATCAAAACATTATCTCGCATGATCTCTAAAATTATATTTTCTGACATCTCGAAAAACGAATATATTCTAGGCATCGAAAGCATTATTTTCATTTAGCGAAACGTCTTCAATTTTCTAATTTGGAGCCAAAAATGGTCTCAAACGGTTGGGTTAAAATCTCTAGTCGGACTTAATTCTATCTTGGACTAACAATATCCACAAGGTCTGGTAAGGTTTTTCATTTACCAGAGGATCTGAAATATCATCGCTTGAAAGAACACCCTAGTCGAAATACTGTAATTTCTTTAGAAACTTAGTATTTGTTCGAACGCTCATTGCAAATTTTATTTGTGATGGAAAATCCTGTAATGATCTGGGTGAGTTCAAAGTAGATTTGCACAGTGAAAAATCGCACGAAATCAAGTACTTTTTCGATTTCCTTATTTATTTGTTTATTTATTTAATGCGAGATACCAAACCTTTTACAGAAAAAACAAAATTACCAATCATTTCCAAAATAAAATATCTTCAGATAGATACATAAAAAATTACAGTGTAATGAAACGCCTCACACCTACTCTGAATCTCGAGACCGACCGATGAAAGATGTCGATGCTCAAGGAATCAACGACATTTACATCATTCTGGAAACCGGAGAATGAAAACAGTAATTCGTTCTTGATACGGCAGGCATGAACACATCGAATACCCTGGCAAATCTTACGAGAACATATAAATTGAACTGGGATTATAGTTGAGGAGCATACAAAAATCCTTGCAAGAGTTTAGATACAAAGATGACATTGCATATAGTAACAGCTTATAAAAGTCATTCAGGAAATTTTCTTTATGAGAATAAAAATGTATATTCAGCTGATTCATTTTTTTTGGTTCGGTCACTATCTCCATTAAGAAATAGGTGATAGAAAAGATGGCATGAATCCGTTTTAATCTCGCAAAATCACACACATGTGTCAGATCAATGGTCCGAATTCTAAATGTGAAATATTATAAACGTCCTCCTACGTCACTACGATCGGTTTCAAAATAGATTCCGATATCTTCGGATCCATACGAGAATCACACTGTTCAAAATTACTTTTTTTGAAAGTTTATTTCCAAAGAATTCATTAGGCGTACTTATACAATTGTGCATTAGACATCCATCAGCGACAAGTAGATAAATGGCTGGGAAATTCATATATTCTACGGACTTTTCGGGTTTCAAAAGTATAATGTGAAGTGGAAGTAGGTGTATGATAAAATGAGTATTCGCGAACCAACCTAATTGAACACTGATAGGCAAAGTTGGTAAATCTTCTTGAGAATGTATTCACCTCATGTGATCAATGTTCTTGTCAATACTATTTACCAAATGAATTGCTTATGAAATTATGACACCCATCATTTTGGGGAAGGTAAATATGATCTAAAGATCCAAAAAAAAGTGTTGGTGGAACGTCGAGATAAGTCAAAATGTTGAAATTTTTGGATGTCCAAAAACTTCCTATCACATTTATTTCATTCATTTCTCATGAAAGTTATTCATGGTCTAATGATTGTTTTACTCGGTATTTTCATTCTATATTTTCATTTCATGTGATCATAAGTTTGGACGCAGTAGAATTTCGAATGAATGTATGTACGGGATCATTAGATAGATTCTCGAATCAATCTTTGGGGATTTTACCTCACATCTAAAAATATCTTTCAGGATTTCGTCTTATCCCTGAATTACTCATTCTTCTTCTTCGTACCTTCAGCTGAGGCCAAAAGCGAGTTCTGTCATCGAGAAAATTCACCTTCACCATCGAAAGAATTCACCTCATCCCAGGTCAATACTATCACTGCATCTCTTTCTAGGACGGCCAACACTTCTCCGCCTTCTTGGTGACTTATCCCTTGCAATCTTTACCAACCTATCCTCCGTCATTCGTCCTATGTGCAGGTTCCATTTCTTTCTTCCTTTCACCCAATCATTAGTATTCTCTGCCTTACATACCTTTCTGATGTTTCCACCCCGTTCCCTATTTCTCAATGTTCTGCCTGCTATTTGTCTTAGAATACACATTTCTGTAGTCTTCTAAAGTTGTCTGGTCTTAGCTGAGTCTGGTCTCGTCTGCGCGGTATATGTCAGGATTGGTCTGACGATTTTCGGTCACCACCTCCTTGTCACCCATACGGTAGCTTCTTCCTTTGCGCACTCTCTTGATAATTTCATCCATTAAGATATTGAATAGTAATGGGCTCAATTAGTCTCCTTGTCTGATACCAATATTTCTTGGGTTGTCTTCTATTAGTTGGCCGTTGATTCGCGCCTTCGATATATTATTATGTCTTCTATAGTTTCTATGATATTTGGACGTATATTTTCATTATATGAAAGGTGTAGTCCATCTTCAAGTTCTGTTGAGTCTATAAAACCTATATAAGCTGGTTTTTCCATCACCTGTCGTGAGACAAATAGAGCGTGAACACAAGACCTCCGAGATCTAATTCCTTGTTGCTCGCTGATAGTGAAGTACCGGAACTAAGTCTGATGGCTCTTATTTTTGCGAGAAGTTTCAGAGTACTATCAAGCAGATTTATACCGCTGCAATTAATTGGTTCGCACTTGTCTCCTTTCTAGAACATCGGTTCAACTATGATGGTTTTCCATTGCTGATATAACCTGCCTTGATGTTATATTGCTTGACTAAGTTCCTTCAGTTTTGTTTTAAGGGGTTCCCCACCATATTTGAACAGTTCCTCATCAAGTATATTTATGGCTGATTTTATATTGATAGGATTCCCAAGTCTTTCTGTTTATGTACTGTAAGTATGCCTTCCGCTTTTCCTCAAAATTATGTTTCACTTCTTGGTGAAACCAAGGTGTTTTTGAATCTGGTGTTTTATTGACTGTGACAGTGAGGATTTCCAAAGCTTCCCCTGCAGCTCTCTCCACGTAAATTCTCATTTTTTTCCAGCTGCCCTCCACTCTCTCATCTTCTATAATCGGGTCCTCGTCAAGGCTCATCCTGAATCTCTGCTGGTATAGATTTCTTGTTGTTGATTCGATTCATAGTGCTTCTACATCAATTTTTCCTGCTGTTATATTAGTTAAGTGTTTTTTTGGGTTTCACCTCGTCCCTTCTCTTGCCTTGTAGCAAATTATGTTTGCTTCCAATATTTGCGGAGTTCAAGGTTCTGAGATCCAATATGCTGCTAGGATGTATTCGACGGTTTGTCAACATATAGTCGATCATTGATCTATGACCTCTAGTATCCCGGAATTGTATTGATCTTTATGGTCGAAAATGTATTATTCATTCATTCCTTTGAATATCCTCAGCTACTATGGCCATTTAGACAAGCTTTCAATTTTTTACATTTATACATTGACATTTATTCAGATTCATACCAACTAGAGACTTTTTATTTGAAGACACACAAAAATTTACCTACACCACAATCTTAACACAACATCCATAACCTCGCCGGGATTCGAACCCAGTACCACCGATTTTACAAGCAGGTAATCAACCCACTGCACCACCGTGGCAGTTCGAAAATGTATTATTTATTCTCAATTAGTTGTACGCATAGAAATTCATCACAGAAATCAATAGCTCCGCGTTCGCGTCCATATGTTCTTTCTTGAGGCGTTGTTTAATTCCGTGCACTATGTCATTTTCAATGTGACCATTGAAATCCCAAATTAGAATAGACGGTTTTCCAGACGGAATTTCATCCACAGTGTACGGCAGCATTTCGTAAACTTCTTCTTGGTCTTGTATTGGTTTAAGGCAAGCGTCCACGGAAGGCAGATCGGGAGCATTATTGCGTACTGCGTCCATTGCAATTGAACAAGGCGGTTCGGGTTACATCGACGGATTTCAGACGACAGTCGTTGTAAGGGCAAGCTTGCGTAAATCGGCTCCAGACCAGCGTCCACTTAGGCGGGGCGGGTCGCATTCACAGAGAAATACGGTCGCTGAGCGATCCTTCGGCTGATTCCACTGTGCCATGGCACTATGACGCTATAGTGGACGCAGTTGCATCTGAATATAAGCCCCGGTCCGTCCACCTAATGGACACTAACTTTTACATTGCGATTCTCGATAACATTAAGCTGTGACAGTTCCAGAGAAATCACAATGCCAAATCGCAGGTAGTGGAATCACAACACATCTCTAGTAAAAACATCGACAGTCAACCGAGAACTGGGTGCTGACCTATCTGACCGCTCTATAATGGACGAACCTCATCATTTACATAGCATGGCGCGGCGTGCAGCGCCGCGCAACGCCACCGACCAAATAGACGGCCAGCTTAACACTACCCAATATCTAGGGTCCAAAGGCAGGGAAAGGGGAGTGTAATAAGGAGCCAGCAGCTAGGGTCTTCATCCAGGGCGATCGAGTGGTCACTCACATTGAGAATCCTGGTTTATTTCACTTCATATATCATATCAATCAATAAGTCTTCTAAACAATTGCAAACGAAGCTTAATAATTGAGGAAAATGCCTCTCAATCCAATACGAAATCACCCCAACTTTGCGATAAATTAATATTTTTTTCCACCGAATTTGACTACGAGATGATTACCCATAAACCTTGTTAATTCGATTTTAGGATGGACAACTTCTGTTTGCTTACAAACGAGGTTTGGATCTAGAATAATGCGATATGTTTATTGATTTGGGATGAAAAATTAACTTCTTCATTATCGTAAAATTTACTTTCATTTGATTTACTTCATCGATTCCAAATTCGATTCGATCGAAATCCAAAACAAACATACCAGTCATCGGCTTCATAATAATTTTGAATTTGATTTATATCGATTGATATTCCTCGATGCATCGTGCCAGACTATGGTACAAAGTTCTCTGAGAGTTTTCGAATTTTGAAACAAAGAGATATACATTCTAAGAAACAATAAAAATGACCTTCGGGTTTGCCAATTTTAACTTTTGGATTATTTATTTTCTATGACTTGAACTTTTGGAATGAATGTTCTCCGTAACGCTCTGAATTTTCAGTCTCATCAATTTCTGACCAAAGATGATGTCATTTTGACGTTACTGTTTTCCTATTTTCGGTCCACCACGTTTTTTTAAAATCAAATAATATGCTGTTTAGGGATGAGCAATAGGAATAAAATTCATATTATTGTAGCCAATTGCAAAACCCTAAAGCCCGTTTTAGCGTGACCCCTCTCTCTGACCTTACTTACCTGCCTGTGGGCCACATCGGTCAACGTCCAAGAGGCGCTAGCGTTTACGCCTGTATCCAGTAGATCCTCCCCAGTGCTAATGATCCTGGTCTTCTCCAATGATCTGACACACTACTCAATGACCCGCATATAAGAAGTTTCCTTTCGCGTAGACATGAAATGGCCTAGTTTGGCACATTTCTTGATTAGTTCCCCCTCAATAGGCCGGGACGAAACGTCGTACCCGCTAAGGGATTGAAGCAACCTCGCAAAATACCAAACAGCTTAACTTTTACTTGACTTTCCAATTTTTGGTAAAAGCATGGAATATTTCCATTCTTACCCTAAGCTGCAACCAATTTTCCGTTTGTTAATGTATAAAAATGTTTACTTGTGGGCTCTCTGGAAGGTTCATGAAAAATGAAATCTTATCATCCTATGAGATTTGTTTTTGTTAAATAATCATTAGGAAAAGGAATACATTAAAATATCCGATATGACAAGTTTTCCTGAAACCTAATTACATAACTAAATTAATCTACAAAAGCACTGACGCAAATTCAGCAGCTTTTGCGCATATGTTCAAGTTGATTATCTTCTAATCATATTATCCTCACGAAATTCTGTATGAACCCCCAAGCTGTCATTTTTTAATGGAGTACTGGATTTCGATATTTTATTGGAAATATTAGTAAAATGAAAGATCGAATTGAAATCCAGTACTCGATGGAGAAATGACAGCTTGTGTGTTCATACAGAATTTCGTGAGAGTAATATATTTAGAAGATCAAAAATATTGAATATTTGGAAAAAATTGAAATTATAGTAAAGGTTGTTAGCAATAGCTCCATATGGTATAATAATAATAATAATAATAATAATGATAATAATAATAATAATAATAATAATAATAATGATGATGATCATGATGATAATAATAATAATATTATTGAAATTATATTTTCGAATTGTTCTTATGACAAGATCATCACGGAATTTCGCATTGAGTTGGTCATCAGCATTTCCAAACTTGGAACCAAGTTTCACCATGATTGAATCAAGAGTTTTCGAGTTGAACAAAAAAAAATTCACATATTTTTTTCCCAATATATTCCAAAGTTATTATTGTATGAAACTGAATTTTGGTTCACTGATCTGAAATATGAAGTCAAGGTGTGACGAAAATGTTTTTCGAATATAGTGGATAATATCCGAGAAGCAAGCCTTTTCGAAAAAGATTTGAAAAAAATTTCCTATTCATTTACTAATAGTATGATGTTTGCTGCGCGTCGTTATGTTCCAACTAACTGCCAAGTTTAAATCCAATCGCTCTAGCAGTTCCTGAAATAGCAGGAAAACAACTTTGAAATTTCAAATGGCCATAACTCCGAAACCGTTTGTCCGATTTTACCGATTGATAAGCTTGACCTTCGCGTTTTGAAATGCAACCAACCCTGAAGGTTTCAGTGTTTTATGCAATAATCAATTTTTTCGCAAATATTCTGAGAATGGTCTTTTTTCACAAAATAACCCTGTTTCGTGTGGAGATGAAAATTTAACTTTCAATAAACTATACATAATCTATATTTTACTATAGGTTAAATGGGATCTAAATAAAACCATGAGGATAAATCGGCATTATGATGAAGTCATAAATCGTTCCCAAAGAAGAACACATGGAATGGTCAATAGGAATTACACATTTTGTACACAATTATGCCGGTCATCAATGAATACCTTGGAACATTTTTTACATGATTTGGCCAAACTGTTCATAAATATAATTCTCGAGAAATTTCGTGTAAATTTCAAACGTCGAGTTGATGTGTCCTACACAAATATCATAGAATTAGTCAAGGACGAAATAAGGGTTGTGTCTGTAGTAAAACATATTTCAACCACCTATCATCGAATCACTTTTATTTACATATAGCAATATCTGTGCGCTTTTAGATTCAAGGGTTCTCATCTTCTCATTGATTCTACCAACATAATAAACTATGTCTTCAAACAATCATGGATAACTACTGTGTCAAAAGATGGAATACTGTATCATGTAAAAAAATAGTGTCTGTCCCAGTTACCTGAAATACTATCTGATGCAGTAATCTGATATTTATATGCCTATGTTGCAGGAAACCCATACAATGTTGCCAACGAAGAACCAGGAAATGACCGATATAGCCACCTCTACGAAAGATAAAACGCGAAAGCGCTAGGAGAAAAGAGTAGTGAAAAACCATACCATGTCTTACGTCATAACATGAGTGTAATATGCAAGTCCAAGAGATATTTTTAGAAGTGATATACACGTATCACAAGCAATGGCGGATATTTTTGGAACATACATTGGCAATCCTGCCCGAATTGTCATTGAAAGCGACTAATTTTGAATTTCTTTCGCCTTCGTCTTTCCATACTTCATTTGTGTTCGAAAAAATTATGCGGAAAGTCAGGATTTCCTATTCATGGTGCCATTTATGTCGGAAATATCGGAAGAAACATAGATATTCGAATATGCTGAATGTCGGTTGGGGATGAGCGGACCTACCTTAACTAAGCCATGATTCATACCTGAGGTTAAGCGTAGACGAGACGAACATGATTACATGTTCACTCGGAGTTTCTATATGTTCTTGACTCGTCGTAAAATACTGCGATAGGAAAACAGTCGATGTAGTTACACAGAGTTGAATATACAGGATGAAAATCTTTCAGGAAAAAACAGATGAGTGTACTGAATAGTTTAATCGAACAAATGTTAAAATTATGCCCCGCTATCTACCAACAAGGGTATAAATTTTGCTGAGACTGTCATATTCTGCAGCATTTTGGGAGTATTCGACGTCAATTCTCAGGCAAGATTCTTCCACAGAGGCGCATTCTATGAGATGAATTCTCGAATTCAAGTAACCCCTTTTGCTTCTACTTTACAGTGTGTCACTTTGAAACTGCACCACCCTCAAGATCTCGCCCCACAAGCAGAATCAGAAAAAATTCAAGGAAAGGTCACCTCCAATTCATAGAGAACATTTTATACGGGGATTTCCAATCAGTCATTATAAACTCTGTGAGCATGATGACGGCTACCCCTGAAATCTCAAATGTGAAGGGAGGCTGAGTCACACATTGTTTCAAACGTAATTCGAATTCTTTTTCAAAAATGCCCCACACTTGCCTCTTTTCATTACTACTTCCGAAAAATAAAAAGAGCTACAATATAAACGAAAACCAGAGTTGTAATGGAACATGAAAATGATGAAACATTTTTTTTTCTACTAGGTAATAGTATTTCTGGAAAAAAAATCCTCCATATGCAAAAAACGGATACTATACTAAACCTTCATTCCAAAATATTTCTGAATTCGTTTTTGCGTTCTTACATTATTATCTTCACTTTTTCAGAATGACGAATTGAAGAAGTTCTAATAAAAAATATCAACTGGTGCATATTTTCGAAAAGGCCATCGAATTATTTTTAAAAAAAATATCTCTCTACTCCTGTTTCTATTTAAGATTTAAGAGGCTGCTGCCATCACGCCCACAGGCTTGATACAAAAGATTACTTCTTTTCTGTGTTAGTTCGATTGAGAAGAATATCATTTAATATTTCTATCTGTATTCACAAGAAATCAACAGTTTCAAAATTCAGAAAATATGTTTTCCATTTTTGAAGCGGCTCCAGGAAACAACTTCTGTAAATAGATCAATGTTTTGAAGATATTTCCTATTCAATTCGATATCATCAATCATAAAATACTGAAGGAATCAAAACAAATCGTTCAGTCTAAAACCAAATTTCATTATACGGAACAAAAATTGAAAGAATTGTTGGAGATGTTAACCAAAAGAATATTTTTAAGTTGTTCGTGAAATGTACCTGCCAAATATTAAAACGAAATCACTGAGTGAAAAATATGTAATTTTTATTTTTCATCCTCCTCAAAATATTATATAAAATATTGAATATTCTCAAACAACATTAATTGTTAGGAATGTTTGTTAGATGTTGGACGCCTTCAACCTGTGGGAATCCACATGGACCGAGCGTTTCCATGTCTTGATGGTGTTTGTAAATCTGCAATATCCTACTAAAGGATGAACGTCATGCACATCGATCAAGGTATTCTGCACTCGAGGATGGGATTCGCAAGATGCTCCCAGAAGATGGCGCGCTGTACGTAGTAAAACTGCAGCGATCCATCTGAAAGGTGAAAATTATCGAGATTCCCTGATAAGTTGACCTGACAATCAGTAACAACTGTGAAACAGCTGTAGTTATTCTCCTTGGATACGCTTCTTCGGTGGGGATGTTTTGGTTGATTGGATGATTAGCTCTGATCAGGGGGGAATATTTGTTGATTTATCGACAGACATTTGTCCTTGTGATTATGTTAATTTATTATTTATGTTGCGAGAGATTTTTTAACCATTTCAGCTCATGCGTTCAGTTAAAAAACCATAATATATTTTTTGCTTCAAACATGATCCCTACAATTTCCACTAGAAATTCTTCTGAAAAATCTTCCATTGGAATAGTTCATATTCCTCAAATATAATTTGATTTTATTCTCATTTTCAATAAAATTGATAAGGGAAAATAATTTATTCGGGTTTCACATGTGTAATTCGCATGGACACAACATAGTATTATAATCATTGACGTAATTGGAGCACCGATCAAGATTTTGCATTATCTTATCGAGTTTCTTCTTTCTTTCAGCTTTCTCCTCCTGGTTCCTATTATTCCTTATATCCACACAACGATTAAGAACTGTCTTATCTTCGACGTCATTGTTCAGACAGGAAGAGGGAGTGCTGCTGACGACTTTTCCCTCATACATGTTGAAATATTGCTTTGGATCCCTCATGATATCATAGCCAGCTTTGCCGTAGACCAACTGATAATGGGTCAGAGGTGTATACATGGCTTCAGGTCTTATGTAGCCATTAACTAAAAAACAAAGATGTTATTAATGAGAACAGAAGAGAACTATTTCAAGACCACTTGTGAAGAGTCCACATAAGAGTGGTTTCAATGGGTTTCAAATAAAAATTTTATTAAATTGTTCTTCCAACAGTGTCCACAAAGTTTCAATCTAATCGAGTCAGTACTTCACGAGATATCGAGGAATTAACCTCAAAATTAAATAGGCTCGACTTCGAAACTATTCGATTTTACCCATTAACGAAATTATTCATATTGGGACTTCTAACCTAATCTGACAGTTTCAAGTCTCTAGGTCCTTTCCTTCGAAACGGACAGAAGTTGACCATGTTTTTTTCTCCAGAGTGTTCTACCCAATCGTTTAAGACCATTTACGGCTCAGAATTCGAAAATCACAGGCATTAGGATGGAACGATAACGCGCTGTTTTCCAGAACATGGATTTAATTGTTGTTATATAAAATATCAAAAAATCTTCAATCAGGTTTATTATGTGATTTCAATCAGTTGGAACTACTCAATCTATACAGTTCACTATGTGTCTCATGCATGATTTTAAAAGGGGCACTTCAATTGTAACTTATCTTTTGCATATTTGATCGATCTCAATATTATCTATTCTCTCCGACATTCTAAATGCATGTATATACAGTGTGTCCACGGATTGGGTGCCGGTAAGGTGTAAATGACGAAAAATGTTCGAGTTAGACTCTGATATTCTGGGAATCGCTCCTGCTTGCTCTCAAACTAATATGTTGAGAAAATGAGCCAAATCAATTAATATACAGATGGTTTCAAACTGATTTAAGGAAATTTGTTTGGAATAAAGCACCTTTGTTTTAAAAGATATCGAGAAAGTTTATTGAGAAAAGTTGTTTGGAATCAAAAGACACGGCTAAATCTCGATTCTCAGATAAATCGATCAATTTTGATTTTGTCAGTAGGTTATGAAAATATTTGATAATATCCATGGTTACAAATGCCAGACGTGACTTGAAACGTAAATTTTATTCGTTATGAACGAAAATTTTCCAGTTAAAAACATGCTGACTATAGAACAAAGAGTGTTTATTGTGCAGTGCTATGGCTTAGGTGCAGACATTTCGTATTAGGGTGTAATAAAACAATTTCATGAACGCTGGCCAAATGTTGCGGTATCACGTAATCCTGTTGAAAAAATAGTTTCAAAAATAAAATTTTCATCATGAAAAAAACGTCACTTATAAAAAATGTTCATGACCAACTTCTAAAGTCAAGGTAGGCTGATTTATCTCAAACTTGAGTTCCTGCAGTAGCTCGTCATTCCAAACAACTTTTCTCAATAAACTTTCTCGATATCTTTTAAAACAAAGGTACTTTATTCTTAACAATTTTCATTAATTCATTTCTAAACCACCCTGTATATGAATTGATTTGGCTCTTTTTCTCAACATCTTAGTTCGAGACCAAGCAGGAGCGATTCCCAGAATATCAGAGTCTAACTCAAAAATTTTTCGTCATTTACACCTTACCAGCACTCAATCCGTGGACACACTGTATGTTTTTAATGAATAGGGTTTCGAATTTGAAGTTTCATATTATAATTACTCAGAAAATGCTGCGTTGAGGAAGTGAGACCAGTTCGAAAGTGTTTGAAAAAACGTGGTCTCGGCCAATGTGAATCCGCCACGGATTTCTCCCCAGAAATGATTGTGTTCCAAAAGGGCCAACTACTCCTTAATTGTTCAGTTCAATATCACAAACAGGGAATATTGCCTGCATAAAATTCTCGATATCCATATATGAACGACGAAAGTTTCCAATTCAACCGCAAAAAGTTGATGCCCGATTCATATAAACTTGAACTTCATTGTTCCTTCCTGAATGAGCTATGTGAACCCACAATACTGACAAATAATGCAATCAATGTGAAACCGTTCATCCGTGATCATTCACCGCAAATATGATACGCACGTCCACAATTCTCTCCTTTCGGTTACCTTGAAAGTGAAAATAGCAATCTGTTTTGTTTTTTTTTTTCCAGGATATATTGGTTTGTTTACTATGCCTATTACGAAATAATTTTGCTGATAGAGAAAGTACCGGTGTGTTTCAAGATTCAAAAATGTGTATAAAAAATCAACCACAGATATTTTTCTTGTATTCGTTTCAATTATAATAAATATTATTCTCAAACCAGATTCAAATTTATGAGTAGATTGCGGTCATATAATTCTCTTATTGAATTCTGAATATTAAAAGTCCATGAACTTGAAGACCTGCCAAGATTCGCTATGAAAAACAATTATTCAGTTGTCAAGAAAACATAGGAAATTTGGTTGTGGATTTTTCAGAAATTTGATAAAATTCTGACAGCAATATCATTTTGAATTGGGATATTCGAATTTCATTTCTGAAACTTCTCTTATCTATTCTATTATCTATCGAAAGTAATCATGAACGGACAGACCGGTTGGAAAAAATTGGATTCGGTTTCCATATTCATTATAAAATGGGCAATTTAAATTTTACTTCCGGAACTTTCGCTTTCTTGCTGGTGAATCCTTGAGATGGGCTCAAAGAAAAGGAAATATTTTTTCACACATTTTGAAGATTCTTCTGGTTTGTCACTCCCAATTTCTGAAAAAGAAGTAACAAAATTGTTCTTTATGTAGAACGCCCGTGCGAATTGCAGTATTGAACTATTTATCAAGGACAGTTTCTTGGAGAACATGTCTAATGAATACCGTAACAATACAAACGATATTCTTCCTGATATGGTCGAGAATGAGATAAAGTTTTTTCGTCTCAATTTGAAAGAGTTTCATTCATGGAAAAAACTTCTTCTGATTCCTAACCGAATAAACAAGAAAAATTTCAGAAAAAAACAAAAGAATTGCTAAATTCAATATAAGAACGGTTTTCAAATAGAAAACATATTTGAGATATATACCAATTAAAACCGAACAAATCGACCAGAAACAAAAATCAAAAAATTGTGTTTTCAGTAATCCGTATATATGTGAAAAGACATATACAGGGGAAACATCTCGATAGTTACATATACGAAAACGAGAACACAAAGACAACCTCAGGAATAGAGACATACAAAAATACCAAATAGCGAACCATGTATGTTCGGCCATCGGGAATCATATGATAGATTGGGACAATACAAAAACACTGATGTCAGAACCAGAAATTCCGAAAATTGAAATTAAAGATGTTAAATAGAGACAATAAATTTACTCATTGTTCTGTAGAAATGGACCATTGTTGGCCTAATTTACTATAATAAGAGGTAGAATTGAGATACTTTCGAACTAAGTGAATCTGTGTTGCTGTGATTTCTTTAACATGTCAATTTGACAGAAGTCTCAAAAAGGAAAATCTAAAAAAATAATTCTTCCGATTTTTTTTTCGTCTGATGAAAGAGTTGATGAAAGACTTGAAACGCCAGAGTTGGCTTTGTTTACCATTTGTATTGTTGATTTAGGTAATCTGTTTTCGAAGGAACTGGCCTTGACAAAAAGTTCAATCCTGAAATCCGCAAGGGCGTTTTATATAAAAAAAAACAATTCATTTGATTTTAATAGTTCTGTTTCAGATATTGGGAGTGAAAACCCAGAAAAAACCTACAAAATGATGCAAAATCCTCCCAAAATAAAGTTTAATGGTTATTTTCGTACACGTTTGTAGACATTTCTCATACCATCTTGCCTAATTGTCTGTAATTTTCGATAGTTTTGCCGAAAATGGTTTGGCGTTTCAAAGTTAGATTGATGGAGAAATCGATGTCAAATTCAGTTCTGTCTGGCTGCCGGCTGCTATCAGACCGTTACTTGAAGAAAGAGCTAGCGACAAGAAATTTCAGCATTGTATGAATTCATACAATTCTTCCAGGGTAGATTGCGTATCAAAGTACGAGAGTTGAATTCGTTGATTGGTCGAATTTTCTGAACGGTTCCGAAAGTAGAGCCATTCGAAGTTTCGTGATTATTTCCTAAATATTGGTAAGTGCTGTTGCGATCGTATTGAATTTACCCAATCACGAATTCGACTCTACAAATATCGAGTTTTTGAGTTGTTTCTCTCGAAAGTTATTGTGAATACGATCGCCCTCACGACCGATCGTGAGGATAAAATTATAAGATCACCGAATCTTTTCATCAAGAGGAAAGGCTACGTGTGGCGAGGTCAATACTTGAAAAGATGACCGCTTTGGCAACGAATTCGAACATACGTGCAAAAGCTGCTGACTTCACGACAGTGCTTTTCTAGAAAGAAATTACAGAATAACTGAGCTGCTGACCTCAGGTCATACTGTTTTTCTATGATTCTCTCTTCATTTCTTTTTCATGGCTTATGATTTGAGAAACATTCTGAATTGTTTCAATAATTCAATTCTAATTCTGACCCTAACAAACTACCCCAACCTCCAATAAACAGTAAGACAAGGCCATCAAAAATCTCGCTGATCAGACATCTAGTCGCTGCTTCGATGGAAAAAAGTAGCGGCAGACGATGCAAAATCAGAATTATTAAAACCCATGAGTCACCGCCGTCAACTCCCAGACCTTTTTATAGTTTTCTCGCACTCCAAGAAACCGTTGCCGACAGGATCCATGAGGAACAACAGCGGTTAAAACGCATAAAAATATCAGTGTTCGGCGTCGACTTCACACGCCGATTTTCCAAGAAACGAGCCCGAAATGTATCAGCACCTTGTAAACATATCAGGGAGCCGGCCTGGCTGTCAGTGCAGTCAAAGAATGTCAGGAAAAATATTACTAGGGTAATCCGTTTATCACCTTCCGAAAACTGAACAGATGTGAAAAAATATTTTTTGATGTTGTAAAATAATCAAACTATGTTGTGGGCTTTTCCACTACAACCTATTACAGTGGGATGAAAATGATTCATGTTTATAAGTGGTTGTACTGCAATATTTATGAGATGTTTAATCTGAGAAAAAGCTTGACCTACCTCCTGCCTTTATTGCCAAGGCTCACAGAATCAGAGATATCAATGACTGAATGATCTTCAACATAGCATATCGCGATCTTGTTGAATCTTAAGGTATACCTACTGAGCACTTGCGAGGATGAGTTGATTCAGGCTCAACATTAAAGAAACTCGTTGTAGCAAGTGATGGAACATAGTTTCATAAGTTTACCCTACATATCGATCAGACGCCATCCTGGACAAAAGTGACTAGCAACATGAAACGTTCAGGCTCATTGAAAGTGAAAACAAAAATGTGTATTTTTTTCGGGATGTCATAGTTTACTACTCCTATTACGAAATAATTTTGCTGCTAGAGAAAGTACCGTTGAGTGTTCAAGATTCAAATAGTTTCAATGATGCTCGGGTATAAAAGTCAAACACAGATATTTTCCTTACATTCAATGTACTAGGATTATTCTAGAACCAGATCGTAGTTTATGGACTTTGCACGCAAAGGCTACCGACTTTACGTCAGTGTTTTTCCTAGATTTAATATAGTTGAATCTAAGAGCATATACAAATATAATGTGCTTGGATGAAAATAAATAGGTGAATCTTTGCGAAAAATAAATATATCATCGCATGTTCTAGGGGAACAGCGTTGTATAGTTTGTATTATCGAATTTTGAGCGGAAAATGGGTAGTTCGCGCATAGGAATGCTGCGGTTAAGTTCGTTATGGGCCAAATCAAATAGTTTCAGAGTTATAGCCATTTCAAATTTTGGGCTTATGACCGGATGTTTCAGGAACTACTAGAGCGATTGGATTGAAACTTGGTGGTTCGTTGAATAATAACGACGCGCAATTCTGGGCGAAATTTTGTTGGGATCGTATAATCACTGGAAAAAACAATTTTCTCGATAAAAATTTTTTTCTCAGAAACTATTCTGAATTTCAATTCGATACTACAATCAGTTTCGGAGATATTGAAAAAACCCTAGAAAAGCACTGCCGTGAAGGCAGCAGCTTTTGCAACAAATTTCAACATGCGCGCAAAAGCTGCTGCCTTCACGGCAGTGTTTTTCTAGGTTTTTTCCTATATTTACTCGAAAATAAATATACCTATAGGCAAATACACTTTGGCTCAAATGCTGATTCCTATATAAGTCACTCTGAAAACCGAGGTTTGAAGGTTCCAATGCCGAAGCACTCAGAAGTCTATATGAGGTGGTGTAATGTACCGTTATACACTTGCAATATTTGCCAGAAGGTGAACAGCAAATGAAGAAAATTATTCTTATTGTGAACATATTTCTGGCGAAGAACTGAAGAAATTTTATTGAACAACCCCCGTATTCTCCTAATGCGTCGTTTAAAAATGTTAGGTTGATTTTATCTCCCGTTGATGGAGTAGATAAGTGTACAATTCCGGATATGATTTGATAGAGATAGTGTTAATTTGGATGAAAAATTCATATCTTTTCAGACAAACCCCTTCTCGCCGTTTCTGTTGGTGGTAAGATTTTCGAGGTTTTCGTGCTGTATAGTTCTCTACAATATTGCAGCAGTTCATTCTCGAAGGATTGTTCTTCTATCTTGGTTCCCTCTTCTCCTGCAGCTCTCTGCACTGCTTCGCGCATTTCTTTGCAAGTTTCCTTCATCTCTGAATGAAAAAAAAATCAGAATTTGTAAAGATGTATCATAACACTCATTTATTTCGTCTTCTAAAGAGAGAAATCAATATTTCATCGAAAAGATCGCGTAGGTAATCTAAACTTTCTTACTCCGAATAATAGGCCGAATATCCGAATTCAGGTCAAGGCCAACTCTAACCTATCACTATAAGCAAGAGGCCGGACCACGGAAAAACGGAAATATATTTCCTTACTTATTCGCTGTGTTCTGTAGTGCTCTAGTGCGCTCTGTCCCATTCAATCATATAGAAAGAATAAAATTCAGGTGTGGCGCGAGCAGGGCTGATGCCGATAAGTGAGCGTTAACTTTTATGAAAATGAGCGAATGAGTGAAATACTCAAATTTTCTGCCTTTGAGTTGAACGAAACTATAGTATACATTCAAGGACAACTAGCTCTCATTCTGCTTGTTTCATTCGTATATAGACACCTTCGCTCGAACTCGCGTAGGTCCTGTAGATAAGATTTGATTGGTTAAATTTAGGATCGTTTCATTTTACGCTGTCATGAATGAGAGTGACCTTACCTTATCATTATGACCTAGGCAAATCAGAAAACAAAATCGAATGGCACGGACTTTAATTTTACTAGATAACTAGATAACACAAAGAATGTGCAAAACATTTTCAATTCAATGTAATATGTGAAAATTGATTAAATGAAATATGCTTATGCAGATTGGTGTTGTTTTCTCGAAAAGGAAACTTTTTTGGTAGCTCATCTTGTTAGCACAATTTGAATATTAACTGTCGAAAATTCACACAGTGCCAGTTTTGCACAATTGAAATTAAACCAAACGAGATCTGTTCGTTTTAGAGTAAGCAAGAGTCAAATAAAATTGTGATTCTATAATATTGGTTGCTCAAAACTGTTCTTGTTCACTTTGTCGGTAGTTGTAAGAATTGAGTATTGGGCACAGCGCAGATACAATCCAGACAGCACATAACATCCATAGAATGGGATATCTAGGTCCTGAACGTTCACACTTTAGAATATTCAAACGGAATGTCCAGCGAGTCTTCCGAGAATATATAGAATTTAACAGAAATATCCTTCAGAAAACATTCTCATCATATTTGAAAAAAAGATATTTATAGCACATGATGTTTCGAACATTCTACAGAAAATTTTTAGTAATATATTTTTAGGAAACATTCGATCATTCTAGCGATAAGCTTTCATAAATATTCTCAGGATGTATTTAATGAAATTCTGAACTGGATACATATCCCTAGGTTAGAGTCAAAAAGTTGAAGGGATGGAATTTGTTATTGGTCAAACTACTACAAAACAAATCTCAAATCGATGGTGGTCTGAATTGGAATCTTATGTTACTGTTAGAGGAAGAGCATGTGAACAAATATTTCGTTGTTGTTCAGGGACTTACTATGTACATTAGTAACATTAACAACTTGAAAAGTTTCCATTTGAATCCAAAATTATTACCAATATTTTATATCATAGAAACAAATGTAGATAATTTTCAGGAAATATTATTTGGATGTATGGACACCTTCAAAATCTTGTAAAATATTTAGGTGAATACTTTTAGCATTATCTGTGTCCTAAAGCTTAAATTAGGATAGTGTAAGCTACCTCGGTAGCCTAGAGGGTGGAGACATGTTCTAGAATGCTGAAGGTACCGGGTTCGAATCCCGGCGAGGTCATGGATATTGTGTAAGTTTAGGGTTAAGGTATATGTTCGTTCGTCTTGAAAATGAAAATTGTCTCTAGTATATTATGAATCTGATTGAATGTAATTGTAAATATATATATAAAGATTTCGTGACTGGGCACATAACCACAAGTTGAACCCAATTTGAGTGAGTGAATGAATGAATGAATGAAGTATAGTGTAAAAAAAAGGTTTGAATTCAGTACAAATTCCATGGTGAAATAATAACCTTCTGTCAATATCCAAAAATACCTATTAATGAGTAATCATAGTTATGAGTATGAATTCAGCAATCAATTCCCTTTTGAAATAAAGGTGAATGAAATATTTATATATATTTAGATATAAGAAAATATTTATATTGTATTCCAATTTTTCAAATCATAAAAAAGGTAATATTTTGTTCAGTGGGGAGTTTGGATGTATTTTTTCGATAGGTAACAAAACAGTTTGGAACTACTCTTCAATCCACTTACACTTCCTGCAACTAACGCACATTTCGGAAACCACGTTTCCTTCGTCCAGAGACAAATCGTCAACTTTAATCAATATGTTATCGATGTCATAGGATACAGATAATTTTGTTGAGTTTTCATTTTGTGCATGTTCATGATAGATAATTGAATATTAATATCGAGTAAAAAGAAATGCAGTTTTCATGTGAAAATAAAATACTAAAACCACTATTTGTTTATTTTTTGTTAATAAAAAAATGTAGAAACTGAATAAAATGTTTTCATATCCCAATATGTACGATAGTACAATCGTTACATTATATCATAAATATTGTGAGAATAAAATAAATTTTGTCAAATTTCTATAACTTTCATTCACTTAAACTGAAATGGGAGCAAGTTATCATTGTGGTATGCATGATTAATGAACATTCTGAGAACATTTCATATACTTGAAGAAAACCCCCATAGAATATTTGAAAGGATAAGTATTAATAGGATTTTTTGTGGGAACCTTCTAGGACTATACTCTAGAATATCCTCAGAACGTTCATAGCATCTCTATAGAATCAGGTTTCCTCTCTCATTTCATAGTTCATAAAACGTTCTTAGAATATGACATGCCTCTTGTGAGTATGTTGTTAGAATATATGAACATTCTATTAACATTCTTATAACTGTGTGTGCTCTCTGGCAGTGAATGAGATAGTCCTGAATATCATAAGATGAATAAAGAAGAAGCAAAGAAAAGCACGAAGAGACGAAATTTTTCTTCATCCATTCAGAATGTTACTCACGTTTGGTGCAATAATTCATTTGATATGTGCTGAACATGAGCCTTCGGAAGGATTGGTCCACCAGAGCTTGAGCATATGGAATATTCAGATCCTTAAATGAACAATTACTTAAACATCCCTTTTTTAGCAGATAATGCTCACTTTTTTGTGCTGCTTGGTCCCGGTATCGATCCAGTAATCTCCAGGTGGAGCTGATGCGGCATGCTTGTAAAAAGGTTTCTTTCTGCGAAATGGTAGACAAACTTTTACAGACAAGACTTCTCATCATACCAAAAGAGTACCTTCATGCTGTCCAACCGTCTAAAATATACCTTAAAATCTTTGCGCTTTTTTCGTAAGTATTCAGGTTTCACATTGTAGCTACAACCTTAATGAGTATAACCTGAAAATATTAGATGACAAGAAGGTGTCAAAAGACATTTTGGTCGAGGAAAATCCGAAGAAGTTAAGAGATATTTGTTTAGTTCCAAACCAGTACTGACCAACCAGTCACTGATTTTTATAGAAATCAGTAATTTCAGAACGGGTCGAATTATTGGCTTATACTGGTTGGAAATTTTGGAATACAACAATAATTATTTTTTTGAAGTTTGCAAGCACTGAAAGAGAAGAATAACTGAAATCATATCGATAAAATGTTTACTGAAATATTATTTCGTTTTCAGATGCTCGAAAAAGAAAGTGATATCAAAGTACAATTCGAATAGTTGGCCAGAATAAAGGCTCTCCAAGAGGTTTCATCCGACTAAACTGATACCAATCATTGAATGATTCAGATTCTTCTGGATTACCTTCACATAATATCATATAATTATTATAATATGATATATATGATATGATGATATAATTATAAATTATATCAATTTTTTCATTCAGACAATGATAATCTTTAAAAACTGTAAATCAATTCTCAGTTTCTACTACGCATATACTCCATTCGCTTCAATAAACTATCCCGGTTGGCCATGATTAAGGTCTATCAAGTTTTTTTTGCCTAAAACTGGCGCAGGTTGGCACTCTTGAAATATCGACAATGTCACAATAATTCTCAGCGACGTTGCCAAATTCCAATGACAATTTCTTCTCAATCTCGACATAATTATCACCACAGCATACAAATATTGGAAACTAAAAATGCCGAAGATAGTTTTGAAGAAGCAAAGTATCAGGATGGGCTATTTAAAATTGAAATCTGCTTTTTCTGATATTAACCCTGATAATTTGGAATCGATAATTCATCACAAGCTATCCAACATTTTCGACGTATGTGAATGAAAATCCAGTGTATCATTCACATAGATTCCCAAGAACTTTGTGAATTGAGTTAGTTCTTTTAGGGTGGCACAGGTTTTGTAGTATTTCTACATTTTCATACTGCAGTATTGCAAGTTGTGCGACAAGGCATTCAAATGTCTTGTGTAGACTTATTTCTTGAGAATTTCGAAAAGTAGTTAAATCCATAGGTTCGTCTGTTCGTTTAGAAGTTTTTCTGTCAGATTATTCGAGTACTTCTATTTTTTTTTCTAATAAACTATCACAAAGTAACGGACTATACTCTATCCATTATTTTTCATTGGAATTTCAACACTCGATTCCTTATTTCCGTACCAGAAAATAGCATAACTGAATCTTCCAACCATGTTTATATACGTGAAATATTTCCAGTGCTAACAGAGAAAAAATTTCTTCAACATTTGCCAGATCTTTGGAATTAATGAATCACATAATATTTTCACAAATTCTTAATTTTCCCAAAGTAAATTCTCCTGTACTCCTCATTAAAATATTCATATTGAAAGAATTGTTCGTATTCAAAATAAAATGCTCAGATTTCTAAGTTTGAACTGTAATTTTACTGTTCGTGAGAATCTTCGAAACTTTCTTCACCCTTACTTATTTCGTTAACAAGATAATTCTGTGTATAATATTTATGGGTAAATCACGTTTGAATTCATTGTAAAACAATAAATAAATAAATCAATAAATAAATAAATGTTTTCCATCTACACTAACCTCCTAGAAATATTCTATTTCCAAATCCCTTGAACATATTACAATGCTACTGTAATTTGTGATCTAGTCGTCTCTTTTTTCGAATTCTGAAGAAATCTACCAATTGTTTAGAACGAAATATAATAATGAAAGAGACCTTTTTCGATTCTCTTTGGATACCACATTCGATATATCCAGAGACTTTGAATATTTTTCATATTCGAGTCCTCTAAGCTGCGAAATTTATTTTGGATGAAGATGCTCTCACACTTTTTACTTTATTTGACATGCCCATGAAAACACTCTCCTTATTTTGGGAGATAATGTTGACACCTATTTTATTCCATAAAAATATAATACGTATAGTTTTCAAAGATACTCACGATTTCCTTAATGGTTCTTTATGACTTCTATAATGATTTCTATAAGTTGTTACGAAGGCTTGAGCCATGTCTGGACATGGGATTTTTATAAAAAAAATTCAAAAATAATATGAAATTTTCCACGATTGATTTACAGATCATAGGATAAAATAAAATTTATCGAAATAAATCACATTTTAATTTAGCAACGTACCACTTCGACTGACAGACACTTCAAATTAAATCATGACAATTTAGAATGAATATTGTGTGGTAGGTATAGAAAAAAACTTATGACATCTGCACAAAGAAAGCGATATGCCATAGAGAAAATTCGATTATGTGAAACTCAAATTTTATCAAATTGAATTCAAATTCACTAAAATTTCTCATACGATATCTCTCTGAATAGGTTCATTCTCATGAAGGAAGAACTGATAGGCATTACTTATCAGAGTTTATACTTACGTGAGGCTAAAAACCATATCCATCAAACTGAATATGCTATCTATACACATTCAGAAAGAAATATCTTGTATAACCGCTCAAATGAATCTCATAATGAATAATTATTATCCTCTCCATTAGATGAGATATTTGCATGTGGAGCTCATTATCGTATTAATCAAAGTTGATATGCCATCCGAATTCGAGCGGAAATTTTCTTGTAGCTTCTCTGACCGGGTGTTGTCTCATAAATGACAAACCTCTGAGGTTCAATTCTTGAATTGAAGAGTATGACAATTGTCATATGTTTCCGTCGATTTTCTGAGTTAAATATTAACAAAAGCTGAACATGACCTGCGCATGGAATCGAATGCCACTCGACAATCGAGTGTTATATCTCCTGTACTCCGTACCACTCGTTGCTAAGTCGAACGAAACGGTGATGAGGTTATGTTCATATTCAGATTCGAAATTTCTAGATATCTTGCATTCAGTTTACTCCTTGAATATTTGCTTGAAAACATGGTCGAAATGGCGAATATAACTCTCACAAAACTTGCAAATGCTCGAGAAAACTCAAAAAATCGACGTTACCATATGACAATTGTCATACTCTTCGATTCTTGATCGAGATTCAAAAATTAACCCCGTGATATTTGTTTATGTGAAACCCATCATAACTGAATGACGTCAGTGTCACATACTTCAATGGAGATTGCACTCCTAGCTACATGAATTTCATATTAAGAATAGTTAAGAAAACATCACGTATCAAAGATGTTTGAAAAAAATAGTGTCAGCTTTTTTATTGAATTTCTAAAATGATTAATTGAACAAAAATAAAGCAATATACGTTTCTTCCGTTCCCTCCTGTTATATGAAGTGATACTATGAGTGGAAATTTCATAAGCACCACTATTCAAATAATAATTTAACTATGTTATAGGTACCGTCTCTCGGGAATTATTCTTAATCGGAAAGGAAACAATTAAGGTTGGTAGTTCCTTCCGACTATCTTTTATTAATACTCAACAAAAATAAATTACTTATTGTATGGAATTATACTAATGGCATTCGTTCGTACAGAACTGAAAAAGATATATGTTCATTCGTTTTCAGTCATTACGACGAAAACATTTTTTCTTCTACTATCCCTCAGAAGATCAGAAACCAACCTTCTTATTCTCGGATTCATTATTTTCGTTCTCACATCATAATTTTCTCTATTTCTGTATCTTACTAATGGCATTATGTGTCTTGTATTTTCCACCCTCATCCTATGTGGAGCCCCTGGATGGTTTTTCTGTTGTTGGAATGACAAGTAACCCTTCGGCAATTCTGAACCCATATGCGCATCCTGGTCGACCATTGGTTTGCCATACATGGTATTTTCCCGTATGTTCTCATCTTGGGATTGAGGGAAGTAGTGTGATATTGATTTCACAATTTCTACATTTCCCTGATTGGAATTGTCCTCGGGCCTTTCATTTGGATGGTTCTGTTCTTCAATATTTTGATAGCGTACTAAGTTATCATCTGCGATCTGGTGCGAATAAGAACCTTGGGAATAAATGGACGCACTTGGTTCTTCAGCATGGTTTTGATTCGTATCATAAACTTCTTCAACTACAATGGGTCTTTCGCTGAACTGATGGGTTACTTCATGCTGTTGAGCTGTTTGTTGTGGTATCAAACGCATGATATTTCCTGAATAGTCGTCATGTTGTTCTTGATTCACTGATACTTGATACATATTGGCAGGTGCAGAGTAATGTTCAGCTAGACTCTGATAAAGTTGCTGATTTCTAGTATGCGTGTCTACACCTGGTGTTCTGAAGTTTTGATATTGTGATTGATGACTTTGCTCTTCCTGTTGATTCTGATTCCGTCCTGGAATCCGTACTAATTTCATCACTTGTGGTTTCCTCCAGTATGGTCTGGTTGGATTAATTTGAGTTCTTGGACGATGAATCAACGTAGCAGTATTCGATGATTGTTGAGGAAGTACGTAGTGAACCAATTTGGTTGAAGGGATATGATCTGTTATTCGGAAATTCAAATTTGGGCTCTCCATCTGTTCTTCCTGCGGACTAGGTAGTTCATGTTCGGCCTGTAACCCACTATAAACTGGATTCCTTAAATATTCAGTTGAGGGAGTTGTTACCGCCGAAGTTATATGGTAACTGATTGAATTGAAATTATTATTGTTCGAGAGACCAGAAAGATTTGGTGGTTCCACCTCGTGAATTGCTTGTGGTTTGTTATGTTTAAATTTTGCTACTGTATATTTCGGTACATCGACGTAATGTTGTTGTACGTTCACAGAATATGGTGATTTAGGAACGGAACGTTCATCATTTTGTTTCTGCTGATTTTGGTTCTGATGATATGGCTGTCCAGAGTCTGAACTTATCTGTGATTCTTGCTGGTTGTTATTTTGATGTGAGCCGCCCACAGCATGTAAGTAAGTGGTTCCGTATTGAGAATTTGGTTGTTCTTCCGCCACAACGATAGGTCGCATATGTGGTTGTGGCGATACTAACTGGTATGGATTTAACTGTGCTGATTGGAAATGTTGTATTTCTTGACCGAAACTTTGAGGTGTTATTTCGGGTGCTAAATATTTCATTATTGGATGGGTTGGTTGAGAATTCTGTAAGCTCGTTCTCAGTGGATTCAAGTTGAAGTTTACATATGAGTAGGAAGGTACACCATGTGTATAACCGGCCAAAATAACTTCTTGTTGATTGTGTACATATTCCTGTAAAGGTTCCTCTGAGGATTCTAATTTCTTGACAACATTCTGGGATAAAATTTTACCGAGTCTGTAAGCTTCATCTGTAGGGTCTGATGGTGGACTATAACTATACTGATGAGCTACAAAATTTGACTGGGGATTCTTGTAGTCACCTTCATAATGATGTTCAAATACTAACGGGACCTCAGTCACTTCAACGATATGATTCTGTTTCGGAGATTTGTATTTCGGTGTACTGTCTTCGCTATCTAAAGTATGAATGACATTCTGTATTTCCGGAAGAGTAGGTCTGCCACCACTTCTTGGTCCATTTTCAGATTTGTGTTGTTGATTGTCAGGAACTGTCCTCGTATGTTGTAGATCTGGTTTGTATTTATAGGAATATTGTAAATAATTCTCATTTCTTCGAGATTCTTGGGTTTCACCCGAATTGTTTGTATTGAATTTTTGTGTATTTCTTAATTTACTTCTATCTATATGAGAATAAGGTCTCGATCGATGCCAGCTGACGTCCTGATTCTGTATTATTCTACTTTCTTCTTTATTGAGATCAAGGAAAGACTTGTATCTTGTGGAAGAATTTTTTCGAGGATCTATATACTCGCTTTTTCTTGCTTTTATTATATAAGGGTTCTTCCGAATGAATTTGGATTCTTCCCTATGCAAATCTATAATTTCTTCATGACTTTTATAGGGATTACCTCCAAAATTTGTTCTGTAAATTTTTTTGAGTTTTGCTACTTCAACATGGGGTTTTTTCCTGAACGCAATTGGTTCTTCTATCGATTTATTATGGATCTGATCTACTTTCACTGTTGTGACATTTGAATGCGACACTGCAGGTGTAGTACTCGTCTCGTTCACCAACTTCAGGGATTCAAATTGAACGGATATAATTGTCGGAGTGGTTGTAGTTGTATTTGATTCTTCATTTGAATGACATCCGATGGTCAATGCGAAGCATATCTGAAACAAGGCAAGCGTGGTTAATCACTTGTGACAGCATTTGAGTGAAAGTTTGATGTATATCAATAATAATAATCAACGTAAGTGGTTTGAAAACTGGTGATTTTCTGATACGATATTGTTTCAGCTTCAACTTCGACAAAGATTTGGAGATAATACGCTAGTTTTTTTTTTATTCCTGCAAAGGTGTGCAGTGATCGAGTAATTTTTTTCAAATTCAGTTTTTGCGCGCATGTTCTGGGGAATATCCTGATATAGTTTTATCCAAATGTCTGTAATATACGACTAGGTTTGACTCACTGATTACGAATCCGATGTCAGAATCGATTCTGTGTGAATGCACGATTACGATCGTACAGAGAATCATATCGACCTCAAACTTTGAGTTCGTTAATGGGCGAAATCGGCTTAATGGTTTGGGAGTTAGAGCCTTTTGAAGGTTTGAGGTTATTTCCGTGATAATTCGCAGACTACTGGAACGATTTAATCGAAACTTGGCTGTTAGTTGCATTATAACGACGCTCAACTTTTTTCGGAATTTCATTGAGATCCTACTGGCAGTGAATCGAAAAAAAATTTTCAGAATTTTTTTCGAATTTTTTTTCGGACACTATGAATCATATTCAAAAACAATTCTGCTCATACCTTGAGCTCCATATTTCACAGCGATGTCCAAATTTCAACCTCATACAAATAATATTTTCGGAGATATTGGGAAAAAATATATAAAATTCCGTGGTTTTTTTCTCGATATCGTTGTTTTTTCGGTATAACTCAGGAGATACTGATCCACTTATGGTGAAACCTGTCAGCCAGTTTGAAGATGCTGAAGGACAATTTTATGCGGAATCTTGTGATGGTCGTTTTTAGAACAATTCGAAAAAAAAATTAATTTTTTTATTTCAAAAATTTAATATTATGCGATCTTATCATATTATCCGCATGAATTTCTGAATGAACCTTTGAACTGTTATTTTTCGATAAAGTACTCAATTCGATCTTATCTGTATTCTTGGAAATATTTAGAAAATGAAATTTGAATGGGTATACCTGCCATTGAGTGGATTCGGCTTTCCTTATTAAGGTCCATACCTACTCTACAAATATACAATATATTGTTTCTTTCAGAAGTTATTGTATTTACGGTCGCTGTTAGGTTTTTTTTTAAATTGCAACTGAGCAACGACAATATGAACAGCATTGGAAACATCGACTTCTCTGGCTAAACGAAAATATTAAATTGGAGTGTGCACTGATTGAATTTTAAAATCTTAAAATTACATTGGTCGTCTTGAATCTATTGCGGTTTCTATGAGTTAATTTTTATTATCTGAGAAACTCTATTAATAAGAATGAAATTTATTCTGAGGTTTTTCTTGCGGAAGGATAATAAGAGATGAATATCAGCATGAATTAAAATTTTATTGTAAAAATTGAATGTAGCAATGATTTTCAATACTTCGAAATTATCCTATTTTTCCCTACTTAATCTTGTGTTAATATTGTTCGGAATGATATGACATATGGGGTATTTCCTTGCTATGGTTTTTAACTTTAAACCCCTTCAAAAAAAATTGATTGAATTTCTAAAATACACATCAACCTAAAGTATTCGAGAAAATATTCCGAATGTAAAACTTTTGATACACTTAGTCTTCAGCACATTCTAACTGTTTCAATGTTTCCGATCAAATTGAATATCTACCGTTTGAGAATGAAAAATTCCAGAAAAGCATCTTCAAATTATTCTTATGACACGATCATTACGAATATTTGCACGGAATTGTGAACTTATTAGGTTTTATTATGGGCGGAAAAGTATCTTTTTAATTATTTCGGAAATAAAAACGATAAATTCGAATCAGTAGACATGAATTCAAGGAAAAATTTTCCATGAACATCTGACCGCAAACCTCTCGTTTTTGAGATACGGATTTTGAAAATTGGATTTTCCTCTAGGTATTTCCTCATAGTATTCTGTACTTCACAAGATGATTTGACAAGATTATAGAATATATATGAATCATTGCTATAAACCAGAAAATGGCCATGAAAACAAATAATGACTTCACCATACTGGATTTAATGACAATTTGCAGTTTTGGGGAAATCGAATTTTTTTCCCGAAATCGGAATCAGAAATTACAGGCCATGAAGTTTACTATCACAGCAAGGCTTCTCTTCACAATTTTTCATACTGTAGCTCAACAAGAAAAATGTTCTGGGGGATAACGGAGCACAGTGCTTAGGAAAAAATATGTCACTGTAGATTCACAACCGGAATTGGCATGCCACATTGTGTGAACTCTAAAATGTTATACATATGCCAAATGTCACGTGAAAATATTCTAGAATGCAGATACGTCTGCGGTCTCTTGTTTACGGAACTTTTTTCCTAAATAACACGCAAGGAAATTTTCCTCTTCGTTTGCACCTCCAATTCAGGAAAACTCTGTATATCCTGAACTGTTTTGCCGATTTAGACCATTTACTATTCAAACCATTGTAATAGTAATCACGTAATCGTGCCCACGGCCGGCCGGACAGAATCGATTATGTTACCGAATTCGTCATCAGTGAGTCCAACCTAGATCAATAACTCTTCATTAAATGTTTCGAATTTTTTGTATAATATTATTATTTTCCGAATAACCTAGGCTTCAACGAAACCCCTCAGAAGCTTAAAGCTTGTGCGAGTTAGGATACCGGGTGTGTTCTGTGTGTCCTTGCGCCACGTCAGGAACAGCACTGTTAATTGTTTACCCAACAGCGAATGGTTGGACGGTCCCCTAAAAACCGGAAGAGTTATTTCCCGGCCAAGGGCTTGAACCCCAGACCTTACGATCATGGGGCTTGCGCTCTAACCACTGAGCTACCGCCGCTATAATTCGTCTGACATCAGAAATAACAAAAATTTCAGTCATAAACAATAAGAGTTGGTTATTCTTCGAAGTTAAAACTCAAAAATATCTCAGCAAATATGTTAATAGTTCTTGTTACTAGAAGTTCAATTTCACAAACAAACTTAAGTGGAATTGAGGATGATACCTAAAGTGTAACATTCACAACAAAACTTCTCACGACGAATCTTGAAGGGGGCTCATATTATTTTATTGATCAATCTAATGGTTATATAGATAATCTTTTTGAATAGTTTACTCGTAACTTGACTATAATATCGATAACAGAATCTATTATATCCATATATTGGAGAAACTCTTGAACAAGTAACACGGAAACACACGAAAATTTTGTTCCATTTCGAAATAACAAGCATGCAGCAAAATCATGCAGCAAACATACAAACGTTAACCCTAAGATCGGTCATCGGAGTTGAAGTTTCTGGTTTTGAAAGAATCTATTTTAACGAACATAGAACATTTCGAAAAATCTTTCAAAAAATGTTCTCCATTTTTCAACGCTAAATTCAGTTCCTAAGTAGTTGAGATCATTTTCGTCTCGAAATTCGAAATAACAGATTATTGGGCAAAACGATAGCGCGCCGTTTCCTCGAACATGTATCCAAAAATCACTGAACAGTGAGATCTCTAATTTTCCTCAACTCTTGAGATTTAAGTATATCCATCAATTTATCACACGTGTGGGAAACGCCAATTGAATCTTCAGTGAAATACGAAATATCAAATCGGTTCCGCTTTCGACATGGTATACTGATCGAATATATCGGAAATAATTGAGATTGGCGGCGTTTCCACTGGAACGAACTATGAAAACTGGACTTCGTCCAATTTCGTCGGCCAGTGCCTATGAATATTTATTTATTTAACTGATTTGAGTTCAGACTTTCACGTTGTCAGGCAGAATAATTAGAAGAATTTGCTACGAATAGGTGGTTAATTAATTAACGAATTGTAATACTGCATCTAGTATTGGTCAGAATATTAAGGTGATCTCCAAAATGAGTCTCTAAAGTAATGACCTCAATGATTTTTAGTAGGGAGTGTTGCTACAGTAGCTTTATGTACGGAAAATTTGAACTTTGATTTACTACCGGCCGGCTTCAAATAGGACATCGAATCAGGAATTGTTTTTTTATTGCATAAAATTTTCGGAACAGCACTGAAGTAAAATCAGTTTTTACGCGCTTGTTCTAGGAAACAGCGCGTTATCATTTCGTCAAAATGTCTGTAATTTTTGAATTTTCAGCTGAAAATGTTATTTAACGATTCGGTTGAACACTTCTGTCCGTCCCGCCATCCGGCCGGCCGTATGTGCTGTAACTTCCGAAAGGTGAAACCTAGAATCTTGAAATTTTTAGCTTAGGTTTTTATCCTAACTATCTCGGTTGAGTTCGTTTATGGACCAAATGTGCCAAATGGTTTTTGTGGTACAGCCATTTGAAATTTTGATTTTTCAATAACTCGGAAAATATTTACTTGATCTGAATGAAACTTGGTTAGAAGAGAGACAGTATCGATAAGAAATATTATCCTTGGAAAAATTTGAAAAACAAATTGTTTTTCTCAAAACTTACTTATTTCATTTTACTTTTATTGAAATTGCCAAGTAGCCAATGTGACATCAGTGCTTTTCTAGGTTTTTCAATATGCTCATCGATGCCTTTAACTTACAGTGAGTTACACCTCTCGAAGTCAAAATACAGAGTGATTGATCCGATGATAACAAACTCAATTATCTTTACTTTGGGAATTGTTTGCTGAAAATGGTCTTGAATGACTAGGTTGGACTTTCTGAAAATATTCAATTATGCGCAGCCAGCTCACAGTTGCCTCAATAACTTTCGGAAGGAACTAACCAGTTACTTGAAGAACAAAGATTAGGTTTCGCATTAAAATCCGACGGTTCAATTCGTTAATGGTTGAAATCCAGGACTTATACCTATTTATAATTTTGAGGATATTTCCTCAGTACCTGCAGAAGTACTGATGCATTCATATTGAAACTTAGTAGTTCGTTGAAGAACACCGTTATGAAAGCTTATGCAATTTTGCGATGATCGCATCGTCAGTGAATTGAAAAAAAGATTGAATTTTTTTTTCAATATGTATAATATTATATTTCGAAAAATGTTGACCTGATCGAATCTAACTTTTATAATTGTATTCATTTTATTTACGTGTAAACTTGTGCAAAATAACGTGGGGGTCGTACAATTCGAAAAATAATTCAAAAATTCACCACTTTTTTTCTCTCAACAATTCCATATTTCAAAGATCAATGACTTGATTGTATTGCAACTGCAAAATCGTAGTACTGAGAAAAGCAAACAATACATTTTCAAGAAGGTTATATCTCTGAAAATATCTATCCAATTCCGATGAAATTTAGCGAACACCTTCAAGCTGTCATTCTATAATAAAAACAAGATTTCAGTTAAAACCGATATTTATACTCTCCATCATCAAGAAAATAATTGAAGTTATTTGCAGAGGTACTAAATGTCATATAATTCCACCTCGATCTCATATAGTACAACAGGCTCGAGGAATAGGGCACTGAGTAAGGAATTCCAATCCTGGATCGGTCCCAAAAACTTTTTTGACATTTGAATTAAGTTTATGAACAACAGTTTCCCACACGAAATAGCGATTCTTCTATTCGTAAACAATCTGTGAAAAAAAGAAATATCGCCTAAGTAGGGAAGAATATTGAATTGAATTTATAGGTGGTTACATAGTATTGACGTGAAGAAAAAAATTTTCATAGGATTAAATATCTCTGAAACTACTAGACTACTACTAGAATTTGACTTAATATTCGAGATATGATTCTCATTTCTATAAATTGAAAACGCCATAATTATGCACGGAATGCTATAAAACATATGATGCCCTTGCACTGCTCTTATAATTTCGGTAGAAAAAATATACAATTCATGTCAGCCATATGTACAATAAGAAGAAAATTTAACTACGGAAGTAAAACCTCCAATGAAGAAATTATGTTGGTATTGGTTTCGTTCCAGAAAATCCGATATTCTAATTCAAATCGAACACACAGTCCATGTTACAAAATTGCTGAAATATAGCATCAATTCAATATACCGAATCGAATTTTTCGGTGACATCTTCCCAATAAATTTTCGGAACCCACCATGATGTTGAAATAATTGAATTAATTATAAGTGACCCAAATTCTGATTCTGAAAATTATACATTCGCTGTTTCATCTAGCAGAAAAACAATTAGAGATTCTTGGCGTTGATGAAGAATTCATCAAATCAACAAGCATATGTGCTAAATTCATATTCACGTCCGAAACACTTAGGTATTAATGTAATTCGTCAAATACCATATGCGTGTCACGGTCCAAATATCATAAAACGGAACATAGTATATCTGGATCAGTTTCGATATTTGATATTTTTTGAAGGAAGGCAAGTGTTAGATGCTCAGAGGCTTAATTACCGTTGTAGCATCAGAGGAGAGGACCGCTGCACTATATCATACAAAAATAAAGAAGTACTCAAAATTCACAGCATCACACCAAGTTCCTCATTTCCTCTTGTGAGTATTCAATTTACTCCAGTCAATTTATTCTAATATTAAATGTAACAAACAACATATGGGCAATGGTGATATTCTGTTCATCAACTTCGATTGAGATTATTTGAGATTCTCAGCAAACGGTTGTATTACATATTTCATTTATCGTGGTTTGGTTTGGTTAGATTTATCATATACATTTTTAAGAAAATTTTCAATATTTTCTAAGTGAAACCCACCCCAAAAAATTTGTTTTCAACTCGGTACTTCGCAATTATTTACTGAGTCTCAATTCGATCAGATCGATATTCTTGAAAATATTGAGAAAACCACCTTCAAAAGCATAGAACTCAAATGTTATTGAATTAGTACATTTGAACTCAAAGAATTTCAAGTTTCTAAGTATTCTTCTATGAAGGCCATATTTTTCGGGCCCTACTGACAGACAAATTTATCAAGGATTTTTCGTCAGGGTATCGAAATTTATCGTTCAAAAACATTATTCACTCGAAATTCTGAAAAACCCGCAATTAGCAGAAAACTCTGTTTTTAATTTCTTGAAAACTAATCCATCAACATGAAACTCGGATCGTATGTAACACATGAGCATATATCATCATCACGCAAAAATTATTTGATCTATTAATACTGACTAATAGTTTTACAGCTGAATTGATTCTATCAGCGTGTGAAGAATGCTCAGTGAAATTGAAAATATGTTTGAATTTCCTGTTTTTATGGTTTTTGTCTAATTATCTCCTTCAAGATTTTTCTGGAGCACTGAAAACTTTGATCTTGAGGAGAAAAGGAATATTTTATCGATTCAAAGATAATTTGGTTTTTTCATTATTTCACAGGATGATTTTATGTTTTCGTTCACAATATCTCAACTATTGAAAACTGAGCTAAGAATATTGTTCATGGAAATCATCCTAGCGAATTGAATTTTCCCATATTGTTTTGAAGGCAACATATTTTCAAGAAACTGAACTCCACGAATAATGAAATAGCGCAGTTCACAAGGGCGATTTCTAAACAGGGTGTTTCTAAATTGCAGACACAATCGAAGAGGGGAGATTCATATTTAATGAAAAAAATCCCATACCATACCGCAAACGTTTCGTTTTCGAGATACAGGATACTGAGGTTTGAATCCTTGCAAATTATTGGTACAGACCAGAAAATATCATTTTTTTTCTGAGGGTTTCTAGGGAATCGAATTTTTCTCGACATTGGAATCAGATAAAACAAAATTGAAAGGTGCTATAAAGCTTAGTATAGCAACAGAGCTTTTGTTTGGAATTTTTAAACTAACAGTAGGTCACTAAAAAAGTTCTGGACGATAACAGGTCACAGTGTTTCGGAAAAAAAATCATCCATTAGTTTGGAATTGTATTTCGCAGGTCACATTGTATGAACTCTAAAATTTAATATCGATGCAAAATTTAAATTTTATTTGAATATCTTGTGAAATGCAGATGCTATGAAGAAAATACTCATATAATCAAAATGCACATCGTCCGACCTCAAAACCTTCGAGATACTGTACTGTTTATTCTTGAATAGTTTCTCGAATTTTTGAGGGTTATTTTGGTTTTGATACAATTCTCTGACACCAGCAAAGGTACAGCATGCGTGAACATATCGAAATAATGATATGGACGTTGAAAAAAAAATTATTTCTAGAAACTCCTTTTTTCTCAGTTCATGATTTATTCAGAGCAAACATCTCCTTCAACACAGACACAGATAGTGCAAAAATGGTAAATGTGAGATAATATTTGAATTTTTATCAATATCAGTTCCAGCATGTTTCTCTTTAATTCCAAGTCAAATAGCTTCCTAGTTGTCATACAAAGAATGAATGGCACTCTAATTGCCCGTATATGCTTGAGAGTATCAATAACGATGGAAAGTATAACAAAGAGCAATGTTTAACGTAATTGTATCAGGGACAATATACTAAGCTTATATCATTAATTGTGTAACAGTAAAAATGTGCAAGAAATCGTGAAAATTCTCATTAGCGAGCCCCTAGTATGTAAACAAGGAGATACTTGCAAATTTTTGAATTTCATCGAAATGAGAACAGTTGAGACTTTCATGATTATTGCTGAATGTAGCAGCAAAGACTCCTCAGTCTATTATAATTTCCCAAAAAATATTGAATCATGCAGGACGTATCCTGTTTCAATTCACATCACCTACATAACTGGAATTCGTGAAAACGTATATAACTTCTATCATTCTGTCTCGAATTCTTGGAATGATACATAGTGTTCAAATTTTGACACCAGCTCGAACAACAAATAGAAAATTTTTGTAATTCATTTCCTGAAATTTTAATCGGTATACTCGTTTCTTCATCAATTGGGATGAAAAAGGAGGGGCATATATTTGTTTGGTAAGAGCTTCATCTCGAAAGAAATTACCAAAATTATTTTCTCTCCTTGAGAGCAGACAATACTACGTGGTGTTGAATTACGACTAGGCAACACATCCACATTCAAGCTTCATCAAACCTTTTTAATATCTCAAGATCAGGCACCTGCATCGCGGTGTACATACATACAGCAGGTGTCAGTCAGTAATTTTTGAAATTTTTTTTTTTTGATGTACCTACTTAATTCTTTCATGAGAATGCGCAACGTTAGTTATTTTTCGACTTTTCACTCCATTTCAGTTTTTATTTTGCAGAAAATTTTTGAATATGAAAAGTAGCAACATTCCACATTTCAACAATTTTTTTCAAGCATTTCCATCAAAGAAATTTTTTGAAAAAAACGAACTCTGGCCTCTAAAAGTCACCCTCTTATATTCGAGGTATTGTTTACTTTTAACTTCAGCACCTCGAAGATTTTTTAGGAACCTGGAATTTTTATACAAATTCGTTCACGAATTATGATATACCCAGGTGTATTCCGTGAGTTAAATCTCTGATAATAAGCTTCTAACCCACTCTTTAAATATCGAGTCCCTAAGTTATTTATTTGTATGTTATCATGTTAACGTTCTGTTAAGGCTTTTTAGTTGTTATATTCCTAGGACATTGATAATAAATACGAGATTTTATGGCGATCGAAGGCTCCTTCATCGGCAGACGGCTGTTTCAATAGTTCAAAATTATTGTTATCTTGAGGTCAAATACCGTGAAACGGAATCAGTATCTGGCTGAATAAAAGTTTCGTCTATGAAGTTTCTACTGTCCCTTTTGGGTAGCGAAAACACAACCAGAAACTATAGTAGACTAAGTTTTCATTTCGTGATGAGGGACAATACAAATGAAGTTATTATGTCACTGTACGAATAATACGACCAAAACATTGATATTTATGCCGTTCATTCAAACATTTACAATTGAAAAACAAACCAAAGTTCTATGCAACCTGTTAAGAATTAAATAAATATCTCAGAAGAATATTCTCGTCTTACGCCATTACAGCACACAAAAATGTTGTTCCTAAAAACTGATCAGGAATAATATATGCCGTGTTGAATGAATAGCAATTTTGCATCTATAAAACGGTGCTTTCATGATGAAAGGAACAAATTCATTCAAAAATTAGGTTTCTATTTCATGTGGTAGTCCTCGGACACGTCGAATATTATATTTATTTGGGCATTTTGGCAATGAAAATTTTGTATACATTTGTGTCTCATTTGAGAGCTATGACTTTGTAATTACTTTTTTTGAACGTAATAGCCTGTATATTATTTCACTTCACAATTCTACGATAAATTCTCAGTACTTTTTGTGAACATACCATATGACTAAACGCAATGGATTCCCAGATATAACGGAGATGGTGGATAATGGAAGATAACGATACGATAACGATAATGAAAAAGATACGAAAACACACAAATGCAATTCCTATTTAATTATTGATGTTCAATCTGTTGTTCGTTTACTTCGAGGTATTTCTGAATTCGATACAATGTATCTCTTTGCATATTTTCAATTACTTCTGGACTGATAAGTTTTAAGAATTCATCGTAGAATTGTAAAGTGAAATAATATACAGGGTATAACATTTAAAAAAGTAGTGACGTAGTCATAGCTCTCAAATGAGACACCCTGTATTCAAAACTTCTATTGCGAAAAATTTCCAAATAAATATACCAATCGACGTGTCCGAGGATTTCAACATGAAAAAGAAACCTAATTTTTAAATGAATTTGTTCCTTTCATCATGAGAGCAGTGTATATAAAAATTTGACGACATTAAGTTTACGCCAGTAATCAATGAGGTAGTTGCAGTGTACAAAAATAATCTAAATTATTATGTCAGATAAAAACTTTCAAATATTCCTGAAGTCCACTTATGAGGGTGACCATGAAAATCTAGGCAAAATGAGATTGATGAATGAAATCAAGTGAATATTCAGAGCCATCAACACCATTACAGGATTCACAACACCACCAAAAAAGATAATAGCCCTTCAAAAATGCATTATGGACAGATTCAATTATATATTTTCAAGGTCAAGAAGGCCGTTAGCACAATAACGTTCGGAATTAAGTAATCGATATTCGTAGAATGTGTTCGGAGACCCCATAAGGAAGGTTGACTTCGTGAATAAGTATAATGATCTGTGGAAATTTAAGTTTTCCAAAATAGAGATCAGATCTAGTTATAATTTTATACTTGCTCGAAATAACGGATTGAATTGTTGTGCATAATTTCATACGGATTATTCTACTGAAATATTGCAAAACCATCGTAACTATGAAGTCAAGCTTCAATGGGCACGGTCAGTATCTGTATGGAAGACCACTCTGACTCTTCTATATATACGAAAGAGCAAGATCTGACTTTGTGTCAGTGCATTTCTCAATTCTTTCTATAGCTTTTTGGCGGAGTCGAATACAAAAATTAAAGAAGCAGGCACCAACATAATTAAAACGACACACTCCGACGAAAAACACTCAAACACAAGGATCACACCGATTCCTAACCTCAAACCGCACACAGCTCGATAAATCAAACACGAAAGAGTGGTACTTACGAGAAGCACTTTCATATTTGTTCAGGAGCACCAAACGATATGAATGAACTCTGCAGAACCACCGATTTTATATGGCAATTAATGCTTCCTAAATACTCTTTCCACTTTCCTTATTCGTGAAACGGTATAGCGAATTCACAAGTAGCTAGGTTTATTCCACCAAAAAACTTTACGGGGAGAAGTTTATCATTGTTTTCCACTTGTTTATGAATGGAATGAACTTTAAATCTTACTGGTCAATCTGTTCGTGTCTCTTTTTGATGAAAATGAATTTTTTGTTTGTTTTTATACAGGGTGAATTCTGTTGGTCTGTGCATACTTCCTGCAGAAATAGAGGATACTTAACCGGTTCCAAAACTACCCCACATGCGGGATCTTCTACCATTTGTTTAACTTATATAGGGTTTTCTCAGTTTGGGTCATATTTTCTGTTCGACAAATTGCCAAAAGTTAGTGAAATAACAAGTAATCAGTTTCCAGGACCGGGCTGCAATTTTATAATATTTTCAGATATCACCCTTCTTAATATTTTTGTATAAAAGAGATAAAACTTCATTATAAGTGATGTTCAATGAAGGGACACAAAATTCAGTGGTACACTTGCAAATTCCGAGAGAAACATATTGGATATGGGTATTCGGACATGCATTCTTTGGCGGTTTGAATTTCATGGAAAAACAATACTGAAATATAATAAAATGGCACCCAGAAAAATGACATCAGATGACATCCTGTCAGGATATTAACAAACCTGATATGAGCGTTAGAACTTTACAATATATTCTTCAATATTGAGTCAAGAAGTTTCATGTATCAAGGGAGTTATGTGGATGTTACTTACCGAGGGACGTGAGTCCCTCGGGATTGTTAAATTACCCGAGGATGTCAACATTCAATAACTCACTCAATAGATGATTATAATGTATTAGATAGGAATGAAGTATATAGGCATGATAACCATGAGAACCTATATCAAACGACAAGCTTGTGAATATTTGTCAAATTCATTCGTTCGTGAACATGAAGGCAACAATTTTTGCGCGCATTTCAATGGAGATGACCGCTTTGGCCACGAATTCGAACATGCGCGCAAAAGCTGCTGCCTTCACGGCAGTGCTTTTCTAAGTTTTCGTATGGGCTTGAATTGCAACTTGGTGGCGCCGTACCTATCTCGCCCAGGGCGCTGGTAGTGTTAAAACCGGCACCGAGCATATCAGGAAGTGCTTCGTATAATTATTCGGTATCACATCCATTTCTATTGTTTCTAATTTTCGATATTTTAATGTTTAGGATGATTGATTTTATGAATTTCTTCGTATAATGGTTGAAATATTAGGTACTACTTACATGTGACATTGTCTGATAGGAATAATGAATGTTCTTAATGGAATGAATAGTGGTTTTATAGTTATTCTCATGAATGAGCATGCAGGAGTTACAAAAATATTATGATAAAATGTTTGGAAAGTTTTTCGTAACAGACGTGCTGAAACCATATCTTCAGTTAAGAGCATATTCGGTAGATGATTGTCATATTAAAACTTCATTCTATATTATGAGATGATGAAATTACTTAGTTTCCAACCACTATATTTTATTAAGGATTAACAGTGACAAGGGTTTCGTAGTACTACTACACTTTGAAACTAGTTTATTTCATCTTGTGCAACAAGTTCTTCTGTATATAGGCATGTTTCTTGTGAATTTCCCAAAGTTGGGTATTACATAGGTCACTTATCTGTTCGTTAAGTTAAGTTTTTCTGCCAGGGTATTCGGTTAGTTTTATTCTTCTTTCAAAAGAACTATCACAAAAAAACCGACTACTTAATCCATTATTTTTCATGACAATTTCAACCCTTCAACCCCACTAAAACAGTTTCTTCAACATTCGCCAGGTTTTTGGAATTATTGAATTAACATATCTCCTCAATTCATTATTTTTCCGAAATAAATTCACATTCTGGAAAATTTTACGCCCTCTATGTAGAGAGGACAGGCCTAGTTATCTGACAGGAAAATAACTTTAACCTAGTTCAAACTTGATTAGGGGTTACATTCCACTGCGACCTTAGAGTCGTCTATCGTGCCCCCCCGCCAGAGCTGTTTTTCGCACCGCGCTACCTACATCTCGCCCTTCAGCTCTAAAGCTCGAATAAACAATATCTGTGAGGGCTTCAAGGAGGAAAGGTTCTCATTCCATCTACGGCTCTCCTGTACAAGACATTCCTCTCGCAGGCTTGCAATGGCGAGGCATTATGTAATCAGGTCAACAGGAGTTTCCTCCTCTTCCACACAGAATCTGCACTCGTCAGTTTCTGATGAGCCCATTCTCATCATGTGCTTCCTTAAGCGACAGTGTCCTGTGAGGAAGTTGGTGAGGAGGCGTAACTTGTTCTTGATGAAATCCAATTAATTTTTGGACTTTGAAATTTCGAAGATCCGAAGGAAGTTTTTGGGATGATCCATTCCTGGAATATTTCTCCAGAGACTATAACCTAACATTTTCGAAATATACACGGTTAAATGTATCAGAATCTCATCGCCAACCAGGGGACCAGGAAATAAAAGTAAATGGAGTATACGTGGGGACTTTTCCATACCTATTCCACAATCACGTTGAATCTTAGAATTTCCACTTAAATGATCGTAAAACAGTTGATATAGATTCTTTGATTGCCTGTCTTTCAAATAGCACGTTTCGTTCTTAAACGAAAGGTTTTTTCTTTCATTTTGAAGAGAAATATAGTAATTCCATAATTCATTTTTATAACGAAATATTATCTATTTTTATGGCTCATCGAATATATCCTGGAAGCCGAACACTTCCTAAGAGCAGTCATACTGATTCAACTTCTTCGATGTAAATGCGCCATTTACTCGAAACAAATAGGCTTGTCGAGTGAGATATATGATTTTGTTGATAGTTAGTACAGATATTGATCGCCTGTCGACTTATCATCCTAATTAAATATATTTTATGTATAGTTGAGGATCACTTCATCACAGCATATTTCTTTCATCAACTCAAGAGGATATTACGTATCTACTCCCGATTCCCATTATTCTTTCGCCAGAAATAAAGTCTTGTTTTTCTGTCTGATGAATCTGAACCATAGTGAAAAATAATTTCAAGGCTTCACCTTGAATTATAGTTAATTCGAGAATAATACAAATCTCTATTCATTAATATCTTTCTATATTTCTGAAAATATTTTGCATGGAAATATTCATTTTTGCGCGCATGTTTTGGGAAACAGCGTGCTATCATTTTGTCCAAATGTATATAATTTTTTCCCGAAAATGGTCTCAAACGACTAGGTTGGATACACTGATGATGAATCCGGTGTCAAAATCGATTCTGTCTGGCCAGCCGGCCATCCGACGACACGATAACTGCCGAACGAAGCAAGCTAGCGACTCAAAACTTGCAGATTAGGTCGCGCATTAGAATGCGGCGGTTGAGTTCGTTAATGGGACAAATTGGTCGAATAGTTTTGGAGTTATGGTCATTTGCAACTTTGAGATTAATATCCTGATATTTCGGGAACTACCATTCCATTGAATTGAAACTTGACAGTTACTTGAAGCATATTGACGCACAACTTTTCACAAGATTTTGTTGAAATCACACTGTCAGTAAATTTTGAAAAAATGTTTTTTCGAAAGTTTTTATCGAACATTTTTTTTTCAGAAACTGTTCATTAAATCCGAAAAAAAACTTCTGTCAATACTTTGAACATTATTTTTTACAGCAGTATACCAAATATCATTCCGATACGACCATAATTTCTGGAGATATTGAGATAAAATACAAAAAATTTCGTGGTTTTCTTCTTGATATCGTTGTTCTTTCCAAAATAACTCGAAAAATACTCATTCAATCAAGATGAAACTTGGCAGCTAGTTTGAACATGCTGGTAGGTAGCTCTGTGCAGAATTTTGTGATGATCGTGTCATCACAACAATTTGAAAAAAAAGTTTCAAAATTGTTTTTCTGAATATTCAATATTTTGCGATCTCCTTATCATGCTATCCTCATTAAATTCTGTATGAATCTTCGAACTATCATATTTCGATGAAGTACTGGATTATAATCCGATCTTATCTGTATTTCCGGAAATAAGGGGAAAATAAAATTTTGAATGGGTATACATATCTGCGGAGTCATCGGGTATATTTCACGGATTCACGAATTCGGCCTTCGTAATTAAGGTCCAAACCTATTCTACAATTATCGAGTTTTTAAGTTCTTTGTTTCGGAAGTTATTGTCTTTACGGTCGGCCGTTAGTGACATAGCTGAGTGACATTAGAATTATGGAACATCCAGAAAGAATAACTACTTGAACTTCATTTTTTGGCAATATGGTAGTCAATAACATAACAATATCCATTTCAAAATATATTGTTTATATATGAGCAAAAAGAATTAATGTTTTTGACGTTCTCGTAAATGGAGAAACTCTTGAATACGTTAAGGCATCGACAAAATGAGATAATCATATCCTACACATTCTCAATGTGAAGTCCATAGTTCGACGAGCAATATGAGGACGTGCGTTGTCTTGCTGAAGGAGGACCAGAGGTCCAGAATAAACAGAAGTGGTGATCGGCTCCCATGAACCGTAACTGAAAGAGTCCTGTGAACATTCTTCTCAACAGCAAATGCAGTATCACGTCGCCTTCCACAACGGCGTTTTACCCTTCAACGGCCATTGTGCCTACCTACGAAAAATCACAGCTGTTCACTGCTGACGTTCTCTGAACCAGTTCAAACAGTAACGACAGTGGTTTGCTGTCAAAAACGGAACTAATGGTGGGCGGTTAAAAGGTTCGAATGCTGCGATATAACGTACGTATAGTAAAAGATCTACGTTCTTCTCCGAACCCATGATCAGCCATTTGACGCGTAGTAGCAAAGCAATCTCGAAGAGCCAGTGGCCTGGAGCGCTTTTCTTGACGTTCTGTAGTAGGCACCGTTTTGTCCAGTTTGTCTACATTCATTCGCCAATATAAGACATACGCTTATTACTAGACATCGGATTATATGCATTTGCATATTTGCATATGCAAATGCATATAACGCCATATTCTAGGCATTATTGCATATTTTGGTACTTTTTTGTCGAGAGTGCATATTTCAATAGTGGGACGTAATCCTGGTGCATAGATCAAAAAGGAAAACGTTGAACGGGTGCGGAGCTATCGAAAGATTGTATACCAAAAATCTTCCTCTGTTCAAATCCACGGAAATTTTAGAAAGAATAATCAAACAGAAAGATGTCCTTAAGCAGCAATTAAAAAAGATAGGAGTGTATATCAACGCCACAAGGAAAACCTTGTCTACAAAGATATCTTCAGAAATGGCGCAAAATTCTAGTTCCGTCTATTCACGTAAATGGTCGTAGAGAAATCGCTTTCGGCCTATAAGTTGATATTAACAGACAGACGTAACAAGTTTTCTTTAGTATACTTAAACGATGATGTCAGCAGCTTCTACGCGCTTGTTCACATTGCGGAATGGGGACTTGGAAATTTCAGTGAAAATTGAATGAAGTATGAAAATTTGAAGAGAAAAATTTATTCAAAATTTTCCAAGGATAATTCTTCTCATTGGCACTATTAATGTTCCAAGTTTCATTTCAACCAAATGAATATTTTTCGAGTTATTGAAAAATCAAAATTTCAAATGACTGTAAAACAAAAATCATTTGGCAGATTTGGCCCATTAACAGACTCAACCGAGATAATCAGGACCGAAACATTACCTGACAGAATCCAATTCGACCACGGATTATTCATCTGTGTTCAACCTAGTCGTTTGAGTCCGATTTCAGCTCGAAAATTACAAATATTGAATAACTAAGAATAAGTATTCTTTCCAGATTTCATGAACTCGATGAGTAACACTTATAATGTATTACTATAGTTCTGAGCATAAGTCAATCTTTCTTCGCCGCCTCTTTGAAAAAAAAATTTCAATTATTTTCCATGAATCAGAATCAGAGCGTCCCTCGGTCGATTCAGACCAACATAAAATTGCCAATGAATGATATATCGTGAAAGTGAATTAAATATACTATATGAAAACTCATTAGGTTTGTGGTTGTGATTTCTCAATAACAATCCTAAATTATGTTGTTTGAAGTGCCCCCACAATTCGTTCTAGACCATTTCCCTGCAGGTAATGACCTAACAATCCTAGTTGATATTTATTAATACATAGGATGTGAGATGTAACTGAAGATATCTGATCCGACCCGATTCACGCTTGAATTATCTTGAATTGAGTTCTGATTTAGTACCTAGAAGAATTTCTAGAAGTTGGATGATTTGGCTGTGAGCATTAGTCCTCATAAAGTTGAAGAACTATTTTTAGTGTGACTTTCCTTCATACATTCCACAACGATTTCAATGCAAATCTTCATCTGAATTCAAACAAAAGGACCCTCTGCCCCCCGTCCTAACTCGCACAAGCTTCTAGCTTCTAGGGGTTTCTTTGAAACCCATAGAACAATCGGAAAACATACTAATACAAATTATTATTCAGATAATGTTCGAAATTCGAATCTTTGGTTAGAATTTGCATATGTACGGGCGATTCTGTGCGAAGGAACTTTATCGTCATATGTAAATCTTCTCCAATGAACAAAAAAAATCTAAAAAAGTAGGTACTATAACGTGAAGTCAGCAGCTTTCACGATCATGTTCAAATTTGTTGCCTAAGCTGTCATCCTCGGTGATCAAATATTATCCTCACGAATTTCTGCATGAAACTTCAAGCTTTCATTTTTCGAATCAAGTACTACATTTCACTTCGATCATATCTCTTCTACGGAATCGTTGAGCGGATTTTACCCATTCACGTATTTGGACCCCAAGCCTAATATACAAATATGGAGTTTCTTAGTCGTTTCTTTAGGAGGTTATTGTGTTTATGGTCGGCCTTACGGCTGAAAATCTGATACTGTTTGGCCGATTCTGCTCAGTATCTTACTTAACGGTCGCATTTTGAAATGAAGCTTATCCTAAAAGTTTCGAGTTGATAGGATTCTTAAATTACAGACATTTGGGAAAACCATAGCACACAGTTCCCCAGGGCATAAGCGCAAAATATTTATTTATGTATCATGGGAATTATGAGGATATTTAATCCCGAGGGACTTCTGTCCCAAGGGATTGTAAGTTGCCCGAGGTTGGTAATATCCAATAACTCACGTGATAGATAATATACCAAAAGTTGTTAAAGAAAGAAGAATTTATGCATGATTATCATGGATATATCAACTGACAAGTTTGCAAATTTTTGTCAAATTTATTTATTCGTGAAAATGAATGCTTGGACAGAATTGAGATTTAAGGCGATTCGTAGCGAAAAGCTGTTAGAGCTCCTGCCGTACTACTATCAATTGAGTATAGTATAAATAAAAAAAAATAACAAATTCCAGCAATGGCTGAAAATTTTCCCTATTGAAACCAAAAATATGATACAAATGGCAGTAAGTTTCATTAACTGGAAGATTCAACAATTGTCGGTTTGTTTTTGTAAATACATTAGACGGATTTAAAGATTTATAACTGCCTATAGTGTAACTCCCAAGGAAGTTATAACCACGTTCATAGTTACGGTAACTTAGGCTTCATTTGTCTATAATCTATCATTATGAAATAAGAATATTTATCAATGAGCCTCCGGCTTTACGTCGTTGCTACATAGTTTCGTTATTGTGTGAGTTGAGATTTACATCTTGAAAATAAAGCGTACGGATCCATTTTTATGACAATTTCATTTTTGATATTACCCCCTTTCAGGAACACGCTCTGTATAACATGACAGTTATTTCGGGGTAAAAATGAATTTTGAAATTTAGGAATATATCACGGACATTAATGCCCTTACGCAAGTGTACGAATTCATAGAAATATCGATCACCCATTCAGGTATTGAGTACTTCGAACGGCGCTTCCCTCCCAACTGAAAAAATTGAATCATTTAATCCAGAGATGATCTTGAAATTGGCATTAGCCTGTGTGTCTATATTTGAGGATAATTTCTGTGAATTTTCGTTATATTGATGATCAGAATTTTTGCATTATTGAGCAATGAGAATTCGAAATGCCATCTATATTTCTGAATTGGCGTATTTGGAAAATTTACGACCGTAGCCTATGCATTCAAACCTACCTCAAATATTTTCGGTATCTAAGGATTCTCTTGTGGAGGTTTAAGTATTCACTCAATTTTTTAATTATTAATTGCAAGGGGTATGAAACATATAATTATGCGTGGATCTATTTATTTTGAATGTCAACATAACGCGACATTTCGCTAGTAGGTACCAACCTGACTGAATTAATGGCCTACACAATTCGAAATTTATGATTTATTGTTTGAAAAACTTAAATAGGTTTTGTAATTCTTAGGAACCTTAGCTGATTATTCTGATTTTAGGTATAGAAAAAAAGTTGGTGATTGTCACGAGAATAACTCATCTCATTCCTGTAGAAAATGAATGGGCAATATGGGGGGAAATGGATGCAAATTATCATAATAATGAAGTTAGACAAATAATATTGTATATTATACTTATAGGGCACACTTTAATCAAGCACTTGATTCCTCTTCTGTTCTCTTCCAAGTTTTAACCATTTGGAATTCCACATTCTCAATTAGATGAAATCCGCCAAATCATGAATTCGACTCCATTGAATAGTTACAAATAAGCGACACAAATACCAATAATTATAAATAATATTTTTGATTTCCTTCGGTAAAAACTATCTGTTTGATTCTCCTGAAATTATGCATGAACCAACCATTACTTTCCAAGTACAAGATTCAAACTTGGTCGGACTAATATTTTAGAAACTATTGGAGAAATTCAATTTCGAATGTTTACTTACCTAAATCTATTGAGATATTTGTTAGTATTTACGCATTCTTCGAATCAATCGTTGTAATTAAGTTCCAAAATCACTCTACAAACATCATGTCCCCTAGTCGTTTCTTTCGAAACTATTGTGCTCATCAATAGGTCTCTTGCATGTATTTTTTTGGTTATTATTTGATGAAATCAAATAATAAACCTTAGCGATCGACCAAAAAAAAAAAAAAATACCCTCCCTGAAAATTTCACAGTTCACATTCTAGGGTATGTATGTTTGAATGATTCAATAAAAAAAAATCCGTCCGTCCGCCGTCCGTTGTCCGGGGCTTTTCTCTGAAAGTACTGGACCGAAATCCCTGAAACTTGGTAGACAAATCTTGTGTCGCTCGGCATTGATCCACCAAGCTTTTCAGCAGGATCGGTTCACCCTAAAGGCTCAAAATTGGGGGTTGGAGGGAAAAAAAATATTTTTCGACAACTTACTATCGAATTTTCATGAAACTTTCAGTATTCATTACCGTTGCATAACCAAACCCAAAAATTTTTACTCGGATAATTTCCGACCAGTGGTTCCTGAGGTATGAAGAAAAACGCTGCAAATTTTAGGGTGAAAAACCAATGAGTTATAAATAGTATACAGCGTAAATCTTCAATAATTTTTGAACGAAGAATTATCAAGGAAAATACTTGCAACCGTCGATTTCAAATTTCGAAAGCAATTTATCCTGTGTTTCTTCGAATTTGATATTTCTCACCCCCAACGCCACGCACCCCCCCACTTAAATTTTTCAAATTGGAATACATCAAATGGAAGGCGATTTGATTACGTACTCAGCGATTCGACTAAAAAAGGAATTTGTTGTGCCGTTTTTCAATGAAAAATTAGGAATTAATTCATAATTTGTTATTAGAGAGTACTGCAATCAGACCATTATTCTTTCAATGATTATCATTATGGGAAATCAACGAATCCGTAGATTTGTAATTCCGAAAGCAGGTCTTCCTATGCTTTTTTGGATTCGAAATCTCCCACCCTTTACGTTCCACACCCCCATAATTTTTTTTTCAAATAGTAATACATATATGGATTGTGATATATCAAATGGAAGAAGAATTTTTTGAGCTTTTTTTCATTAGAAATTAAACAATTTATGAGTAGTATGAGGTTCTTATCCTTGAAATAATAAATGTTGAAAAATATCCTCCTACCCGCCGATTTCTGTTTTCGAAGTTCCAGAAATGCATGCAGTTTTGAAGGTGGGGAGTTTATATCATTTTTAGTTTTTATGGGTTTTCCCTCCCAATATCTGAAACGGAACTATTGAAAAGTAAATTAAAATTATTTTTTTTGGGGGGGGGATTTCTAACCTCAATCCTCAACAGTTTTTTTTTCGGAAAAATATTGCATGTGATATATCGCATCAAAGGTCATTCGATGACAAATTCAGTTATGTGAACGAAAATGAAAGTTAATCATTAATTCAATTCAAATTACAAATCCATGAGTTCGAGGATTTTCCTTAGTAATAATGAAAGTGTTTCTGGGGCAAAAATTCATGTTGAAAATTATATTGAAGTCAGATTTTAGAGAATCTTGTAGAGGGCATTTTGAAGAGAACACATTTTTAACATCATATGGTCTATAGATATACAGGGTCTTTCACGAGGAACCTCACCCATATTTATACGGGAAACTACTGAACGTATTTTCATGAAATTCAGCACTTAAAAGTATTTAACGATGCTGATGAAATCTAAAATATTTTCAAGGCATGAGCACCTCCGGTTTTTCCGGAAATGACGTCAACTTCCGTTTTTCAAATTAGAACACCATTTTTTCATTGCAGAAATAGATTCCTTAGAAAATTTCAATTCATTTTGATGTAACATTTTTCAGTTTTGGTTGGAAAATTCTCTCTGAGCGGGAAAATTCGAAAAAAAAATCGAAAATAGAGCTCCGCTGAAACAAGAATAACTTCGAGGTTTTTGGATGGAAAATTTTCATTTTTGGGATTTTTCAAGATGTAAGATTGATGTATCCACTTTGAAAATCGAAATCGTGATTCATGATACAGGGGGTGAAAAAATCGCTTTCAAAGTTAGGGATGACAAAATCGTGAAAAATCAATTTTTTCAAATTAGAACCCCATTTTTTTATGGCAGATATTGAATCTACGTTAAAAAATAATGTGAGTGTATGCATCACACCCTTGCCCTAAAGTGGATATTTTCTGAGTTATTCACAAAAAACTGTTTTTCGTCTTGAATTTTCAGCTATTTCTTTTCCCTTCACGCCAAAAAGATGACATTTTCAGGAACTGTTACTTAAACCATGTTTTAGATTTTACTACGCTAATATGCAAGAGAAAAAAGTTACAGGTTGTTCCTAAATAGATGGCGAATTTGGATTCGAATTTGTATCGGAAACCTCTTTATTTCAACTAATCGGCCATCGGTTTTCTCTCCAGTGATAAATAAATAATTCCTTATGAACCATATGCAAAAACTTACCATGTTTTACATTATTTTTTTTGATAGATATGATATGATACATATCATTAATTACATCTGCCAAATTCCTCTTTATTCAGTAGCATTTTGTGTTTACTATTAATTTGGTGATAATTCGTATTAAGTTATAAAATCGATCACTATGCCTAATTTTACCAATAAAGATTATTTAAATCTCATTCTACTTCATGGAGAATGTAATAAAGTTGTAGATAGAACGATTCGACTGTTCATTGAGAGGTTTCCTGACCGACCCAGACCAACGAGAGATACCATTAACAGAACCATGACAAACTTGAGAAATGTCGGATCTTTCGTTAAGAAAACTACACACAGAGAAAAAAGTGTAGTAGAAGATGAGAACAACGAAATTACAGTTCTTGCATATTTTCGTGTGAATCCTCAAAATTCTCTCAAAGATGCCGAGATTGATCTGGGATTATCTCAATCGAGTGTTTGGAGAATATTAAAAAAACATAAAATGCACCCATATAAATTCAATAGGGTACAGCATTAGAAGGAAACTGATTTCGTCAGGAGAACAGAGTTTTGCGAAGCTATGATGATTGGATTCCAAGAGAATGAAAACTTTTTGGACTGTATAATTCGGACAGATGAATCTAAATTCACAAAGATTGGTTCTTTCAATAGGCATAACAGTCATTATTGGGATGAAGAGAACAACCACCACTTCAGACCATGGAACTTTCAAGAGACCTGGAGTTTCAATGTTTTTTGCGCCATCAAAAATAATGCAATTCTCGATGTTCACATTTATGATGGGACTTTAACTGGTAAGATAGAACACTACACATGTTTGCATTATTTAAAGAATGTTCTCCCTTAGGAGATGGATATTCTGACATATGGACTCAAATAATTGAGCCGCTAGTACAGAACCATAATGACTTATGGTATCAACAAGATGGCGCGCCTCCACACAATTCACTCAATGTGTCAAATATCCTCTACAGGCTATTTGAAGATCGATGGTTGGCGAACAATGGTCCACATCTTTGGCCACCACGTTCTCCCGATTTAACTCCTTTAGACTATTATGTTTGGGGTAGGATATAAAATATTGTCTACTCAACTCCCCTGACTGATAAAGAGGACTGCATAGAACGAGTCAGAAATGCGTTCAGGTTTGTTTAGATTTTTAGATTCATAGTTTTGAAACTCAATTTGGTTTTTAAACACTTTTGCAGATCTCTTCCTCCCGATGAAATAAGAAGAGCAACGCACGAAGCATTCCTGAGACGTATAAATAAATGTCTAGAAATTAACGGTCAAAACTTTGAGCATCTTCTCTAGTTATAACTGCGAGAGTTTGCCATGGTTCTCCTAATAGTAACTTGAAGTCGGTTTCAAGAAGGGGTGAAAAATCTACAGCATGGTTCAAATAACAGTTCCTGAAAATTTCATCTTTTTGGCGTGAAGGGAAAAGAAATAGCTGAAAATTCAAGACGAAAAACAGTTTTTTGTGAATAACTCAGAAAATATCCATTTTAGGGCAAAGGTGTGATGCATACACTCACATTATTTTTTAACGTAGATTCAATATCTGCCATGAAAAAATGGGGTTCTAATTTGAAAAAATTGATTTTTCACGATTTTGTCATCCCTAACGTTGAAAGCGATTTTTTCACCCCCTGTATCATGAATCGCGATTTCGATTTTTAAAGTGGAATTTTCCATCCAAAAACCTCGAAGTTATTCTTGTTTCAGCGGAGCTCTATTTTCGATTTTTTTTTTTCAAATTTTCCCGCTCAGAGAGAATTTTCCAACCGAAACTGAAAAATGTTACATCAAAATAAATTGAAATTTTTTAAGGCATCTATTTCTGCAATAAAAAAATGGTGTTCTAATTTGAAAAACGGAAGTTGACGTCATTTCCGGAAAAACCGGAGGTGCTCATGCCTTGAAAATATTTTAGATTTCATCAGCATCGTGAAATACTTTTAAGTGCTGAATTTCATGAAAATACGTTCAGTAGTTTCCCGTATAAATATGGGTGAGGTTCCTCGTGAAAGACCCTGTATAGGGAACTCGTTTTCATGAAGGTTCATCCAGAATACTTCCAACAATATTTAAACTATACCAACACTAGGCGCACAGATACATACCATTACCCACGTCACTCTTCAACCTTAATAGAGAAGTCGTCCTTATAAATGGTCCTAAGGCTATTTAATGCTCTACCCCACGGGTTGAGGAGGACATCCAACTTGAAAGTTATTGAAATCACTCTTTATAATGCAATTGTTGACTGTGAACCATTTTCTTTCAGTGAATTTTTGATTTTGAACAAGTGAATTGTTTTGAGTTATGTATTCTGTTTGGATCAAAACTAACCTAATTGTATTTCAATAAGCTTTTGATTAAGTAAATATATTATTATTATTTTTATTACAGAGCGATAAATTATCGACTATACGTTAAACTTCAAAAGTTAACTATCGGGAACACAGTTACTGATGATAATGTCAACAAGAAACAAGATACCAACAAATTGAATATTATATATTCAAATGTTTTACAGTACATCAAAAACAAAGCCAATATAAATAGAAGGAATGAAATATAAAGAATTCTATGTGCACCTGAATGTTGAGGAGTTCTTACCTTAATGTTTTTCTGTAGTAAATTGGGTGTTTTTAACAACAAAGAAAAGATCTATTGGCAAATTTGAAGATTTGTATACTGAATGATTGAGAGATCTGTTGATTATGAATTTTTATGTAATTTGATGAGTGTAGTCATTATAATTTTTAAGAAACGGACATTGATGATGAGGATTTATTCTGGTATAGTTTTGATATGGCTAAGCTGTCATAACCTCGACTTAAACATGAGTGGTCTTGTAAATTTTGGTTTGTATGTTACACAGTATGTATGTTTTTTGTAGGTTCCTGAAGAAGCTAATAAAATAAGCGGAAGCTAGAATGATTTAAAAAGAGTTTTCGGATTGCCCTTGACCAGACTGTGTTCCCGATAGTTTATTTTTGAAATATTATAATTACTATCAACTAACAAAAGAATAATGGTCTGATTGCAGTCCCCTCCTGACTACAAATTCTAAATTATTTCCTAATTTTTCAATGAAAAACGGTACAAGAATTTGTACTTCAAGCCACATCGCTGAATGGGTATTCAGATCACCTTTTATTTGATTTATCACAACCCATATATTTCCATTTGAAAAATAAAGTAGTGGAGTGAGAAATATCAAATTCAAAAGAGCACAGGATAAATTGGTTTTGAAAGCAAAAATCGACGGGTTCGATAATATCTCTCAATGATTCTTCTTACAAGCATTATTGACGGGTTACGTTATTTTTTTCGCACGCTATAAAAGTTTTATTTAAGATATTGTAGCGAATTCATCCGCTTCAACAAAAACGGAAAAAAGGGCGGAGTCGAAACACGAAATTCAAATCTCTGAAAAATGGCATAAATACATTTCGCTCCGATCCCAAAAATCACTCCACTTCGCTTGACTCGATTCGACTCTCTCCAATCCATCTGCATATCACCGCTAAGAAGATATTCGATCTCGACGCCGCATTCCTGACATCTGTATTCCATCTTCATCTGTATCCGGCGCTAGTGAAGAAATCCATCTGCATATCACCGCTAAGAAGATATTCGATCTCGACGCCGCATTCCTGACATCTGTATTCCATCTTCATCTGTATCCGGCGCTAGTGAAGAAATCCATCTGGTTTACTACCCTCGACGACTTCCGTCCTCTCGTCATCACCGACCACAACCCGGCGCCAGAGAAGGACTACCTGCCGCCACTACCGAAGATTTATATGCAGAATTGTTAGCCTGCCTTTTCAACAAAGAGAATTTTATTGCCTTTCGAATTCACTTTTGTGTAACACTCGACAGAAAAATAAACAGGCTAATTCGTTTCCTTTTATTGTGTGTTTGATTCCACAGAACAGACGCCCCCACAATATCAATGGAATTGGGTTTCTTAACTGAGAAAATAATAAACCCTTGTGTAAAATTTGCAGGGTTTTTATCATTAATATCAAATATTTCATCCATAAAGAAACTGAAAAACTTCAATCGACATCAAAAATTTAAATTTTCAATGAAAAAACCATCTTTTGAATTAGGCTATCCATTTTGGTTATTCAAACACTCGGAACTTCGCGCCTTCCGTGACGTACCACGATATATCCACTCTCCCCCTCTTCTCGAGTACCTTTCTCTCTAGCAAGCCAATAACGAACGATCAGGGCATCGTGGAATAACGACTGACGTAGGAGGTGATCTACCGCGTTTCGCCCACTTTGGTTTTGCGTCCCGATTTGATGATTTTTAATACCGAATTATTCGAAATTCGCGAATTTTTGAACTGTGACATAGCATACATTATGATTTTTAATCGAAATGGAATGAAAAAAACACAAAATATGATAATTCGTGTAACATGCAAGAGACCTTTCTGTATAGAATTGCTACAGAATGGATGAACGCATCAAAATGCACTTCAGCACATCGGTTGGTCAGGATTCTTTCATTTGAATAACAATTCCCAGACCTCACAAGGAATTTACACAAATTAAATTGAGATTAAGGTAACCTACTAATAATTACGTAGACAGTGTAGACATCGGATTATATGCACTAACCTCTGAATAAAGAACATAAGGAAGAAGCATAAGGCTTCAAATCGTGGGTCCGGGATGGAGGTTGCATATGGCCGACTTCCCTTTCACTTCGGAGAGAGAACAACCTGTTCCGAGACTTCTTTGTCTGAAGAAACTAACTAACATGAGTCATACTTGGAGGTTCAATATGGGCGATTATGTCCCACTGATATACGAAGTAGAACAGCGTTATGCTACTTCCTGTTGTTCTTTATTCAAAGGCACTAACAAACTGGCAAAATATGCATGCAAATATGCACTTAAAAAGAGTGAAATATGCACATAATATGCACTAAAGAAATATCAATTTCCATTGTGTCTCCGATTGATTTTCAGTCATCAATCAATTATAATTTTGTGACTATACAAAATTAGGCATTTTTTGCTAGTTTGTTTTGGGGGACAGCGCGTTATCATTTTGTCACAATGTCTGTAATTTTCGAATTATGAGCTGAAATAGGTCTCAAACGACTAGGTTGGACACAGATGAAGAATCCGTGGTCGAATTTGATTCTGTACGGCCGGCCGTTCGTGCTCTAACTTTCGAAAGGAAGGACCTAGAGTCTTGAAATTTTCAGGTTCGGTTGTTATCCTGAATATCTCGGTTGCGTTCGTTAATGGGCCCAATCTGTCAAATGATTTTTGTGTTACAGCCATTTGAAATTTTGATTTTCATTTCATTTCATTTAAATTTCACTGAAATTTCCAAGTCGCCATTCCGCAATGTTAACAAGCACGTAAAAGCTGCTGACATCACGTCAGTACTTTCCTAGGTTTTTTAGGTTTACTAAAGAAAACTTGATACGTCTGTCTGTTAATATCAACTTATAGGCCGAAAACGATTCCTCTACGACCATTAATGTAAAGAGACGGAACTAGAATTTTTGCGCCATTTCTGAAGAAATCTTTGTAGACAAGATTTTCCTTGCGGCGTTGACATATATTCTTATCTTCTTAATTGCTGCCAGCTTCGTGTTTTTACATTTTTCATGGACCATTTCTGACAGTAAATAAGTGAGAACATCTTTCTGTTCGATTATTCTTTCTAAAATTTCCGTGGATTTGAACAGAGGAAGATTTTTGGTATCCAATCTTTCTATAGTTCCGCAACCCGTTCAACGTTTTCCGGTTAATCTATGCACCAGGATTACGTCTCACTATCGAAATATGCACTATCGACAAGAAAGTACCAAAATATGCAATTATGCCCAGAACATCGCGTTATATGCATATAATCCGATGTCTAATAATTAGGCACAAAGGTACTTCATCAATCAACTTCATGTAGTTGTAAATGATTATTTAGCATGTGGCTTAGGCTTCTTCTATTACTCGGAGGACTATCTAGTTCTGATATTGGACAAACTACCTTAGTTTCTTATGATGAGGACAGCGATAAGGAGTCACGGGTTCTGTAGATGATTATAAACTTGTCAGGGCATATTCAATTGATGAAATATCAATATCTTCTTTCAAAATCAATATTTCAAAGTCATATCGAATCTATTCAGTTGCAGCTATCATTTGTAAGGAGTAATTTTCCTTTCTTTTTCAATGGAGAAAATACTTGTCCAAAAATTTGAATAACTCTATGAATGTAATTAGCAACCAAGAAACCCAATTCAGCATACACAAGGAATTTCATATTTTAGTTCCTTTAATAATTCAAAAAAAAAACGTGGAGACTACATTCATTATAAAAACCCATACATGAATTTTCTGTACATTTTGTTACTTTTATAACAAATGCATTCGAATACATTTCTGATTGTTTGCAGAATTTTTCAGTGTTTTAGAACTTATTCTCTTGAAGGAATTGGTATTTTACTCGTTTTTTCAATAGCAGCAGTGTAATAGAGCAGAATAGTTATAAAAAAATCACCTATAAATCTTCTCAGTCGTTGCAAAGGAAGTTACACAATGAAAATTGTACAAGAACTAATTCGATCGACATAACATATATATGCTCAGACATCTTCATACAGGAGACGAACTAATAATATGGATTAAATCTTTTATGTAAGTTGAATTACGGTTCGTGGTTATATGGGAAAACCATAGAATTTTCAATTACATATTTCAGAATAATTCTGTTTCGCTCCAGGGATCAGTTGAAAGCTAATAGTGCAAAATTAGTTGTTGGACCAATTCTTACACTAATGCTTATTCAAATAAGTTCTCGTTTGGGAACAAAAAAAATATATATTTTCATTGTTTTATTAAAATAAAATCCTCATATAAAAACTTCACAAATTATCTTCTCAAACTGTACACATTAAGCAACAATACTTCAACAACTCCTCATATTGATATTCCTCAAGTTTCTCTTCATGAATATTGGATACACAATCTATTTCGATCAAAGCATTACATTTTTTTTATTCTTAAACACTATCTGTTGGCATTTTGACATCATAAACATACTCAGTAGTTGGACCTTTCAGTTTTTCTTTTTAGTTGAATTGTTATTTCTCGAAAATTTTAATTTACAAACTGAAAGATAACCCACCCTGTATGACTTTCATGACGTATTTTTTTATTTTAATTCGGACACTATGAACTATGATAAATCTATCATGTGTACATTACCGAAATACCTGAAAGTAGACGATTCTGGCACTTGGAAACTCCTAGGTGACTGCGTGACAAAGCTAACATCAAGATTCTGGAAGCTCCTTGAAGGTCTTCCGTTTTGTTTATTCCTAGTAATATGAAAACTTTTAGGAGATTGAGTAACAAAATAGGGTTTGAACAGCATATCAGCTTCGAAATTTTCAATTTTCTGAATATCATCTATCCCTTCGTCTTCTGGAGAAAATGCTTCTATTATCTCCATGTCCCTTTGTGGCGATTCAGTAATAGTTTGAAAATATAACGAAGGTTGAAAGTATGATTTTTTTTTTAATTCTGGGTTGAACTCCTTTAAATTCCTTGTTTTTGTGTCAGGAAGGCTCGGTCTGAACTCGAAACTTCTGGATTTTTCGATATTCCTCTTGACCTGTTTCATCTGTGTATTGACCAAGTAAGGATTGAAAGAATTATCCTGAGGTTTTCGATACATATCGAAATTTATCATAAATGGATCAACTGTAACCGATGCCTGCATACTGAACTCTGGTGCTTTTGTGGTTTCGAATGCAGCCTTTCTTTTGAATTTGGAGGGTCCTGTTTTATCCAGGGACTTGCCGACTTCTTCTGGCAACGAATAATCAACTGATTTAAGAATTTCCACTCCTTCAGCTTCTGCTGGTGCGCTGCTTTTTCTTGGAGGTGGTGCCTTACTGAAGGGAAGAGCAGGTTTGGAATGGGCTTTCGGTTTGGAGTGTCTAGAATAACTATTTGATCTTCCATGAGAACGACTTCCACTAGGTGTGAAAGTGAAAGAAGCTGATGATGTAGCTGAAGGTGCTTTACCCTTGTATTTACTACTGAACCTTGGACTTTCCTCCTCTTCTCTTATCAACAGAGAGGGGATTGTTTTCACCGAAGATGATTCAGAATTGAAGGATGGACTGAAAGATGGACTTCCGAAATTCAATGATGCTTCTTTTTTACCATCACCCAGATTAACACTTGGAACTGTTTCCACAGCAGTAGCAGTTGCTTTGGATTTTGCTGGTTTGCTACGGAATCTTGAAAAACCTGGCCGTCTTCCACGCACATTCGTAGGACGACTACCAGATTTTGAAGGTTGACTTCCTAGGTTTGACGAATGTCCTCCGAAACTTGAAGATAATCCACCGAGGCTAGAAGAACTTCCACTCAAACTCGAAGATAGTCCACCCAATTTAGAGCCGAAAGAAGATGATGTGCTACCATCATTGAGAGAAATACTTTTGAGAGTCTTCACTGAACCAGATGATTTTGGAGTAGCACTTTTGAGCCTGGCAAATGCTGGAGTCCTAGAGGTGGTTGACCTCGACCCCTCGAGTGATATGGAATTTATAACGAAAGGGTTCATGGGACCAATCAAGCCTTTTGATCTTTTAAGCATGTCATCGAAGAATATGCTATTTGTGTTACGGATACTGTTAGTAGATGGATTCGTGAAGAATGGATTCAAATTTCCCAAAAGAATATCACGTTTAATATTTTGAGATATGTCATCTGTCCCGTCTACTCTGTCCTCCTTTCTAGCTGAATTCTTATGATTGAGGTCAAGGGGTATTTCTTGGACTTTCTGGGGCTTGACTTCGATGATTTCCTCTGACGATTTCCTTTCTGCAGGTAAATATCTAGTTTGATTTCCAACGGTACTGTTCGAAGAACTGTCAGTGCTGTTAGCAATATCTTCAATGTCATCGTCTAATATTTCGATGGAACTTTTTTTATTATCACTTTCTTTCTTTGTTGAGTTATTTAGTTTTAGAGATTTATGTTCAATTAATTCAACTTCTTCAGTTCTGTTTTTTTTTTCTACATCAAATTTTTCAGTACTATTGTTTTTGTTATCATCATCAGCATCTAAATCGATTGAGTTCGTAAACGTCTCTTTACTTGTACCGAAATCTTCGATAAAATTATTCTTGAGAATTCTGAGAGAGCTCTCTGGTTCTCCGTGTACCGATGAATTTCCACAATTTAAGGTTTTTCTATCTTCATGATTGTGGCTGTGTGTGTCCTCATTTTCATCATCTGTAGTCTCCTCGTTTATTATTGTAATATTTCTCGTCTCTGAGTTGTTTCCAGCACTCCTGTTGAAGATTTCCTCTACACTATTATTTTTCAATTCCACCAGTTCATTTTTCGAGGTTCCATTCAGTGGTAGCTCAACTAGCTGTTGAAATTTGAGGATTCCCTGATTGAATGCTGATGCTGTTTTAGCTCCCGGTGGGTAAATTACTTTAGAGTTCAACAGGAGATTAGCCCTTGTTCGTTTAGAAAGGGGGTTCTTTTTGGAGTCATCATTGTTTTTCTCGTTCCTATTATTAGTATTGTGTTCAATTGAAACAGTTATTTCCTTGACATTTGTAGAAGAAGGTTCTGCGTCCGTCACTTTTGGGATGGCTGCATTTAAAGTTGCGAAGAGGAAGAGAAATAATATCTGAAATTAATAATACACTATGAGGTACTTCATAAACAACGTGCAAATGAAATTTTGCAATTTGAATGAAGAAAATTTGAGCAGATATTCAATTTTTTCATTATGAGGAACATAACTTGTGATGGAGAGTTCGTGCTAAAAGGTTATAGAAGAATAATTTTCCCGTACAATAGGCTGGGTTGAATATCTCCAACCAGACACAACTTTTTCATTACACTTTGGCTTCGGTCAAAGCTTGACGGAGGTGTGAGGAAGCTACAAGCTTTGAGACTGATGGTTGATAGTAAATTTCATGGATTTTTTTCTCTGAGGATAATCACTACAATCTACGATTACATCTCAATCCTTCTACCTTCCTCGCAATCATCATGAAAATCGTTCGAATAATATAATATTTTAATAGCTTATTCATGAACATATTTCATCATTTGATTCATCAAGAGTATTTTCCGTCTGAAAAGAAATGTAACAAAGAAAAATCTAGAAAAGCAATGACGTGAGGTCAGGAGGTAAAGCCCTTGTTCAAATTCTATTTATTAGATCAACACGAAATTTCGCATCTAGTTGCGTGTTGATCATATCCACCTGATCAAGATCAAGTTTCAATCTGATTGCATTTGTACTCCTTGAGATATTGCGGAAATAACTTTAAAACTCCAAATATCAATGAAATTTGGCACAATTTCTTACCTTATACCTCCGAAAGTAAATATCGGATCGAATTGAAATTTGGAAGTTGTTGTTGAATACTGACTCTAAGTTTTGTGCCGAATTCCATTGAAATCTAATGAATATTATCAGAAAAAATTTTCGAATGAAATTGTTTTTATTTATGAGAACCGGATCCACACTGCCGACGAAATTTCAATTTGATCGAGTCAATACTTCATGAGATATCAGGGAATCAACCTCAAAATTTCAATTCGGCCTAACTCCGAAATTATCCAATTCTCCACCCATCATCAAGAAAAAAAAATTAAAATCCAATCCCAAGATAATAGTAACATCTTCAATAAATAGATTTTTCGTATGATTAAAATGATGAAGAAATTTTTGAAAACCTGATTCTAGTAGCTCTACATATTCAAAGAGTCCACAACTAAATTTCACAGAAATTCCTGACGCTGTTTTGAGTTCATTTTGAATGATATTCAATTATCAACTAACTTCCAAGAAATACGTTTTATACAATTAGAGATTTCCATGATTGCTTCGATTTCATCAATCCCAAAACTTGTTTGTACGCAAAAAATGATACCGGAATTGCTTTCATATTATATAAACACTGAGTACTTACCGTTTTCAGGAGCATCTTCACACTGAGGCGAAAAACTACAAAATGGTGGAAAAATAAGATATGTAATATATATAGCAGTTCCGAATGTGTGAATATACTTTCGTTTTCGAGATAATTACTGATTTCAAATCCTCACACCTCACTGACTTCCTCATTGATTTAGATTGGAGGCTGCGCGCATCTTCATAATCGACACAGTGAACTATATTTGAGCCAATTATATCAATTCCTTATAAGAATTTGTGAATGGAAATATTATGTAATAATTGAATTGATTTTTTCGTGAATAAGTGAATTAAAGTTTAGTTCTTGAAAATCCGAAAAAATCTGAGGTTTATCAACATTTGTTTTCTCGATAGATTAAGTTTGAATTGAATGAATATCCAAAATTTGCTTTCCTGACAGGCTTTACTCTTCGACACAAGTGGTGGGATATTTTCGAATTTTTTCAATGGTCATTACAATATATCATATCTTCAGCTTTTGGTTTGTGTTCATTCGTTTCTTTCTTTCACTCTCAATTTGAAGATCAGGAAAGCAATCATTTTAGCATATTGTCTGTGATTTTTTTGTTTCAAACCTACAATATCATTGCATTGTTGAGTTCTTTCTGTCTATCATTTTACCCAGTCAAATGGCCATGTGTACATACTATATCTTTCGAAGGAGAAGACTAAGCATTGATCAGGGTAGATGCGTTGATTAAATCTGCAAATTTTCGCCGAAACGTTTCAAAGTTATTGCTATATGAAATATTTTCACTCTTTAGCTAGTTGTATGTATCGACATAAAGACTCATGCAGAATTCTGTGGGAATTGTATTAATAAATAAAGAAATTTTCCACTATCTATTGAGGGATGGAGTTTGCAGTTTTCTAAAAAGTCATTATTAAATATATCATTCGTATACTTCAATCATTTATATCGTTCCAATACCATTTATTACGTAACATTGTTTCAAAAATTGCTTCTGACCAATATTCCATATAAACTTCCTCAATGATCGTATTGAAAACTCGATATTTGAAGAAAAGCTTTCGTTTTTAACAACCAGGCAGGTCATGTTCTTGAATGGATAAAACTCTTCGGAATTTTTTTCAATAGTGTTGAAAATATAAATCCGATTGAGTTAGAATATATCTGTTGGTTGAAAAATCAGAATCCAAATATTCCTGAAATGCTAATATTACACGACTACATGAATTACATGAATGTTTCCAAAAATCAAAATAAAACTATAGGGTTTCTAGGAAAGCATTAACGTAATACACCTCAGTCACGTTTAAAATATTTCACTGTTCTTTAAAATCTTTCTGCACATTTTGATAATAGTTTTTCTCTGAGGCTAATAATTAAATTGTTTTCTATTTCGTTTCGCTTTTCGTTCTGACTATAATTCCATGACACAAATTACAAAGTTTTGATACATTATATTCCACAATATTCCGTGATATGATCCATTCGAAATTTTTTATGAATATCCAGGTGAGGACTACATGACATCTGAAAACTAGAATCAAATTTGCTCCTATCGAAAAAATTATATTTCAAATGAATTATTCGTCACGAACGATAAAAGATCTATTCAAGAAATTTGCTTTATCTGAGTAAGTTTTATCCTTTTCATTATTATGTAAGAATTCATTCAAGAAAGCAGAGCGAGATTGTACAACAAATTGAATTCCTTCCCATTCTGTATCAAACCGGTGTAGTGTAGTATTATTGGTACTCTGCCATACTGTTCCGGCCATTTGGGGATTCAATGATACGAATCTATAGCAACCGATTTAGCACTAAAATCAACCAAAGGAAATAATGTTTTTACATGGAATTAACCAGACTGATTCACATTTGATTTCACATCAGGAATTTTCTGAAGACGCTAGATGTCATTTTCCCTAATTTTCCGTTTCGTATAGTGTATACCTTATTTTTTCCCGCAAAAACAACTGTTTTTTGGGAGAACTAATCTGAACCTGATCACATATTAGGAAATTTTCAACCCTTAATATCCTTATTAAAACGCTTTTTGATTTAAGGCACCATTTATGGCAAAAGTGTATTTTCAAATATATTAATTCTCAAGTGTTTAGTTGCACCAATATATATAATTTTTGTGACGATATATTTATTTTTCTTTCCGATATATTTATATTCTGTGAGAACCAATATATTTATTAATTCGATCTATCGAACAACGTCAAGAGAGGGCGTGACGAAAGCACGCTTACAGTTGTCCTCAATGCAGCAATCCAAAATTGGAAAAATCATGAACATATTGATTACTAGTCCTTAATTTTTATATTATTTGTGCATATTCATTGTTAGTTCTCGCATATTCGTCGTGATAATCGTCGTAAACTCAGATTTCAATCGAAATTACAGGATACTGTATACTGGAAAATGTATGCTTCCGGTGCGCCATCTTTTGACGTTTTTCGATAGATCGAATTGATATATTGGATCTTACGTGATTCTCATAAGCCGCAACGTACTGCGTAGGGGCTTACGACAGTTTGTCAAAAATGTAAAACTCCCAACTCATCAATATTGTGTTCGGTAGAAGTGCAATATCGGCTTAAAACATAAATATATTGCTGCAACTAATATATATATTCACTAAGGAATAAATATATTTGTGAACATACTTTTGTCCCAAACGGCGCCTTATGATTTGGATATCATTTACTCAACGAGGAAAATCCACATGCAATATCAGTTTCAGATGTTTTTTTTGAAAAACGTAGCGATTTAAATAGATTATACCTTCAATCAACAGATAATAAACGAAAATGGATATTTTCGTAAGGAATATCATAAGGGCATCTACTTTTTCCGAAAAAAATCGGAGAAACACGTTGCTAAGAAATATTTCAACAAGAAGCATGAGTGCTGGTGGCAACAAAAATCTATTTCATGAGTAACAAGTTTTGCCGCGGGTAAACTCGAATAAACTGCTGACAGCTCCTGCCAAACAGTTTTTCCACCTAGAAACAATTTGTAATTCAAAACTGCGCGTTTCTGATTGGTGGAAATTACGACCCGCAAAATAGTCAGTTGAAATGGACATAAGCTATCGGTCCCCATGTTGCATGTATATGAAACTTAATTAGAGAATATTCATAAGAAAATATCTTGAAGGGTTCGAAGGGTATTGAGAGGAATTCAATTTATTTTTGTGAGTTTCACACCCTACTGCTCCGATTTAACTATAATGACTTTATCAATCGGATAACAGTATCCAAAAAAGATCTAGCATGTTAATTTGGGAGTACAGAACCCTGAGAAACAGCTGAGCCTAGTTTTTAGAAAAATGTATCCCCATTGTTGCATTGTCTCACTCGACACTATCTACTTATATACCTATACTAGATTATTTTTCAACAAAAAAGTTGGCATGAGCATGAGAGGATTGTCTTCTTTTATCGATCCGAAAAATATTATATATAAACATCGGCGTATTTTAACAATAATCTTCCAATAAGATGATATAACTACGGAATATTACATGTTCAATTTTTATTTATCTGGAATATTTTCCAATCAAAAGAAGACATTGCTCAGACTAATTTCTTTAAATTCGAGAATGTCTGGTGAAATGTTAATTTCCCTCCTCTCTAAATTTCGTATACGAAATACCCGTAATCTCTTTAATTGATATAATTCGATCGAGGATATTTCATCTGCAATTTATTTCAGATTCACGATTAAATCAAATGGTAAACAATCGAGAGAATGGGGCAAGAGTATTTAGCTGTGTAATGAAACCGAGAAATTGGGAGTAGTATTTTCGTATATAGTTCGACAATATCTGGTATTTGTTAATAGTTGATTTTATTCCTTTTTACTACACTAGGTACTAGTCTTATGACTAGCGTCGTAAGTACTTATGGTAGAGCATGTATCGTAGATACTTTGATTGGTTCATGAAAGTAAGCAGTGGTTACTACACTTTGATCCACGAAAACATTTGAAGTGTAACTCAATGTAATGATTTCTGTAAGAATGTGAGAAAGAAAACATTCTTCCCAAAATTTCCGGGAGACAGAAGCATTTCACGTGTAATGAAGAGTAGTTACTTACTTTTTTGTATTAAATATTCAGTCTCCACAGAATTCGTAATATTTCATACAATCTTGTTTCTTTCAATTCTTATGTTTAATGATTTGAGCTGGAAAACATTGGGAATCAGTTGAGTGCCACAAATTGAAAGAAGCCCGCGGACATCTACATAATGAATTAGTTCCAATACACCTTATATAGGTACATACCTACAATGTGTCAATTTGAATATATACCACCCTTTATATCTCGACCCAGATGCAAAATCAGAAAAAATTGAAAATGAGGTAAACTTTCGTTAGAAGGGGGACATTGTATACGGTCGGTTCTAATCAATTTGTATCAACTGTGTGGGCGCAACCCTAAAAATCTTTAATGTGATGAGGGATTGAGCCATATCTTCTTATGAAGGTCGATGTCCTTTCAAACAATGCCGTAAACTTGAAATTTGTTAGTATTTTTTCAATTTATTATTTTCGAGTGAAGAGAATAATAAATAACATAATCACAAGGACGAAAGGCCGTTGATAAATCAACAAATATTTCCCCTTGATCAGAGCTAATCATCCAATCAACCAAAACACCTACACCGAAGAAGCGGATCCAAGGAGAATGACTACAGCTGTTTCACAATTGTTATTGATCGTCAGGTCAACTTACATTGGATAAACCGCAGAGGGATCTCTCGACACTTGACACCTTTCAGATGGACCGCTGCAGTATAACAACGTTCAGTGCGCCATCTGCAATCTGAGAATAATTGAAAAAAATTGCACCACAAATTCAATAATATTGGGAAGTTCCGTTTTTTCACACGTGGGTTGGCTGATATTTTTGGGAATGCTGTTATTGCATCTATAAGTATAAAGTTTTCATTATTGCCGTGTTTCATTATGACTATGTCTATCGAAAATATCGATCAAAGCTTATTTTGGGAGGATTTCGCATGATGTTCAGGTTTTTTCTGGGTTTTCACTCCCAATATCTGAAACATAACTATTAAAAATTAAAAAAAATTGTTTTTTCACGAAAAGTGCCCTTGCGTATTGCAGCATTAAACTATTTTCAAATGTTTGCTTTATGCTAAAAAAAAATTGATATAAATGGTTAAAATTATCAGATCATCACAACAATGAGACGGGAATCTCTGAGACGTTTTCATTTCCAAAGCATAGAACACACAGATGTGAATGCAATCCTACATATAGAAGTATGAACTCATATAATCATCTACCAACTTCGGTGAAAAAATTTAATTTCAAAATATTCAGGAATGAAATTAAGAACCTTCTTTTAAAAAAGGTTTTAACCCTGTACATGAATATTTGTGCGACTCCTTAGTAGCTTAGTTTTAGACTGACATTTCCTATAGACTGTGTGTTGTCTTAATAGATTGAATAAATTTATTATTATTATGATTATTATTATTTGTCAAAGAAAGTTTCTCGAAAACCAGTTCACCTAATGAACAATATAGAAAAAATACAAACAATAAACAAAGCTTTCCAGAGTACAAATGTGATCTTCAGAATTATTTTCTTTCGATTTTTCCTTTCGAGTTTGACTTTTGTCTGTCGTAACTATTCTACTCTCTATTGTAATGTTTCGGTTACGTGTTTGGCATTTTTGAGAAGATCATCGAATTGTCATCAAAAACAAGATGTTACTCAACCCTCATTCTCATTCAAAATTTTTGGGGTTGCTGTAATAGCTTTAACAAGGTTGATACGAATTCATTGGAATCATAACCAACCGTAAAAAATATCCACCAACCAACAAGTTCACTTCTTCTTATATTCGTTCTGAATCTGCATGTGTCTGAGATATTGAGGGTGGTGCCAATTCAAGTAAATGTTCAACATGTTAGAGTAGACATAAAATATTTTCAACATAACTTTTCGAAATTCACTAAGCAACAAAAAATTTCGAGAGATTATTCTCGTGTATTTTCTGATCTAGATGGTTAAATACAATGTGGCCATCCTATTCACACTTATATCATAGCTATCTATCTCAGTACGAACACAAATATCTGCTCTTCTGTACCCACTGCCACTCAAATCACTGGAAATATCCCTGACTTCAAAGACAACCCTGTGTCCAAAATGTTGATTCAGTTCTGGTATACAAGCTTTCGTACCGTATGGTATTTTCAGAGATGGATCCATTGCAAGTGTAACATAATTTGTCCGATCGTCGATATAATCCTGGAATGATAAAAATTGCATGAATTAAAGTGGCAGAATTCCTGCAAGGATTGTTTCTGGTTTGATATTCGCCGATATTTGGAGTTGAGTGACGAAAAAAAATTAATTCCTGTTCCGAAATATTTTCAATTCGAAACAAATGAAAGGGAAAACTTTCAAAGACGTTGATTTTTCCCAGATCAATTGATGAAATTTTTGAAATTGAAACGATCATGACAAATAAATACACTTTGCTTCATTTCTACAGAATCCAATTTATACATAGTCCTGCAACAGTGGCGTGGTGTTCCATATCTCTATTTCGGAAAAAGATAGGATTCTAGTAATTTTACCTTATTGCTCGAATTCCACATAATAAAAATATTTTCAGTTACACAGTTTTTTTTGGGCGGGCCCCAACTATATTTTTTCAGATGGTAACCTGTATGTTACAGTACTTTTTTGGTTTCTACATGAAAAATAAAATGAACTTCATGAAATCTTCACAACAAAAATATTAACCATATTTGGAGATATTCTACCTGACATGTATTTTTTGCCAATATTCGTCACTTAGGGTCTTTGAAATTATTGAGTTGTGCCAAGTCCATTTGGAGTTTATTTCTGGTCAAATATTATAACTTGGTCACTCCCTGAAACGGTGTATCTGAAAACGAACTATGATATGCAGGGTATAAAAACAGCCTGCCACATGTTGGAAATAAAAATCAGCCAAACCTCCCTCATTTCAAATGGAACACCCTATATTTTACCGATCCATAAGAAGCACAAAAATGCTCTACAAATTTCGTCTAGTTTTCTTTAATGTTAAGTTAACTAGTTTTTTCCTAATCAGCTCTTTTTTCTGAAGAATATTTCTTTGCAATATTAATTGAATAAGATGTTAATTTTGGCCACCTTAAAGTCAAAATAGAAAATTTGCGATGGTGCTTACCAGTAAACTCAAGGATATGAGGTTTAGTTTTTGACGATTATTTTAAGAAAATTCTACAAAACGACACAGAAAGCTCTCTATCCCAGCTCATGCTTCATTTTGCAACTGAGAACTATCTTGTCACTAGGTTTTTTGCACCCTCATATCTAGCGATTGGTCCAAAATGGATTATCTATCTCTGAGAATACATGAAGTGCAATGGAAAATGATATTGGAACATATGTTCAACATGTGTTCCATTTTCTTGGATGAAGTCTATGTATGATGTATGTTTCACCCTGTGCAAGATAGCTAGTGAAATTCTGCAAAGAGCATTCGTCATTTTATGCCACATCTTTTCGAGAGAAGTTGGTGGCTTGACGTGAAATATATTTTTTATGTATGTGTCAACAAAAAAAAAGAACTGAATAGAGATATGGAACACAGTGCCACTGTTGCTTGACCCTGTATAGTTGACATATTATATATATATTCCAAGTTTCACCCCATTTTCAGTGAGGATAATGAGGTAAAATCTGAAACATATATTTATCTACGACATAAATAAAATTCTGTTAATTCAATATTAGAATTTGGATATGTCTATATGATCATCTTTGTTAATCTTCGGTAACAAAACTTCTACAGCGAAAAACTGTTACATGCAAGAGACCTATTGCTCAAGTAGTTCTTCATTTCTTGATGAAATAACCTCAAAAATTCAACTGACATATACTCCGAAATCGATTTCGATACTGGATTCGTTATCAGTCCATCCTAATCGTTTGTCTCAATTTTCGGGGAAAAATTCGAAAATATCAGACATTTGTACAACATGATTGCACATTATACATTAGAACATTCACGCAAAAATTGGGTATAGAAAATGGGAGCAAATGATGAGGTTTCGGACAAATACGCAATTTTCTTGCTCCGTTATTGTTAGATATCAATAAGTCTAAATGATTTTCATCCTGGGGCTCACCTGTAGTGTTCTGAGTTTGTGTCCTTTCAAATCTTGATAACCCTTCTCATTATCCTCGTCATTATAATCTGGATAGTAAGCAGTGAGTGATACATTTTCGAATTTCCTTCCTGTACACTTCAAATTGATTTCTGAAAGAAATGGTTCATTGGCATATTGAATGAATAATTGTAACTACTTGCCGTTATCGAAAAGAGACAGAGCACTTTCGATAGAAATGAAAAGAGCTACTATCAATAACGGTTTCATTCTCGTTAAATATGCGTTGACATCTGAAATGGAAATGAACATGTAATTGTTCGAAGAAATGGAGGAAATTCGTCCAATAAGCGTTTTGATTGAGTGCAAGTGGGTTTATTGTCATCGAATGATATATAAACAACTATACGTATAGTAAAGATCGGTATCTATCGAATAGATTCGAAAATACTTGATGTTGAATTTTTATATGTGGAATGAGTTCCTTAATTTGATATTTTGAATATATGTTGCGAGGGTCATTCGATGCTTGGAATTTGCACGTGTAAAAACTTAATGCATTTTTCAGGCAATATTTTACGATACCAAGTTCGAGACCTATGCAGGCTGGTGATGTTTCGGGTTGTTATTCTATGGAAAATTTCAAGAGCGCGCGATTTCGAACTTTCAGGCAAGGCTGCGCTAGATATTACAAGCTATTCTCTCCATCAAAAAAATCTCAATTTTATGTTAAAGCTCCGATTTTATCATAACTCAAGGAGAAATGTAACGCATGAAGTTGGTTATTATCGCAAAATAATTTCGGACATATTCATGTGTGAAAATCTCTCTTACTGAACTAGAAACAATTATATACTCTGTATCTGTTATTGCCGAAGAAATATTCGAATACTCAGGAAAGATATGTATACTCCATTCACTTTTATAAACAATCCCGTTTGGCTATGACATTCTGACATATTTCACCGTGTATATTTTGAAAATTTTAGGTTATAGTCATTATCCTGTCAGATAACTACGTTGTCCTCTCTACATAAAGGTCATAGTCATTACGTATTTTTCAAAATGTGAATTAACTTTGGAAATATGATGAGTTTGAGAAAAGATTATGAGAATTCGATAATTCCAAAGCCTAGCAAATGTTGAAGAAACTTTTTTTGTCTGTTAATATTGGAAATATTTCACGTATATAAATATTGAAGATTCGGTTACGCTATTTTCTTCTACGGAAATCAAGAATCAAGTGTTTAAATTTCACTGAAATAATGGATAGAGTAGTCCGTTACTTTATGATAACCTTGCAGTAAAACTCCTAAACGAACAAACGGACCTATGGAAATCCCCTTTTTTTGAAATTCCCAAGAAATGAGCCTACAGAAGACATTTAAATACCTTTTTACACAACTTAAAATACTCCAGTATGAAAAAGTAGGACAGCTCGTGATGAATTATTGATTCCAAATTATCAGGGTTACTAACATAAAAAGCAGATTTCAATTCTACATAGCACTCCTGAATCTTTGTCTCTGCTTCTTCAAAACTACCTTCGGCATTTTTAGTTTCCAAGATAGTGATGATAATTATGTTGAGATTGAAAGTAAAAATTGGCATTTTGACATTGCCTATATTTCATGAGTGCCAACCTGCTTCGCATACTTCGCAAAGCTTGTGTACGCAGCTAATTAATTAACTATCTGTCCCATTATGCGAAGCACTGAAAAAAAATTCGGACACGTGAAACAATACGAAAAAATCGCACATTCCAATTTGGAAAGTGATTGAAACTATTTTATGAATGTTTTTTCATTTTCCTCTCAAGTTGACATCTTCGATATTTCGCATAATGAATTTCTCAAGAAAGTGGAAAATTCAAAGAATTTCAGCTGAAAAAATTGCCTCATGATCAGATAATTATTTTCAATTAACTTTCGGAGATGCCCTTGAGAAATCCAGGAACCTGACAAAATCGAATACTACGAATGATGATGAACAGTTATGCAATGTTAATGATGAGATAGAGAAGAAACATCAGATTTCTTAGGGTAGGACCATTTATAGGAGCTCAAGTTATGATTTCCGAAATTTCATGAAGAATAGTTCTAAAGGAATATATGAAGGGAATCATGTCACCAGCAGCATGAATACTGTAGTTTTTAAAGTCAGTTCTTCAACACCAGGATAACCTATTCCATAGAATAAATACTTTGGTGAGGTATTCTGTGCATACACCAAACTTCAGTTCTATTTCGATCGAAATACACAGAAGAATATTTATTTTCAAGAATTCAGTCGCAGCCGAAAGTAACGATGTTAAGATTCCATCTTAATAACCCTCAGAATCAGATAATACTCAACGAAAAACTTCTATAATTCCATGATATAAGTATTCAGTCTAGTCGTGTAAATAAATTATATCACCAATAATAAAAAATATAGAAAAACTCAACCTTGTTTTCCAATCTGGCATGGTCACATACATAACTCGCCGAATACAATCAAAGAAAATTTCATTCCAACAAAAATAGAAAGTAAAACTCCATCGTTGGTCAGTCAGCCCTTTCAATCATCCGAGAAGTATGTCAACCTATGCCAGTGTTGGATTAGGCCTCTCTTGGAACCTTACGAAAATAAAGGATTTTGTTTTGAAGAAGAGATTTCACCCCATATATCTCGGCGCCCATGCCATACCAGAAAAATGCTTCTTGTACAAGTTGTACATCGCCAAGATCTCCTCTTCGGGGTGCAGCTTCCTGGGAGACTGAACTCCAGCTATCCTCCCATCGTTTTCCATTCTTAGCAATATATGCTAATCTGTTGTGGACCATTCTTTCTACGTGATCAAACCAATATCTTCTCCTCTTCCTTCCACATGTCACTATATTTTCCACCTTACAGAGAGATCGTATATCGCTTTTTCTTACTCTCAATCTTTTTCCCGCGATAGTTCTCAGAGTTTCCATCTCCACTGTTCCCAGGATGTTCTCCATTTTATTCTTGTCAGCTCGAGTCTGAATACCATAGGTTATGACCGGCCTAACACAGGATTTATATACTCGCACTTTTCCATCGACATGCATATGTTTGTTTGCCCATAGAACATCTCTTAGACAGCCAGATATTACTGAGGGCTTGTTGACCTGTGACTTGACAACAAAAAAACAAAAACCTATATTTGGACGGAATTATCTGGTTTGAAGAGCCGAGGCATGTTTTACGGTTATTTATAAATAATACGAACCTTATCATGTCGAATTTGTCCTGAAATTCCCGTTCCCCAGTGAAAGTAAACTTGCTAAGTAAATTGTGGGTTGCCAACTTGGGCCGAAGTCGTCTATTGAAACTTTTTAATTAGTTGTAAAATGACGAACATGACGTTAGAGAAAATATAAAAATATAATATCGGAAAATTCATATATTAGAAATGATGCAAATTATTTCGCCTGAATTCTGCATGAGACTGCGAGCCTTCATTTTTAATCAGATATAGAAAAAAATAATTTTTGACCCGTTATATTTTGTGAATGATAAAGCGAATTCATCAATTAATTTCATTCTGAACCTGCTCTTCAAATCTGGAAGTTTCCGGAACTCAACAAAATATCCGTAAAACAGCATTCGAGACAGACTGGATTACATTTGTGGTTTAATAACGAAGGAAGAATTCATGAATGGGCTATACCACCCAAATTATTCCAGACATTTACCCTGAGGAAGCTTTATATTCCCCATATGAATATGAAGGCTTGATGTTCATGTAGAATTTCCTGAGGGTCATACAATTAGAACTTCACGAATGCGTACTCTCTGTGCTAGATCAAAACCAGGACGGGTCATAGCTTTGACTACAATTTGGTACGAGGAAGAAAAAGCTCATTATTTCACGTCACTGCTTTGATGAAATGATTTTTGATTCGTTTGTCCACGTTATTTGACAATGTTCAACAAGACAACTCCTCTGTTCTTTAGATTTTGAAATAACTCCCGAAACGTAGGAAACAGCTAAAAGAAGAATTATACGGAATGATGAATATTTCGAATAAAATGTTATTCAACATTCAGGATTAATATATTCATTGAGAACTCACCAAAAAAGAATGTTCTTTCCTTGAAATTGAACTTTTTCTTCAAATTCACGAATTCTGATGAAACAGACACAGCCTTGCAACGCGAAAATCACATCACGATAACTTCAAAAAGTTAAGTCTATTTTCAATACATTTAATTGAAAAAAAAAATCGAAACCATATACTACATTCACATTTATAAACTATCCCAGTGGGCCATGATTTGGGTTTTTTCACTTGAAAACTGACGCAGGTTGGCACTCGTGAAATATCGGCAATGTCAAAATAATTATCAGCGATGTTGCCAAATGCCAATGCCAATTTCTACTCTCAATCTCAATATACTCGTCAATCTGGGAAACTAAAAATGCCGAGGGTAGTTTTGAAGAAGCAGAGACAAAGTATTTGGAAGTACTTTGTAGAATTGAAATCTGCTTTTTCTGATAGTAACCCTGATAATTTGGAATCAATAATTTATCACAAGCTATCCAACATTTTCGACGTATGTGAGTAAAAACCCAGTGTATCGTTCACATAGATTTCCAAGAACTTTGTAAATTGAATTAGTCTTTTTAAGGTGACACAGGTTTTGAAGTACTACAACGTTTTCATACTGGTGTCTTTCAAGTTGTGCAATAAGATATTTAAATGTCTTCTGTAGGCTTATTTCTTGAGAATTTCGAACGGTGGGGAATTCCATAGGTCCGTCTATTCGTTTAGAAGCTTTACTGCCGGGTTATTCGAGTACTTTTATTTTTTTTTCGAATGAACTTTCACAAAGTAACGGACCTTTATGTTCATTATTATGAAATGTTTCCAGTATTTACAGAGAAAAAAGTTTATTCAATATTCGTCAGGTCTTTGGAATTATTGAATTCACATAATATTTTCTTAACTTCATCATTTTCCCAAAGTCAATTCACATTTTGAAAAATACGTTATGACTACGACCTCTATATACACGGTGAAATGTGTCAGAATGTCATGGCCAACCGGGATAGTTTATAAATGTGAATGGAGTATACATCCTGCCTTCAAAGGATTTCTTCGATTATCTCAGTGCTGAAAAGGAGCTTATCAGATAACATGAACTGTCATTCCTTTCTATGCGGAATAGCTGCGTTGCCGAATTTTCAGATTCATTCAGACAACCCTTATCTAAAAGCTCAGCAAAATAATTTTCCGTTGATATTTGCTTGAAAATGTTTGCAGATATTTCACACGTTTGAATTCCTGCGTACCAGTTTTGCCAGTCCTTTAATTTTCAATTAATTTCAGATGCCACTATCAACTATTTGCCGAGGTTCGTTTGTTTGTGGCGTTAAACAGCGCAAATATGTTATGTACCGATTTTCAAGTGCTTCTTGTCTTGAACCAGATGGGAGTGAGATTTGATCTCGATTTTCATCAGTCATCAGTATAGGTGAAGCCTTATCATTTGACACTATTTTGGCCCTGCAACACCAAAAACTCATGAGAGAAATTTGTATATGCTTCCTCTGAATCCTAATCCGAAACTGCCTACACCTCACGCATATGAAATAGGGAAAGTACGCCTCAACAGGGTGCTCCTTACCATCGCGTGTGAAAGTGTTGCAATCTGAGCGGCAGCAAACGTCCTTAGGTGGCATGCTTCACGAACCTCGAGAAATGTGCCACTACGTATTAGCGATTCAGGAACGGTGGCCCTCATGGTTCATGGAAGGCTTCAGTTGGGCAGGGAACGTTGAAGAGTGAACCGACTAGCGGCAGTTTTACGGTCCGGTGAATTCAAACGTGTTCTTCGTGATAAACATGCTGGATTGTCAACAGGCTCAGGCGTCAACTGGAAGGCCTCCACCGAACCAAGAGAAGATGTCGTTGAGCAGACTCTGGCAGACACTCGTTCGGACGCATCGCCTTCCAGGTAATTGGATTTTAAAAGATACATTGTCAGTTTATGTCAAAAAATTGCTCTGACGATGGTTCTTGTGAATTTCACGCATACCACTTTTCGAAGAACTTGAGACTTATTATTGTTGTAATGAATGAACCACTCATTGACAAAACTGCAATTTGCTGTAAAAATATTCGTTGTAGAACAAATTTAAACTCAATTAATACCATACAACAACAAGTCTATATTATTTCTAGCGTTTAGAGATTTTGCAAGATTAATCATCAGTGGGTTATAGATTAGGTTAGGTTCTTTGATTTTGTATAAGACCAAATTGGGTATACTGTATACTGAACTGAGAGCTGTTATCTGTGAAGAAAATGAATTCATCATTTGATCTAAATATGCAGTTGCTAAAATAATTTTTCCCCTAGTCGATTTTAATGAATCATAATGTCTTTGTATATGTAGATCACCAAATTTCGGTTCTCGCTAGTTATCTTCTATCTGCTAGAAAAGGGTACTTTGAAGGGGTCATTTGGAAGAGAATAAAGTATGCCTGAGCCATATCATTGGAATACGATGGTTTTTCGATGAACGTTTAATTCTCCAGAAATTGCACAAATTCTTGCACTCTTAAAATGATTATAAGTTTTATGAGGAACTTATTGTTTGAAATGAGCGGCATTCGCTTCCAGATTGAAAAAAAAATTCAGTTAACACTTCCTTCAATTCAGTGGTTTTTAGTTCAGTTTAAGAAGTTCCTGACTTCAAGGAGGAGGCAAATCTTTTACCACATCTCAACATCTTTTGAATGCAATGAATCACACCATTTTCTCATGTTCTGATGAAGTCGATTCACTCGTTGCCTTTGTTGTATTCTCAGCGTTTCTAAGCACGACGCAAGATTTGCAGAATTACCCTTTTCAAAAATTACGCATTGAAGCACTGTGAGCAAACTGATTGACATGACTCTAAAGATCAGTGTGAATATGGAACAAAACTTGGTCAACTGAGCAACAAAAAAATTTCTGGGTTGATTTTGAGCGAGGCATTTGTAAATGATGAACTCCTAGAAAAGTCTTAATTATATTATGTATATCTAAGAGGTTTCGATAGATTCTGTATTTCCTGAACTATCTGGAAGAACAAATTTGCTTCTCCGGACTACATAAATGGTTTGCTCCAATCATATCACTGCCATTCAATTTCAATATTTCATGTTATTACTTAAAGAAGAATTGTGTTAACAGTCCATAACAAAACCGTTCAATGAACGAGTAGAACCTCAGATAAATGAGAAATGAAAATTCCGACCTGACACCAAATAAAACACCAATAGTTTGAAGCAAAGATAAGAGCAAGATACTTTGGTTTGTTCACGATTTCGACATTCAAGCTATAATGAAACACGAGGGAAGGCTAGCCGTTGACATGAGAAGTGTTGACAAGTGTGAGATTATTCTCAGGTTGAGACATTAATTATTTTGGCAGTACCTACCACATTTTGTGTTCACTATTATAATTGGTGTATGTCTGGGTACAAAAAAAATTAATTACAAAAACTACCCACAATTTTGAGCGTTTTCCTCCGTTAAAACGACATATTCTGTTCCTAAGAAACTATTTGCCAGCTTTCGGAAATGAATCTGAGTTAAAATATGATATATTACGATATTACGTATTGCAGTTGTACCCACTAAAGTCGTTATATTTTATCGATTCAGCAATGAAGTGTCCATATTAATAAACAACTACAGTAAATATCAATGCTGTCTAAGCTTCTACGAAATCGATGTTTACATAGCATCGGTCTCTCTCTATTTTTTATCGATCTGAGGATAGAACCAAATTCAATTACGAATTATACATCAATGAGTATTGTTATAATGTAATAGTTTCAGACTCTTCTCGATGGAAAGTTTCTGAGATACACATATTGAGACGAATTTCTAGCTATGGAAAGATCATGCCTACTTACACAGTGCGCGTCAAAATTATGGAACAAATTCATTTTCTCAGAAGAAAAATATTTGGTAACAAAATCCTGAAACAGGTCAACTTTTACCAAATTTTTATGCTTTTTAAAGGATTTCTGTTGCACCCTGTGCCATCCCCAGCAACCCTCTAAATTTTTTTGATTAGGGAAAGAGGGTAATGTGGTACTTTTTTGGCAAGGTCTTTGTATCTTCTTTACAGGCGTACAGCAATTTTCAAGAAAACACATTTTTTTTTTGGAAAATTAGTTAGTTCAAGAAGTTTTTCATTATGTGCACTTTGTAATGGCTCATTTACTTTGAGACGATGGTACCTGATGAAATTTGTCACCGAATGAAAGTCAACCATTACAGTTTTTTTCATGCACAACTTTCCATCCCTTTCAACCCGCTCACGTGAAAAAAATTTTTTTTTCTCCATTAAAGGGTTCGTAGGGGGGTTGAAAGTTGTGCATGAACAAACAATTTAGAGGGTCGATAGAGATGGCACAGGGTGCGACAAAAACCCTTCAAAAATGCATTAAAATGAATTTGTTCCATAGTTTTGACGCGCACTGTATAGACATGTTGGTTAGTCAGATTTAAAAAGTTTTGTTACCAAATCCGAAGTGAGCCTGTAAAGAAGTCACGGGTAATTTCTACTTATTTATAATCCCGACGAATTCTTCAAAATGAACCAGTTGCAAATCCAAAACTCAGAAATCAAGTGGGAGAATTCGAATAATTTTCAAAAAAGTAGTTTCTTTATTCAACAGACTTGCAGTGAATATTAGTCAGACTCCCGGCGCATTCACCATCTTATATACATATACGTTATTTGAATCTTATATCTGATATAATGAATGGGACTATCCGTTTGTGAAATCATGTTGGTATTGTTAAATGTCTTGATATTGCAGAAAAATCAGATTTTATTTGTCAAATTATATTGAAGTTGAGGGTTAAAATCATGTGAAGAGCATCTATATTATCGATTAAAGTTTCTTTTGTATTAATGAGAAGAATTATAGTACTCTGTGTTCTTCAGAACCCACTGAAAATCATTAACTAGTAAACTCGTTCTGGAGGCTGTATCTTGAGAGGGCGATCTCAAAACCAAATTGTATAACGTACACTTTCTAATATCATGATCCTCATGGAATTTCGCATCAACACTTTACTCAACCAGATACTGTCTCAAATTTTTCAGATCTGTTTTTGCCCATTCGGAATATTATTTCCGAAATGTTGAGATGATTGTTTAAGTGAATGTCGATTTGAAAGTTTTAGAAAATCTGAGAAGATATAAAAACTTCGAAAATTCTAGTGAAAGATTCTTAGAAAGTTTCAACGATACTATCCTCGCAAATTTGGGCTGAAGTTTGCACGTCGGTGTTTTGAAACTGATCAAAATAGTTCCTATCTTTTCGAATTAGTATTTTTTTAGTGATTGGGGGAATCACCTCGTCCTTCAAATGGGTAACCTTCCTAGAATGTTGAGAATTTTGCCCACTCACGCACTCATACGAGATATTATGGCTTCGCAGGTTTTCTTCATTTCAAAATAAGAAACCTCCAGACATTTGAGCGAAGTCATATTGCCTTCATATAAATATCATTGTTCTCATTTTGGTATTGAACTTTAAGTAATTTCACTGATTGTTGGTGTGATCATACCGCTTATTCCTTGTTTCAACTGAAAATTACTTTTAGGCAAAACCTTTAGTTTTGTATAGCTTTTTATAGAGCACCGTTAGTTTTACTACCTATCTTCGAATATTTTTTTGCGTTGAATGCGTAACGATATATTGAAAAAATTCTCCAGGAGCATCTCGTACCATTCACTCCTTTCATCCTAGCAGACTTTCTGCCCGTGCACAATAATGCTCGACCACATGGGGCTCATTAGGTAACCGACTATCTGGATGACGTTAACATGAATTCATTGGATTGACCAACATGGTCTCCAGTCTTCAATATCATTGACCATGTTTGAGATACGTTAGGTAGACGGTAAAGAAATAGTCCCTACAGTGAAAAATCAGGCGCAATTGGCAGCTGAGATACATTATCGATAATTTTATTTCGAGCGTAAGAACTCGGTTTACTGCAGTCACAAGAGTACGTGGAGGACACTGAAGATATAAGGCAGAACTGAAATATTCTCAATTGACAATTGATGTTATTGCGTATAAATTAAATTCTGTTTAGCGAGAAATGAATATCTTGAATAGCAAAGCTCTAATTTGTTGATTTCAAACCATACTGAAGCCTTCCAAGGTGATGCAATTTCTATTGAAATTAAGATATCGCAAGGATTAAAAAATTGGAATATTCAGAAAAGATGAGGCAGTATCTGAGTGATTATAAATATTCTCTTTTTTCAACGATTCATTACAGAGAATGTTCCGAATAAAACCCCAATTTTCACATTTTTTGTTCACTCTTGTAGAAAACATGGAAATGAAGTAACTGAGGACGCTATTTGAACAGTAACTTCCCGAAGAATCAAGCCACAATAGGAAAAAAGTTTCCCAAAATCGGCCGAAGAGTTCAAGATAAAAAGAATTTACAAACTTCGTTGAGATTTGGTCCGTTCCGATAATTGTGCCGGTGTGTAAAGACGAAAAACTACTTTGTCCGGGTATATTATAAATAATATGTCCCAGTAAAGTTTTCCACCCAAATATCACGAATTATTTTTTTTTTCGATTAGGATATAAGGTTTATCGATCAAGTTGCAATATCTATGCCACCTTAAAGGTCCGATTTTAATCTCCACTTATTTCCATGCACATAAATTTTCGCAAAGAGCAAAGTTTACTAGAACCAATAACTCACACGCATTATTTACTGCATGGAGTTTTATAGGCAGGTCATATACACTGCTTTCAGCGAACAACCTTGTCTTGAACTTTGACGCGTCCTTCGGAATTATCGCTGCTACACTGCGGGTCTTTCGAAGTGAAATATAAGATCGTGCAGATAAAAATATCAGTTTTGAAGTAAAAGTTACGATTGCATTCATTAATCCTTTTTGGAAATCATAATCATAATGAGCGCCGTAAAATATTAAGTTAAGTATGATTAATGTAATCTGGGAATATGAATGAGTGTGGAATCGATTTTGATTGAACCACAGTCGTATCGTTGGTAAATGTTAGCGTCATTGTTTCAAAGGTAAAGAGCGAAATCATTGCTCCTTCAGGAAAGAACAGATTACTCATGTTGTTGGCTTGATCAACGGCGATCTCGATCGAGTATTTAAAACGCGTAGTAACCTATGTTGAAGATCCATCCTTGCAAATCACAAGTTCTTTTATTTTATGAAGATTCAGTTCGTCGATATTGTTCGGAAACCATTAAGATCAAATTTTGATGATGCTGTACCTTTCATGGATCGTGTGATGAGTCTTGCCCTAATTTTGGATTCCAAACTGAGGTAGGGAAACCACATCAGAAATAAAATTCAGTTGGCCCACTCAGCAATAAAGTTAATCTATGCGCAAAGGAAATTTTTAGATATAAACACTAAAAAGTATTAAGTGATTCACTTGTTCTGTCTCATTTCAATCATGGCGATAGTGTTAACGGCCCCAGTCTAGATAGCGTAGATAAAAAGGAATGCAAAAGGTTAAGAATACTTGCTCATGCATTGATTTTCGGGATCAGGCGAGAAAGGGGAATATCTCACAAGCTTAGGGAATCAAACTGGCTCAACATTAGCAATCGTTGATGGCTGTGCAACAACTAGAGCGTTCAGAATAAAATTGAAAAATATTTGTTAAAGACTCAAAACAAAATTTTATAGTAATTTCTTCTGTTTCCTCCCTTTCTTTCCCATTTCCTTTCGCCTTTTCTTTAATATGATTTCATCTCCCCTTTCCTCGCATGCAATTGTCTTAAGCCGGATCGTTCAACAAGTTTGAAAATTTCGAGGCATTGGTGGTAGAGCAGACCTGAGGTCACGCTCAATGTCTGAGCCTTAAGGCTATTGTTCATCTAATTATGTACAGCATTATAGATTGTAATGATTGTTTTTTGCTGGTGGTCGACAAACCTTTTTATTATTATTATTTTTTTAAATATTTTTTCCCGGCCTTCCGTGATATATAATTATTATGAAATCAACCTTTTCAGCTTTAGCTGAACATCACTCAACAGATGCTATATGCGTGAACCCTAAAAGGAATTTGATTGGTTTTTGTATCGACAGAAATTTCGTCTCTATGCGGAAGGTGTTGAAAAATACGGCTTTCTGAATTTTGATGTAGTTGTTTCTATGCAGCTGAAGCTAATCAAGTCCTTCAAAGAGAGTATTTGGAATGATCCCTGTAAATGACACGATTACTGGAAGGAATTCTACTCTTTCTTCCTTTAATGTTTGTCAAAAATACTGGTTGTGTTACTTCGGTAATTGTATCATTCGGTGAACCAATTATGAATTCATTCATTCAGCTCCATTCGCTTAGAAATGCAGTTTCAAACTGAGTCTCTCATGGATATTGGCACTGAAGCATTATATTGGGTAAAGAAAAGTATGGAAGAAATTCTGTCGGAGCATCAAAAAATGTCGTGTAATTTGGTGAATTCAGTTTGTACTTCATTTTTTTGTCGAAGGATCTTATTTTGTGGTAAGAAGCTAAATTCTCGGAACCAACAACGATACCGAGGAACACACCAAAAAATTTCACATATTTTTTCCCAATATAAAGTTCAAAGACCGAGCAAATTTTTTCCATATAGGATGAATTGTTTCTGCTATCTCAAAAAATGTTACCGAAAATTGTGCGTTATTAAGCTTCAAATAATTGTCTGGTTTCAAGCCAATAGCTCGAGTAGTTCCACAAACATCAGGGAAGTAATCGTAAAATCAACTTTACCGTCGAATTTTTAAATTGAAAGTTCCTGATCGATGGTATTCTCAGTATACCATTATGGTGGTTTTGACACTGGATTCGTTCAATCTAGTCATTCCGAGACAAAATAAGAAAATTACAGACATTTGTTCAAATTGATTTCTCATCTTTCCCAAAATATGAGCGCAAAGACTTGAAAATTATTCTTTGTACGCGAATTTGAATTTAGGCGCAATAGCAGCTGACTTCACATCAGAGCGTTCCTAGAGCTTTCTGTCTATTCATCTGACCTATCTTTTCACATCACAGGATTCCTAATTATATTCCTATCTTTGCAGAGGGTACAGATATTCCACCATTGGTTTCATCCTTGAGAGATCGACTCCACGATCCTGAAAAAGAAGTCCGGCAACATGCTGCAAGAGTTCTTGCAGACCTCATCCTAGCTCTTCCAAAAAATGACCTGAAGCAATACATTAGACCGCTTCTTCCAAGCATGATTATAAACTTAGGCAACAACTCCTTAGCAGTACGAAAAAGTGTTCTAGATTGCCTCAAGGTCTACATAAAACACTCACCTACTCCCAACGATGACTTTCTGGAAATTTTAAGAACAAACGATGAAACTCCACAAAATGTTCTTACAGGTATTCTTACTTCCATACCTTTCTTGGTAAGACCAGATGTGCTTAGTACAGATTCAATTGAAAGAGCGGTTGACAATTTGTGGAATTTTGGACAACAATGTGTATACGAGGAAATATGCATGAAATCGTTAGCCAAAATTCGATGGAAACTGGGTACTGAGAAATTTGATAAACTACTTCATGCAGATCGATTAAAACCATTTAAATACCTTTGTGAGAAATACGGTCTACTCGAAAAACCAGATGAAGACTACTCATCCAGTACATCAGAAGATAAGTTGATCTTGGAAACTGAGATACAACTGGACTCTGGATCTTCTATAAAGTTGCAAATTCATGAAGAAAGTTCCGATAAAGAGTTTGAAGCACGAAATCCTGGAATACTTCGAGTCCTAGAAGATGATAGTGATTTAGAATTTTATGAATCCGAAAGAGACACTCCAAGAACTCCCCGCAGGGTTCACTTTGGTGGTGAAATTGTGAAAATGAGAACTCCTGAAAGTGATAGTACCCAAACGAGTGATTCTGACCAGAAAATGAGAAAATCTACCTTAACCCCAGTACAAAGTTTTGTAAAATTACATGAAAAATCTGAGCCGACCAAGAAAGTTCCTCCGAAGGTCAGGAAACGGATGAGTAAATCTTTGGAAAATCTCGCAGCCTTTTCTAGTGAGACCAAAAAAACCAAAATAACTAAAATTCCTGTTCCGAAAAGCTCGACTCCGAGTTCCCCAACGAAAAAAAAGTGCAATAAAGCAAGATTGCATAACTCGGCACCTAACCTATCACGATCTTCTAGGATACCGAAGAAACGAACAAGTGATAACTCTAAAGGGAAAATCAAAACTACATTGACTTCAGAGAGCAAAGTCAAACAGAACACTGATAACAAAAGTATAATTTCTGAGTCTAAAACCGAAGAAAAGATTACACAAGATGGTACAGTTTTTATGATAAAAGATAACATGAAAATGATAGAACTCAATATCAAAAATAATATTGCGTTGCAAATACTATTCACTAATGGTAATGATATTGTGAATGGTAAAAACGAACCTGCTGTAAAAATTACTGAATTACCTCCTGATGAAAAACCAAACGAGAAGAATAAGAAAGACACATCGAAAATTGAAGAAGTATCGAAACAGTCAAGTAGTGTGGCGGTAGAAAATGAGAGACCTATTCATTTAGAATCCAAGGAAACCATCGCAAAATCTGAGACTGAAAATAATGGAGAATCCAAAGATAACAATTCTAACGAGGAACCGAAAAATGCTGAATTGAAGGATAAGACCCAATCAACGAACGAAACTGACATTGATGTATCTTTCGAAAATAGGAATTCCTCTCAAAATAAACCTATAGTATCCAACACAACAGATACAAAGATATCCAAGAAGCAAGAGACTGACTCTAAGAAATCAAAACAAGATATACCTCCCTTGAAACTGATAATTCCCAAAGGAACTGATAACAAAATTGAACCTTCCCCACCATTGATTGATGAGAAAGCTCTTCTTGAGTGTGCTAAACAACCAAGAAGATACAGCAGAGCTGAAGATATACTCAGCCCAGTTCCTTTTCATAATGAGATTGAAATACTCCATAACTTAGCCAGAAGTCCAGAACCCACTAGAAAGAACAAAAGCAGGCCAACTACTGCTACTATCAGACCGCAACAACAGAGCAGACCTGGTACTGCTACTATTCAGAAGACTTACGAAAGCTTCAGAGTGTTTCCCGAAGATATCTCGAATAATAATTTCAAAGCAGAAGTGAAACATAATGAAAACAAAGAAGAAGTAGCAGATGTCTCCAGCAACATAAAAGAGCCCCAACCTGGAGCAGCAACTAGTAAGGATGAAACGAAAGTCATCTTGAAAGAAGATGTCAGAATGATAGAATCCCAACCAGTGCAGGCACCTTCTCTTTTAGGCGCAGCCCCTGGTGGAAAAGTACAGCTTTCACTGCCAGAAATCATTGAGCATCTGAGGGTAAGCTAAGTTACATTTCGATTTATTCGAAGGACCTCAAAGCAGGAATTTCATAAAAAACATGCTTCTATTGGCAAGAATTTGGTGGTATATTGATCTTTTTCCTTTAACTTTCGTATATTTCATAAATTGATCTTTTAGTAGATAGTACAGTATGTAGGTGTAGGTACAGTAAGAGATTCCAACTGTGAATAAATTCGGAAATTTCGTTGTTACAAATATGCTTGGAAATGTCAATTGTTATCCCAAACTGCGCTATCTTTGCTGTAAGAAAATGTTGAAAAAATTTGGGTCATACCTTGAGCTTAATATTTCACGAAAGTGTATCAAATTTCAGTTTGAGACGATTATAATTTCTGAAGAATATGTCAAACTTCGTGGTTTTTTCCTCGGTATTCCAAAATAACTCAAAAAAAACTAGAAAAGCACTGCCGTGAAGTCGGCACCTTTCGCTGCTAACTTCACGTCAGTGCTTTTTTAGGTTTCAAATAAAAATCCTTATTTCATCGAGTTGTACATGAACTGATATCTGATGCACTTTTAGGATATAGTCAGTTAGTTAATGGACAGAATTTGGAGCATTTACCATATTGCAATTGATATCAAATAGATAAGTGGACTAGTTTAGGCCATCGAATATTATTAGCGACTTTCTTCAACGGATCATTTGACCCGAGACTGCCTAATAGGTTGATTGCGTTTGCAGAATGGCGAAGGATTCGACATGTTAGTATAAGTCAGATTTCTTCCTGTTCGTTTCGAATCGAAAATTGATATATGGTAGTTCATGGACCGCTTAAGATGAGTAAAACAAAAGTGGAATGGTCATTCGAGACATTAGTCGATGGTGTCATAGTACAAACTGTGAAATATTTTCCTTCATCAAAAAGAGAGCAATTAGATAATACTAGTCCTGTCGGAGCATTTCTCTATGATCTTCGGTTCACTGAAATGAGTGACTCACATTGTATTAAATTCAATGAGAAGTCAGTAAAGTTTCATCGATTCTAACTTGTGAAGAATTAATTTGGATTGATTTCCAAAAATGCCAAAGTTGAAAGATTGATTTCCAGTACAAAAACCATGTAATACGAAATTCTATTAACTTTCACAAGGTCTTCGATAATGAGATTTATTCATACCAGTGAAACTATGGTACGAAATAATGTAAGTCAAACCACAACAAGTCATTCAAGAGTGGCTGAAATCTTTCCATCAGAAAATGTTTGGGGTAATTTGTCATCTTTCCGGTGGAAATTGAATAATGAATAATAACTGCTACAGTTGAAGGAAAATTAACCTTGATAACCATTGATCTTATCCTATCTGTACTATCAACATGAACTAGTTCATACAGTATTTCTGAAGAAATAATGATCTGCAAAAATCTCAATTATTTCTCCAATATTTTCGAAAATATAGATTAGATCGAATTGAAAATCCGGTAGTTCATAGAAAAAACCTAGAAAAGCACTGACGTGAACTCAGCTTCATTTGCGCGCATGTTCAAAGGATATCACCAAAACTTACCATGCGCGCAAAATTTGCTGACTTCGCGTCAGTGCTTTTCTAGGTTTTTTAATTTCATAGGGTGGCCTCTTGGAAACCTTAGTCCTAACTTTCGATTTCAATTGATTAATGTTTTATAAGTTGATAATGAAATTCTTGATTCTCATTCAAATCAGTTAATGACAAAAAATTGCAAACATTCTCATAATGAAAGAATTTAGATGAAAAAAAGAACATTTTCGATATAATGAAGTTAAAAAAATTAGAACAGATGAAATTAATACATAAAATAAAAAATCATGAAATAAAAACACAAATAATATTAAAGCAGACAATGCAATGTCATGACCATTTGACTAGATAAAGAGAGACATTTAGAAATGATTTTAAAAGAACAAATAAAACTCAGAATTTCCCCCATTTATAGAAGCGTTAATGTGTTTAACTCCATCCCTCCAGATATTGTCAACACTTAAAACATTTCTTGAGACTAGAATAGATTTTTCTTTTGTTATTATGGTTGGGTAGAGAATTTCTTTTGTTTTTATAGTTTCAAATCATGAAATGAATTGGTAGGCTCTGTTGCCAGTAATGTATTACTGTTTAAGGGTCAGCAATAGAGATTATTATTATTATCCTGTAGTATAATGACTACAAACTTCCTTTCTAGGTGAAGTTCATTTATTCCCAAAACATGAAAAAAAGTAGGATATTCCGCTTAACCAATCCGCTTATAATTATCCCCCCTTGAAATTAGACAAAGTCGCCATGTCATCAAGACTTATGCATACCAGTAATACCTTATTAAGTCACAACTATTCACCAAGGGTTAGCGTGTCCAGGTCTGAGAATTATGCACAGGAAAATCCGAAGGAAATCTAGGTTAATTGCTTTCAATATTTTTCCAACAGAAATAAATCGGGTTCGTCTCCCCCACCCTGTCTCGCCGGTCAGTGTCCAAAAACCCCATTTGCATAGCGCGACCGTTCTTAGTATTTGAATTTCGTGGTGGGCTTCGCCGGCTACAAGAACGATTATCTTGACCCCATTCCATTGAATTGGGGTGCCTGCACTTTTTTCCGTTCGGGCTGCGTGTGCTAGATTCCAGCGATAATATAAAATTGAAAAATTATATAAAACATTGGAAAAGTGTTATCCTAACTCAACAATGTGATTTTGTTTCTAGTGAAAGCTTAATGGTGATGAAAATTTATCTGATTCTGAAAATGAATAAACTGATTGTCAGTGAATGAAATTGATTCGATCATAAATTTAACAATAAAGCAAAATGAAAAGCCAAAGAATCAGCATTATTATACCGTCTAATTCATCTTTGTTTTGTTTTCTTTGTTTTTTTGCAAAAAGATTGAATGAAAAAAAATCAGATGAGGATGAAAAATAAAGTAACCAAACATTAAAATAAACAATAAGGAAGCAGAATTTGAGTTCCGGACATCAATCTTCATATTCTATGCAGGTATCTTACATTTTGCTTTTCTTGACTTGAAATCTTAAACTGTTTTTATATGAAAACAATCGTCCTAAGCAATCGCTTCAAATTCAATGATATACCCCAATTTGGCTAATATTTTCACATTGCATTCAAATGTCTTATTTTGATCCGCTTGTTCTAGAGGACAAAAGCGTTATCATTTTGAGCAGCTCTCAGTTATTATAGAATTTTAACATAAAATGATCTTGAACCATTACGAAAAATCTTCAAGGCGGTTCTGTAGCTAGAGCCGTTTAAAATTTGTAGAAAATTTCCTCAATAGATCGAAAAATAGTGTGATCCGATTGAAACTTGATTATTAGTTGTAATATTATAACGCACAAACCTGTGCAAAAAATTTGAGAAGACTATACGGTTGAAAAAAATTAAAAAAATCTTTCATCTTCGAGACTGTTGAAAAATAACTATTCGAAAATAAAGCTGCGTGACCTAGATTAGACACGGGGTGTACTTCAAGCAGGCTGGCCGGCCGGACAGAATCGATTTTGACACCGAATTCGTCATAAGTGTTTCGTCGTTTGACACTGCGTCCAAAAAAATTACAGATATTTGAACAGAATAATAGCACGCTGTTCCCCAGAACATGCGTGAAAGACGATCAGGTTCATTTTTCAAGGAACTGTGAGGAAACACAATCCGAATATTCGATACAATCGATTCAAATATTCATTAATTACCTAATTTTGGGTGCTTCATTTGCAAAATATACATTGAACGTTATCAGAGCGAAACCTGTATGGTGTTTGTCCACTCAAAATTACATCTTCAACTGTAATTCACCCAACTCCTACGGTACGTAAGTAATTATTAAAATTGGGATGAAATAAAGAAAATCATTTCGATAAAAAATATAAATCTTTTGATGATACGACGAGACGAATATAACTAAATTTCTTGGTTAATCCATATATTGGACATGAAGTACATTACTCTTTCAATATCGATCAGCCACCTTCACTTCACGACTATTATATATTGCAACAAAGAAACAATGTAAACATAAGTGCAAGAAATGCATACGAAATTAGTGCCGTTAGACTCGGTCGGCATCATAGGGGTATAGTATTATAGGTGATAAACAAAGCTTGAAAGGGTCTATTTTCATGATTATTTTGTCAGTACATATATTCAGCGTTTTTATTCCGCCCAACTCCAGACTACCAATTATTTTGTTACTTTATTCAATTAGGGAGGTTTAATTTGACGAATGAATCATAACACCACCATATTCACCTAAGGCCTCGTTTTTGCGCTATTGTTTTAGAAGACAACGAATTCCCTTATCTCTCATCAAATTCACTTATTTGAATTTAATTTTTGAAATAACACAAAAGTTTCATTGGGTCAGTATCAACTGTCATTCATTTTTCAAAGTAATTAAGATTTTGAAAGTGTTTTTTACTGCATCATTTATCGAAGAAAGGAAAACTGAGGCACTATTGTTCTACTGTGACGTTTCAGAGTACAAATCTGACTCTTTCATCAGACAAAGCAGAAAATAATTCTTGAAATTTTCTGCTTTGTCTGATGAAAGAGTCAGATTTGTACTCTGAAACGTCTCAGTTCATTTTCTTTATCGTTTGTATTGTTCGTGTGTTGTTCATTAGGCAATCTTTTCTGCAAGAAACTGCCCTTGACTAATAGTTGATACTGCAATCCGCAAGGGCGTTTTTCATGAAGAAAATAATTTTTTTCTGCGACGGGAAATAAATTCGTCATTTTATCTCTGTTGACAGGTAACAAAACATAGCTTTTCACAAAATTACTTATTTGATTTGAGAATATTTTATTGAAAATAAGTTTCCTTTATATCAAAAGTGCAATTATTAAATGTGCATTGCGTGAATGACATGTTCCTTGAATTATTCGGTACAACAGACGAATTTTCTTGTGTTGAAATAATATTTTTCTCTGACATTGACACAACTGCTGTGGATGTCGCAAAATCGGATGTTATTTCAGAACTGCTTACTAGTTTAAAAATTGAAACTTCATATCGATAAAATTCTGACTTTAATATATTGTAATAATATGTTCTTTCACTATTAAATTGACGTTTTTTCTGTCACAGAAAAAAATTGTATATTATACAGGGGAAAAATATTAGATTTTTGTATATTTTTGTATATTCGGTTTTTTGTCTCCCGACGCGAAGCGGACAACATAACCTCGAGCTAAAATCTAATACTTTTTTCCCTTGTATAATTAATATCTCTATTTATTTAATTTTTAATAGTTCTGTTTCAGATATTGGGAGTGAAAACCCATAAAAACCTAAAAAATAATGTTTTAGTGGTTTCAATTTTCAACAGAAAAATTATTTTTTTCTCTGATTTATCATTTATTGACTTTCCAACCTATGCTTCAACTTCAATTATGATCTTCCAGGAACTCGACCTCACAAGAAATCCATTCACGTTCGATTCATCCATCTCTTCGCTTCAAAATGCCGACTTCGTGAGAACCTTCGATGCAGATAATTTGAAACAGCTACTGCAGCTCCTTTTTCTGTACGAAACTCAAGCAAGATACCGGAAGGGTTCACGAGGAGCTCTATACTCTATTTTGGAGCATATTCCAGAAGATGTTATGAAGGAGTGCCTGGCCCAAATCGCCAAAGGGATTGGTAAAATGGGCGCACCGCATGGGATTAAAATGGCCATTATCGTAATGAAAAGAACCCATCTTGCAGGTAAAATTTTGATAGTAGGTTAATGATATCCCATTTTTGGTCGCTAATGTGGGGCATAACCTGGAAACATCCATCATTCCTCAAAACGAACATGCATAAATATCAGAAAATCGAAAGTGAAATGGTAAATTAAATCAGAAGCTAGGATGTGTTTTACCCCATAAAATTACCATAACATCGGCCGTTTGTCCATATTGACAGGGCTGAAAATATTGTGATCTCCTGTTATTTGTTGGAAAGGTTCATTTTCTGGCCACTGTTTCGAAAAACTATTATTGGATTCGAAAAGCCAAGAAAGAACAACAAAAATAATTGCCAAAGAAAAATTTGTAGGAAATCTATTTTCGACCGAACATAACCTACGAATAAATATTGTTCGACTGAAAACGGGACGAGGGCTATCATCGAGTGGTTCAAGCCTGTGAACTACTTGTTGGTGCTGAGAACGCATGCGTTCTCCTTTTTTCAAAGATGGTCCAACTTTCGACTGCGAAATACCCATTGCGAACTACGCGTACTTGTGCTCAGGTTTTCTCAAACCATCTTCACTATATTTTCATGTTGAATATTTTTCACTGGAGGTTCAACGTTCCTTCAAACTCCGGAAAATATGCCGTATTCGCGAGAAAATTCAAATACGGTCGAGAACGTTACATGGTACACGGAATTATTCGATCAGGGAATCTCCTCCGGCATTACCACACCGCTGATCTCGAATTCTCTTTGCAAAAACGGCAAGCAAAAATGATGAAAGCATATTCAATATTATTCAATTATTATTCATATTATTTGAAAAATTGTTGAGAATTGAGAATTTGCCATCTTAGGAAGATTGACGTGAGCGTGTTAACACCTATTTGTTAAAATGGAATGAACTGGTCAGTCAAAACTTAATTGCACAGTCTACTTTTTGTTATGGAAAAATCATGCCAGATTTCATTTTTCAACCAGAATATGCATTTTAGTGAATTCAGTCGAACAATATTTATTTGTAGGTTAAGTCCGGTCGAAAATCCGAAAAAGCGAAGTGAATTTTTTTCAGCAGATAACAGGAGATCAAAATATTTGCAGCCCGGTCATGGATTTAAATTCACTCAGAATTACATATTGACTACTTCTAACAGGGAAATATTACTAGCAATTTCAATGAAATAACTTCAAGTGCTCCAGAAATATCGTTTATCGAAGTACAAAACAACCTGTATCTTCGTAACCGATGAACAAAAACTTTTTTTCGGCGAATTATGACTCGCGTGGCTGCCGATCGTAAGCACAATAACTAATGAAAAAAACAACTCTCAAACTCGATATTTGCAGAGCAGGTTTGGACCTCGATTACGAAAACGGAATTCGTGAATGGGTAAAACCCACCCAATGATTCTTTTCAAAATTTCATTCACCCAATATTACCGAAATTATAATTTCAATCTGTATACAGATTGAAATCCTGTACTCGATTAAAAAGTGACAGCTTAATGGTTCATACGGAAACTTGTGAGGAAAATATGACCAGAAGATCACTAAAAATTAAATATTTGAATGAGAAAAAAACCTAATTTTTTTTCGAATTGTTCTGATGACACGATCATCACGAAATTTTGCACGAAGTAGTAAATCAGCATTTTCAAACTAGTCATCAAGTTTCATCATAATTGGATCAGTTGGTTTCGAATTATTCCAGAAAAAAGAACGATACCGAACAAAAAACCACGAAATTTACATATTTTTCCCACTATATCCAAAAATGATACCCGTGTCGAATTAAACTGCAGTAAAATATAGAGTTCAAGTTATGAGCAAATTTCTGAATGCAAACCATAGTTTCCGAAAAAAAACAATTTTGAAAAATAATTTTTTTATATGAATATCGAAACTTCACTCAATATTTCATGAGAACGGGCCAGCAGCATCGAACATGATTCTCAACAATTTTATGTTCTGTGTATCCAGCGAATTGATGTTACTATAGAGCGGCAGTATATCTATTGAGAAACATGTGTACATTATCTGATCAATTTCTTGAAATCTCCGCAGAAGAACTTCTAAGTCACCTACCATTCGAGAGCAGCAGAGGAAGGGAAGGCTCACTACAAATACTCATAGCAGCATGTCGACTCTTTCCCAGTACAGACGTGAAAGTTGAAAATGCAATAAAAGCCGTTACCACAATGAAAGATAGAAAAAAAAAAGTGCGGCATGCTTCTTTGGAAGCCTTGGCAAGTCTGGCCCAAGTTGGTGGAACCACAACTGTTCTAGAAATTGCAAAGCAGGTGCTCAAGGATGAAGAGAACAAGGATAATATCCTGAATGTGATACGTGCTAGGTATTTCCATTTTCTCTTTTGTATCATGTGTATTCTTAGCTGCCTTGTCACTGACATCTTCCAATAAGGGTGTATAAGCTATTACAGAAAAAAAAGGAATGGGCATCTTATGAGTTTCACTATACATGGGATGAAATGCACAACAAAGTGGTTGATCCCTTATAAACTTTGATGGGTGTATGCATATGCCGTTGTCATAGACATAAATACATACTACATAATTAGGCTTTTCGAGTAAGAAAGAGACGAAACTCTCGAATAGATAGAAGAAGATAAAGGATGATAGATCTGACATGTCTCTCCTCTATACAGGGTGTAACAGAGTTGATGTAAAATATTCAAGGAGGTGATAGTACAGATCATTTCCAACAAAAAATGTGCTCATAACTTTTTCCTCAAACCCGCCGATTCTACAGACATTAATTCTTTTGTTTTTTTGGAAACTTGCCTACCTTGCTCCAGAAAAGAGAGTATATCTCTGGAACGACAAGACCTACTACAATAAATGTACTCTCAATCCAAAGAAAAAAAGGTGCTACATTCACTGTATTTAGTTTTCCTGAAAGCAAATTCAACAGGAACCGGAAGAACACAGATTCAGTGAGAAATTCAGACCAATAAGGAAACCACTATGAAATTTCATTCACCGTTTTCTCGAAACATGCTCGAGGTTGGGTATTGATTTCATAGCTGTGAAAACTTCCGCTAGTCTAACCGTGGGTTTCACGAAGCTTAATCCTCTGATCAACGCGTTGATATTCTGTGGTATTGCTAAAAATGAACTGAAATTGAACATAGAATTGTCTTGATCAGAACAATCAAGTTAATCAGAGCTTTGTGAAACCCGCTGTCAGCTTTCTAAATATGTGAAACATTTACCAAGATAAAATCACTAACATAGGAAAAATGAATCAAATCTATCGGAAAACGTGTGCGCCACAATGAAAAACTTTGCAGTAGATGGGTAGCAGAGACTGCCTACCGATTTTCTAATGAACACATGTTGGCTTTCGAGTAGCTCAGTTACATTCGATATAACTGAGTATTTATTGGTTGGTAAGAATTGAAAGAATTTACGGAACTTAAGAATGATCCAGAAATTTATAATAGTGAAAATCAAAACATAAGAAAGTATTTGGGTGACGACACTTCTTTTACTCAAATGAACTGCTCGAAGTGCCTTCCACCGTGTTGAAGGACAGGAGATCATCTTTTGCCCATTGAGTTAATCACGCGCTGCAGTTCCTGCGGACTGCCGCGGACCATATCGCAGGCTTCTTCAATTTTCATCTTCAAATCTTCTAGCGACACAACCGTACCTTTATAAACTTAAAACTTCAGCCTGCTCCACAGATAAAATCGAGAGGAGTTAAGTCCGGACTCCTTGCTGTGTAATCTATCGGACCTAATCGTCGAATCCGTCTACCAGGATAGGCTGCATTCATATAGTCTGATACCATGCGCCCGTTATAAGCAGGATTTTTGATAGACTTACCTCATTTTTTCTACGTCAGCGACTTTTTATTGATAAATGTGCCACCTATTTGAGAAGCGGAAACTTGAGAGAAGTTTTCACAAGTACAAAATCAATACCTTATCTGGAACATTTTCCGAGATAATGGCGAATGAAATCTCATGTTGATTGTCTCATCAGAATGAATTTCTCATTGGATCTGAGTTCTTTTGGTTCCTGTTGAATTTGCTCTAGTAAAAGTGAATATGGTGAATGAAGCATCTTGTTCTCTTTTGAGTAAGAGCACATTTATTGCCGTAGTTCTTGTCGTTCCGGAAATATACTCTCTTTTCTTGAGCAAGGTAGGGAAGTTTCCAAAAAAGTCAAAAGAATTGATATCTGTAGAACCAGGGGGTTTAAGAAAAAAGTTATAAAACATAATTTGTTGGAAATAATCTGTTCCATCACCTCCTTGAATATTTTACATCAACTCTGTTAAACCCTGTAATATGATATTTGATGGAGGATGAAAGGAATGTCTCATTCTAAAAATATCCAAGTTTGTAGGGGTATTCCGTAGTTCATGTTTATGTCTATGTCCGCTGTTGACAAATCACAAAACAATATAATTAGCAATAACAACCTTAGTGGTTTTGCTCAAGAGCAAACAGTAACGCGGGCTGGTAAATTTCGGCATCGTGGTTGAAGGCAACACAGCCACATTCAAGTTTCATGAAATCTCGTTAACATCTCAAGGTCAGGTACCCGCATATGGTTTGCATGCCAATAGCAGCGAGAAATATCACAATACGTGAACTCGACGTCAATAGGATAAAACAGCATGTCGTCCTGAAGGCTTCAGTGTCCTTTCTTGAATTTTTTTGAGGATATACTCAATTCTATTGTGAGGATACGCAATGTTATTTAATTTTCTATTTTCCACCCCATTTCAGTTTCATTTTGGAGAAAATTCTTGAATATAAAAAATGGCAACATTGCGAATTCTCACTATTTTATTCAAACATTCGCACCCGAAATTTCTCCAGTAAGTCCCCAAATGATGTTTAGTTATAGTTTAATATTCTATTATTTCGATTATTCCTAGTTTGTGTATCAGGATGCTATCAACAATTGATTGAGGAAATATCGAGAAGAGCAGAGAAAACTCTGAGTTTCTTCCAAACCGTACCGACCAAATTGCCGAAATCTACCTTGATTGTGAAAAAATAAAAACATGAATAAATGGATCACCTTGTCTAGTACGAACACATTTTGATTTACTCTCGGATGAAAAAAATAACTATTGTACATTGAGATTCTTTTTCTACTTTGAGTATTTTTTACTCAAGCTTGATATTTTTCCGACACTTTTTGAATTGTTTATTTGTAACACTAATTCCTCTCTCAGATTATCCCGCAGACAACTACCGATGGTTGACTTCGACGGTAACATCAGATACACAATCCCTCGAGAACAAATCGAGATCGAATGGCTTTATCCTACAGGAACATCTAACCATTCTGCTCCTTCTCTTTTATACTCCCTCCAAAGGAATAACGTACGTCAAGGGGTAAGCAGCATAGATTTAAATATAGCGTTCATCGAAAACTTTTGTTCCAAGGTCGGGTAATGCGCAATGACTAGCCAGACTTCGCATGCTAAATGGAATTATTGAACAGTTTTTCCATAACTCGGTCAAGAAAACGATGAATTGGTCATTCTGGAATTCGCTTTTCACATACGAGGGTGGCATTTCGAATACGTAAGGTAGACAAGGAACAATATGATTTTCCCTTTGTTAAAGACATCACATTTCGGTCTTCTTCAAGAAGTTGTTGCGTTCACGGCTGCCTGGATTGAAAGCAAGAGTTGTATTTGAGCAATAATTCTTCAGAACTGAGTCCAACGTAAGATAATTTCCGGCTCACAAGTAACTGAAATTGTTGAAATTATAGCGAGTTTTTCCCAATAAATCTATAGTCTAATATGGATCAGACTTGATTTTATCTACATGTACTCATAAAGCATTCTGAGAGGTAGGTATGTTTAAATGATACATACAATGTGGGATACAAGTAAAAAAAGATGGTTTATTCTTGACCATGTGATGGCAAGTGCACGTGCCTGACGAAAAAAAAAGGAAAATTTTCGATGGAGATAAAACGATTCATCGATAGAAACTATAGGGAGAGAAAAAAACTGAAATCACATCGAGGAAAGTATAACCTGATAAACCTAACGGTGGTCATTTCCCAATTTTTCGAAAAAAGCATCTTACAGACCTTCCACTAGGCATTCTTCAAGAACTACATGGAACATGGAAATCGGAAGCCACTCGATGAAATTCTCTGACCGGGAATCATCATTATATTTGTCTTGATGCTTTTGTTATTGAACATTCATAATGAATACGTCGAGATTCATAGTTGGTCGCGCCCACCAGTGTATTATACAAAAATGTCTTCCCATATTCCTGATGAGCTATTGCCTATGGAATGTCCAAAATTTCGCCTCCTATTCCTATTATATGTAGTAGGAAAAAATGCAGTTTTACTCAACCATAATGACCATTCAGCAAGGCATGTAAGATAAGAAATCAAAGCACCTAGTTCTCTCCTCCTCAAAGTACATTGAGTTCCCCAAATTTCGGCGGATACAGAAATCGGATGAACATAAACAAAGTCACATGCCTATGGACAGTCCTTTTCCAAAAGAGCTTGATCTGCTCGAGGGGGTCCACAATAAAGGTCATTAGGCAAAATCAACAGGTAAGGGTGGATATTATGTTCAGACCGATGGCCGCCCCTGGTGATAGTTATGTTAGAATCACAATGAAGATGCTGCTATGAGAAAGTTTAACCATATACATACAGTATTATCCAGCATAGGATCGCCGATATGAAGCACTGAACAGAGCTGAATATCAATGATTAAGATTGTTCATATCAAATGTTCATATCTTTCTGGATAGTGGTGTATTTGAAAGGACTTTGATGTCTTCAGGAAAAAATACCCATTTGTTTCGAAATTAGAATGATATATGTTTTGAATTAACTCTAGATGTAAGTGGAATATGTATAAAAATGATACTTAGGAAAACTGTTTATTTCGTTTAACTGTATTTAATAGATGAATGACGTATTTACAATAAGGTACTGTGTGTTTCTCGAGTCTCTGATCATAAGTGGTTGAAAAGTTCACAAAATCACACTTTTATGGTAACACAAACCATATGGGAACAGTTTGGGCGTGCACAGGGGTGTATTCACTGAATTCTGAACAATATATAATATATCAATGAATATGCAGGTTTGGACAGTCGGTAGGATGCGAAACTCAATCTAACGATAAACCGAATAAAATGGACCAGTGCAAGAATCAAAATCTCAGCGCGATGCCATATCGAATAAACGACTGTTCTCTTACAATGGCAAGTTAAAAATGTTTTAGGGAGCTCGAGCCCACGATCCGCGATCGAAGGAATCGCTAAGCGCTCGTCAGTAGCTCTCCAAAAGTGAGATGCATTAGACCATATCGGTTGAAACTGAAGTGAATTACCCATGAATCAAAATGTTTAGTGTGAACGAAAAAATCATTAAATGGTAATTTGGTGGTCAATCAGTTCAACTAGTACTCATTTGCACAGAGGAAATTAATTTAGTAATACACTGTGGTAAATAAATTCCTGTTATAGAATGGAATGAAATTATCTCATTAATTTTTAACCGATATGGTCTAACACACCTCCCGTCTGAAGATCCATTTTATTCTGAGTCTAGTTAAATTAACCCTGAGTGTCGCATCTTACCGACTGTCCTTTTCAAACCTGTATGATACAAAATGTATTGAACCCGAGACTGATCTCTGAGGCACACCCCAATTATGTTCGAACAATAAACATAATTTAGTATGTTGTTAGAAGCAACCGTTAGGAGAATGTATCTTTTCCATGATCTGAATAAAATTTTGAATTTCCTTCAGAAGCGTCATTATACAAACCCCTAAAAAGAGTCGAAAAGAAGCGTTTTTTACGCGGATTGTGAATACACTGGGTAATATCTTTCATAGATATGGTGAAGCACCATGTACATTAATATATTAATATTAATTATATGAAGTACCCCTTCCAATTTCGACAAACCGCCTTCGTATTTTTCTACTCAAATCATGTATATCAGAAGTAATAACTTATAAGTAATTGCCGCTATAAAGCGTCAAGCTTTTGCAATCAGAACTATAGGTTCTCAGGTTTCATATATATGCAAAACTCATGGAATCTAGCTCTGTTTTCCTACTTTAAGCGGAAACAATACCACGTGGTAGTAAATAACAGCTAGGCAACACAGCCACATTTAAATTTCATCAAACCTCGCTTATACCTCAAGGTGGGACTGCTGGACCCGGTCTACATGCTTAAAGGTTGCCTATAGGTGCGTGAAATATTAGAATTCGGAGAAATTTCGACATTTATAGGAGAAAACAGGGTGTCGTTCTGCAGGCTTCAGTGAGTGTTTTTTGAATTTTTTTTTGATGTACTTAGTTCTTCAGCGAGTATACGCAACGTTGTTTTTTTTCCTTTTTTTACTCCATTTCAGTTTTTTCCCGAAAATTCTCGAACATAAAAAGTGGTAACATTGCGCATTGCTACAATTTTTTTTTAATCATTTGCACTAAAAAATTCCTTTAAAAAACGAACTCGGGCCTCCAGAAGTCACCCCGTTACATTCGAGGTATTGTTTGCTCTTAAGTCAACGACAATACAGAAGGGTGAAAACATTTTAGACAGTGAATAGTTGCCAAGTTTGCTCATTTGCTCATAAGAATCTCTGTTAGAATTAATACTAGCTTTCAAGTATCAATTCAATCACATCGGCAGTTCCTGAAATATCAGTAAATTATTCTCTACATTTCAAATGACCATAACTCCGAAACCATTTGACTGATTTCTCTCATCAACGCAATTAACCGGAAAAAAAAGTTCGTTCATTTTTGAGGTTACTTCCTCAATATCTCAGGAAATACAATGCAATTGAATTAAATCTTGATCCAATTTTATATTGGGGAAAGAAATATGTCCAATTTCGTAATTTACCCGGTATCGTTGACTTCTGGAATAACTCAAAAAATCCGATCATGATGAAACTTGCTAACTGAGTAACACATGCTCATATAGTTTCATGACTGATGTATGCCTTATAATTTCCTCAGAGATAGATTCGCCTATTTTCAAATGTCAGAGACAACATTGTAAAAGACCTAGCGGTTAGATTGTCCAACGTTGCAAAATGGCGAATGCACTCCTCATTCAATTATTATAGTATAGAACCATTGTAGGATGAACATAACGTTCATGCATACTAAAGGAAACAACAATATTTTCTCTATCGAAAATACATATCTGTATTCGCCTTTCCCTCGCATCGGGAAAAAATGGCAACCCTATTTCTCCCTCTGATTATGCACTTGTCGTCGAGTCCTTGATAATTTTATGAAGGTGTCCTGAGGAAAAGTAAAATATTCATCAAAGCGTTTAATTATAGCCTTATCGCAGGGTCCCTTATCAAAAGAACTGGTTTATTTTTGGAACTGGTTTACATGTTTCTAGGCGTTAATTAATACTTTCCAACATTAGAATGTCATAATGACATTTTTTGTTTCATTATGAAATCTGTTGAATTTTCATCCATGAAATGTGCATAATGTTTGAAATATTTCAAGAGTAATAGTAGAATTGCATATGGGCACGCAACCTGTTGTGAAGCGAAAAGTAATAAATATCACTTACGTATTAATGCGAGTTCAAAGCGCCTGAGGAGGGAGTCTATATTTTTCAATGTTTTTCAGAAGTTATTCAGAACAAAAATCTTATATGAAGAACCTCCTTCACAAGTATCGAGTTCTCTCAGATATTTACTTCGGAGATTGTCTTGTCGAATTAATTAATAGATTAAATACACAGCTAGATTCCATAAATTCAACAAACAAGTTCCTAGGTGTTTCCCCCTGTGAATACAATTTTGACGTTTAGCTGGGCCAACTAGACAAACCGAATAACCAGAAATGTTTTTTTTTCAAATTCAAATATTTTCACAGTACGTTGGAGCAGAAACCGTACCTCGTAGAGATAATCCTATGAAAGAAAACCGGCAAAATAGCCGTACAATGGGAGAAAAAGAAAAACATGAAAACATATATTTGTAGCTCATAACAGTGAAGTAAATTGCAATTCATGTGAGGATAGGAATAAAAACTAATTAACACATGTAGAATGCTCTGATAGTATCCCGTAAAATTTTAGTAGTTTTCGTTGTTGCGTTGCTCAAAATGAATGAGACATACCCTAGAAGATTTCATTTTTGTTTAGATATCACTACCAATATGTACCTGAAATTATTCAACGAAAATTATCTCGGCAATTGTCAGACGTCATCGAGAATTCTTCGAATTTCACGTTTTCGTTTTTTTACTACCAATATTAGGCTATTTTTGATGATGTCTCAGCATTAGCAAAAAAATCATCTGAAGGTTTGGAACCAGACCTGAAGCAAGACACTGAACGTGCAAATGCAACAGAAGCCACTGAACACATACTTTGCTAAGGTGAAGGCTTGGGCAAGGAAAGACTTAGGTACTTTGCTAGAGATGTTATCTTTACATTTCCTGAAGATATGAGATGTAAAAGTAGAGCGTGGGTCCAAAACCGACTCACTTTGCTGAGAGGTAGACCTTCATATCCAAAGACATATTAGCTCAGTCTCCCAGAAAGAATATCAACTTTGCGAAGGAGATAATTTTCCTGAATGAATAAGAGTACCTATATTGTTAACTCACAAAAATATTGGAAGCATCTCAGAACGACTATCATCTAGCTAAATGACCTTAACAGAAAATAAATTGCTCAGCCAGAATCTAACTCAAAACAACATATGCAATAATCTGAGACCAATGTCTGAGGTTTCAACATAGACAGGTAAGATACATCTGAGGGTTTGAAACCAGCCCTGAATCAAGACACTCAACGTGTAAATTCAATACGAACCCCAAACTCATACTTTGCTTAGGTAAAGCCTTGTTCTAGGAATGACTCACTTTCCTAGAGATGATTGCAATCCCTGAGATGAAGATAGAGAAGTAGAGCATCTGTCCAAAAATTACTGACTTTGCTGAAGGATTTGACCTTCACATCCACAGACATATGAGCCAATTCTCTCAGAACAACTATAGTGTATGGTTAACGCACAAAAATACTGGTCGTACTTTGAAAAGACTGACCTCAAGCTGAATGATCTCAACTCATAATAAAAGGAAATAGCACAGTCAGAATATGACTTCAAACAACACATCCAATGTCTAAGATTTCTGTACTCATTAAACCTGAAAAATTCTGGTACATTTAATATTTGCATTGTTGGGAACAACTCAAATTGCCCAAACAAGGATACAAAACAAGTACTTAATATCCAATCAAGGTTTCCCCAGTGCTTCCAATTGTAACTGACATTTTAATGCTATAGTTTCATAATCATTATTCGGTGATAAGCATCAACCCTTTTTCTGATCGATTGAAATAGTTTTTCCACGCCAACTCGACGCGATGGAAACCAAGCACGGGACACAATCGTTCCGACTTTGACATTTTCTGTATTTATTTAAGCACGAACCGGTAGTCTTGCATACGCTCGGAAATATCGACCAAGCATCATTGCCATGGGTGAACCCAATTCACGTCAGCTTTCTTCGATAAGAATTCAGTATTTCATTAGACAAATCGCTGTTGAAACCAATGTGCCGGTATTAGAATTTGCGAGGGGATTTATGCAAGTTTCTTGACACTTGTGTTGAGTGTATATCGTTCGTAATGTTGCTGTGCCGACTTTTTACTGTTAGACCAGATGCCGATGTCGACTTCCTCAGTGTTGTGAGCTGATAGATTTTCAGTTTGTGAATTCTTCACTACTTTAGTTTTTGTTTCCAGGATGATCTGATACCTTTGAGAAATAACAACGCTGCTGTAATTCCCCTAGATTTACAACAAAAGAAGTTGGCACATAGGAAAGGTTAGTGAATTTATAATAATTTCAAGGGTGTGTCCGAAATTTGATGAGAATGTGGATAGTAAGTTCTGAAATTATAAAGTAATATCTAACTCGATTGTTAGTCCGAAGATATAGACGAATCTGATGCTTGATTGTTATATAGAATTTATAGATTTATCGGCTTCATTCCATTTATCTCATTTTCGGAGACAGCAACCCATCATTCATTCTTTGCTTGTTGAAAACAGAAGTCTCTAGGTGCTAGGTCTAGAATCTATGGCAAATGACTCATTATTTATGATAATAGATCTCTTGCATGTGAGTTGTATCGTTTTCATCATTAGAATCGATCATTCTATCTATAAGAATAGTGAAAAAATTCAACTGCTTTTGAACCTTTTCCTTTTTTTCCTTTATTCAAAACTCAAGAATTGTGAAGATTCGTGATAGCATACATGATAGAATAGATTAAGAAAAAATGGGGTTACGTGCCAGGCACCAATTTTTTTTAGAGAAATGTTTGTCGACGGATAAATAGTACACTAATTCTGGACACTCTGCATGCCACCCAAACAATCAGGATTATATGACTTTTGCCACTAACTGAACTTGTGAAAAACTATACAGAAATGTTAGACGAAAATTGTTGAAAAAATATAAAATTTCCAACGGACATTATTTCCGAATCTTTGATGAAACCCAATATTCGCACACGATCCCGAATTCTAGCTCAAAAGAATGTGATGTAGGAATCATCGAAAAATTTATTTCACAGAATAACATAAGTATTTTCGAAAAATTATGTGGTCAATTCGAATTGGAAAATTAAAAAAACTCCATCTGATGAAATTATAAATACCTAAAATCTATTGAACAGAATCAGGATAGAGTTCTATATGTACAAGTAGTCGTTCGGGCAAGGATGTGTTCGCAATTTTATTAAATTTTTTTTAACGATATAATATATATTTTTCGTTCTGACATAAATATTTTCAAATATTAACCTCAAGCGAGTCTTAATATAATCATAAAAATGCAGATTTCTCTGTAATACCTTCACATAAATACATATATTTTGTTGGAAATAGAATTAATATATCTATCGAAGACGCTTCATCATAGCTCTAGAGTATATTTTATCCTCTTTCTGAGGTCAGCTAATTGTTCTGGGATATTGAACTAATTCATAAAAAAAAAATTTTTTCAGGTATCCTCCGGCCTGTGTATTGTATCCTTCCTTCACCTGAAGAAAGCGATGAAGGTCCTCCTGTATACTACCCAGAAGATTACATACGTGGAAGATCAATTCTTCCTCCATCAGAAAAAAATAGGAGTGAGTCTCAAGACCGTTCTAAATGGAAGCCCGGGGGTCCTAGGAAAAGATTTCCACCAAAATATGACATGAGGAAAAGCTTCTCATCGGATCAATTATATCATTGTCAGCCAATCAGTTTAGATTATAGAAATAATGTGACTTCCACCTCCTCGATTTCCTCAGGTAAATAATTGGTAGAGGGTATGAAATGATTTTCATTCAGAATTATTGGGATTTTGTGGAATAACGGCCTCTGGAAAGGATAAAAAAAATTATTTTTCGAAAACCGAATTTTCATAAACTCTGAACGTTCCTTACTGTTGCATAACTCAACGTAAAAAAATTCACCCAAATGATTTCTGAAGAGCACTCCCTGAGTTATAAAGAAAAACGCTGCAAATTTCCATTATTTGATTTCATCAAATAATAAACCAAAACACTTATATATTATTCATAAATCATTGGTTTCTCACAACACAAAATCCAATTCCATGAAAAAATTCATTTGAAACATTGAAAACTCTTGTGAACATAAAAGAATATGAGCATGTTTATAATACCACGCTCGATTTTATGCAAAATTTCGTGAGAATTCACAATTGTATTGGAAAAAAATTAAATTTTTTTAAAACATTTTTTTTCGGAAACATATTCATCAAAGTTCAATAAAATTCGGTACAGACCTCAGAGTGAACATTTTTAAACAGTGTCAAATTTCAGTTCGACCGATATTTGTTTGCGGAGATATTGGCAAAAAGTTTCGTGGCCACTATAAATTTTGAGATTATTTCCCTAATATGTCAAAAAGAGCAACCGCTATCTGATTTGAACTTAATTTTTAGTTGTAAAATACCGACACACAATTTAATAAGTGTGGAAAAGAGTAAGATTTTCAAAGGGGTGGAACGACTGTGGAACGTCTCTTCTCATTCAAAATTATTATTTTAAATTATGCTACTCAATTAGCGTTCTGCATGTGGAAATGTTATTCAATTATACAAGAGTATTTTTTGAGATTTCAATATGTTTCACATGAATTCTTTCATGGAATTGGTTTTTGTGTTGTGAAAACCCAATAAGTTATGAATATTATATAAGTTTGATTTAAGATATCAATGGTATTGGGTTATTTAATTGAGAAAATAATCAACCCTTGTATGAAATTTGCAGCGTTTTTTATGATAGCTGTTAGAGGATGATTTAAACATGGGGCAACCCTGTACATCTGATATGTGCAGCATTTCGCCCTGGAATAATGTAAATCATCTCATTAACAGCTATTGTAAGGTTTGTTTGTTGTACCAGCATGATAACTTTATTGTATACTACACTCCGCTAACTTCTACGTACGATCACAGATGAGCAGATAAGCACACCATGTTCTGCTTACATCATGTTTAATTGCATCCGAGAGACGACGGATTTGTTGGTCACGTGATCACAAATCTTATGGATTTTTCAGATTTAATCTGAAGTTAACGAAATTGTCAAATTTAGTATGATTGTATTTTGTGAGATGAATCGCTTTGCTCTATCCAAATACTCCGACGAAAAAGATCTCGCTCCAAATTTGTTTGCCGAGCGGTTGGGATGTGGACTCTGCTCCATCTGGATGTAATTAACGAACGACTCAGGAGCAATCTGAGCAATCTGAGGTGATAAACGTACGCCCCTAAATACGTTTCAGCAACGAACAGAGTGAAATTCACAAAAATCACCGAACGTTGTCAATGTCACAACACATGATGTAAGTAAAACATGGTGTACTCATCTGCTTATGTGTGATCGTAAGTACACATGATGAAGTCACTTTTTTGCACATGAATACACCATGTTTTTGACATCATGGTTACAAGATCTACACCGATGTATATTAGTGTAGTTAGTAAAGACAACATGATGAAACGTTCAAGAAGCACCAAAGAGTGGTCAATAATTTTTTTATTTTGGTATACGTTTTTTCAGTGAAGTACAAGAAATTGATTATTTCATTTAATTCCATTGATATTCAAAAACGCCTCCTGAAAGTTATGTAGAATATTTTGTCTCTCAGTTGCCACAGCTGTCCTTTCCAGTCAATCCGAGTTTAATCGTCTTCTACTATTTAGTTTGTTTCCAGTGTTCCATTTTGTCAGCTAATCTCGAGTGTGTTTGTTCCAATAAAGGATAAACATTTCAGCCAAAAAACCTGTTCTGAAATTTTTACCCCAAACGAAATTTCATATTTTGAAGTGCTGAAAATATTACACAAAGCTTTGAAGTGAATTTATTTCATCCGATTCACGATCATATAAGTAGAACAGTGAATTCAAAACATGTCGAAATGTAGTGAACCATTCGAATCGCTCAGGGTCCCTATTTTTGAAATGGGGATGGGAGAAAATAGGCATTGTCAAGAAAACGCGGTGCGTTTTTGATCGAACGATAGAGAACGTTCATACCATCACATTCAAGAATAGGGTCCCTGGTCAGCTATCGACGTCTTCAACTGAACTTATAATATATCACTTCAATATAAAAGGAATAGTGACTGAGAATTGCGTTAGGCCGACTCGTTGGCGTAAATTAATTTCACTTCCTAATGTAAAGAATTCGGTTGCTTTCTGCTCACTATCCTAAAAGCTGATTTTTTGGCTGGAGCAGAAAAAACATGTTATTATTCACGTGAACAGACTAAGAAAAAGTAATTCCATCGGTGTCTTCAGGAACCAAGATATCAGGAGAATCGGGACTAAAATTCAAAACACAATAAAAGAAATCCCTGTGAAATCAATTGTCACAAGTTCTGAATAATGAAAAACTATCTCTTGTTTTTGTTTGTGTTTTACATCTGATTGGATCAAATGTGTACATGCATAATAGGACTCTAATTATTTGCTCGCGTGGCAAGATATCTGATACATCGTATTTGTAATCATTTCCGGTTGTACAAAATGGTTCACTCATTGTAATGGATGAGAATTCTTCCGGTCAGTCAACCCAAATCTATTCAATTCCTGAAAGTATCATTGCAATACATAGATCAAACAGATATAGTTTTGTCAATCGAATAGAAACTGAATAGATGCATGGCTCTTTGAAAATAATTTATACAACCTGAACTATCTACAAATTGTTTGTATGTTGGTTGAGTGTTCAGAAAGAAATCAATATTTACTAAACCGAAATCGTCAACGATTCCTTTTCAATCTAGTTTCAATTATATCAATCTTTTTCCGAAAAAATTATTTTCCGCTGAAATTCTTACCTTGACTGTTTTCAAATGAAAACTTATGTTATGTGAGGATTGATTGAAATCTAAGGAATACATAATTACACTACATTAATTTCTTCTTAATTTGGTTGGATACTAAATAAATAAATAAATAATAACGCTCCGTTTTCATGATTCAAGAGTGGTTTTAGGTTCGCTTCTTTGAAGAGAACTAGCGTAGCCATTCAGACCGGTGTAAACCATAATAATAACATAAAAATAACATATTGTTATATTAGGACAAATGTCAAATGGATGAACTACCTTCGTTAGTAATTAATTCACATGAATAGTTTCGGACCACACCATTTACTGTATTATCCGAGAACTTTCATGATTGAACATGGAATTAATTTTCATTTGATGTTCAATGACAATCCAAAAGACCCCCAACAGAAATAGTGATAAAATGGATACTCTTGGGATAGAAATCCAATACAATGCCCACCGAAATCGACATGGAATGGAAATTAATGGGATAAAATACTGGACATCTGATTGACATCCATTATACATCCATTGTGTTGACATTGTATCATCCAAAGGTCTTGGGTTCGATCCCGGACTAGGAAAGAAATTTTCTAGATCAGTACTGGTCACCATTCACTGTTGGATCAAAATCAACAGTGATGCGCCTAGAGTGGCGTGAGGACACCGTAACAAAGCTGTCACAAAACACTCTCGATACCTCAAATCGCAAAAGCTGGAAGCTTCTGAGTGGTTTCCTTGAAGAAAACGATAATCGGAAAAATGCAAATATAGTTTCCATTTCACCTAAATTAGAAGAGACAACCCATTCAATGCATATCTCGGAAGTCCATATCTCGACATTTATTATCTTTCCAAGGTATTGTATGTGAATTTGTGGCTCAAGACCACGTAGGCAGGTACAGTTTCCTGGTTTTAATAGGGAGCATAGATTATGCTACATTTCGCTGGCAGCAGCCATCAGTGCAAATTGAATTATAATTGACGACAGTGCCTCCCCTCACCGTGATTGATGAAGGGCTAGAATTTCATGCCATCGATAGTATGACTGGCCAGCTCGCTCTCCTGTCATGAATTGCATCAAGCGTATCTGGGCAGAGATGTCTAGGTTGCTTTCCTCTCTAATGCAACCGATTAGCTATCTGAAGCAGCTTGCTCCCTTGTCCCAAAATTTCATGAGTAGTCGCATCGATCGCATGCCTCGAAGAGCAAAATGCTTGAGGCGTGCTCATTGTGGAAACAACCAAATACCTACTTCATCAAAGCTAAAAAAATTTTCTCGATTCCAATATTTTGGTTGTATTCATTTCAATTATATTATTTTTTCAGATGAAACTCTCCATTCCTAAATTTTTCCTGAAAAAAAAAAGAATATTGACCAAACATGTCTTAAATGAATTTATGGAAAGTCAGTGATCCCTATCAATTGTTTTGAATTCAGTTAATTTCAAATGATATTAATGAATTACCTTTCAGGATCAGACTATAGTAGTAGTAACGGGAGCCAAAGTAGATCTATGCGATGGCAAGGATCAGGAATACCAGTGTTGAGACCACGGGGATACTGGGGCTCTTGTACCGATAAATCCAGGTAAGTCTACATGAATACTGGCAGACATTCTCGATTCTAGACCTCAACTAGGTGCTGCTGAGTAACAGGATTATATCAACATGATCCTTACCTATAATTTGTTTCTGGTTTACCTAATATTCGTCTTCGAGAATGATATATCACCCATCACCTGAATAGTTCAATCTAAGACTTGCTCAAATTCCATATAGTGCTATGAATTTTACTCAAACCTGTGCCTTACATTCAGGAGTATTTCGGAAGTAATTTGGCTACTTTCGTCAACAATGAACTGGCGCTCTTCTTTCAGAGAGGCGCGCGCATTCTGTGGCATATATTATCGATTTTAAGTGGCCCCACAAAAAAAAGTCTGAAGGTATCTGGATATCTGACTGACCATAGGTTCCCTTCAACCAATCCTTTGGTTAGGAAGTTCATTTCTAAAAATTGACTTACAGCAGCGGCATTATGTGTCGAAGCTCTATCTCCGACGCCTTTCTTGAAGAATTACCTCATCGGATTGACGACGAATGTAGTTGAATTACACCGAAATGCTTCAGAATGTGATGCGGAAGTTTGAGCAAAATTTATCACATTTATTAGATCAACCTATTCAAGGCACTCTCTTTCTGAACGAATTCTCCCTTCAAGCTTTCTCTCGTTGAAATTGGTTATCATCTTATGGTCCAGATAATGATTAATGTTTCATTCTTGAATGGTATGGTAGTAATAAAAACACACTATCGAGTAGTCTATGAATCGAAAAATGAAAATGAAAATATGTACTTTTTAGCTGGCCTGATGATGGCTTAGGATAAAACCGAAATCAATCTCAAAAAAAAAACATATATAAACTTAGGTTTTTGTTACTACCATACCATTAATAATCAAACATTCTATGGAAGCTTTCACCCCCAAAAATTCATCGAATATCACACAACAGATGAACAAATTTCAAAAAGAATATATAAACATATGGAGAACATCTCGAAAGCTGCTGAGTAAAAATGAAATTGAATTTGCGATTAATATACAACTATACATGGAATATAAAGAGTCCTTTTGTGCGAGGGAGATTCGGGTTTTTGGGGAATCGGAGATTCGCCCTATTGGCCGAGAGATTCACCCTATTCGCTAACGACTATCACGTGATAGTCGTCGGCCAATAGGGAAGAATCTCCGATTACCCAAATACCCGAAACTCCTTCGCACAAAAGGAAGCTTAAGGATGTTCAAATCAGTTGAGTTATTTTCAGTGATCACGTCAACGTTCTTAAAGTTACCTTTTGTGAGAGGGAGATTCGGGTATTTGGGTAATAGGAGATTCTTTCCTATTGGCCATGGACGATCACGTGACCGTCGTCGACCAATAGGGTGAATTTCCCGGCCAATAGGGTGAGTCTCCGATTCCCCAAATACCCGAATCTCCCTCGCACAAAAGGTCCCTTAACGGTCGTGCGATCATAGATGCATAGAAGATATTCTATGCATCTGGGTGCGATTTGTCCATTTTTGATTGATAGATGACGCAATAATTTTCAGTATTGTAAACTACTTTTCATAATACTCAAATGCTTTTGTATGAAAGATTTGAGAACTATTGTGGAGAGAATTGTTGATGCTTTTAATAGATATCTCACTCCACATCCATGAGGGTAGAGTAAGATTTCTCTTAACATTCTTCGCAATTCCCTCCACAATTTCACAATTCCGTTTTATGCATATTGAGAACTTAGATTATATTTTAGAAATTTATCTGATAAAAATAAGTTAGTGTCATCAGTACTATTCAGTGAGCAAAGGGAACAGAAAAAAATGCTTTCTGTTAGAAATCTTAATCTAGCCCCATGGTCATTCTAATATTTTGTGGTGATAATAACCCCCGCTTGGAATTGAAAGTATCGGTGTTGAATATTCCGGAAAAAACTATCCTCCTCCAATAAATATAGACTCTTCCACGCATTTTTCAAAAATGTTGACGAAGTTCCTGAAAATGTCTCTGTTTCGATTTCATCTGAATTCCACGGATATGGAATAGACCTTAGCCATTTCCCCCACATGTTTTCACGCAAACTATTCGGATTGAATCATTCTAAGTAACTTTCGGATATAAATTTAACAGTGCCAAAATGTCGAATAAAATTTTGAAGCGACCCACCTCCAACATAATATCGGCCATTAAGTTCAATTTACAATTTTACGATACTTATCCGCTTACGAAATAACAACTTGTATATGTGAAAATATAGCTAATGTATTACATTACGTAGCCTGAGGTCCAATAGGGCGGCTTTTTTACCACAAATATTATTCTTTTTTTTCCAGCGAGGAAAATTTTGATGAATAGATATAATCAATTATTTCTAGAGTAGTAACAAAATCTGATTACAAAAATGAAATAAGGATATAGCTCACAACATTTTCAGTTCAATGTTGATTTGCACTATTGTCCATCCTTGAAAGAGAATATTTCTGCATTATGATCAATAAGTATAATATAACAGGTTGCTATTTCTGTTTGCGTATACTTGATAGCAATATTTTCTATACAAGTTGAATAAAACACATGTGTGTTGATTTATAATTTTTAATTGAATCATAATGCGTTTCACCACACTGCAGCTTCTTCAGATTATGTGAGACAAAATGGTTTCAAACTGTATTCAAGAGAAACAATACAAAATGTACAGGTAGTATCATATAGATAGTATATATTTCCATGCATTGAATTCAGCTTCAGGGCGTTATTTCCTCTGTGTAAAAAAAACTTTGAAATGCTCATCAAAATTGTATTTTTCATTATCAAGTGTTCGGCATACGTGGAATAAGAAGTTATTATCGAAAAAAAATCTCTGATTTTCTTTGATTCTAGTAATGGAAGGTAGACCTGTTTTTCCAATATAAGTTTTTGGCCAGGTATCTCAAAATAGTTGGTAAACAACTGATAACTTATTGTCAGTTTTTTTATGTAGAAATCTTACCTAAGGCTTATTGGTTATGAAGGACTCATTAATTTCACTCTTATATTTATAAATTTCTACATTTGTTGTTGGTTACTACCAATGAAAATGAATAAATTGAAGGTGTTTCTTGAGCTTACATGTTGTGGTTCACCCGAGAAATAGCACTTCTGTATTGTTTCCCAGTTTAAAACCAATTCATTTTATAGCATCTGAAGGAGCTGCTATGAAGCGAAACTCGCTGTTTTAATTCAAAATGACTAGAAATCAAATAAATGTGTTTCATTCAACTAATGTATTCAACTCAATCAATCAATAGATCACTTCGGTCCAGGTTGCCAACCCACAATTTTCTTCACAAATTTACTATCACTGGGGAACAGGAATTTCAGGACAAATTCGTCATGATTAGGTTCGCGTTATTTATAAATATCCGTAAAAGATACCTTGGCTTCTCAAACAAGATAATTCCTTCCAAATATAGGTTTTTGTTAGGATGAAATTTGAGTTGGGATTTCTGATTTCATGTTAAAAGTATCAAGTTTATAAAATATATGTTCCGCAAATCAACTTGGTTATTTCGGTTGCCGGTTTTCCGTTCTGTTAACAAGAAATATTAGGTTGGTTCCTGAAAAAAGGTTAATTACGGAATTTGATTCATGAAAAAGCAATCTTTCTATCACCAGAACATAGACATATTAAGTCTATGTACCAGAACAACAGTCAATGTTTCATAGTAACATATCCATAGCATAGAACAATCTTTATTTACATTATGATCTATAAACCATACCCAGTAATTTTTTCATTGTTGATTGTTGTCTCTTCTATGTTCTATGGATCATAAGGTAAATAAAGATTGTTCTATGCTATGGATATGTTACCATAGAACATTGACTGTCATTCTGGTGACAGAAAGAACGTTTTTTCATCAATCAAATTTCGTAATTAAACTTTTTTGCAGGAACCAACCGAATATTTCATATTTACGGAATGGAAAACCGGCAACCGAAATAACCAAGTTGATTTGCGGAACATATCCCATATAAATCAGAGATGATCTTAACAAAACCCTATATTTGGAAGGAATTATCATGTTTGAGGAGCCAAGGCATCTTTTACGTATATTTATTAACAACGTGAACCCTATCATGTCGAATTTGTCCTGAAATTCCCGTTCCCCAGTGATAGTAAATTTGTGAAGAAAATTGTAGGTTGGCAACTTGGGCCGAAGTCGTCTATTGAGTGTTGAATTATTTCTAAAAAATTATGAAATTAAGCTAATGGTAGACATCTATCACCTTCTTCATTTCATCATGTTTACAATTTGGAGATGTATATGAAATTTTATTCTCGAGATATACCGATTTGATTTAAAAGGTAATTTTTGGGTCATATTTGATTCGATTCGGTGTTGAAATTGTCTCTAGTCTTTTCAGTTTTCCTGATTTCATTTCATTTCGTTCTTTGTTTTTTTTTATATGAACGTGGTGGAGCTCTTAATGAGATTAAACACACTGACTCCACGACAGTGCTTCTCTAGAACTTTTTAATGCAGTACAACCGTGTTTATCAGTTCTCTAAAATTTTACTATTTCCATTATTGCAAATTAGTTTCGAAAAAACACTCATATACATACAAGCACCAGTTTTTTCGCCATTTTGTATCCTTCACAAATATTTGCAATTGGTGATTATGGTGAGGACCTATGAACGATTTTGAAATTTTTGCATTATTATGCGTCTTGAATTTGTGTTCAAAACAAACTTCTTGTAGTTATTCAAAATGGCCTAGGAAGATTTTGGTAATTAATACAAACATTCGCGTCAAAGCTGGTACAAACCAGGTAACAAATTGAGCAGTTCTCTTACTTCTTCTCTAGTTGTTACTGAAATAGAATTAAAATGGCGTGTTCCAATCTATTGGAAAAACGTAAATCAGAAGTATCCGCAATTATACGTAACCTAAAAACAGATTTAATCTGAACTACCTATTCTTGTACGAGGCGTTTCAAATTGAAAAGGTCGCTTTATGACCCCATTTAACGATGACTAAATTCACCCTTAACGCCCACTAATAAAATGCAAAATAAAATAGGCCAATCGCTGAAAGAAAATGCGGTTAATATAGGTTATCTCTCATCTAGTTTCTTCAGAAAAGACGCACAACAAAGACGTGTTCTGGAGTTCCCGTTGAGTCCTAAAGAACTTGCGCCATTTTGTTTGTATCAGGTAACCATGGCGATGTCGGCCACATAAATAAACAGTGCAGTGTTTCCTTTCAGTAGTGATATGTGAGGTTTTAATGAACGCATCGGAAGTCGGGAGTTGGAGTGATGTGGTATGAAAACGAATGAAAATTTTCGCGCATTATATTTTTTTTTCGGTTGGTTGAACACACAGGTATTTTGCTCCCAAATTTAGGTCTGAAACGTTTGATTTTCTATATACTACGATAAATCCCGGTTTGAAAATATAGGTAACTAAACTGAAATGTGAAATATTGCAGATGAAATATGAATCTTTGTGACAGTGGAAGATGACGGTCATTTCTTATATATTTCAGTTTTTAAATGAAATGCATCGAAAAAAATCAAGGTACTAACGTGGCATTGAGTGCTTTCATTTGATTATTTAGTGATATTTGAGTATTTGTGGAAATAACTTGATTCCTCTTCATGACACTCAATGCTAGTCCACAGACAATCAATTTGTTGTTTGAACCTGTCAATAATTCTTCAAGTTGATCCTTATGTCCAGTCTGGATAAAGAAGATAACAAACTCTCGTTCCAATTCGTTGCCAAAGCTGTTACCTATTCACGCATTGACCCTGCTGAATGCCATTCGACCTCCTGATGGAAAGATTCCGAAATTCTGCTCATTTGAAGCTTCAAAGTATTTTCTTTCGATCAACAATGAATTTCCATCCCATTTAGTCCCTATTTTTGGCAGCATTTTTGAGTTACTCCGGGGAAACTAAAAAATCGAAGAAACAAGATCGAAATTTGCCATATTTTCAATAATAGTGACTGCAAGGTCTGTGCCAAACTATTTTGCAGGCTCATGGATAGTTTTCGAAACAATGAAATGTTTTAACGAAAATCTAGAAAATTCACGAAAAACAATTCATTGAAAATCTTCGTACAATCTCCACGAAGTTCTTCTTATATTGATGTGTGGAGTATTCTATAACTTACAGTAAGGTCAAGCCCTGATTGCATCACTCCTTCTAGAGATAACTAATTTCAAAAGTTTAAATAGTCACGAAACTGAATATATTTTTTTTTATCTCTTCGGAAAATTTGGGGCCAATTCGAGTATTGGAGCACTTGTGTTAAATTTTGGCTTTAAGGCCTGTGTCTAATTTCATTGAAATCTGATGAATAGGTATTCACAAAAAAAAGTTTCTCAAATAAATCGACCTTTTTTTTATTTTTAACTGATACCATCCCCTCGAAATTCAGCATATTATTGCGAAAAAGTATTCCATAACTAGTTAAAAATTTCAATCGGAGTACTTCTTGAGATATTGGGAAAATAATCTCGAAATTTTCAATTAAACAATGAGATTTTAATTTTTTTCTTCAATATCTCCTGAAATTTAGATCGGGTTGAATCTCAATTTGCCATACGATTTATGAATATTAACTTCAAGGTTTGTGCAGAGTTATGTCTTCAAAAAAACGTACTTTTCAATAAAAATCAGGAGTATTTTCAGAAAATCAGTTAATTTAATTTTCTAACGAGTGGGTCCTCATGAAATACTGCACAAAATTGAGGATTGGTATTCTCCAACTAATTTCGAAGTTCATATAAGATACCATCCATACAGGTATTGAAGGACTTAGCTCAAAATTTATGTGGGCATAACTCTAAAACCCTTGGCCTGATTCCACCTGTTAAAAAGATCTTTGAACTCAAAATCGTAATGAGGTTGTACTGTTAATGAGGATAGAAATAAAATACTTGGAACTTTCAGGGCTTTTTTCCAAACCTAAATGCACCAGTTGATCGAAATCTACCTGATGTTTTCGAAATTGAAATATTTCGAAGTGTTTCAATACAATACTCGAAAAATACTGATCCGATCGAATGTAAGCTAAATTAAAAGTTGGAAAGTATATGCAAAAAAAGTAATGCCAAATTTATCTAATATTTCGCTGGCATTGTTATGCAAGCCTTCATTTTACATGAAAATATTTAATTCATTCATAAATGCGACCTTCGCAATTGAGCCCCATAGTTGTTTCTCTCGGAATTAACTCTTATAAGATTGAATAGATAGAGGTCGATAACGTAGCTGTAGAACTTTTGTTAGGATGGAACTAATTAACTTTGAAACGCTTCATTCCGCATTATACTCAAATAATAAAACATGCTGAAACCGCACACCTAAGATTTATTCTACTCGCCTCAGTTCTCGCATTCTAGCAGATAATATAGGTTCAATTTTCGACATTTGAAAGGGTCAGAGTTCCAAGTGTTTTACAGTTATACAGGCTGATAGCCTCCCTTTTTACGATACCTAATTGAAATTTCATTTTTGAACCACAGGCCTACTAACAGAATGCCCATTTTTCCATAACCGTTCTTTGAAATGTCATGACAGGATTAAATGAAAAAAAAACTAGAAAAGTCCTGTCGTGAAGTCAGCAGCTCTTGGTTCAGTTTTGGTGATATCCTTTGAACATGCGCGCAAAAGATGCTGACTTCACGCCAGTACTTTCTAGGTTTTTTCGATAAAGTACTGAATTTCAATTCGATCGAATCTGTATTTTTGGAAATATTTTGAAAATAAAAGGTAGAATGGGTATAATATCTACGGAATCATTGGGTACGGTCGAGCGTGAACACAATAACTTCCGAAAGAAGCAACTTAGAAACTCGATATTAGTAGAGAAGGTTTGGACCTTAATTACGAAGGCCGAATTCGTGAATAGGTAAAATCCACCCAATGATTCCGTAGATATACCCAATCAAAATTTTATTTTTACAATATTTCAAAAAATACAGATCAAATCGAATTGACATCCAGTACTTCATCGAAAAATAACAGTTCGAAGTTTCATACAGAATTTAATGAGGATGATATGATAAGAAAATCATAGAAATTTTTTTTTTCAAATTGTTCTAATGACACGATTATCACGAAATTTCGCATAAAGTTGTCTTTCAGCATCTCAAAACTAGCCTTGAAGTTTTATCAGGACTGAATCAGTATTTCTCGAGTTATACCGAAAGAATCAACGATATCGAGAAGAAAACCTCGAAATTTGACATATTTTTTACCGATATCTCCAAAACTTATGATAGTATCGAACTAAAATTTGGTACACTGCTGTGAAATATGAAGCTTGAACTGTGAGTGGATTTTTTTTTTTGATATGATGAATGTTTTCCGAAAAAAAAAATTTTTTGGAAAAAAATTTCGAAAACACTTTTTTTTTGAATTTACTGACAATATGATCCTGATGAAATTTGGCTCAAAGTTGCGCGTTGTTATACTCCACCTAACTGCCAAGTTTGAATCCAATCGCTCAAGTAGTTTCCGAAATAAAAAATAAATAACTTCAAAACTTCAAGTGCCTATAACTCCGAAACTATTCGACCGATTTGGCCCATTAACGAACTTAACCGCGGCATTCTGATGCGCAACCTATCCTGAAAGTTTCAAGCTGCTAGCTTGCTTCTGTCGACAGTTATTGTGTTTACGGCCGGCCGACAGAATCGATTTTGACACCGGATTCGTCATCAGTGAGTCCAACCTAGTCGATTGAGACCATTTTCGACTCAATCATCCAAAATTACAGACATTTGGACAAAACGATAGCACACTGTTCCCCTAGAACATGCGCGCAAAAACATGAATTTGACATTTATTTTCCAGATATCTCCAGAAATAATAATCAGATCGAACTGCAATTCGGTACACAACTGTGAAATATGAAGTTCAAGGCTTGAGCAGAACTTTTTCTCGAATATGATAACAGTTTCCGAAAAATAAATCTTTCGACCAAAATTTTGGAAAAAATTTTCCTTAATTTACTGACTGTACGATCTCAATGAAATTCCACAAAGTTGCGCGTCGTTATACTCCAACTAACTACCAAGTTCAAATCTAATCGTTTCAGTAGGCCCCGAGTTATCACGGAACTAACCTCAAACTTTCAGAGGGATCTATCTCCAAAACCTTCTCTCATTAATGAAATTAACCGTCGCATTTTAAAATTCAACCTACCCATGAAGTGTCGAGTGAGTTGGATTCTCCGACTGCCCGTAATCGTACATACGGCCGGCCGTCCGGACAGAATCGATTTTGGCACCGGATTCGTCATCAGTGAGTCTAACCTAGTCGCCATTTTCGGCTCAAAATTCGAAAGTTACATACCTTTGGACAAAACGATGGCACGCGTAAAAAGATCAATAATGTTTTCTGTCTCTGTAGAACTCATGGTATTTCTAATAGGAAAATAATTTCTTATATAAACAAAAACAGTAAAAATGGTAATAATTGGAATTTCCCGATGTGGCCCAAAACTTCAAATGACTAAAACTCGGACGGCATTCAGCCGAATAAAGGGCTTATTCGAATTAACGAACTTAATCGTCTCAATTCGAAGGGCAACCTTCTCTGAGAGTTTGAACTCGTTAGGGTTCTCCATTTTAACGTAATCGTGCCTACGGCCAGCCGAGCTGTGGGACAGAATCGTGTTGGACACCGGACTCATCATCAGTGTGTGCAGCCTAGTCGTTTGAGATTCATTTCGCCTCATCAAAATTCGAAATTCACACACATTTGAGCATACGCCGTTGCCCAGAATATACGCGAAAAAAAGTTGATTTCTTTTTCCAACTTACTGACTACCTGAATTTCATTGTTTTTATAAAAAAATCAGTTAGCAGTATGTGGGTCCTTATCAATGCATGGTTTTTATTACACTATTAAGTTGCAAATATCAGTGTTGCTAATTACTGCAGTCGTGCCTAAACTCACTTTAATGAAGGTAAAATAACGGTATTGCAATATTCGAATATTCATACTTAATGTTTGTTTTCCATTATGAAGAACTATCAGCAACAAGGCGAACGAATTTGTATCAACGCATCGATCGATTGTATTTTCTTGAAAATTTAATAAAGTCGTGAGAGTCTACTGCTGGCTGAAATTGTATTTAATTTCAAACTCGAAAAACTTCAACAATAAATATTAGAATGTTGGTCTAGTGAAAGTACATTATGTTGAATAGCCACCTGCCTCAAATTGAACTCAAAATATAATAGAGCACTAAATTATATTGTCGACTCATCGAGTTGAACAATTTCATTTAAACGAAAAAGACTCATCCAAACAAATTACTTGCATACTTGGGTAGTCTCTTTGACCCAGTTTTGCTCCAATTCCAAACAACGAATACCCTTTGGGAATGAAAATTAATCAAGAAATGATATTCCCACAAAAACTACGGATTTCAGTTTCGCAGTTTATCCAATTTAAAAAAAAAATGTGGCTCATTCATTTTCTCATTTGAAACATATCTTGTACTCTGTTATCTATTGAAATCCTATTTCTCCTTCAGTGAAATAGAATGTGGCTGAATGACTTCTTGGATAACTTATTTAAATAAGTAACTCATCTAGTATATCAAGTTTATGAATCATTACTCAATTAACACACAAGGTGAGTCAAAAATTGAGGAAAATTTTTTTTTAAAGACAAATGCATTACCTCCCAACAAATAAAAAAAAATTAGAATTGGCCTACCATTTTTTTTTAAGAAGATAGGTCAAATAGGTGCGTCAGTTTTTTTGGAACTGAGTGTAGATCCTTCTTAAATGTATTTGTAATAGGTCTGATTATGAAAGTGTGTGATAGCAAACATATTATATATATATAAACTTATTTTCTTCAAAAGTGTATTCGTGTCACGGTCGTTTATATCTACTGTCGTTTTTCTAAGGGTCTCGACCTGGTGTGATAAAGAAAACTCTTTTTTCTCTTGCCAAGCTTTCGGAATATTTTATTCCATCCTCAGGGCTGCTAACAAAGGTTTTATACAGTTATTAGATCGATACATTTAAATAAAGACAACACACTTTTTATGAGATTGATATGAAAAATGCATGCAATGGTGACAAGAATAGAATTATAAATCAGACTGGTTAAAAAATCATACAACCGAGTCCAAAGAAAAATTTGTTTTGACAAAACAATATTTCAAATGTCAAATGGATGATGAAAATTGATACGCAATTATACACGACATAGGAGACGATCTGAATGTTAACGAATTTAAATTTCAAAATACCAAAACATCGTAGAAGTTGTAAAAATCTCAAATTCTGTGAGTCTGTGTTGTCTTTATTTAAATGTATCGATCTAATAACTGTATAAAACCTTTGTTAGCAGCCCTGAGGATGGAATAAAATATTCCGAAAGCTTGGCAAGAGAAAAAAGAGTTTTCTTTATCACACCAGGTCGAGACCCTTAGAAAAACGACAGTAGATATAAACTTATATCGGAATGGATCATTGAAAATTTAATATTTCTTATTATTTGTCAAAGAACCATCAATTTGATTAATAGCCATATGCACTCAATCGAGAACTTCAGATCAATAAAAACTTAATTCTTACAAGGAGACAATTTTGATTTTACATAATGCGTAAATCTAGAAATCAATGTGAGAGTTTTCCACCGAACACCCGAATGATTCTGCAACTATATTTCGATTTTATTCAATGGCTTTGAACTCACAGAAACACCTACTCACTGACCAAGAAATCATCCTTTTCCTATCGAAATTCAATTAGACATTATTGTTTCGTTGTTAGAATTTCAAAAGGTTACGTCAGCACTTTGATTGAGAGGAATCGGCCAAACTTCGCGGAATAGGTCGAAGGAAGGTTAAATACTGACACATAGGGTCAGACAGAGGTCAGCTTCCAAGAATCGATCCTTTATGTGGTCAGGAAGAGTGAAATAGGGGTAGTCACCCTATGCTACTTGCATATTCAAATTGAACTAGTTTGTATCAATTGTTATTCTCATTCTTTAAGGCCAGGAATTTCCAATTATCACTTATGCACCAGAGTTTTAGGGAACAAGAGCATCATCAAATCAGTCAAATTTCTGCAATTTTCGATTTTTTGCTGGAAATGGTGAAGAATCCTTGATCTCGGTGAAACTCAATTCTTTCTGAACGGCCGTATGTCGTCTTCCTTTCGAAGGAAAAGACCCATACCGGGTGTATCTGAAATCACGTTCACTTCCCCAAATATCTTTTTGGACATACCGTTGAATGTTTTCCATCAAATGAGGTTAATAATATGTATCTATGACAGAGTGATAAAAAAACAAAGTAATTTCTCAATTATTTTCTCAATATTTTGTTCATTGATGATTTCAGTTCGATTGTAATTCTCGATACCTATATTGATTTTTGCCATTATTACAAGTTATAAAAATTCAATTCCACTCAAAAGTGACTACCTAGACAAATGTTACAGGTATTTTGTTCCATTATGAAGGATTAGCTTATTATACTGCGTCTAGGTTTATGAGTTTCTAGATAGAGAAAATAATGAAAGTAATTTTCAAATCTTGAAGCAATATTATAAATGAGATTTCTTTCACATTTCGATAAAGCATTCCATTTCTGACCTGGTTTAACAAACATATAATTCAGAAACTACTGAAGTTATTTCTGTATTCAGTTTCATGATCAGAGAATATGAGTGATGAATTTTATACTTTGTTCAACGGCAAAATTTGACATATCTAGAATTACAATCGAACCTATATTAAACAAATAAAACATTTTTGATATTTTTGCGCGCATGTTCTAGGGGAACAGCATGCTATCATTTTGTCCAAATGTCTGTAATTTTGGATGATTGAGCCGAAAATGGTCTCATTCGACTAGGTTGGACTCACTGATGACGAATCCGGTGTCAAAATCGATTCTGTCCGGCCGGCCGGCCGTAGACACGATAACTGTCGACAGAAGCAAGCTAGCAACTTGAAACTTTCAGGATAAGTTGCGCATCAAAATGCCGCGGTTAAGTTCATTAATGGGCAAAATCAGTCGAACAGTTTCGGAGTTATAGGCACTTGAAATTTTGAAGTTATTTATTTTTTATTTCGGAAACTACCCGAGCGAATCGATTCAAACTTGGCAGTTAGGTGAAGTACAACAACGCGCAACTTTGACCCAAATTTCGTCAGGATCATATTGTCAGCAATTTTAAAAAAAAAATTTTTTCGAAATTTTTTTTTCGAAAACCATTCATCATATCCTAAAAAATTATACTCACACTTTGACCTTCCGATTTCACAGCAGTGTATCAAATTTCAGTTCAATACGATCATAAGTTTTGGAGATATCGGGAAAAAATATGTCAAATTTCGAGGTTTTCTTCTCGATATCGTTGATTTTTTCGGTATAACTCAAGAAATACTGATTCAGTCCTGATTAAACTTCACAGCTAGTTTTAAGATGCTAAAAGACAACTTTATGCGAAATTTCGTGATAATGGTGTTATTAGAACAATTTGAAAAAAAAAATTTCTATGATTTTCTCATCATATTATCCTCATTAAATTCTGTATGAAACTTCGAACTGTTATTTTTCGATGAAGTACTGGATTTAAATTCGATCTGATCTTTATTTTTGGAAATATTGGAAAAATAAAATTTTGATTGGGTATATCTACGGAATCATTGGGTGGATTTTACCCATTCACGAATTCGGCCTTCGTAACTAAGGTCCAAACCTTCTCTACAAATATCGAGTTTCTAAGTTGCTTCTTTCGGAAGTTATTATGTTTACGCAGTCGGCCGTTAGGCCGACCGTAAACACAATAACTTCGGGAAGAAACGACTTAGAAACTCGATATTTGTAGAGTAGGTTTGGGGCTTAATTACGAAGGTCGAATTCGTGAATGGGTAACATTCGCCCAATGATTCCGTAGATATACCCATTCAAAATTTTATTTTTCCAATATGTCCAAAAATACAGATATGATCGAATTGAAATCCAGTAATTCATCAGAAAAAAAAATCGAAAAGCACTGCCGTGAAGGCAGCAGCTTTTGCGTGCACGTTCAAATTCGTTGCTGAAGCGGTCATCTACATTGAACATGCGCGCAAAAGTTGCTGCCTTCACGGCAGTGCTTTTCGAAACTTTTTCTGCTTGATTTTGGTGATGGTATTCTACTCTAAATTCAACGTAGAATTCGATTATGCAAAATTATATATCTGTTCTTATGATAGGAATAGCATGTAACTTCAGTTTTCGGTTAAACCGGAATTCAAACAATACTTACTCCAGTCTACGGAAAATAATCTGTACAGAGTGTTTTTTTAGCCTGAATTTCTCAGTAGAGTTCGTTGATGGACCAAGTCCTCTCAAAAGTTGGGTTGATAGGATCATTTTAAATATGGTTTTCCCAATATCTCGAAACCATCAGCTGTGAGGCCCACCGCAACCGCAATAACTTCCTAATGAAAAGACTTGAAGACCCGATAATACGCTTGGAAATTATGCGGTTTTTCATGAATTTTATTTGCTAGAAATATCCATCATATTTCACGAAATTTGGTGTAGAACTTGAAGTTGATATTTGACGAAAGTGAGCGAAATTTCAGTTAGATCCGATATTTATTTCCGGAAATATTGTAAAAAACAACAGGTAAAATTTCACTATTTCCTCAGTATTGTTTTTATTCCCTCAATTACTCAAGAAATACTGCTTTGGCAATGAAATGGAACAAGCCAACGAAGGAAAATAACAAATCCTCGAACCTCACGTCAATGCTTTCAGAATTTTTATTCTTTAATGAGTATATAATTTTCGTCACTTCGTCTTCTCCGAAATATACCGAAATTTCATGCTAGTAATGAATCCAACAGAGAATTCAGAGACGTTTTCTGACCAAAATATGCAAATAAGAGATATTGTCAGTAGTAATCTCCCTAGGACATTCATATTAGACTAGATAATTTTATCGTGCTTGAGGAATTTGTCATAAAATTATAAGGCATTTGGCAATGTTTGAGTGCTACTCGGAGGAAAATTTTTTGGCACTTGACGAGCTCAATTTTTTTGTTATAGTGATTGATAATAGACGACTTCGGCCCAAGTTGCCAACCCACAATTTTCTTCACTAATTTACTATCACTGGGAAACGGGAATTTCTGCACAAATTCATAACGTTCGCGTTATTTATAAATATCCGTAAAAGATGCCTCGGCTCCTCAAACAAGATAATTCCTTCCAAATATAGGTTTTTTGTTAGGCTGAAATTTGAGTTGGGATTCCTGATTTCATGTTAATAGTGTCACATTTATAAAGGATATGTTCCGCGAATCAACTTGGTTATTTTGGTTGCTGGTTTTCCGTTCTGTAAATATGAAATATTCGGTTGGTTCCTGAAAAAAAAGGTAATTACGGAATTTGATTGATGAAAAAGCAAACTTTCTGTCACCAGAATATAGACATATTAAGTATATGCACCAGAACGACAATCGAAATTTTATGGTAACATATCCATAGCATAGAACAATCTTTATTTACCTTATAATCCATAGACCATACCTAGTAATTTTTCCATTGTTGATTGTTGTCTCTTCTATGTGCTATGGATCATAAAGTAAATAAAGATTGTTCTATACTATGGATATGTTACCATAGAAAATTGACTGTCGTTCTGGTGATAGAAAGAAGGTCTTTTTAATCAATTAAATTCCATAATTAACCTTTTTTCAGGAACCAACCGAATATTCCATATTTACGGAATGGAAAACTGGCAACCTAAATAACCAAGTTGATTTGCGGAACATGTCCTGTACAAATTTGACGCCACTAACATGAAATCAGGAATCCCAACTTAAATTTCAGCCAATCAGAGAAAATTTTAACAATACCCAATATTTGGAAGGAATTATCTTAACTGAGAAGCCGAGGCATCTTTTACGGATATTTATACTTAACGCGAACCTTATCATGTCGAATTTGTCCTGAAATTCCCGTTCCCCAGTGATAGTAAATTAGTGAAGAAAATTGTGGGTTGGCAACTTGTGCCGAAGTGATCTATTGCACTGAATGCAATGACTGTAATGACTAATTGATTGGTTGTTGGAAATGTCATAAACCATCTAAATAATGAAACCCTGTTCTCTGAAACAAGCACACTCCGAGGCGAACATATACCCCAAAACCAAGAACATGTATGACAACTGCGTCATAAATTAGTATGTGATGTGTCATTTCCAAGTATCCTCACCTTTACTGTGGATTTTCTCAGAATACAGAAGAGTAGTTCGTGGAAAAACTCTGTTCAACTAATCGAAGTTTCGGGAATATATTTTCAATTCTTCAGAGTTAAAGCTGAAATTATGTTTTCTACATGGCAGATTTGAAAAACAGCAACTAAACAAATTCAGTCGGAGGCAAGGAGGCAAACTCAAATCTGAAAGAGTTCTTCTCTACTTTCCAGTATTCTGTGGAAATGCGGAGTAAACTTATATCATTAATTATTGATTTTGGAAATGAGAGAAAAAAACAATAATCTAACTGCCAGTTCCACTGTCATGAATTAATAAAATGCTCATTTCGACATTATTCTCATACATCAAAATCTTTGAAGTTTCACTGATGATTCTGTGTCCGTCCAAGCAATCATCTCCGATTTGAAATGTTCTGAACGAAGGGTGAAATGTTTAAGAAGTGAAATAGTGGAAGTGCCGAATAAGTAGTGAACACATTGACGACATGATAAGAAACGATGAAGAATTCAAATATAGAAAACCTTTGGGGACTAAGAGAAGAAACCAATTACAAGTTTTCAAACATTTTCAATCTATGTTCGTGTTTAAAACGAAAATCCCGAATTGGAGATGTCACAAAAGTAAAAACTCCAATTTTACCGACATCGACGTATCCTGAAACAGAGGAAAAGTAAGTTATATATCAAACAAATGACGGTATTTGATGCTGAATATAAAATTTCACTTATTTCGATACAAAAAAAAATTGAAACCGAAATCTGCTGGATTCGGGTGATCAGTATTTCTATCGATCCAAAAACTAGGATATTCATCTTTTTCGATAGTAAAATACTTGTTCTTTGGGTCAGGGTCTTTCATTTCTGACCAAGAGAAAAACGCAGAATTTTTGTTGATAGCAAAATTTATATTTTGATCCGAATTATTTTCTCCGAGGTAGTAAGTATTTTTTATGATTTGAATGAATTGTCATATACTTTATTTCAATCAATAATTATTATTTTCTGAAGAAACTCATACATTTTATAAAAAGAACCTGATGTTTTTTGATAGATTCTCCTAGGTGTGGATGAAATTTCTAGGAACTAGAATCTTCAGAGGTGGTACAAGTTATGTTAAACCAGAATCTTTATCTAGGAATCCTAGTAGCTGAAGTCGAGATAATATTATCTACACTTTCCCAAATTCTAACTCAAATTGAGAACAATCAAGTTCAAATTGATAAAATGATTTAATCAGAATTGGACACATTCAAACTGGTTCAATCGAAACCTGACTAAACAATTCCATATTCGAAATAAAATAAAAAACTTTAAATTAAAGTGAATACGGACAAAATTTATATTCGAAAATGGTATATCTTCGGTTAGAATCGGATGTTACATTTCCTACTAGGTTCATCATTGAAATAGATTTTTCCAGGATGAAGGAAAAAAACTCGGTTGAGTTGTGTTTTCTCAAAAACACACTTTCCTTCATCCTGTGACAAAGTATATCTTCAGTCTTCGTGGTGCTGCAACTAAAAATAAATGTCCTCATAAGTCTCTCCTCATTTGTTTCAGAGCTTCTCATGAAAGTCCTTCATCTATAAGAAGTATCCAAAGGCAATCATCAGGATCAGAATCTTCAGGATATTTCACACCTCCACATGCAGATAGACCAAGCGCAAGTGCCAGTCCCATTCAAAGACCAGAATCTGTCATCAAGGCAGTCACGCCTCTAGAAAGTCCTCAAAGGATAAGTAGCCCAACCAAGGAACCAATTGAGACACAGACAAGTACTGATGAACCTCCTGGGGAGGACATAGTAGAATACATCGAGGTATGTTGAATCGTTCAGGTTCACTGCGTTTTTGGAGATTTTGAAAGAATAGTTGAACTGTTCACAATAAACCATTCCAAAGAACCATTGCTTCAATATAAAAAGCCCGAAAATGTGTTTAAAAGATTGAGTTATTGAGTTTCTTTTTTCTTATATCATCTTATATTTATTTATCTTATATCCAGCTGAGATTTCACACTTCTAGTATGAGTATGACAACTACTCGTGAAAATTCAGCGGATGATATTTCCTCTAAAGCTGTATCCTCTTGTTTTCCTCCAGAACTTCTTTGAGGTGCGGCATTGATAATTCAAAATGTATAAAAAAGACTCTGTTATTTTATTACATTCAAAATCCTTTCGATCTCATACATTTGATTCGTATATCTGATATTTCCGGGGACGAAAATATTCAATTATCAATGAAATGACTGTTTCCCAAGAACTTCGAAATGTCTTGAATTTTGGGGGGAATTCATTGTTGCAACCATTCTTTGAAGGCATTCTTCAGGGATCGACCCTAGGTTCGATTCTAAATATTTGAATGATTCGCCATTGAATTTAGAGTGCGACAAAGTTTGAAATAAACTTTCGTCACTAGTCATATAACGGCCGAGTACGATGGTGTAGCAGAATTTATAGAGGATGGAATTTTGTTTACTTTTAATCCTGACAAGTCTTCTTCTTGCCGATGAAATCAGTCTCGGAACTTTTTTTATTATTTTAATAAACGATTTTTCCAAAAAAGTATTTACCAAGACATGACGAATATTGAATATAATTATTTTTCGCAGTGAAGTAGCATATATTGGGGTATAAGGTTGTTCAGGAATGTTCTCAGCCATTCTCATAATCAGTTTTTTCCTCCAGGTCATCAACAGTATTCCACCAGAACCTCCGTCTGAGAGGATCGAAACAGAAACTATACAAACAACTTCGGAAAATAAACCAACTGAGCAAGATATAAATTTCGGTGAACAAATATATCGTGCAAATGAAAATGGCATCGACGAAGTCGATAGAAAGGCGTCTTATCCAAGCATCAGCGAATTCAACTTGGAAAATACTAGACCCATCGTGGAAAACAGAAGATGGTCAAGGTCAGAAGTAAATTTGGAAAAGAGCCTGCCAATTATTGTCGGCAGAAAGAATATAAACTCAGCCCCGTTAATCAAAGATATATCGAACAACAATATAACGAATGAAGTTGACGAAAAACTTTTGACTGGTCCAACTCACATATGCAATAATACAAATATCAATATAACAATTCCTCTTCCTGGGACATTGATACAGGATGAAGAAATTCCTGCAGAACCAACGCTTGTGAGAAGACTATCTAAAAGGTATGCCAGAAGCAATACATTTTCTGATGATCTAATTCTTGATTTTTCGAAACAACTTCTTAGTCATCTTGAATCTTGTGAATTTTACAGATTTTTTATGAATGACTGTATGGTTTTTCATTGGTTTCGTTCAGTAACATAAGTAATTACTACGATCTTTTTGTGGCACAGAAAACGCCCCGAAGTTATCTGACTGGAAAATCATTTTAAATGTATCAACTTGTACATTATTTCTTCCTTCGAGTCGCCGAAGTTTTGCTAATTAATTCTGTATGAACTTCCTTAGACTTACTCCAAGTAATTTTTGAGTAGACGATTGATTTACTTTTCACCATTTGCAAAGGAGAGTTGCTCTTAACCTAACAACTGAGGAATGGGAAATTAAATGCTATTTCTATACATCTCACGATGTGCAGCCATTTAAAAAAATGCACTCTTCATCATTTCAGTATGTTCAGAATATTATACAGGGTGTTTCACCATAAACTGTTCAAACATATAAAGCCGTATAGATGACATTGGGAAAGTCATTTTTGCCTTATGACATAAAACCTCTTTTCGAAGCATAAGCAAGATTCAGGGTGTTTAATGTCAACTTTGAGCAATATTCTGATAACTTATGTTATGTTATGCGTGACCTTTGAAATAACGGTTTTTTGTCAATTCCTAGTATTTTTTTGGTGGTCTGTTCAATTGTTGTGTAATATTCTGGAAAAAGTATTTCAAAATGGCAGAAAACCTACAGAGTTGGAATTTTCTGTTATCGATTGCCAAATTGGATAGCATTATCTGAATGTACTCAATTCTCTAAGATTTTCTGTGAAAAAATTCTCCCAAATTCAAACCCAACTTTTTTTAAACATCCCTGCAGTGAAAAAAAATTCACCCAAAATTGTTGAAATCTTTTGAAGTTGAACTCACCTACATTCTGAACACTGGTGTGAAAACAGAATGAAAAAACATCCATTTGTTTTCATTTGATAGCCTTCCAGAGATTCCGCTCGGAGTACTCAAATAATTTTTATTTAAGAAACTGATGGTCCACGGAGGCCAAAATTATGCTAATAGGTCCCCAGAGTGACCTGGATAGAAATATGAATTTATCAAGAAAAAAATTATTTTCCAAAAACTTTGGTGGGAATCGAACTCTCTCCGCATTCGAAAAATAGGGTCAAATTCGATGAACTACCGTTGCTTGGTAACGGACGTCATTATAATCAGAATAAATCCAATTTATACGCGACCTTATTGTCCGCTAGTGGAGCGAGTTCCTATCCCATCAAAGTTATTCGGAAAAAAAATTTTTTTTTATGAATTCATATTTCTATCCAGGTCATTCTGGGATCCATTAACACAATCTTGGCCTCCTTAGGGCCACCAGTTTCTTAAATAAAAAAGTACTCCGAGCGGAATCTTCGGAAGGCTATAAAATGAAAACCAATGGATATTTTTTCATTCTGTTTTCACACCAGTGTTCAGAATGGAGGTAAGTTCAACCTCGAAAGATTTCAACAATTTTGGGTGAGACTTTTTTTCACTGTAGACATGTAAAAAAGAGAATGTGGCAATCGAAAACAAAAAATTCCAACTTTGTAGGTTTTCCGCCATTTTGAAATATTTTCTCCAGAATTCTACACAACAATTGAATTGACCACCAAAAAATACTAAGATGTGACCAAAAACCGTTATTTTAAAGGTCACGCATAACTCACCTCAGTTATCAAAATATTGCTCAAAGTTGACATTAAACACCCTGTATCTCGCTTATGCTTCGAAAACGGGGTATATGTCATAAGGCGAAAATGACTTTTCCAATGTCATCTATACGGCTATATATGTTTGACCAGTTTATGATGAAACGCCCTGTATATTAGTCATAGATATTTGACTATTAGTCACAGATGCCATCAGCCTATATTTTTCATCCTCTTGAGATTCTAATGGAAATATGAATATTTGGTGACCCATCACATCAATCGGTCCACCAGTAGATTAACATTGATTCAGGTGTCAATATTATGGTATCCTGACAATACAAGAATCGAAATAATCAATTAAACTTTCAGGTACAGTCAGGTTCCAGTTCCTAAAAAAGCTGTTCCTAAATCCAAAACGGACAGCGCACGCGGAAGTTCCAAATCTAAATCGGATGTCCTACGGGATACTTTGGGACAAATGGGCAGTCCAGAATGGGAGGTGGTGATGACAGGATTGAGGAACTTGGGAAAACTTGCGAAAACTAATGCCGAGGTCATGGAGCCTCACATGCATACGATATGTCTATCGCTTTCTAATCAAATCAGGAATCTAAGATCCCAAGTCGCTAGAGCCGCTTGTCAAGCTTCGAAGGAGATGTTCATATCTTGTGGTCAAAAGGGCTTAGAAGCGGTAAGCAATTAGTTAATTTTTCTTCGAGTAAAATTAACTTGAAAACTGTAGAACTGATATTAGAAATTGAAATTGTGTGGAAAATCATGAGTTGTAAGTTAAGGAGACTAATAAGAAACATTTATTTAATAACATAATCACAAAGACGAATATCTGTCAATAAATCAACAAATATTCCATATTGATCAGAACTGATCATCCAATCAACCAAAACATCTACACCTAAGAAGCGTACCCAAGGAGAATGACTACGCAGCTGTTTCACAGTTATTACTGATCGTCAGGTCAACTTACTTTGGATTGTTACCTTACATTTATTTATTATTAGTCTATGGTTGTAAGGAAATATAGTGAGTGTACTCAAATGAACAGCACTGCAGTGAGTTGAAGCAGCCTGGCGCATTGTCCTAGATCAGAGGCAACAATAGTTGTTAGTTTCAAGGACTAAAATTACTGATGAAATCGGTATTACATAACACAACAGATGTGCAAAGTATACATTCAGGCTGTCTGGAATTAACGTATATTTCGGGTGTTAATTTTAGAGATTAAAATATGAGTGCTGAAATGTAACCGACGGGTGCTAGAGCCTCTTCAACATGGGCTGCAAAATCCCATAATTGTACGATAGCTTGGTCTGAATTTGGCCGATTCAAAGGAAATTTGGTAAGTGGAGATTTTCGGAGAAACTTAAACGTCTGATGTGATAAACAAAACTGACTTAATTTGTGGTGAAGTGGTGGATATGGAGGGTGCATCTGAATAACACCGAAAAAAATTAAGGGGTGCTTCTGTGATGAAAATTGAGATGGATATTTGGTATGAAATTTTTTGAAAAACCTCCCCCCGGAAAAGTTACACCCATCCGAAGATTAACAAAAAAAAATATTCCCCTTTTATATATTCCCTGTATATTAAGCTAAAAAACGAAATTTGTTGACTACAAAGACTATAATAGATTGGTGACTATTATTTGTCAATGAAACTATACATTTTTGAATTTTTTCAACCCTGAAGTATGCTTGAAATGGAAATGGGTTGAAATAGTCAAGTTACAATTTTTTTTGGATGAAAATTTTCCTTTTGAAAAAGCTTAAAAGCCCAATTCATTCACTAACTCCTTTATTTCTACAAGTTTCGATGATCTGCGAAACCACATTGTAGCAGGTTGTGAAACGATAATAAATGCAGCAGGCATATTTAATCGCATACGCATTTCAATGAGGAATGAGTACATGCTTGTTTGAAGCTGAAAGCAGTCATTTTCAACATTTATTGTATTGTCGATATTCGACAGGTTTTTGTTCATTCGCTAATCGCTATTGTTTTATTTGTAAAAAAGTCTAGTTGAATCATAATTAAGTTGGCTGTTGTTCAAATGCTACTAAATATGAGTTATGTTTTTCTCGTAAACACTTGAGTTTTCGAAAAAACTTGTAGAAATATAAAAGTTAGAAAATGAATTGGGCTTTTGAGCCATGTTTTTTTAAAAGAAAAATTTTATCCAAAAAAAAATTGTAAGAAAAAATATCTTAGGGGTTGACTACTTCAACCGTTTCTAAACATAATTCAGGGTTGAAAAAATTCCAAAATGTGTAGTTTTATTGACAAATAATATTCACCAAGTTTCGCGTCTTCATCTTAATATACAGGGAGAAACAATTTTTTTTTGTTAATCTTCGGAGGGGTGTAACTTTTCCGGAGGGAGGTCTTTCAAAAAATTTTATACCAGATACCCACCTTAGTTACACTGGTGGTATTCAGATACACCCTGTATGTTTATTTACTTCTGATTTTCGAATAAGAGATTCTATTCAAATTTCAATCAAAGATAGACTTCTCGAACATTTTTGAGCCAGAAATATACACTCCGATGAAAGTATTAAGGCCAACGCTCACTTATATCGGCAACAGCTCGGACCACGGCAAAACGGAAACTTATTTCCCTACTAATTTGCCGTGTTCCGTAGCTGCCCTATATTCGATTATATAGAAAGAATAAAATTCCGTTGTGCTGTAGTCTGGGCTCTTACCGATAAGTGAGTCTTGACTTCTATGGAGCATGAAGGCCAACGTAATTCAAAATTCTCGAAATATATTTTTTTCAATCCATCGGTAGAGCTAATAACAAAGTTCCAATTCGGTCGAATTATAGGAATTCATAGGTTACACCCTCAAAAATCCGAATAAATATAACTCGGAAACCATTTGGCCAATTTGACCCATCAACCGACGTTTTTCGATTCGCAACCGAAATATCTCAAAATCTGATGCTTGGTTTTAGAGAGTGGGGTGGTATTAAGTGATTTTTGACTCGTTTCTTTCCATGTGTGCTAACAATAGGGTTGTTTATAATAATGCAGCGTATTTCTTCTAGGAGCTCGAGGAACTAGTTGGTCCACTTCTTCATAGGACAGCGGATACTAACAAGTTTCTCCGAGAAGATGCAAATAATGCACTGAACGTTATGACTGAAAAAATACATCCAGCCAAGGTCGTCATGGTTCTGACTACCAAAGGTACCACGCATCAGAACGCCGTCGTTCGAAGTACAACGACGAGATTATTAGAACTGCTGTTCAGGATGCACGGTATAGACAAATTGTTCTCCTTGGGAAAAGATGTGCGGGATAGAGCCATCTTAGCTGGAGCGAATGCTCTTACAGAAGGAAGTTTAGAAACGAGGAAGCATGCGAAGGCTTTACTTAGACATATGATATCGTATCCTAACTTCCAGAAGGCTCTTCTGGAAGCAGTGCCTCCGCACACTATAAGGCACATCGCGAAGACTCTGAATTCGTTGAAGAGTTCCCAGTGAATGAACTGGTCATAATACAATTTCGTTCTACCAAAGTTGGTGCTAATTTATTATAAATTTTGAATGAAACGAGTTAATTGATTTTCTAGTCAGCATTCATATTTTGTATCTGTTATAGATGTTAATGATGATTAATTTTTTTTGTAGTTTATAACCTTGTTTACCTTACACAATGTTTCTACTTCAGAATATTGCGTTATGTTATTCATTGTGTCTTCTTTTATTTGTAGATTTATATCGTTGATTAAGGAATAAATGGTACACTGTTCACGTATTATAACTTTATTCGACAGTAAGAAATGGTCAAACTATGGAAATATAGTATAAGGACGATGCTCTATGATATTGAAAATTTGGTAATTGTATTATGGTGGTCATGTTTATTGCATGGATGTCAGAATCCCTATCACTTTTTTTGCTACTGTTCTAGGAAATTAGTTTTCCCATAAAAGTTGGTACGTTTCTTATTTACAAAATCATAAGATGTGCTATCACACGCTTTGATAATTCGTGAATATTGATTAATTCGGTATTGAAAATGATAAAATCAAGACGCAAGTCAAATTGATTGAAACGAGGTTAATTGTCTCCTACGTCACACGTCACCGCACGATTCTATGATCGAAACAACCGACAATATCCATTGGCTCGCTGAAGAGATAGGTACACGAGAAGATGTGAGATTGGACATATGACCCGATATTTCACGAAATGCCCCAAAGTTTCGACTCTTTGGACAACCAATATTATGTGGAACCATATTTGAATGATACTTTTCTCGTTGAAAATTGAAATTTTTGACGGCTATTGAATTTTCACAGTACTCTTATAGATGGAATATTGGATAAAGAAAATTCCTGCGAAAGATACCACCTTGTAAAACTTTCAGTCTGAGTTCGTTATTGAGCAAAAATTTGCATGTTTGCATTAGGATATATGTATTATGTTTTGAGCTTGAAGCTTCAAGAAAACCATGATATAGCTGACAAAAAATTATCCGCGCTATTTTTCGAATCGACTGAAAATTTCAACAAGCATGATAGATGGGCGATTTTTTTCATTGCGTCCATGAGTACGAGACTTTAGTGACAAAAGATATAAATAAAGGCGTAATATCATTCGAAGAAAAATTACAAACATTATCAAATCGTCATTATAAGACCTAAATATAATATATATTTTAACCTTTCGAATTCCTCTTATAGATGTGATTCAATGGAATCATTCTACTTCTACATTTTTTGATCGAAAAATTAGGTCTTTTGGACGTCACTTTCTGATGCTGTCTGGATATTGTGTTTACAGTTGGTGGGAAGGTTCATGCGGTATTATTTGAATACTTACTATTAATAACGTATAAAAGAAGATTGGCAAATATACGATGCATCACAAGAATCATTATGGGGACGGATCTCGCCCATTAAAACGGATTCAACCTTCTTAATCTCATCTCCATCACTGATGAACTATTTTCCTCATAACGTGGAAGTACTAAACCGTACGGTATACGAGTGGCCCATCTTTGAACTGCTTTTCTAGTTGTTCAATATCTGACTTGAGGTTGGGGCACCAGGCAATACCGGCGAATTCAAGAATAGGGCGTATATCAATCGATTAGATCTTCGCGCAAACGGTAAGTGAGCGGCCACGAAAACATCTGGAAACCATGACCTAGCTCGTTGCCTTAGCTGTAATCTTTTTAACGTGCTTCGGCCAACTTAAATCCGATGAGGTAGTTAGTCCAAGATTCTCATGGCAATCAGTCGAGGTGAGTTGAAGGCCACTTAAAAAAATGCAACTCTTTTCCAGATTCAACGAGACCAAACATTCATCAGACCAATTAGATATCAAATTGAGGTCTGATTGAAGCAACGCCGAATAAGAGATGGCATCATTATATAATTTAGTGTCGTCGGCAAACTGAGAACAAGAAGAACGCAAAATGTGCGGCAGATCAGCAGTATAAATCAGAAAGAGCAGGGGTCCCAGCACCGACCCTTGAGGAACACCACTTGTGACGGGTCTGAGTATTGAGTTGACATTTGACACCCTAACAGAAAATTGTCTATTTTTCAAAAAAGCCTGAATCCAAAGCAGAAGATCTCCTCTCACTCCGAAGTTATCTAGCTTGGAAAGAAGACGACGATGAGGAACACTGTCGAACGCCTTCGAAAAGTCGAGGTAAACAATATCAACTGGTACGCCCAAATCAAAGGACCTCGTCCAATTGTCGACACATTTCAACAGGTTTGTGAGAACAGAACGGCCGGATAAAAAGCCATGCTGGGTCGAATAGATTATACTGTTTGAATGCAGGAAGTTGTTCATTTCGTTCAATATTATGCAATTCAGGTGAGGCTAATAGGTCGGTAGTTGTTGGGGCAGAGCTTGTCTCCTTTTTTAAAGATTGGTGACACTGATGCTTGTAACCACGAAGAGGGCAATATGTGGGATCGGAAAGATTCGGAAAATATCATCGCTAAGGGGGCACATAAAGATGATGAACACTTTTTCAGCACTCTAGCGGACACCCCATCTGCACCATGCGAGGAATCAATCCTCAATGCATAAAGCTGCTTCATCGCCGATTCGGAGAAAACTTCACCTCATCCAACCCAACTCGACAACGCTCGCACCTGTCTGTTGGAATTGGTCCATCAGGCTCGACAGTAAATGATGATCACAACGAGACATGAAACTACTTTTCTACATTGGTCCAAATCGAACATTTCCTCCTGTTTCGTTTCTATTTTTTATTCCTACTGTAAAACAATAGTTTTAACAGAGGCGTTAAGACTGTTTTCAATGATTTTATTGAGGCACAAACTGGAGGACAAGAAATATTCTGGCCCGAACCATTGTCCTGTCCTTAAACAATGCCCGAACAGTCAATTTGTTGATGAAAAATTGCAACTACAATAAGATTCCATATGTCGACGTAAATATAGTTCGATCAATTTAATCGGGTTATAACAGACGACGAAACAATTAATACTTCGGGCGATTTGTATTTCATCGCGTCCATGATATGTCATGATGTGAATAAAACACCAGTACGAGCCTTTAGGCTTCACTGACACATACCACATCGCAACCACAAAACGGCCGTCAGTCTGTAGCATATGTATCGACCACTTGGCAACCACAACGGTGCGACAACTTTGCCGTCAAGCAGTGGTACGTGTGAGTAGACATGCCACGAAAGAGTTTCACGATAGATTTCGAAGAGGAGGCACTGCTGTTGATTGTTGATTCTGCTCCATCGTAGAGGGCGAAATCGAAATGCGAAGGAACGAACTATAGGGCTCTTGCACTCAGTTTCCTGTGGTTGGTATCTCCGACAGTTTTGTGGTTGTTATCGACGATATGGACTGCAGAATGTCCGTCGTGTGAGTGATATGATGCGTTTCCCTACTAATTAGCTACTTTACAATAGGCGGCCACAGATTTGTGGTAGGCTCGTGGAACGTGTGAGTTAGCGCTAAGCCCTCAGGTATTTCCAACTTTCCACAGAACATAAAAAATCAATAGCACCACAGAAGTCATAATTTCTTTTATTCTGTGTAATCAACCTATAAATGTCAAGTCTAACGTCGCTAACCTAAAAAAAAATTTATTTATATCTATGTTCAAATCCAAACACAAAATAAGTCGAACAAGAATATATAAATAATAATTGCAATTCAATTTCTCTAGGAATTATTCACCATTCCTTAAAATGAGCGGATTAAGAGTAGGATCCCTTCTCAACTTGTTCAACAAGATACAAATTAGGAATTTCCATATAACTCCAGTAGTATCAGCCAAGGGGGGGTTTTCTGAACCCAAACACTGGCTGGAATATAATAAAATAGTCTACCCACCACAAAATCCAGATGAAGAAAGAAGACTTGCTGTAATTATTTTGGGTTGAATTCGAATTTTTTCATCAGCTTATCATTTTTAGTATGTATGTCACCAACGGGCAAATATTAAGTACAGTCCAAAGAAAATGTGGTATATAGCATGTTTAATAAGGGGGATGAGTGTTGATAAAGCAATAGAACAACTGAAGTTTTTATCCAAGAAGGGAGCTAAGGATATCCGTGAAGTATTAGAAGAAGCTAAAATATTGGCTGTTAAAGAACATAATGTTGAATTTGCCAGCAATTTATGGGTTGCTGAATCATTTGTTGGCAAAGGAGTGGTAATAAAAGGCATGCGCCGCCACGCAAAAATGAGGATTGGAGAAGTTCGGTATATGCATTGTCATTATTTTGTTCGATTGGAAGAAGGAGAACCACCCAAAGAATATTATCAGACTATGGAAAGAAAGCCACATGAAATGTTGGAAGATTGGCTAGAGGAGATGAGACAAAGGAAAGTGAATGGTTCATTGTAAACTTAATTATAATAAAATGAATCCTAGTTTTTATGATGATATTTATGTCTAATCAACCATTTCAACAACCCAGTCTTATGACTTCAGAAGTACCAAGTTCTGGAACACCAATAGTGCAGTAAAGAAATGCCTTCGAGGTGGACAACTGTTCAATGCACCTTGTAATTGGATTTTTTTAAAAATCAAATATCACACAAAGATCTCGAAAAAAAGTCTCACTATTTCGATATAAATGTTTTCATTGGGGGAATTTTGGCCCTCATCCCTTCCAAGGCATACAAACTTCAAAATGTCAATATCTCTGTGGACAAAGACAGCAACTATCACAAGATTCTAGAAATGCACTGATGTGAAGTCAGTCGCTTGCGCAATCGTGTTCAACTTCATGGAGAAAAAGAAATTTATTTTCTTTTTAGGTTTCAATAACATGATCACAAAGTTTTATGCATCAGTACTTTCCATCTACTTACCAAGTTTCATAATCCAATGAATATTTTTAATTATTGCAGAAATATCAACAAATTGAGGAAAAACCACAAATTTTTTCCAATATGTTCGGAAATTTAAAGCAGATGAAATTGAAGGCACATTCCAAAATCCTGGAATCAAGGCCTGTGCAAAACCTCCTTAGCACCTAATCAATAGTTTCTTGAAACAAATATGGCAAATTTTAGAAAAAACGTTTCTAAGTAGGCTACATATAATTATGGAGCGCGATTAGATCGAATAAGTAAGTGGTGAGATATTGACTAAACAACCTCAGAGATTTAAATGAGTATGACTCCAAAATCGTATGGCCCACTAACAGACAGCCTAAACGTCTGCTTTTTTCCCTTCTCAAGTTATCGCGACATTGGATGTCTGGCCGGACAGGACGATTCTGACATCAGATTCGTCAGCAGTGAGTCATTTGAGACCACTTACAGGAAAGAATTCGGAATTTAGTCATTTTGGGTAAAACGATTCCACCATATTACCAAGAACATGCTAACAAAAATAACCAACATTTTCAGGAAATATAGGTTAGCATTCAAGTTTTCAGTAAGAGCTGTATCAAGTGAAGGGAAGTGATTTGGAAGTATATTTTTAAAAAGTGCCTTCATGCTGGCCACATGAAGGCATTCTTCTATTGATAGGGCTCCCAAGCTTACTTATAGTGGGCTGTTATATGGAAAAATAGCTCAAAGGGTTTCATTAATTATATATGTATATGTGAAAAAATATTAAACTGAAGTAATTGATGACATATTTATATACTTCTTGTTAATCTGAGTGGAATTACAGTTGTATAAATATCACACATTGCAATATAATTGAACTATACACCTGGTTGTACAGAAGTACCATCAAACTTACTTGTTAGATATTGAATATAATATTTTTACAAGCTTTTAACTTAAGGTCACACTTGTTTACAAATTTGAAGAATAAATTGTAAGTTCATTGGTACTCTCCATACAGAATTTATTGTCTTTAATTAAAATGAAAACTTTCATTATATGATATTGCTAGAAAAGCACCATATTGAAGTCACTACGTTCACGCCTCATAGAATGTAAACTAATTGAAGAATTGAGATACTTTTGGTCAGCTTTCCACAAATATTGTTTGACTAATTCAACAACAACAAAAAAAATCATTTTGATTAAGGGCGGGTATTATAAAACTATCTTGACAGATCACTGGAAGTTGACTCCTAAAATCTGGTTTGAAATAAGAGTTAACTTCTCTCTATAGTCAAAATGAGTTTTATAATCTCTCTATTAGAGAGATATTGCAACTTTTGAATAGCGCAAGCGTTATGTTATTACGGTGCGCTAAATATAACGTTTTGGTGGTTAACGGGGATTACGGGATAACGGTGGTTCCAGAAGTAGACGTATTGCTACACGTTTTTGTTACCGTTACGTTAGTTATCAGTTTGTTTGGTTAGGTTATGTGAGACGTCAAATTTTTGTGTTACAAACTTACGTTTAAACTCCTAAAGCTTGATAATTTGCATTTCTACATTAGTTTTTTGATACTGGACAAAATGAAAATGGAATCGGAAGCGGTAATTTCACGTGGTGCTAATGCAGAAAAAGTGGAACTAGTGATATTACACAAGATAATTGGCATGGTTCAAACTATTCCTAATTTCCAACCCCTCATGTTGCTTCCAAAAGTATTCCCTAATTCGTGAAAAAGTAACAAGTACCTATTTATAAAAAAAATTCGCTTAAGTAGCACTAATAAATCTTAATGTCTAATATCAGTTGTGTGTAAGAGGGTATTGTAAAATAGATTTGAAAAATCTGAGGAAGTTGTGTAATTAATTCCGAAAAACATATTAACAAACAGCTTTTCTATGACAGTGATCGGAGCCGGAAGAGCCCGAAGCTCAACGATTCCTTCCGATATAGAATAGCGCAACGTAAATTGAGGCTCGCAATTTTCCGTAAATAACGCTAGACGCTAACGCTTATAACGTCGCGTTATTCTGAAACTGAATCTGCGCATGCTTAGATGTCAAAAATAACGTTTGCGTTAATAACGTCACACAAATTTGACACTGCAATATCTCTCTAATACCGGCCCTTATAGGTACTTAAAGTGTAAAAACTGAAAAACATACTTCTGGAAAATATCTTCAAGCATCTTCAATAACTTGTTCAGATAGTTCACACTTCGAAAAGTGTTTGATGAATAATATTGGAATTTTTTAACATAATTTTCAATATCCAAAGTCAGACTCTTGTAGTCAGGTATTGAGTTTTTTTTTTTCTATTCTTCAATCTTTTATATTCATAACCATTTAGCTATTATTTAATAAACACATGAAAACTTGAGCTGGAACTGAAGAAATTACAAATATAATATTTATATATTCTACGTATAAATATATACTTTAATTCTTCATTCTGAAAGGTTTATTTTTTTACGATAATAACTGTACATATACATACTCGATAAAATTCGATCGAAAATATTCGAACTATGCAATAATCACAAATATGCAATTGTTTATAAATCAATAAATAAATTTATCATTTGCTGGTAAAAGGAATAAATTCGTCACAAAACTTGACTACAAAATCTCACTTACTGTATGACTATAGTAGAAGATACTACTGTACTTTGGTCAACCAAATACTTTTCATTCATTTTATAATCTAGAATAAATTTGTTCTTTTGTACTTAAGACGACAATAGCTATATGCTTAAGTGCTGAAATTGAGATGTGCACAAAAGTTAAGCAGCTACTTTTGGGATAATCAGTAGAAATATTAGTACAAATAACAACTTACAATCAAATAATATTAAATAATATATAAAATTGTACTTTTCATTACAACTATGGGTTAGATCAATTTGGACCAACAGAGAATGTATGACTACACTTGGCAATCAGTAGTAGGTAACTACGAATTACTCAACTATATCCTAGATATAGATGAGATATGCAAGTTGAATGTATTTTCTTACATAGTTCCTGCGTAATGAACAGATTGAAATGATTTTTTCAATTTAGCATCACTGGTAGGTATCATAGCAGGCAACTCCTATAATTCCCAATCACAAAGGATTTCGAATTCTATGAATACTTCACTTATGAACTGCTTCGTATAAAAGTGTTTTTTACAAACGTTTTCAGGAATTTATTGGAAAGTCACAAATTACTTTCCTGAATAATGAAATAATCTTAAATTTCAAAAATCTTGATAATCAGTCAAGTATGAGAAAATCAATTTGTTCAACAACAACAAATTACAGATTGAAGTGAAAAAGTTCCTAATATCATTAAATAAATACAGTAGTTAGAAAAGGTTCTACAGTAGTTGACGATTTTGAAGGAAAAAACCTTTAATCCTTTGAGCCACAAATTTTCAAATGTTGAGCGAAGAGACTGGAGTTTCCGGAGATGCTGGATACAGAAGAACATCACTTTCCCCTTGACCACATACACTGACTGATCTGGCAAGATTTACTTTCAACCTGTAATGATAAACTTGAATAAATGCAACTTCAAACTACATGAGTAATAAATTAGTTTCGACGAAGCTACAACATTACAAGACAATAAAATGAAGTTACAAAAATAATGTCATTTTCAGTGCAACCAACCTAAAATCCAACTTTGAAAATTAGTTCTGTTTAGTCTCAATAAATCACTTAGAGGGCTGCAGTAGATTTTCATGACTATAGAAAATTTTATGAAAAATGCCTTTCTCAACTTTGAATTCTCATTAAAGATATGTTGAAAATTACTTTTTTATAGATTCCTATTAATTGAAGGACAGAAGTATGCCTTTCTCAACTTCGAATTATCATTGAAGATATGTTGGAAATGAGTATAGATATACTATATTTCAAAAAATTAAGAACTTTGAGCAAAAGCAAATATTTTCAAACATAATATCAAGTTTTATTTTTTTGTTATTATAATGATCGGTTTAGCTTTATTTTTTCATAAAGAAACCAGTATTTCGCGAGTTATGAAAGAATTCAGAAAAATGAACACATATTCAAAAATAAGGAGCAACAGTGCATTTCCAAAGGGAGACTGAACATTTTCGTCAAATTTGTCCGTCTATAATAGTTTTATTATCAATCCTACTTTGTACTACTTCATTATATTTAATTATCTCCAAAACAGTTACTACAGCCATGCAAACTATGATTTTGTCAATTCAACAATGAAGTTTCTAAGAGAATCTTTAAATATCCAAATGGAACAAATCATTAAAATACATCTATGTTTCTCGAGTATGAATAATGGCCGCAAAGGATTACATCATCTATGTAATGAAAGGTTTAAGGTAGAATTCGCTACTATCTTGCTCATACAGAATATTTTGGCTCATTGTGTTACGATTCTTAGATTCCCTCTTGATGGTGGCCTTTGGATAAAGCCAATTCTCTGAAGGGCAGATCCTTCAGCAAGCCTTCATGCCTGTACCCATTAGATCATCCTATGAACATATGGGCTTAGTAATCTCCAATCGTTTGGAACTCTCCTGTATGATCTCCATTCAGGGTGTGAACTTAGGTAGGCATAAAGGTTTGATGCAGAATGCCCTGACGAAATCCCCATATCAAGCCAGGACGAAACGTGATAATGCAGTTGAGTCAGTTTTTTTTGCCGATTTTTTGTCGACTCCTCCACCAGCTCTCTATAGGGCCATATATTATGTGTTATCTGATGATCATGGTGTTTAGTGAGTGCTTCTGTTCTGGATCAATATCCCAATTTTACTGCAGATAACCTTACAGTTCCAGAAAAATAATCTAGCTCTGTGATAGATTGTCTCTTAGTAAGTGTAAAATAATGACAATGTGTATTTGCACGTTTTCTGCGAATGACTTGAACTTCTAGATTCCAATATAACTCACTTGACCATTGACAGTGTATGTCAATTTCTCAGATGACTAAATTGGAAATGACATGTTTTTGTTCAATGAAGCAAACTGATTATATAGAATTATACTATGATATCTGGTTCTAGAGAATGTTTCATAGGCATAAACCATTAAGTATTATCTTGATCTTAGGCACAGGGATTATGAAACACTTGGAATATGGAATTTCACATTATACAATTCACGGAATCCCACAATCCTGAGGCATAATGTTTTCTTAATAAGAGGGAATTAATTTTTCAGAATTGATCTTCAGTTAATTATGTTTTGAACTGACAAGAAACAAGAAATATACTTCTAATATGTTAGTGAATTTCACATATAAGTCTGTTAGTTTTCATACATATTCATAAATACATGCTTGAAAAAACACCCGCAAACATTACAAATAAAAAAAATATGTTTGACCTGTTGTTGTTTCCTTTCTCATTAGGACAGTAATCATTTTCCTAAACCTGTAAAATTTGTACCGGATGATGATGAATGATTTAACTGATGACAATTTAATGCATACGTCAAAAATCATGTGAGGCGTGTTTTCGTCATTAACAGTAGTAAAAGTTTGACCCAACTTTACCAGCCACAAAATAGAACCTTTATTATGAACTGACCTAGTTACTATATGAAGTGGGGATTTTTGGTCAAAGGAACCAAATAAAAAACATCAATCGTAAGGCGACGTTTCGGTAGTTTATTCCACCTTCCTCAGGCTAAAAATGAATTGTAATATTGTTACAGGTGTGAATACAAAATTGTTTAAGTACGGAACTAGAGCAAATTTCGATCTAATTACTGTACCTCACCAGAGTTTAAAATGGCCCTGAATTACCTAATATGAAAATTGAATATTTATACATTAAATTGTCATGACGAATTAAACTGGAGATCTTTTTTAATTGAAGTAAACTCAAATTTTATACTTTGAGTTTCCTTATTTTAAACAGCTATTTTTTTTGTTGAATCGAAAGCTCAGAAATTCTCATTAAAACTTTGAGTTTACAGAAACAAATAAAAACTCTCTTGCAGTTGATAATTAATCATTTATTATTATTACTCACCTAGTGAGACGCTCTTCACTGCGTTGCTTCTTAAGTTTGGTGAATTCATCATCAGAATCATCTGTTACTGACCCTCCAAAACTACTGAGATGGTCTGCTTCATCATCTTGGCCAGTCACTGGTGCAGATTTTGAAAGGGGAGAGTTGCTCCTTCTAGAATCTCCACTCCTGCTCATAGAATAATGAACAGAAACATAAAAAGGTCTTCAAAAAAGTTCTGCCAGTTTGCTTCAACAAATTGTATTAGCAATAAAGTTATAAGTGGTGCAGGGAGCTTGTTACTGAAGTAACGTCAATCATTAAATGACAATACTTTTACATAATATAGGAAATACTTTTACGTAATATCTTTCGATATGGATATCTTACAATAAACTTTTTTTGTCCTCAACATACCACGTCTTGAATGACACATTTGAAATGATACACTGAAGACAGTACAAGTATAAAGTAAGATATCAATATCAAAAGATAATTTAAGATATTACAGAGAAGTCTGTATTATATAATGATTGATTTAATCCAGTAGACTCGTTTTAATTTAATATTTGAAGTAATGTCATTGCAATGAAGTTACTTTCCATTAATTATTTGGAACTGCGAGTGGGGAAAATTTTCCGAATATTTAAATAAAAAAAATATTACTCAATCAGGTGTACGGTAGCGAAGTTTCTACTACACGGAAATGTATGAGTTTATGTACCATAAACTCGAAACTCCAAGAGCTATAAACTACGGTTAAACGTAATGAAAACTTTTCTCGATAATGTTGATATCACAACCTTTCAGGGTCAATAATTTGGAAACTATGAGGAGAATAGTGATTAATACCACAGCAACAATATAATGAGTTCATACCTATATGATCCCGGCATATCTATAGGCTCTGAGGGCACAGAAAAATGCCCAATCACACTTGGGCGCGATTCTTTTGCGCTCCTTTGTGAATTGATAGTGAGTTGTTCGTCCACCTACAATAAAAAAAGTTATACAGTAACTACAGAACAAAATGAACATTGAAAAGTATATGGTTAAAAAGTTAAACTCGAACAAGTTGAATTGAATTATCAGAATTCAAAGCAAAGAACTAAATAGCGTACTTGACAAGTTCTGTGACACTGATTTATATTGTAAATTATTTCAGTGAAAGCCAACATAACCTTATTTTATTTCAAATTTTCATGAATATATTGACATTTACAATCCAAGAAGCGTCAACCTGATCCGATTACGTCACAGTCGGCAAAACAACCAGTGGTTGATGTGTAAGTCAAAGTTTTAGAAAACAACTCCAAAAGATCTGATTCTGTACACACTTCATTATTATAGATTCAGTTAGTAGGCATTGGAATAGGTTTATGAAGTTTTTGTAACTAAAACAATGACTCTATGGTGAACATTTTTAATTATAGGAATTGGTTTCACGGAGAAGAAAGAGCTCCAGTAATAATAAATAAAGTCATCACAAGGATGACTATCCAAGGTAAGTTGATCGTCAGAACAATTGTGAAACAGCTGTAGTCATTCTCCTTGGATCCGCTTCTTCGGTGTAGGTGTTTTGGTTGATTGGATGATTAGCTCTGATCAAGGGGGCATATTTGTTGATTTATCGACAGATAGTCGTCCTTGTGATTGTTATTTTTAATTATATATATTTGAAATACCAGCCTACCAACCCACTCTATGAAAGTGAATGGGATAAACAAGCACTGTTATATGCGAAAGTTCTGAGGTTTCAATATTCTGCAGGGCCTTCGATGTGAAAAAATGCACCCAGCATAATATCATCGGTTTAGAGCCAATAAGTAGCAAAGAAAGTAACATATTTTATATTTCTCACAATAGCTCACCTCTTCGATAACATCTGGCGGAAATTTAGGTTTTGGCTTTTGAGCAAGGTTTGTCAATTCTTGAGTAGATCCCATTCTACTATCTGGTCTATTATCTGGTTTACTGTCATCTCTACTGAAGAATCTCTTGAGCATACTACTCACAGAGTTCACTCTGGTCATACTGCCATCTATGAAATATAAAAATAGTTATATGAAGGGTTAATTTGAAAAAATACGAGGAGTATTTTTATAGAAACAAACAGTTTGGATAGAGTTAATGATAAATACGTAATCAGTCCTGAAACTTTTTGAATGGAGTGACAATGAATCTCAAATCTGTACAGGGTGAAAAGAGTACTGTCATCTCTACTGAAGAATCTCTTGAGCATACTACTCACAGAGTTCACTCTGGTCATACTGCCATCTATGAAATATAAAAATAGTTATATGTAGGGTTAATTTGAAAAAATACGAGGAGTATTTTTATAGAAACAAACAGTTTGGATAGAGTTAATGATAAATACGTAATCAGTCCTGAAACTTTTTGAATGGAGTGACAATGAATCTCAAATCTGTACAGGGTGAAAAGAGTATTTTCTGAAATTGATCTAGGACTAGGTCGGGCTTACTGATGAAGAATTCATCAGCCAGTTACCTTTAGGCACGATAAATTGAGAAAGAAAAATGGTAGCGACTTGAAACTTTCAGGGTAGATTGGGGATCGAATTTCGATAGCGGAGTTCGTTAATGGGCCAAAGTTGTCAAGCGGTTTCGGAGTTATACCCATTAGAGGCTATTTACTCAATATCTCAGGAACAACAAATGGAATGGGATTGCAATTTGGTACTCAGCAGTAGGAAATCACATGCAACTCTATGCAAAATTTCGTGAGGATCGTACTGTTATATATTCGAAAAAAATCTAAAAATTTTTCTTCTGAAAGTTTTTTTTCTGAAACTATCCAATGTTAAAACAGAGTGCTAAAGTTCAGCTCGATCTGATTTTCGGCAGAAAATATTTCAAATTTAGTAGTTTTCTTCTGAGTATCGTTGATTTTGATGATTTTGTCATTGCAACAATAAAAAATTTTTAAAAATTTTTTTCAGCCATAGATTTTAACATGCGCCCAAAGCTGCTGACTTTTCTAGAAATTGTGTCCTGGGAAAGCAAAGCTAGATATAAGGAAACGCAGTAGACCAAAAATATTTTTGGTTTCTTGATCTAAAAAAATTAAATAGAAAAAAATTAGTGGTTTATTTTTTTTCAATGTTGTTGTCTGTGGTACCTACTGCGACAGCACTCGACTTAATAACTTCATTCTAGTTTCGACTAAATAAGCGCCTCATTTCTTCAAATTACTGTGCCAAATTTCAACCAAATAGGTTCAAAAATATTTATGATATTTTATAAATATTTTTTTTTCAAACGAAGCAACTCCGAAAATAGTTAGATAAAAAATTTTTTTTTCCAAAATAACAATGTAAAACAATGTGAAATGGAAAAACGTCAAAAGAAAGAACAAATGATAAAGCAGGCCCTAATACAGTGTTTACATTGTTCATAAAATGCATTGAGGTTATACGGTTCACACACAATCAAATATTTGTGTATCTATCTTTCTTTTAAAGACAACATGTAATTTATTTGACTGAAGTCACTATTCTGTGTCAGAGTTAAGATATGCTCTGGACACAGGTATGAGTGCACATTTCTATGTTGGGTGAAGTAATTTGGATGTTCTCTGACAAATATCAAGCATTTGAAAATATATACATCCCAGACAGTCAGTGATTCCGAAATTGTTTAGGTACATTGTTGTGGAAAAATCAGGAGTGGACTGAGGCGTGTGAAACTGCAATAATTTCGTTTTTCCAAAATTTAAGTGCACACGACTTGTTTACATACAATAGGGTCTCCTTAATATTTTGAGATAACAGTTCTTCATCAGGCTGAGATAAAATTATATTGGTATCATCTGCATACAGAGTGGGCTCGTTTATAATTGAAGGTCGCTAATATTTGCAATAAATAGTTGCGGTCCCACAACATCCCCTGTATGACACCTAGGAGAATTTCCATTCCTTCTGATGCAAAGGTTGACTCTTCTACAATGATTTTTACTATTTGTTTTCTGTTTGTTAGGTAGATGAGTTCAAACTGTTTGTCTCTAATGCCGTACCTTTCAAGTTTTTTAGGTGACAGATCATGATCCACGCAGTTGATGGCTTTCGATGGATTCAGAAACAGACCTTTACATGGAGTTTTATTCTCTAAACTATCAATGTGTTCGTTTAGGATGTTGTGTTTTTTGAAAAAACTCATGGGGCGGTTTGATATAACTTTCTCAAATATTTTAGAGAAGGATATATTCATAGGAACCTTTTTTTTTCAAAATGGGAAATATCAATATCAAAAACTTTAGTTCAATGGTGTACTGAATCAGTCTTCATCCAATGAACCATGTTAGATCTTTAACATACCTGGAACTGTAGTAGAGAATGAACCTCTAGATCTCATAGACGCAGACAAATTTCTGTTACCGGTAGCTGTAAATGTGATAGGCCCAGAATTCATATCGTTACTCTGATAATAATCGTCGATTTTTACGGAGGATGGTGTAAGATCTATGTTGTCAACCTTATTGGCTATATTAGCGGTAGAAGGCAAAGGATGAGTTTCTCTTATGGTATTAGCTGTATATGGCAATTCCACTGGAGCGATCTGATTCCAGTATTGATCCTTTAATAGTTCTGGATGGTCGTGATGCATTTCGTCTACTATTAGATAGGATACCTGCAATAGTTTGACTGAATACAGTTGAATTCTACAATATTTGTTTTCGAGTAAAAACCGGAATCAAATTCTGTCTACATACTTGTATGTTCCTATCCACCATCCAATTAACCTCGAAATCATCGTCATCTTCACCAAAAGGGTTTATGAGAGTTTCTGCCACTTTCAACCAACCCATATAAAAGAAAAACTGAAGAAGTGTAAAAAGAGGCATATATACATCGAATTTGTAATTGTTACCATCGTCAATCCATTGGTGTCCCATTAAAGTGGTTAAAAAGTAACTATATACTGCAATAGTTACAACCTGAAAGAAACTAAATCTGGTCATAACTATGATATTTTTTTCCCAAATAATGTTTGATATATCCATTACAGCATTCTTGCTGGGAAAGATGTAAATGTTCGAAACATTGGCAAAATAATTGAGCACAAAAAATAGAGGGTGGGACATAGGAACAGTAGTATTTTAAAATTAGCAAGATCCATACAAATTGTATAATACAGCAATTTTATTCATAACGAAAAGCATCATATGCTAACCAACTTGCTATACCCATATAAGAAGGCTGTTCATAAAGTTCTAATGCAGTCTCGGCAAGACCTCTCACTCAATAGACAGAATTGCATAGAGAATTAATATATTAAGCTTTTCAAGTGTTCTTGGTTTGCCTTCATGTACTTTAATCTTCAAATATCCCCTAAAGACAGTCACAGAATGTTACATCTTGTGACAACTTGCATTGAGTAGTAAGCAGTGTTAGATCATGTCATCTTCTTAATCTTCGCAGTGTAGTGAATTCATCCACTTCAACAAAAACGGAAAAAAGGGCGGAGTCGAAACACGAAATTCAAATCTCTGAAAAATCGTATAAATATATTTCGCTCCGCTCTCAAAACTCACTCAACTCTCCAACCCATCTGCATTCACCGCTAAGAAGATATTCTATCTATACGCTGCATTCCTGACCGACATCTGCATTTCTGACCGACATCTGCATTTCATCTTTATCCGTGTCAAGGAGAAGAAATTCATTCAAGAAGATCCATCGCACCAACATCTGGTTTACCGCCCTTGACGACTGCTTCCGTCCTCTCGACATTACCGACCACAACCCGGTGCCAGCGAAGGACTACCTGTCCGCACTCAAGAAGATTTACGACAAGAATTGTTAGCTTGTGTTCTCCAACAAAAAGAATTTTATTGCCTTTCAAATTCACTTTTGTTGTAACACTCGACAGTAAAATAAACAGGCTAATCCCTCTTCTTTATTGCGTGTTTGATTTCACAGGACACACGACCCCACAGCAGTTTGATTTGCAACGAGTACAATATTTGGACATAGCAGTCCGAATAATCTAAATAAAAAAGAGGGACCAATACCACCCACTTATGATACAGCACTCTAGACTTTTACTGTGAGTGCAAACCAAGTTCTTGAATACACCGAAGGATAGCAGGTATCCAATAGTGGACAGTTTTGTCGATTAAAGAAGCTGTTGAAGTAAAAAATCATTTTCACCACTTTCTATGTTTTTCAGGTTCAGGGCAAGTTGGTTTGATCTTAAGCAAAGTCCCCCGGATTCGCCATTACGCACGAAATGCTCATGAGCTGAAATGCCGTGCTCAAACTGCCAATGATTCATGGTCACACACTTTTGAGAACCTTCTGTGGATATACCCATACCAATATGGCCGACTTTGAAATGAATATTTTTGTCTCATTTGCTGTACACTACAGAATACGAATATGCACCTTGCAGTTGACATATTGGTATGGCAAAATCCACAGAAGGTTCTCAAAAGTGTATGACACTTTTGGTACAAGGGAAATATAGGATATGCTCCCTCCCCTTCTTTTACCTCCAGGCATGATGTAAAAAACATGGTGTGCTCATCTGAAAAATGAGTGACGTCAACAATAAAATACAAAGTGTTGTATATTCTGTGCTTTGAATTAACATGCAAATTCAAAGCACAGAATATACAACTCTTTGTATTTTAATCTTGCTGACGTCAATCATTTTTCAGATGAGCACACCATGTTTTTTACATCCTGCCTCCAGGCATGGATCACACTGACTGGTACAACCATTTTTTTTATGGGACACTCACCAACTTTGAAGCCCACATACTTGCTGAGTTTTATCTATTCTAAAATTGTCCTGCTCTGTTTTCTGTTTTTCAACAAAACATTTCTGTTGATTTCAAGAAGCTTTCTTACCTGAGTATATACAAGAGGGACACTTATATGATCATAATTTAATAACATTCCACATTGACCTCTAATTTTATTCAATTCATCAATGATTGTTTTCACAGCAAAATCATCTCTTATTCTTCCTTCTTTTCTTGCTCTAGTGATAATACTAGCAGCCCAAACAATAGGTAACCTAAGAAAACACTAGGCATCAAAAGAGTAAGAGGATTAAATGTATTGAATTTTTACCATTGTTTTGAGTAAGTGGGAGATTTTTTGTCCAAATCAGCGATGATTTCTCTTTCATTCTGTTGTAGGAGCCCCGCATCAACAAAATAATCCAAAGTCGGAAATCTTTTTTTTACTTTCGGAGAAATCATGGTGAAAGTCATTGTTATACAACAACAGACATATCTCATTATTGTTCTTCTCATCACTCGTCCTCTTTCATCCTGGAAAAAATATCGTTCATTAAGAAAATGAGCAATATTTAAAATGTATGATATTACTGGCTTCTTTGATTTTTCTCTCCGCCATACATCAAAACTTTAATTTTATGTTTTCTTTGGCCTTCCAAAACATCTTGAATTCATTTAGAATTATACTCTAAAACGAGCAATTGTTGATAATAAGTTTTTACCAAGTGTTCAAGAAAATACAGCTATTGAACTTAAAAGCTAAAGAGCAATGACACATTTTCAGCTTAAAAATTTTCAGATTCAGTTTGGAAACGCAACATTTATTCATCAAAAGGAAGAGACTACTTGAAAGTGGAAGTATACTTTCCTCAGAATTCATCTGAAGGTCAATCATAAATTGTCTATAGTTAGAAAACCATTTCTAGTGCTTTTTGCTAGTGACAGATTTACGCAAGAAAATGGTTGAACAAGTAAGCAATTAAAGATACGACATGAGATTCTCCGAGGTTTTGATTTACAAATCCATTCATTGTAACAGTCTTAAGCATGAGATAAAATTCAACCCATGCATCTAATTGTACTTATGCATCATGTTCATAGTAATAACAGATAAACACTCCATTACAATTATGCTATGACTAGCAGACTAAGATTATGCCTGCTATGTATGAACCTAACCCTAACATTAAGGGTGAAACCCCTTGATTTTTTAGTCAGGGTAGGTACATAATTCAAATTCGTTTATTCTTATTAACTGAAAAAGTAACTTGCTCAATTAATTATTTTACCTGACCATGTACTGTTGTACTAACAAATACTGCTAAATTATCTGGAAATGGTATAGTGGTGTACTGTCCCCACCACCTTGTCATCACAATTGAAACATAAAAACCTAATACGAAAGACAGTGGTATGAGATCAATGTATAATTTGCAATACTGAACTACATCCTGGAACAATCTGAAAAAAATTTTAAATTCAGTATTAACTAAAAGAAATATTTTAAAATACTCACTCTTTTCCAGTATCATCTAAAACAAACCTGTATAGGCAATTCAGGCAGTAATATAAAGTTAAATATACTAGTAGATCCATCCATACTAATTTGTAAATGCTTCCTTTCCACCTGGAATATAATAATTTTTCATTATAATTCTTGATTTTACCCTCACTTAAAATAGTTGGTGAGGAAACATAGTTTATGAATGGAATGAATTGGATTATAAGATTATGAACCAATGTATGACTTTTGCAAGAGTTTTACGTTTCGATTGAAGGTTAATTTGGAAGAATTTCGCATTAGTTTTCTGGTGTTTTCTAGGGTTTCACTCCCAATATCTGAAAAAAACTAATAAAAATCAAATGAAATTTTAGTTATAGAAAACGCCCTTGCGGATTGAAACTATTTGTTAAGGGCAGTTTCTAGGCAAAAGTTCACCAATATTGGATTATTTTTGTTTTCGCGACTTTAGTCAAAATATAAATTTTTTTTGCAAATTATCTCGTTTGTCTGATGAATAAATCAGAGTCTGACACGTTACAATTCACAATTGTTGATCAGTTGCATTGCTCCACTATTGTCATTAAGCAACTTTCTTCCTAGACACGGCCCTTGACAAATGATTTCAATTTTACAGTCCGAAAGGGTGATTTTTATGAATAATAGTTCTCCTCTTCAGATATTGGGATTGAAAACCTAGAAAACAACTGAACAATAACAGTTTCACGTATTCGGAAACACAAATTGAAAATGTAGGAGCTGTACTAAATTGATTCTGATACATAAGAACCAGTTCTGTAAGTATGGGTTTTTCAGAAGAAACAGGTGCTGTACCCACAAATCTGTAAGATGATACCCTTCAAATTAAAATTGACCTTACTTGTTTGCCGGAGAAACTCCTACTCACGAAAATATTCTGTTTGACTTTGTGTGAATGAAAATTTTCTATACAAAATTTAAACAATATCATCAAAAAAATAAAGTTCAAAAAATTTCAAAAATAATTAGTCAGATTCTGATTCTGAAACTTTGCATCAACCTTCAAGCCGTCATTGACTACTGATTTTTAATTGGGTTGGAATCTGTATTTTTGGAAAGATGAGAGAAAGTGGATTTTACACTGTTAACTTGAGTTTCTTTGCGTCATTTATCCGCGCTTCGAGAATTTCTTAACATTAACGAAAATTTCCAGGAGGGTGTGGGTAGTGAATACAAAAAAGAACATGCACGAAGAAGCTCCTGACGTTACTGCTTTTCTTGAATTCTAAATTTTCAAAATGAATTCGGAAAATTATATTGGTATACACTGATCCGATCGAAAAGAAACTTGATATGCAATTGGTCTTGAAATGCTCACGTGTAATTCATGCGAAATTTCTTCGGGATAGTATTTTTGGAAAAATATTTTTCTTTTTCAAAAATTGTATACTTCAAACATTCAAACTGAAATTTAATAGCCAGGTACCAAGTTCCAACTCGGTAATATTTCTATTTTTTGAAATTTTACCAATATCAAATTTCGATTAAATATACCTACTACCCCAATACTGTTAATTTTCGTATTCCATTGCAGAAAGTTGAACAGAAATTGCGAACTAAACAGAACTTCTATTGTTTCAATGAACGTTTGATGATTAACATTTTCTTTGTTCCAATCACCGTCGCAATCCAGGGCCTACTTATCCAAGATATATAAGTTGATATTTCAATACCTCGGACATAACTACATGGTAATTCAAGCTCTATCGAAAGATGTGGAAATATACGGGGGTTTCATTTGAAAAACAACTTTCATAGCGATATATGATAAAATATCAGTTTTCAAAAAATTCAATTAACGCCATTGAATTTTCTTCGAGAATGTTTTCACCGAAATAAAAATTTTCAAGAGGAGAAAAGTTACAGCAATATTTCTAAAATGAGCATTTCGACCCAGCTATAACTTTGCGACAGGAGATAGCTAGGGAATTGCGGTCTTCACCAATATGTTTTTCATGAAAATTGGCCCCTCGGTCACCCACATCAGTTTCCTGCTATCTGGTACAGAAACAGGACTTTACCTTTAGAAGTGATCAATTTGACCCACCCTGTACAAAGTCGAGTCCCTAAGTTGTTTCTTCCAAAAGTTGTCGTGTTACGATACACACAATACTTTTCATACAACAGATTGGTTCAATTGTTCCACCGAGAATTTAGGTAAATGGAATTTGCTGGTTCTGAACACAAAAAATGTACTTATGTTCATTTCAAAACAATGTGTGTCCATTTTCAAAACACCCTCAACTCATTTTCAGTTCATCGACGTCATGAAATGGAATAAATTCAGGTGAAAAAAAATTACTGCTTGCTGAATTATTGCCATTTTCATATGCAGCTTTCTGGTTAAAATGATATTATTATTACTATTCAAATGAGATACTATTCAGAACAATTATAAGATTTCTATTCTCAAGTACCCTGAGGATACTGAGATAATATTTACATTATGATAGGCTTTCATCTAGTGGGAGTTCAGAATGTTAGAGAATACGAGAACAGAATGTATACCTAATTGTGGAAACAAAAACCATTTCAACCAGTTTAAGGTAGTTTCCAGCTCAGAGGGTAGTTGAACTACATAATTTGAATTTGAATGGGTTGAAATATTTATTTCCTCAAATGCATACTGTGTTTTTTTTGTCAGACTACTTTCAAGTTTCTTGAGAAGATGACAGACTAACTAGCTGCAGTTATTCTTCACACTGGATATTCAAATCAAGAATTTCGATCTTGGTGTAACTGTCGGTTTCACAAAACTTTTGCCGTCCGATCAACTCGTTGATTAATGTTTGGATTCGATGGTTAGATTGAAAATGCACTGAAATCAAGCACAGAATTTACTGCTGGCTGATAATCAAGCCCTTGAGCTGGCAATCAAAGTTTTGTGAAACCGGCTGTTAGTCTAGCTATAGTATAGTCTCAGGGTATAATCTGATAGGACAATGATGTCTTAAAGCTACCATTGATATAATTAAGTTGAATGACTATGATTGGGACTGAGCGATGCCTAAATTCGCACTAAGAATCAGAGCAAATGAAATGAATCATAGAAAATGGTTTAGACTTATTGAATAGGAAGTACATTCTCTGTCTTGTAACACTAGAAAATCTAGTCTTTCACACTGTCGGATCAACTGATCTGTTCAAAAAACGAACCTATCACTTAGAAATTTTATGGCCTACTCTAGTATATCTCGCTGGGAATAGAATAATTTTATAAAGTCAAAAAAAAAGGGCTTTGGTCTGTTAGATTTCCAAGCAGAATCAAATAATTGTAATAAACAAAACTGTACTCAATGTATCAGAAATTCTTGTTGTGTGTTAATAAAGCAACAACTCGACTCAAAAACCATCCAAGAGTAACTTAATTATCACAATTATTACACTATTACTCAAGAACTTAAGGAAGGATATGACGTTTCCACTGCATTTATGGGTCCATTACACTGTTGTTCAAATAAAAAGATAATTGATATGTAATTAAAATAGGTTCAACATTTACCTTCTCAATAACCTGAGGAAACAGCCAAGTCCACTCACTGTAGCAACTTGTGCCGTATATGTTACGGTCATTTTTATTGCAAAAACAATTTTATCTCCTATAAGACAACAGAAAGGCACTTTGTTAGCGACTTCACACTAATGAAATCTAGGTTATGAATGAAATATAGGAAAACTTGGATTTTCTCAAGAGATACATGTGTACTCTATAATTAGAACCCCACTAATTAACACTCATCAAATCTAAGTAGACTTTGTGATTCACCACAGTTTAAACAATTGTTGAAATAATAGAAGAGTATGACAATATTTGAATTGTTAAGTTTGACAAGCCGAGTAGATGAAATGATCACAAAAAACAAAAACAAACAGAGGTTATATTTGGAGGTTAAACAGACTATACAGAGAACTTCATGAATCTTTCTACTAAATATTGAATCCATGAAGAATGCGAATAATCTGAACCCTGAAAGTAATTATAAATTATGGAAGAAAATGAGTCATAAATTTCAGTACGACTACTTAAGTAAGATCTCAACTATCACAGTGGAACCATAGAGAAAGATAGGATACAAAAGTGGAACATACCATACCCTCACAGAGCTGTCAAAGTCACCTGTTTGAGTCTGGAATTTTAAAAAGCATGCGTTAGCGTTATCATTTGTCGAATGTCAGTTTTTCCGCAATTTTCCCTACTATTTCCAGTATCTATTCCCCAAGTTATTTATTCATTCGCACTCTGCGCAACCACTGTTGATCGTGAATTTCAGTGCCTACCTAGTTCTGGAGATGAGGTTATAATTTGAAAAATTCTAACGATATATTTATTGATGTTGTATACTCTCTAGTTAAATGAATACTCTTCTTCAATTGGATATATATCCAGGTTCCAAAGAACTCCAGAATTTCATAAAATCATTCAATTAATTAATAATGAAGTGCTCCAATAAATCAGAAAAGAGGACATCGCAAACATTCTTGTTGACACATACTACTGTTTTGTTTGGTTTAGATTATAATGAATATGCTTCTGCTTCCAATAACTCACTTTTTGAAATGTAGACACTAGAAATGATAAGAGATAAAACAGGTGAGACTTCTGAATTTTTGGCTTTTCGAAATTCGAAGTTGAAAATATTTCAGAAATCTCAAAATGAAGTTTGTCCTGCATAACACCTGAAGGATTCCAAACAGTCCAGGTGAAATGAGGTTTGATAAGAGGAGTTCTTCAGTTAGTTTCAGCAAGTCTGACACACAAACAATTCATGAAGACCATCCTTCTGAAGTTGTTGATGAAGAACATCAACAGTTGAGTCTTGATCCTACACTTCAAACGTATTTGGCTGAAGTCTCTCAACGATCTGGTTGTTGGGGTAGGTTTTTCCCTATACCTTTTGAGAGAGCCTCTCAGAAATCATGGTGGGATCCTTCTTTTGACTCAGATATTTTGGAAGAACAGTATAAAAAGAGTTCATATGGACATTGGATATTCAAATTCAGGTGAGTCAATTCAAATATTGTCGAATATTGCATAAGTTTCAAATCAGTTAAATGCATATCAATCATTAAAAAATTCAGTCTTGCAATTTTGTTATCAGAAATACTGATAAATTACACTGGTGAAAAAGACTGATATATTGTTTTCATAAATCACAGCATTATAAATACCTATCTGAGCCACTTTGTGGATGTACTTATGAATGGATTTATTTCATTGTTGAAATTTGAGTGGATATACATTATTCCTGAGATGACAATTTTCATTGAATGTTTGAAGCATGAATAGAAATGGAAAAAGTATGTTTCCTCAAGTTGAGTATGACAACTTTAACTATTTCTTCTTGTGTTTGGAATTCTGAAATTGTTACACGTCTTTGAAACTATCCAAAATAGTTCTGTCTCGACGAACAGATTTTCCAACTCTTGATAGTGAAATTCCAGAACATTGACTTTTGAAAATGTTTTTCATGATAATATGATCGTTTATGACAATAATCTTTCGAACTCAGTCATAGCACAGAGATAACACAGTGACTAATTGTTTAACTTTAGCATTATAAATTTAATTAGCCTGGAAGAATGAGGCAAAAGTCACCTCAAATGTTAACATTACTCTTGCTGATAAGAAATTTCTGGTGAAATTTAAATACGTTCGTCCGATCGCCCATATGCAAGAACGATTACTTTCGAAATTTCGAATTTAAATTTCAGGCATAATGAACTGATAAAATGTTTCCTCAGAATTTCTGAAAAAAATTTCGTATTCTCTAAAAAAATACATCAGACTCACTGGGAATTCGTATCAAAGAAATAAGTTAACAAAAAAATTAGCCCCCATATAGGATATCCAGCAACTAGATCCTTCGAAATCTGTGAAAAATCATTGATTTTTAACAATGATTTTCTCACATGAAATTCTTTAGTTGCCACCACAGAGCACCACCTAATAAAGTCTGTACTGACAATAATCGATTTCAAGCGATGAACCAAAAGCTCCGGTTATAGTTTCGGTTGTCCAAACTGACATATGGGCAAAGGATTATCTGTCAATTTGGATAACCGTAACTATAACCGGAGATTTTGGTCCATCGCGTGAAATCGATTATAGATTTGTTTTGCATCACTACCGAAAATTCGCTGAACCCACCTACTGATTTTATTTTTTTTTCATTCGAGCCATAGACTTATGTGTGTTAAAAAAAATCTAGAAAAGCACTGATGTGAGGTCAGAAGCTTTTACGCGCTTGTTCAAATTCTAACTATTAGATCAACACGAAATTTTGCACCTAGTTGCTTGTTGGTAATCTCCACCTGATTACGAAGTTTCAATATGATTGCATTTGTACTTCTTGAGATATTGCGGAAATAACGTTAAAATTCCAAATAACAACGAAATTTGGCACATTTTTTTTCCTTATATCTCCGAAAGTAAATATAGGATCCCCGAAAGTAAATATCGGATCGAATCGAAAATTGGAACATTGTTGTTAAATACTGGCTCTTAGGTTGGTGCCGAATTCCATTGAACACTAATCAGTATTTTCAGAGAAAAAAAAATTTCATCGAAAATTTTAAATATTTTCGAATAATTTTTTTTTTCATTTTCCACACGAAATCTTGCTCTCAGTTACGCGAAGGTATTCCAAAACGGTCCATGAAGTTTAAATTGGATCGGGTCAATACTTCATGAGATATCGAGGAATAAACCACAACATTTCAAATGGGCCTAGCTCCAAAACTATCCAACCAAACCAAAATTCGAAAATTACAGACATCGTAACGAAATGATAACGCGCTGCTTCATAGAACAAACGCGTAAAAAGGTGGAAATGCTCTTTGGAAATTTTCACAACTATACTGTGCAGGCTGTAAGATTCGTTTTCGTTAGAACTCAATAATTGGAATCAGAAGCGTAAGTTCTTTCCCTGAAAATTTCAGTTATATGAAGAAATTATCGTTGTTCGAATGAACGGCGAGAAGAAAATCAATTAATCGAGATGATCGGATAATCGAAATTTCGGTTAGTCCGATTTTTTTTCACTATTCACCGTTATCTAATCGTCGAACCGCTTTGAGTTTTTCCTGCAAGTTGATAACAACGCGTTTACGTTCATTGCTCTGACACTGCATTTTGTAAAATATTGGAGAATAAAACTATTCTTTTTGCGATAATAACACCTATGTAATACCTATGCTAATGTAACACTCTGTCGGCTAACCAAAAAAATTGCATTTTTGAACATCGTATAGCCGTGAAACCCCGAGGGGAACTACCTAGCAGTACAGGTGAATCCCAGGCGTTTCGTACAACGTGAATCTTTTCGGTTAATCGGGATTTTGTTTTTAATTAGTTTGTTTTGGATAAACCGTATTTCGTAAAATAGCGAGTCGGATAATGGGGATTGTACTGTATTTTCATTATTTTCAAAAATACAGATCCGAAACTATTGAAAACTATCACTTGAAAATTCTACAACTAATAACCAGGTTTCAGTGCGTTCGGATCAGTTATTTTCAAGGTAGTAAGGAAATAAGAACAAAATTTCAGATGTGCATAACTCCGCAACCGCTTGGTCGATTACCAACTAAATCGTCTCATTCGGATGCGCAAAAGCCCTCCTTTTCCTGGTTTGCCCCTGAATACGATTGCAAACGTCTAGTATCACTCAAAAGTAGAAAGAGAATAGAAGCGACACACTGTACCAAATATGAAAATCCTACGTGCAGTAGTTCCAGTGATTGAATTTGAAACATGCCGTAAAAACCTAATACTCGCTTGTTCAAATTCGTATCTACTGCGGACAACCTTTCAGGTGTTAACCACAGCCGTCTCAAGAAAGTTCATTAAAGACGGCTGTGTGTTAGCCCTGTCCGACACAGTTGACCTGGAGCGCTATTCTCGACTTCGATGGTATAGCAAGTTCTCTACTCTTCCGTCCTTCCATACAAATGCACCTCGTATCCTTGACAACAACGTGGATACGCCCACTGTTTTTAATTTGTTCTCTTCCCAGGATTTCAAGAACAGCGCTCCTGACTTGATAAAAACCATCGAAACGATCTTCTTATGGCTACTATCGAAAAAATTATAATAAATCATCATGCATGATGTGCTCAGGGCAAATGTTTCATAGAGTGTTTGATTCAAGTTGAAATGTTACACTATGGTATGTATATTGGCTAGATGAGCCTTTTTCGGTACACCAAGTAAGCTGGATTTATAAACTTTTCGTTCCCGTTCCCGTTCGCAGCTGACGTTCCCGCTTACGATCCGGTTGACCGCTGGCGATTTGAAACGAACTATACCCCTTTTATAAACTTGACGTTCGCCGTTCGGCGAGTTCGCGTTTATGAGGTTTTATAGAGGTCAAATATTCTGTGAATTTGGGTTTCCCCTGTTAAAGTTGGAAGAATCTAACCAAACTAAGCGTAACTTATCAATAAACAAACTAATCTCCGAATTATAAGTGCATCCTAACCTCACATATTGGTTAAGATACGAACGGGAACGTCAAAAGATGAAACATGGTCATCTCGAACGGCAGCGAAAAAAACAGGAGAACGGCACATTATCAGTCAGCTGACGCAGCTGCGGACTTTATAAATGCCCCTGCGCATTTAGTGCATTTCAACTTTGAACGGGAACGTCAACTGCGAACGGGAACGTCAACTGCGAACGGGAACGGGAACGTCGAGTTTATAAATCCAGCTGTACTGCGCATATAAAGAAGTTGCGAAAAAATGTTGGGCAAAACAAGAATGCTTCGACAATGTAATTTCCTTAGAGTACAAAACTAGTCAGAAAGGCCATTTTTGGTGGTAATAATGAACAAAATTACCGAAGGCTGCGTTTTTTAGGACACAGAAACAAAATTAATCCGACAATTTACTTGCCATAACGTCGGTTTCACAAAACTTTTGACCTCTGATCAACTCGTTGATTAAGGTTTGCATTCGATGGTTGGGTTGAAATTGACTACTTCGGCCCAAGTTGCCAACCCACAATTTGCTTCACAAATTTACTATCACTAGGGAACGGGAATTTCGGGACAAATGCGGCATGATAAGGTTCGCGTTATTTATAAACATCCGTGAAAGATGCCTCGGCTCCTCACCAAGATAATTCCTCTTAAATATAGGTTTTTGTTAGGCTGAAATTTAAGTTGGGATTTCTGATTTCATGTTAACAGTGTCAAGTTTATAAATGATATGTTCCGCAAATCAGTTTGGTTATTTCGGTTGCCGGTTTTCCGTTCTGTAAATATGAAATATTCGGTTGGTTCCTGAGAAATAAGGTTAATAACGGAATTTGATTGACGAATAAGCAATCTTTCTGTCACCAGAACATAGACATATTAAGTCTATGCACCAGAACGGCAATCAATGTTTTATGGTAACATATCCATAGCATAGAACAATCTTTATTTACCTTATGATCCATAGACCATACATAGTAATTTTTCCATTGTTGATTGTTGTCTCTTCTATGTTCTATGGATCATAAAGTAAATACAGATTGTTTTATGCTATGGATATGTTACCATAGAACATTGACTATCGTTCTGGTGACAGAAAAAACGTTTTTTCATCCAACTCCGTAATTAACTTTTTTTTTCAGGAACCAACCGAATATTTCATATTTACGGAATGGAAAACCGGCAACCGAAATAATCAAGTTGATTTGCGGAACATATCCTGTATAAACTTGACATAATTAACATGAAATCAGGAATCCCAACTTAAATTTCAGCCAATCAGAGATGATCTTAACAAAACCGTATATTCGGAAGGAATTATCTTGTTTGAGGAGCCGAGGCTTCCTTTACGGATATTTATAAATAACACGAACCTTATCATGTCGAATTTGTCCTGAAATTCCCGTTCCCCAGTGATAGTAAATTTGTGAAGAAAATTGTGGATTGGCAACTTGGGCCGAAGTCGTCTATTGAACTCAAATCGAACATAGAATTTACTTTCGACTGACAATCAAGCCCTTGATATGGCAATCAAAGTTTTGTGAAACCGGCTGGTAGACTTGACAAATCAACAAGCCTCCCTTGATTTTCCTAACAACTGAATTGTCAAATGGTTTTTGTTTCGTCCTGAATCAAACACTTATTGTCTCCTACTTCAGAGATATTTACTTCATTGTAACCTGCCCCAAAATGGTCTTCCTCATTGATCGTTTTACTCTACGCAAATTAAATTGTCGAAAAATTCTCGTTTTCCCCAACATTTTTCGCAACTTCTTTGTATTCGCATTACCTGATGTAACCAGGTAGGTCAGAAAGACACTCTATTACATACTCATTTTCCAATACAATAGGTTTGTTTTGGTTGCGAAATTCAGAACTGTCCTACGACAGTTCTAGAACTGCGTAGAATCGATGCGCTGTTGAAGCCCGATTCTGAACTATCCTAGAACAGTTCTGAAAGCGATTAACTTTAACTGGAAGTTTTGACAGATATGTCCTAACACAGCTGTCAAAAGTGTCAGTTAAAGTTAAGTTTTATAATACCGGCCCTAAACCAAAACACGAATTAAGTTCGGGTTCTCATCCGGATTGTAGAGAAAGAAAAACTTCTGTTTGAGTTGAGTTGGCAGAGGAGAGGGATGTCAATCAGGTCTTATATATTGCCTGTGGTTTGATTAAAAATATGCGAAGTCCTTGTCGCACTTTGTAGATAATATATAAATATTTTTCGGGATACTTCCGTCCACTTAATTTTTTTTTTTAAATCGTTTTTCTTAATTCTTCATTACTCAAATTATATTTCAAAATGAACCAACGAATTATTGATTGATATAATAATGAATTTAAAGAAATGAATCTTTTTTTGTAAAAATCGTTTTTCTGAACTTTCTTCATTACTTCAATTATATTTCGAAATTAACCAACAAATTATTGATTGATATAATAATGAATTTAATGATGAAAGTATTTCAGATATGTGCTTTCCAGAAAAAAAAATCATTCGAAACATTATTATCATTATTCAATAGAGGAAGAGGGCTTTTTCATTCATAGATTTAAGAAAGAGATATCCCAAGTGTGAACAATGGAAATAAAATCCATTAGATTATCCTGGGAGGTCGTAGAGAAGGAGTGATCCTCAATAACAAAAATTTATATTTAACTGTTAATCATTTCCTCCACAAATACAACAATCAAATCAAAAAACATATCAATACGACGTCGAAAAAGTCAGGTTAACCATTTAAATCGTTGACAGCCACTCAACACTTGTGCGAACTACCAAATTCTGAAGCAGTTCGGACTCTAACGTCTGAACTCCTCTCACAGTTCTAGAACAGTTCGGAATCGATTCTGAAAATAACCAAAAGAGGATTACTCAAATCCTGAACCGGTTCTGAAATGAACCAAAACACAAAATCGCAATCGCGCATGCGGAACCGTTCCAGAACAGTTCTGAACTCGAAACCAAAACAAACCGAATATATACATACCATCATGTAACATTTCGATTTGAATCAAACACTTGACGAAACATGTGTAATGAGCTTTTCGACTGAAAGTATACTCAAACGGTATATTATTCTTACAATAATTCCGAAATACACATGCGATCAAGCTATGATCCTAGACTGATTTCGAAACCGGGCTTTAAGATACGAAATCATTCGAATTTTAAGGTTATTTCCTCAATATCTCCAGAACAATCTGCGGAATAAATTTGAAGAAAAATTTTCATAAAATTTTCGAAAGCTTCGTTTTTTAAATTTTTTTTTCAGATTTGGATGAAATTTTGCAAAAACTTTGAAGTCAATATTGAATAACAGGATAACAAATTTCAGTTAAATGCGATTTCAATATCCAGAGATATTGGGAAATGAATATGCCAATTTTCGTGGTTTCTTCCTGGTATCTTGTTATTTCCGAGATGAGTCGAATAATACTGATCCGATGGTGATGAGACTTTATAATTAGTCGGAAAAGACTGAAGCACAATTATTTTCAAAATTTCGTGAATATTGTGTGTCACTGCAATAATTCAATTAAAAAAATTCAGTTTTTTTCGCTCACCAAATACAACATGCGTCCAAAAACTGATAAAATCACGTCAGTGCTTATTTGATTTTTTTTTTATTTCGCTAGCGATTTGATCCTCACGATTTCACGTAAAATTATTATTCGAATATGTACTTTTTAACTACTTCAATAAGATTTTCATTTTTGGAGTAATTGAGACAAGTCTCTGGGTCTTTTCTTTCTGTTTTTTCAGCAAATACCTACTCGTTTGAGTGAACGGACGGAGAGAATTGAATTTGATGACAGCTTCTTCATCAGTATGTCCACCCTAGTCGTTTAAAACAATTTTCTGGTCACAGTTCGAAATTTGCAGACATTTGGGCGAAAATACTTTGGTCGCCATTTCTGCTGTATATAGCTAATAGTTTTGTTCAGGGACATCCTGTTTATACTGAACCTATTAAATAGAATAAAATATATTATACTTCGGTTTTAAGTATATGACTTATCTATAAGACTTACAAGTTATTCTAACTGAAGCATTAATTGAAATGAGGGATACTAAATTTGATAGAAAGGGTCAATAAGGACCATCGACTTATAACCTCTTGATGCATTATATAAAGATAACTTTTAATTCACACATTCATGTTGCCGAAATTAAGTGATGAGCTTTTAATTGATTAATTATCTGCTCTTGAGATATGAATTGAGTGTGCACATGATCGGTTTAGTCTGTTGGATCCAAGTAAAAAGTATATAATTGGATCTATAATCGCAGGATGAGCAGATTATACAGGATCTTCCTTGATTATAGTACCGAATTGAAGATGGATTCGTCTCGGAAAATGTATACAACTTTGCAGAAATTCTATTTTTTTTCGTAGATACCCATCTTGAGAAATATACATGGTGTATCATTAGTAAATGAACATCCGATAGTCTGAGGTAGAGTTGTCCTAGACGAATCCAAAAAACCAAGATACGAAGTGGTTTATGTATTAGGTGCGCAACTAAGTTCTCGCTGTTTTTTCGATGAAAATATAACTTTATTATAAAAAAATGGTTACAAATGAATCATTCAAAGTATTGCCCATCGCTAGACACAACTTTTTCCCATCTTTCTGGTAGAGCTCGAATACCTTGACGCCAGAAGTGTTCGTCTTTTGAGGCTATCCACGAATCAAGCCATTTTTTGATGTCTTCATATGAGTGGAACTGTTGATCAGCCAGGCCATGTGCCATCGAACGGAACAAGTAAAAATCGGACGGCGCAATATCTGGGGAATATGGCGGGTGGGGTAGAACTTCCCATTTGAGCGTGCCCAAGTAGGTTTTAACAGGTTTGGCAACGTGAGGCCGAGCGTTGTCATGCAGTAAAATCACTTTTTCGTGCCTTTGCTCGTATTGTGGCCGTTTTTCGCGCAGTGCTCGGCTCAATCTCATCAATTGAGTTCGATAACGTTCCCCAGTGATGGTTTCGCTCGGTTTCAACAGCTCATAATAAATAACACCGACCTGGTCCCACCAAATGCACAGCATAACCTTCGCAGCGTGAATGTTCGGCCGAGCCGACGACGTAGAAGCATGCCCGGGTAGTCCCCAAGATTTTCTCCTCTTTGGGTTGCTGTAATGAATCCATTTTTCATCACCCGTCACGATGCGATGAAGAAAACCCTTCCTTTCTTGCCGCTGGAGCAGTTGTTCACAGGCGAAAAAACGACGCTCAACGTCTCTTGGCTTCAACTCATAAGGAACCCAAGTTCCTTGCTTCTGAATCATCCCCAATGCATGCAATCGCTTGGAAATGGCTTGACGGGTAACTCCTAATTCTGCAGCAAGCTCTTCTTGAGTTTGGCACGAATCCTCATCGAGCAATGCCTCCAATTCAGCGTCTTCGAAGGTTTTGGGTCTTCCTTCACGTGGACGGTCGTCAACATCGAAATCACCGTCTTTGAAGCGACGGAACCAATCACGGCATGTTGTTTCGCTTAGAGCAGCGTTTCCGTACACTTTTTGGAGCTCTCGATGCGCTTGAGCTGCCGTTTTTTTCGAATGAAAAAAGAAAATCAACACTTCCCGCAAATGACGATTGTTTGGCACGAAATTCGACATTTTCACTTAACCAGAAGTATATAATGCGAAAACAAAATCACTTATGTGTCGCGGCGGTTTGTTTACCATATGTCTAAGCTTGGTTCATGACGTTTTGGATATGTCAAAATCGACTAGCTCTTACTGCTAGAGCCATCTACTGACAAACAGCGAGAACTTAGTTGCGCACCTAATAATAATATAATAATAATAAGTAATAATGTATTTATTCATCCTGGAAATCAGTATAAGACAAGTCAATGAAAAATATTGAAATTACAAACTAATCATACACAATGAGAAAAATTTTCGTTCAAAAAATCCCTAACACTATAACATTCTTTTAACAAAATAATTTTTACTGCTTTACGGAAATCCACTCTGTTCAAAGTTTCAATTGTACCAGAAAGGTGGTTGAATAATTTTATGCCCTGATATCGAGGTGATATTTTTTACTTGGTGTTATTATGCATTGGAATATGTGGTATGTATTCAGCAATACTCCAATTATATTCAACTTTTGAACGAACCAGTATGATCCGTTGAAATTCGAAACGTATGATCCACTTCAAAAGGTCATTGTATTCATATTTAAAAAATTCAGTTTCGAATCAGAAAAATATGTGAGTTCTGTCAAGCTGAGATTCAACGCCTAGCATATTGGAACACTTTCGACCCAAATCATATATTGCAAAAATGCTTCGTTAAGGAGCTAAAGCCCTTTTGAAGATGACGTCCGGGCAACAATTTTTTTAAATAAACTTCAAGTAAATTGAATGATTTCGTATTAATTGTTTTAAAGGATTAAGGATTTATAAAATATTTGAAATCAGGTACAAGAAATTGATAATCCACTTATTTTATTATGACTCTTTAGATAACGAGCACTGAGTAGTGAACGGAGAGTAAATTTCAAATCAATTTTTCTGAAAATTTTTACTAACTATAGTAACCAATCAAATTACTTAATTTTGAGTAATCTATCAAATTTCATCCAATCAACTATGGATTACAGCGATGATAGCCTACATGTGGTGTTTTCAGTTTCATGTTTTCGACAAAGAGGATCATCAAGATCAAATTCAACGTCAGATTAATAATCAATTTTTTGAAATCTACAAATATACCCCTCGGGCCTTGATAAATCCTCAAAATTTTGTCATTGAGAATCCTTCAAGCGTGTTGCTTAAGGATAATATTATCAAGCTACACGCGTTCAGCATTCTCTATGACAAGTTATCTCGGTATTATCAAGGCCCTTGGGGTACTACTACTAAAAACTGGTGCAACCGGGCAATATCACTTTTTTTCAAAAAAAAATCACTGTTCATGAATTTGATGTATAACTCGCAAAATTAGGAAAGATAAAAGAGTTGTCACTAAAAATAGCCTTCTCCCAACACCCCCACCCCCCAAAAATGATACGCTTATGTTTGACTCAAACCATTCGGTGCGTATTTTTGATATAAGCCAATGTGTAAAACACTTTAGGTCACATCGTTTTGGAGATAAGTGACAAAAAATCTTGGCTGGACGTCATCTTCAGAGGGCCCTAGTTCCTTTATGAAGAACGAATATGTCTAAAATAATGTCTAGAACATCCACCAGAACCTTGTCTGTTTAATTATGGGACACGGATGGTGCTGCGCTCTCAGTCAAACATCGAATCACGGCTCACATGCGAACACACCCCGTAAAAATCTCACTATCTAAAATCAAAACTCCAATTTTGTATATTTCCAATTTTACAAAATGACAAGAACTCATCACCCCAATATCTCGAAAATATTATATACTTGCGAAACTAACGATGGGTAAAGAAAGAGATAAAAAATTTTCGATTTATGTGAAGTAAATTTTCTTCAGAACTTGAAATGGAAATTTTCAGGTATAACTTCAAAAAAATTTGAATTTCTCATGGAAATTGTTCGGAATATACAATCTCGTTAAAATATATCGATTTAGGTAGAATACATTTTCTTTCCAACTCAAAATGAAAAAATTTCAATTCTAACTCCAGTGAAAAAATACTTTTTTGGAATTTGTACATACACATCGGATGGATATTTTTCGAGTTATTCCTGAAATCTCAACGATACAGGGTTGAAAAACCAAAAACTTGTGCATTTTTCTTTCCTTTATATCTCTAAATTGGAATCGGATCAAACTGAAATTCAGTACATTGTTAAAATATTTACTTGAAAGTCTATGCAAAAAAATGGCCGAAAATTTACCAACAATACGATTGCAACAAAATTATGCAGGCAGTTGTGCTTTAGTATTCAACAACTAATTATCAATTTTCAATCCGATCGCCTAAGTAGTTTCTGAGATATTGAGGAAATGACCTCCAACATTCGAATGGGTATAACTTCAAAACTGTTCGGCCGATTTGGCCCATTAACAAATTTAGCTCATTCCGATTCGAAACCCACCCTAAAAGTCGCTAGCTCTTATCGTTCCTAAGTTATCGTGACGAAGGTAGGCGAAACTAGTCGCCTCATTTTCGAGAAAAAATCGAGAATAACAGACATTTGGGCAAAACAACAGCACGCTGTTTCCTGGAACATGCGCGTAAAACAGTAACAATTGTTCAAGTTTCGATGAACGAACTCACAAAAGCTGGACAATTCATGTTTCGAATCCTGTTGAATAAGCTGTATATTTCTAGGCGTAAACCATACGGCAGGTTGGGAAAAAATTGCCGCTGCACGATTACGAAAGTTTCTCATTTGAAAAAATGTCGGCAACTTTTTTCAGACAGTGCAAATCTCGGACAGTTAGTGCAGCAATGACAATATTTCACTGCAGCCACCCGGGAACTACGCTTGTTAAATTTAAAGCACGTTCGTAATTGAATTTAATGCGTTCTCTATGAAGTTTGAGTAGCTCAGTAATACCCTCTGCAATTAGAAGATGAGTTATGTGAGAACTCCGGACAAAGGCGTTGTTTACGATGTCAAAGTATGCACACAGAAGCGGTCGACCTATTGAAACCCAATATTGCCGGCGAGATAGTGGAGAATTAGTATAGAAGTGAAATCAGCAGCTTTTGCTCGTTCGTTTATTCATTCACACCTTATAGACTAGGGACGATTCTTGAAACCAACAAAAATAACATAAGCATGAAACTCATTGGAAAAGGAAGATGATAATTATAACAAAAATGAAAAGAGAATGATTTGGAGTCAATCTGAGGTCGGGAAGTGGAAGGGGGTTACTTAGGGCCAATTGCACCGTATTACAAATCCATAGATTAAGACCATAACCAAGGTTTAGGTAAAAAATTATCTTGCACCGTCACGTAATCCACGTTCAACGGCCTTAACTGACTATTAAATTTAAACCCTGGAATTTGGGGGCTTAAAAGAAGGATTAATGGTAAGCTTCGGAATCTAACCCTACTTTCGAGCGATTTCGTACAAGTTTGACATTTTTCTGGACGTAACCTCCAGTTTGTTTACGTTTTTTTGTTTACATTGGACATTGATGGAGAACTCCTACGAGTTGATAATCAAATTTTGATTAAAAGTGGTTCAATTTCCGATGATATTTATGAAAAATGATATAGGGAGAAACTGGCATCAGTAGGCATTGATTCGTATGTTTTAAAGCATGAAGAATTAACACCAGTATTTCCATTGAGTTCGTAAACTTAATGGTATTTCTATAAGCCTTCAACTATTTGAAATGAAAAAGTTACAATGATATGCTCATTTATTTCCAAGAGCAAATAGCAGAATGAAATCGAAGACATATTTGGAATGAAAAAACATAGTTTCATGAAGATTCTTCAGTTCTATTTCATTCAGTGATGTATTACGTGGAAAGCTATCATATACTACTTCATTATTGTGCAGGTGCTGTCTCTGTGCTATCATTATCCTCTATTATATATTAACTGGACTCATAATATAACTAGAAACTAATTAATGTGAAAGAAATTGCATCCCTGCGTTAGTCGATCTTCAAACGTACACCTTCGTGAACCCATACGTACATGATACTTCAATATTTATATAGAATACTTTTTGTTCTGTGGATCACACATCAGAGTTTTCATTATCTTCGAACAAAAATTAACTCAATTCATTATATACTTATTACAAACAAAATAATTCAATAGAAAGTCTACCCTTTGGTAAGCCTTTTCTTATCCGAAAGTTGTTTCGGATAAATCGATACTATTTATTTATTCATTTTACAAACGCCAGGATTGTACTTCCATGCAGAAGCCTTAATCTTATGATATTACAAAATATAAGTTAACTTGAGTCTATAAATTTGAATAATGTTTAAAGCCTGATGTAGAAGTAAGAGCACAGGTCTCTGGTAAGAGATCCCTAGTCTTAATAATAATAAACAAGTCAGGAACATTACATGCAATCTTTTTATGGAAGCTATGAATTCTGTCATATATTTTTTCGGTCGGTTTTTCAGTAGATGCATCTTGATTTTGGTTTATTATTTGATAAAATCAAATAATAAACCTTAGTGATCGACCAACAAAAAAAAAATTTTAACCCCCCCACAGTTTACGTTTTGGAGTATATAGATTTGAATAAACTAATAAAAAAAAATCCGTCCGTCCGCCGTCCGCCGTCCACCGTCCGCCGTCCGTTGTCCGGGGTTTTTCTCAGAAAGTACTGAACCGAAATCAGTGAAACTTGGTAGAAAAATCGTGTGTCGCTCGGGATTGATCCTCCAAGCTTTTCAGCAGAATCGGTGTACCCTAAGGGCTCAAAATGGAGGGGTGGGGGGAAAAAAAATTATTTCCCGAAAACTTACCACCGAATTTTCATGCAACTCAGAACGTTGATTACTGTTACAAAACTAAACAAAAAAAATGTCACCCGGATGATTTCCGACCAGTGGTTCCTGAGTTATAAGGAAAAACGCTGCAAATTTCCAGTAATGTCGAGAATGACATCAACGCATTCAGTTCTAAGATTGTAATTCACTGGAATAATCGGTTAACTTTTCATACAGAGTCATACATCTAAAACGAGATGAAAATATTGATTACCAAATTTTCAACACATATCGAAAAATTTTTAATGGATGCGTTATTATTTTATAATCACAATTTGCAAATGCCCCATCGATGTTCTTGACAATTTCATAATCGTAAGTAGTGCAGATTAAATATTTTTGGGTTTTCTCTCTTAATATCTTAAACATAACTACTGAAAATCGGATCAAATTATTATTTATAGAAATTACCCTGCGGATTACGGGATTTAAGATTAAATTACTCATTAAGCTCATTCATATCTAGAATAAAACTATTTTATTCATAAATCATTGGTTTTTCAGAACACAAAAACCAATTCCATGAAAAAATTCATTTGAAACATTGAAATCTCAATAAACACTCTTTTATAACTGAATAACTTTTACATGCAGAACGCGAATTAAGTAGCGCAATTTAAAATAATGCAGATTTCCAAAAAATTCGGTTGATCGGAGGTTTCCATTAATTTCGGTTTGCGTTATACGATTATCGTCAACCTGTGGATATCCGTTAGTGGTTTCAATCGAAATTCAAAATCTTTCGTACTGACAGTTTGAAATAAGAATAAGAACGAAATTTATAATCTAGAATTATTCTTTCGAATTCAACCTGATGAGGTTCAGATATATTTAATTGTTACAGAAATTTTATTGAAAATAACTTTAGTTTTTCAGTTTGTGTGGTGGATACTTTGTAAATCAAGTGAATCGGATATCTGCTGTGGAAAAAAATTTTTTCAGATCAATTGCACAGGAAGATTGAGTTTTTTTTCATTTCATTAATATTTTTCAGAACAAATTTGAATCCCAGTAGAAATCACATCTACACATTCGATATTAGCGGAAAGTCTTGAATTTTGTTTTACGTATTGGTGTTAGTTTGAAAGATTGACCGTCGGTTTCACAAAACTTTTGACTTCTGATCAATTCGTTGATTAAGGTTTGCATTCGATGGTTGGGTTGAAAATGAACTGACATTGAGCACAGAATTCACTGTTGACTGACAATCAATTCCTTGATCTGGCAATCAAAGTTTTGTAAAACCGGCCCTAAATTTATTTCCTCGGTGTCAAGAAATACGAACGCGTTCGGATTGAATTATCATGACTAATTGTGAAATATAATCACTCGATTTAATGCAAAATTTGTTTTTGAACATTTTTTTTTTCGGATACATATTCATCAAAGTTCAATGAAATTTGGTACAGGTTTCAGAGTCAACATTTAGAAACAGTGTTTCAAATTTCAGTTTTGACCGATATTTATTTATGCAGATATTGGCAAAAAATTTCGTGACCATTTTGAATATTGAGGTTATTTCCCTAATATCTCAAAAAGGACAAACCCTATCTGATTTGTAGTTCATTTTCAGTTGTAGAATACCGACACGAAATTTAATAATTGTGGAAAATAGTTAGATTTTTGAAGAGGTGAAACGACTGTGGAACGTCTGTTCTCATTCAAAATATTTTAAATTTTGCTACCCAGTTGGCGTTCTGCATGTCGAAATGTTATTCAATTATACAAGTGTATTTATTGAGATTTCAATGTTCACATGAATTATTTCATGGAATTGGTTTCTGTGTTGTGAGGAACCAATGAGTTATGCATAATATATAAGTTTTTTGAGATATCAGTGGCATATTGGGTTATTTAAATGAGAAAATAATAAACCCTTGTGTAAAATTTGCAGCGTTTTTCATAACTTATGGAAATATGGTAGTAGTAACCCATGAAAATGGGTTTCATCTTTTGAATCAAAATATTTTATTAGGGTTAAAATAAATAACATGAAGTTAGTCACAAGTACCAATTCATGAGAAAGTAACCAGATTTGTAGATTAACTTTAATCTAGTTACATTCAGCCTCGGTGCAAGCCGAATATTTAAAGCAGAGTTTAATAAGTTTATCGTCGCTTAACTAACTGAAGCTTAAGACGAAAACGGTGCAATTGGCCCTTATTGAGGGTAAAACAAGGTTTATCTCAAGTATCGATTAAAGCTTATTTTGGGAGGATTTCGCATAATTTTTTTGGTTTTTTATGTGTTTTCACTCCCAATATCTGAAACAGGAGTATTAAAAATTAAATAAAAATGGTTTTTTTCATGAAAAACGCCCTTGCGGATTGCAGTTTCAAACTATTTGTCAAGGGCAGTTTCTTGCAAAACAGATTGCCTAATGAACAATACAGGAACAATAAAAACGATGAAGAAAGCGAATTGTGACGTTTCAGAGTACAAATCTGACTCTTTCATCAGACAAAGCAGAAAATTTTAAGAATTATTTCTTTTCGATTTTTCGTTTCGAAAGACAATAGATCTTGAAATTTTCAGGAAGTCAGATTTGCACTCTGAAACGTCACAGTTCGCTTTCTTTATCGTTTTTTATTGTTCCTGTATTGTTCATAAGGCAATCTGTTTTGCAAGAAACTGCCCGTGACAAATAGTTTGATACTGCAATCCGCAAGGACGTTTTTCATCAAAAAAACAATTTTATCTGATTTTTAATAGTTCTGTTCCAGATATTGGGAATGAAAACCCATAAAAAAAACAAAAAAATAAGGTTTGATCTCGATTCCCGAAAAATCTACAAGTCCTACGGAAACAAATTTGACGGAAAAGGTGTGGGTTATAGTTAGATTTACAACTTGTATATGCACATCTTTATCACATAACCTCAAAACTTATTTGAAAAATTCAAATGACCAAGTTTCGGTTTTCTATTTTTAATTTCTACAAGAAAAATTCACGAAATTTTCTGAACATTTTCCTTTTTATGTTCCAAAGACGCCGTAATTCTTTTGATTTAAAATATTTTTTTTTTCGCCTAATTTGACTCAATATCGAAGAAGCACCGGTATTTCCAATCGAAAAGTCTCCGTTCAAAATTTCTACTTTTTCGAAATAATTGGTTGGCTTTTTGTTCGTTTAAATCTCTCTTTTTTGATTGTGTAAAAAATATACATTACTATGATTGAATTTTATCCGAATACAACAGATAATAAAGGCCTCCTAGCCCCTTCCCCACTTCTATATGAAATACCTTTTGATGAGCTAAAATTTTCTGTAGGTCTCTCAGGTATATAAATTATTTCAAAATAGTAATCATTAGGCATCTACGCATATAACTTGAAGAATATTTTACAACTTTCTCAAAATATTGTAGATGTCGTTATTAAATATGTATTAACTTCATCAAATTATTTGGTTGTTAATTGAAGTAGCATATTTTTGCATTTTCTGAAAGAATTTACCATACGAATGTATATTTTTTTAAACCTTCAGGAAGAACAGATTTCAGCGAATAAAAAAGCAAACAATTTTTTCGAAAAAGCAGATATGTATTTCGATGCGAGTCTTTTCGATTGAAAGTTCGGAGGGTTTTTCGATATTTAGTAGGAATGAGATGAAAAATAAATATTTTCAATTGAAAAATTAGTGTATTTGGAACATAAAGATGCGAATTTCAACGAGAAAAAAAATTTTTTCAAAAATAAAACTAAAAACTGAAAACTTGGTTATTTAAATATTTTGCATAAATTTTGAAAAAAGTGTGTATACAAAAGTTGTAGATTTCATTATTATCTTCAACTTTGCCGTTCAACTTTTTTTGCACAGGACTTGTAGTTTTACCCTTAAAAACTCGCCTCCCTTCACTTACCGAACTCAGATCCCCTTTATAGTACTTTTCATTCCGTTTTTATCATATTCCCTTCCTTTTTCGATGAGTTTTGAGTTTCATCCTGTTAGGTATTTTTTTCTTCACTTTTTACCATTTTTCCGGATATTTCGGGCGAAAATATGCCAAATTTTTTAATGTTTTCCTCGATATCGTTGTTTTTTCTGAAATAACTCGAAAAATACTTATTCAATAATGTTGAAACTTTGTATCTTGTTCGAAAATGTCGATGAAGAACTCAGTGCAAAATTTAGTGATTATGGTGCCCTCAGAGCAATTTAAAAAAAAAATAATAATTTTTTCAAATATTCTATATTCTGCTCAGATGTTTTATCCTAGCGAAATCCTGTATCAACCTTCAAGCCGTCGTTTTTCAATCAAGTACTAGATTTCAGTTCGAGCTAAACTGTATTTCTAGAAATATTGTGGAAATAAAATTTGTCATGGATACATCTGCGGAACGTATTCGACGTTTGTGATCGAGCCCCAATCTTGCCAAGAAATATCGAGCTTCTGAAGTCAAGCGATTTATCGCACTTCTTTGAATTCGTAGCTGAAGCGGTCACCCATCCAGGTTTTGACGATTGAGTGATGTTCTTATGAAATGATTCTCGAAATTCTGCATGAAGCTTGCAAGTCGTTTTCAACCAAATAATATTTTAGATCCGATCAGATCTGTGGAAGTAGTTTGTTGATTTTACCCATTCACGAAACGGAACTTTAAAACCACAGATAATACATTATTCGTAGCATGCTCATTAGCAGCGAATACTCAAATAAATACCCATATGGAAATATCATTTCATTTATCGGTTGATAAATTCTAATATTTCGCTTTGACTAATCAAATAAGGAAGGAACATTATCAGTTTATCATTTTCACGTAGTCATAATTCCTACCGATATTCATTGTTATAAATTTCGAAATTATAAAAATGCAGGTATTAAAAAAAATTATTTAAAAATTCAGGACGATGGTCTGCGGAAGAAGTCAAGTTGTTTCGTCAGATGTTTACCGAAATGTACCTTTCTGTTTGTCTGCCAATATCGGTTGATATTCTGTGGAAAAAAATTCTCGAATGCTTGAATTTCGATAACTGATGAACGCTTTGACATCGAATTGAACGTGGTAACGAAGAATGAAAACTAAATATGCTAAAATTATTATTATGACAATAGCATAAACTCTAGGGGGGGAATAAAGTATCTACCCCTATTTATAGCACGCATCTAAACGGAGTAAAACTATCTTTTAACAAGTTTCAAGGTATCCTTACATGTGTGGCCTGTTTGCCAAGTTTGAACCAAAAATAACAGAAGATGTTGAAACAATGGGCTAAAATCATAATTAGGATATTCCTTATGAATCACTCGGTAAGAAGTAATGTTTCATTGGAGTTTTGTAGGATGAATCTTCTTATATTGAGTTTCCGCAGTTACTACATGAACGATTCATTCTACACCGAAAGTACTTTGGTGCTACAAAAACAAAACCTGCGAAATATCCACCACATAAAGAGATATGATTTTTTGAAGCTTCGCTGGCATAATGAATTGAAAAAGCACAACAAAAAATCCCAACAATTTTTGGATTTCCCACAGGTGGGAAGAATCTAAAAAAAATTTTTTGGGGTCACTACTTGGAACGCCTGTATATAACTAGAAAAATGTTGTGTTCGATCTTCGATCTAGTTGACCGTTTATGTTGTTTAAAACTTGAAAAATTTGTTTTCGACCTTAGGTACTTCATAATCATAATTTGATTTTTTTCTCTCGATTTTCTCACAGTTTTACTGTAATAAATCATATATAGTTGAAGAAAAAAAAGTCTGAAGAAAATCTTGGAACAATAGGTCCATTGTGAGTTCGATATATGTACTTGATCATTTGAATATTTTTTCAGGTAACCTTAAGATTCCATGATATCAAGAACTCCTAAAAATTCTTGAATGCTGAAATTGAGAACCTTCAAGCTCCAGAATTTTTTTTATTGAATTCTCGATAGGACCAGTTTTCAACTAAAAAGTCTGCCGAATATACCAAACTATTCCAGAAAAATTTCCCACCTTTTAATTTTTCCCAATAGCATTGATTGATTATCAATAATATGGTGGACGATCAAAAATAAATTTTGATTCGAATTATAATATTAATTCTTAGTGAATAATCAATTTTATCCACTACAAATTTCATCTGCGTGAGTTAAGACCCACATAATGTTAAATAATATACTATTATTTTATGTCATTCATTGGGATTCATGGAAAATGACCGCTTTGGCAACGAATTTGAACATGCGCGTAAAAGCTGCTGCTTTCACGGCGGTGCTTTTCTAGGTTTTTTCCATAAAGTACTGGATTTCATTTCGATCTAATCTCTATTTTTGAAATTATTGAGGAAATAAAATTTTGAATGGGTATATCTACGGAATCATTGGGCGGATTTTACCCATTCACGAATTCGATCTTCGTACTTAAGCCCCAAATGTTCTCTACAAATATCGAGTTTCTAAGTAGTTTCTTCCGGTAGTTATTGTGTTAAACAATAACTTCCGAAAGAAAGAACTTAGAAACTCGATTGTGTGTGAACACAATAACTTCCGAAAGAAACAACTTAAAAACTCATTATCATATATTCCGATCCGAACCCCTAATTTGACTGGGCTATCATTAAATATTCCTTCTCGGTATTACTTCCAACTGCATGTGAAATTGAATCAGCCTACATTGAATTCACATCAATGAATGTTATTTCACGTTCAATCAATTACCGCCATTCCTATTATGCCTCCGGCCTCCTCTGTTAAAACAAGGGTGGGTTCGAAAAACGCATTATGGCCTGGAGCAGGTGCAATTACACCCGGCGAAGAGTGGGTTCAAGCCGCTCTCACACGTAATATAGGTTAGCGGTGCAGTTGCTCCACTTCTACATTCATTGATTTCTATCGATTTTAATATTGCAGGCAGAGGGGGGGACGCTGTTGTATGTTGCTCCATTGAGAAGTTTGAACGTTTTGTAGGAGATGAGAAATTTAAATCTCAAAAATCATGAAAATAATTGGCAATTTATTGGAACAGCATTTCAGGCGAATTTCAACATGAGCAATGCTGTGTTTTTCAGAAATCTAGAGAAGCACTAATGTCAAATCATCAGCTTTCGCGATCATGTTCGGATTTGTTGTTATCAAACATTGTAAATGCTTTCAAAGTTATACCGTAAAACTTAATTTAATTTTTATTTCGTTAACATCAAATTTAACCTGAAATGAGTTGAATGATGCTCAATATATACTAACTGACAAAGAAACTGCAACACCCAGAAGGAGCTGTTTAATTTTAAAACAAAGATAGTACAAACAAGAAGTAAATAATTAAAATTTGGAGAAAAAAATCGTGAAGGTTTTTTCATGTAAAAATTTTTTGTTACCCAAATATTGTAGTCGCAAATTTATTAAATTTTTCAACAAAACCAGTTGTTCGAGGATATCCAAAGTCGATGTTTATCTGTTGTTAAAATGCCCAAACTACGTGTACACGGAATTTATCGCCAGCTTGGTGAATTTAAGGCAGGTCGAATTATTGGTCTACGGGAGGCGGGATTGTCATTGCGAGAAATCGCTAACCGTACGAACAGAAATCCAACGACCGTTATGAGATGTTGTCAAGCGTGGTTTGATAATGCCCAAAATCGAAGAAGAGTAGGCACCGGACGTCGAAGGGGCACAAATAAAGTTCGAAATCGACGTCTAAGACTTATGGCCATTAGAGACCGATTTGCGACAACTCGATCTTTGGCTGATGAGTGGTTAGGGGAACAAGGCCACAGTATAAGGTCTTTTGGACTGCAGCACTATCGACCCCATCTTGTGTTATCTCTTACGGTTGAGCGTCGCCGGCAGCGATTACAGTGGTGCAGAGAGCGACAAAATTGGAATGTGGAATGGCATCAGGTCGTCTTTTCTGATGAATCTCGATTCTCCTTGGTTGCACATGATGGCCGAAGAAGGCTTAGACGACGTCGGGAGACATTCATTTTGATACATTAGTTGTTATGGTATGGTGTGCTATTGCACATGCAAGTAGATCACCTTTAGTCTTCATTCGAGGTAACATGACAGCGCTACGTTACCTTCAAGAAAAAGTGGAGCCATAAGTTCTCCTTTTCCTTAACCGGCTCGATAATCCAATATTTCAGCAAGATAATGCTCGACCTAATGTTTGTGAGAGTTAGTTTGAACTTTTTTGAAGCGATTCATGTGAATTTTTTACCATGGCCGCCCAGATCCCCCATTTTTTACCCATAGGGCACGTTTGGAACATAATGGGTAGTAGGCTTGGAAATTTATCCCAGCCGCCACGGAGTTAGGCTGCTATGAGACATGAAGTACTGGTAGCTTGGGATTGTATCCCTCAAGAAGAAATAGACCATCTTCTTGCATCAATGCCAAGACATGTTGGGGAGTGTATAGATGTGTGGACAAACAAATAGCTGAAAATTCAAGACGAAAAACAGTTTTTTGTGAATAACTCAGAAAATATCCACTTTAGGGCAAGGGTGTGATGCATACACTCACATTATTTTTTAACGTAGATTCAATATCTGCCATAAAAAAATGGGGTTCTAATTTGAAAAAATTGATTTTTCACGATTTTGTCATCCCTAACTTTGAAAGCGATTTTTTCACCCCCTGTATCATGAATCGCGAAAAACCGGAGGTGCTCATGCCTTGAAAATATTTTAGATTTCATCAGCATCGTGAAATACTCATAAGTGCTGAATTTCATGAAAATACGTTCAGTCGTTTCCCGTATAAATATGGGTGAGGTTCCTCGTGAAAGACCCTGTATAGATTCAGTTTATATTAGGTCACCATAAGAATTTTCAATCATTTCAGAGCAGTCAATTATTCATTATAATTCCTCCTCGAACGTACAGTTTGAAGATTTTCCACTCTGAATAATATAACATCTGATAAAATTCGAGAAACTTTTAAATTTTTTGGATCCGCACCTCTTAGGTAGGTAAGGCCTAAAATCAATCTCCAACCAAGTTTATCTGGAGTTCAGAACTGTTCTGGAACGGTTCCGCATGCGCAATTGCGATTTTGTGTTTTGGTTCATTTCAGAACCGGTTCAGGATTTGAGTAATCCTGTTTTGGTTATTTTCAGAATTGATTCCGAACTGTGAAAGGAGTTCGGACTTAAGAGTCCAAACTGCTTCAGAACTGGGTGGTTCGCAAAAGCGTAGAGTGGCTGTCAACGATTTGAAGGGTGAACCTGACTTTTTCGACGTCGTATTGATTTGGTTTTTGATTGTTGTATTTGTTGATTTGTTGATTTTGTCATCCCTAACTTTGAAAGCGATTTTTTCACCCCCTGTATCATGAATCGCGATTTCGATTTTTAAAGTGGATACATCAATCTTACATCTTGAAAAATCCCAAAAATGAATATTTTCCATCCAAAAACCTCGAAGTTATTCTTGTTTCAGCGGAGCTCTATTTTCGATTTTTTTTTCGAATTTTCCCGCTCAGAGAGAATTTTCCAACCAAAACTGAAAAATGTTACATCAAAATAAATTGAAATTTTCTAAGGAATCTATTTCTGCAATAAAAAAATGGTGTTCTAATTTGAAAAACGGAAGTTGACGTCATTTCCGGAAAAACCGGAGGTGCTCATGCCTTGAAAATATTTTAGATTTCATCAGCATCGTGAAATACTTATAAGTGCTGAATTTCATGAAAATACGTTCAGTAGTTTCCCGTATAAATATGGGTGAGGTTCCTCGTGAAAGACCCTGTATATTGTCTGTGGGTCAATTAAATAAAATATGCGGAAGTCCTTGTCGCTCGATGTAATATATAAATATTTTTGGGCATACTTCGTTTTTCTGAATTTTCTTCGGTACTTATATTTCAAAATGAGCCAACAAATTATTGATAGATATAATTTTGAATTTAATGATGGACGTATTTCAGATATGTGCTTTTCAGAAAAAATTCCTTTCGAAACAGTATCATTCAATAGAGGGAGAGGACTCTTGCTTTCATAGATTTATTTAAGAAGTATATATCCCAGGTGTGAACAATGGAAATAAAATCTATTAGATTATCCTGTCGTAGCGAAGTTGTTAAGGTCAATACCAAAAGTTTAAATTTAACAGTTAACCATTTCCTCAACAAATACAACAATCAAAAACCAAATCAATACGACGTCGAAAAAGTCAGGTTCACCCTTCAAATCGTTGACAGCCACTCTACGCTTTTGCGAACCACCCAGTTCTGAAGCAGTTTGGACTAAGTCCGAACTCCTTTCACAGTTCGGAATCAATTCTGAAAATAACCAAAACAGGATTACTCAAATCCTGAACCGGTTCTGAAATGAACCAAAACACAAAATCGCAATTGCGCATGCGGAACCGTTCCAGAACAGTTCTTAACTCCAGATAAACTTGGTTGGAGATTGATTTTAGGCCTTACCTACCTAAGAGGTGCGGATCCAAAAAATTTAAAAGTTTCTCGAATTTTATCAGATGTTATATTATTCAGAGTGGAAAATCTTCAAACTGTACGTTCGAGGAGGAATTATAATGAATAATTGACTACTCTGAAATGATTGAAAATTCTTATGGTGACCTAATATAAACTGAATCTATACAGGGTCTTCCACGAGGAACCTCACCCATATTTATACGGGAAACGACTGAACGTATTTTCATGAAATTCAGCACTTATGAGTATTTCACGATGCTGATGAAATCTAAAATATTTTCAAGGCATGAGCACCTCCGGTTTTTCGCGATTCATGATACAGGGGGTGAAAAAATCGCTTTCAAAGTTAGGGATGACAAAATCGTGAAAAATCAATTTTTTCAAATTAGAACCCCATTTTTTTATGGCAGATATTGAATCTACGTTAAAAAATAATGTGAGTGTATGCATCACACCCTTGCCCTAAAGTGGATATTTTCTGAGTTATTCACAAAAAACTGTTTTTCGTCTTGAATTTTCAGCTATTTCTTTTCCCTTCACGCCAAAAAGATGACATTTTCAGGAACTGTTACTTAAACCATGTTTTAGATTTTACTACCCTAATATGCAAGAGAAAAAAGTTACAGGTTGTTCCTAAATAGATGGCGAATTTGGATTCGAATTTGTATCGGAAACTTCTTTATTTCAACTAATCGGCCATCGGTTTTCTCTCCAGTGATAAATAAACAATTCCTTATGAACCATATGCAAAAACTTACCATGTTTTACATTATTTTTTTTTAAATGATAGATATCATTAATTACATCTGCCAAATTCCTCTTTATTCAGTAGCATTTTGTGTTTACTATTAATTTGGTGATAATTCGTATTAAGTTATAAAATCGATCACTATGCCTAATTTTACCAATGAAGATTATTTAAATCTCATTCTACTTCATGGAGAATGTAATAAAGTTGTAGATAGAACGATTCGACTGTTCATTGAGAGGTTTCCTGACCGACCCAGACCAACGAGAGATACCATTAACAGAACCATGACAAACTTGAGAAATGTCGGATCTTTCGTTAAGAAAACTACACACAGAGAAAAAAGTGTAGTAGAAGATGAGAACAACGAAATTACAGTTCTTGCATATTTTCGTGTGAATCCTCAAAATTCTCTCAAAGATGCCGAGATTGATCTGGGATTATCTCAATCGAGTGTTTGGAGAATATTAAAAAAACATAAAATGCACCCATATAAATTCAATAGGGTACAGCATTTGAAGGAAACTGATTTCGTCAGGAGAACAGAGTTTTGCGAAGCTATGATGATTCGATTTCAAGAGAATGAAAACTTTTTGGACTGTATAATTTGGACAGATGAATCTAAATTCACAAAGAATGGTTCTTTAAATAGGCATAACAATCATTATTGGGATGAAGAGAACAACCACCACTTCAGACAATGGAACTTTCAAGAGACCTGGAGTTTCAATGTTTTTTGCGCCATCAAAAATAATGCAATTCTCGATGTTCACATTTATGATGGGACTTTAACTGGTAAGATAGAACACTACACATGTTTGCATTATTTAAAGAATGTTCTCCCTTAGGAGATAGATATTCTGACATATTGACTCAAATAATTGAGCCGCTAGTACAGAACCATAATGACTTATGGTATCAACAAGATGGCGCGCCTCCACACAATTCACTCAATGTGTCAAATATCCTCTAGAGGCTATTTGAAGATCGATGGTTGGCGAACAATGGTCCACATCTTTGGCCACCACGTTCTCCCGATTTAACTCCTTTAGACTATTATGTTTGGGGTAGGATAAAAAATATTGTCTACTCAACTCCCCTGACTGATAAAGAGGACTGCATAGAACGAGTCAGAAATGCGTTCAGGTTTGTTTAGATTTTTAGATTCATAGTTTTGAAACTCAATTTGGTTTTTAAACACTTTTGCAGATCTCTTCCTCCCGATGAAATAAGAAGAGCAACGCACGAAGCATTCCTGAGACGTATAAATAAATGTCTAGAAATTAACGGTCAAAACTTTGAGCATCTTCTCTAGTTATAACTGCGAGAGTTTGCCATGGTTCTCCTAATAGTAACTTGAAGTCGGTTTCAAGAAGGAGTGAAAAATCTACAGCATGGTTCAAATAACAGTTCCTGAAAATTTCATCTTTTTGGCGTGAAGGGAAAAGAAATAGCTGAAAATTCAAGACGAAAAACAGTTTTTTGTGAATAACTCAGAAAATATCCATTTTAGGGCAAGGGTGTGATGCATACACTGACATTATTTTTTAACGTAGATTCAATATCTGCCATAAAAAAATGGGGTTCTAATTTGAAAAAAATTGATTTTTCACGATTTTGTCATCCCTAACTTTGAAAGCGATTTTTTCACCCCCTGTATCATGAATCGCGATTTCGATTTTTAAAGTGGATACATCAATCTTACATCTTGAAAAATCCCAAAAATGAAAATTTTCCATCCAAAAACCTCGAAGTTATTCTTGTTTCAGCGGAGCTCTATTTTCGATTTTTTTTTTGAATTTTTCCGCTCAGAGAGAATTTTCCAACCAAAACTGAAAAATGTTACATCAAAATAAATTGAAATTTTCTAAGGAATCTATTTCTGCAAAAAAAAATGGTCTTCTAATTTGAAAAACGGAAGTTGACGTCATTTCCGGAAAAACCGGAGGTGCTCATGCCTTGAAAATATATTAGATTTCATCAGCATCGTGAAATACTTATAAGTGCTGAATTTCATGAAAATACGTTCAGTAGTTTCCCGTATAAATATGGGTGAGGTTCCTCGTGAAAGACCCTGTATTCCACATGCTAATTTCTTATAGTTTTGTTAATCGAAGACTCAATTAATTGAAAACCGTAGCTGGATGAATTACAGAATAATATGTAACGAATTCTTCACACAAAACTCCACTCTATTCACTTCATAACTTCAAAAAAAAATGTCGTTTTTCATGTTATTGTTTTATCGACACGATCATCACGAAATTGTTTTCCATCCTGGCTCCTGCGCCATTTTGAAACTTAAAAACCCTTGCGTCGGTTTCTTTTACTCGATTTTTGCGCGCAAGTTCTGAGAACGGCATGCTATCGTTTTGTCTAAATGTCTGTAATTTCACAGACAGATGTGTTCGGTATTGGGCCAAATCGGACGAACACCGATCATAAATACAATAAGTTCCGAAAGAAACAACTTAGAAACTCGATATTTGTGGAGTAGGTTTTGACCTTAATTACAAAGGCTGAATTCGTGAATCGATAAAATCCACCGAATGATTCCGCAGATATACCCATTCAGACATTTCTTTTCCTAGTATTTCCAGAAATTCAGATGAGATCGAATTGAATTCCAGTTATTGTGAGGATATGATTAAAAAATCGCAGAATATTGCATATTCACCTGTTTGAAATTAAATTCGGAATTTTTCGAACGAATTGTTTATTTTTCTATCCAATTAAAATTACTACAGTATTATAGATAAGGTAAACAAATTATAAAGTTCAGGTGAAAACTTATGATGTATGCAATATTCCTTGCAGAATGATGTTAAATTCAAAAGAGACTACATGATTACGTTCGTCGATACAATTCTTGAATAATACAGATATTCCTGTAATTCCCTGACATAGTATCTCTTGAGATTGACATTTCAAAATATACTTTTATTTTCTTCAAAGTAGTCTTGAATGACAAATTTAATTATGGTATCAACTGGCATATAATGATTGAAGTCAAAAACATGAGAAACGGTCAACACAAGAAAAAAAATTTTTTTCAATACACAAAATTTCAATAATTCGCCAGCACGAGACATTTCTTTCCAACGAGATAACATATCTACAATATTTTTCGAGAAAGAGCATTAGATTCTCTGATAAACAATATAGCGTCACAGTATAAAAAGAGGAGATTCATTTTCACCTTTGATACAAGAGCACAATGTATAAATGTGAATTGGATAATGGAATAAAAACACAAAATAAAACAACAATTATTAACTTCTATAAATGTAAAAGAAAATACACTGTCCCTCGGCATAGGTGTAGAGAAAAAGGAATTTGTTCGAAGAAATACGCTGACATATTTGTAGCACAGGGCATATTTTTCCAAAAAAAAAATGTATTCTGACAAAATATCTGGAAACCATACCTGCAACAAAAAAGGAGACAGCAAATTATCAGGAAATGGAAAATAATATTATCTACATGTGGTACCTGACTAGGAAGGTCTTTTGACCAGATCTGGCCCTCAAGCGATGATTTTTCAGAACCTTACCCTCACATACCCTTTTTATTAGCATTTATTTCTCTTTTTATTAGAGAACCATATCTAAAACATGTTTTTGTTTACATACAATTTTGTGTTCATTCACCCTTTTGTGTCTGCCACTCATTCATTTTGTGATTTTGAAAAGTGATGTATGTTCTTCCAAAGATTCCTTCAGAAAAAAGAGTGGTTTTTCAATCGAAAAATGGTAATATTTCGAATTATAATTCCAAATTTGTCGTTGCAGATCTTTGTTTCAAAATAAAATTTCCAGTGATTGTCTTTAGGTGCACCAATAAAAGAAAAATCTTTGACGTCCCTTTCATTCTTTCTTTGATTTCAAAATTTCAGCCCCTCCTGACATTTTGCCTCTGCTTCTCAAACCTCCTGTCAGTACTTCCATTTTCGAATTGAAGTTTATTTATTATACGAAGAAGAAGAAAACTTTGATTTGGGGATATTATGCTTAAGCTGAATTGAGAGTAGAAAATTGGCAACGTCTCGGAGAATGATTTTGCCATTTAAGATATCTCAGGATTGATAACCTGCCTCGATTTTATTTACACAAAACTTGATAGACCTGAATCATGGCCAACCTGGATACTTCACAAGAGTGAATAGGGTATATCATATTTACTACTACTGATCTTTTGCGGCAACATTGTGGTAATCTCCTTAGGCCTCATCCAGCTTAATGAAATGTATCTTTTCGATTTTGAGTGCCGGCCTTTTCGAAGCCATTAAATCCATCAGTCTGCGAACAAAGGGATTTTTTCCCATTGTTTTCTTTGTTGTAAGATAAATATATCCCTTTGTGTGCTTCGATTTTTGTTCATTCCTTCGTCAGCCATGGCGATCGCTGAGGAAATTAAATTCTTGATGAAGTCCGTGATATAAATTTCGTATTAGCGGCAAGGCCGACAGGACAACTGAAGAGACGAATTACGGCTAAACTGCCTCTTTCGGCTGAGAAAAAAGCGCCTATCTGCGTCATGGGTATTCAATATGACTAATAATCTTTTTATTGGCTCGTTCGGTTAAACGAGACTCCAATGGGCGCCAATGCTTTCGTAGAGGATCTGTGTGGTTGGAAATTTTTAGAGATGATTAGCCAGAGCTTATAGAAATTGATTTGCAGATATTAGGCAATTTATTACGCGCTTATTCTAGGGAACAGCGCGTTATTGTTTCGCCATAATGTCTCTAATTTTCGAATTTTGAGCCGAAAATGGTCCTAAACGATTAGACTAGACTCTCTGAAGAAGTCAAATTCAATTCAGTCCGTCCAGCCGTAAACGCTCTAACTCCCGAAAGAAAGGACCTTGAGTCTTAAAATTATCTGGTTAGGTTCAGATCCTGAATATCTCGGTTAGGTTCGTTACTGGGCAGAATCAGCCGAACAGTTTCTGAGTTATACCTAGATGAAATTTTGGAATTAATTACTCGATATTTCATGAAAAACTGATTCGATCAGATTTACACTTTGTAGATAGTTTTGGAATACCAACGCGCAACTCAGTGTAGATCCAGTTGTTAGAAAATTTTGAAAAAATATTCTTTCGAAAATTTTCGAATTTTTTGATGATTTTTTTTTCTCCGAAATTATTGACTAGATTTTGACGAAATTTGACAAAAACCTTAGAGTCAGTGGTTAAAAACAATGTTTCAAATTTCAATTCGATCTGATATTCACTTTTGGCGGTATAAGGAAAAAATATGCCATTCGCAAATATATCAAGAAGTACAAGTGCAATCAGATTGAAGCTTCCTCATCAGTTGAAGAATACCAGCGCGCAACTGGGTGCAAAATTTGTGTTGTCTAGTAGCTAGAACTATACTATGAGCCTAGGAATAATCAACAAAATACAATACCATACAATATGGGCAAATATAACGATTTAAGTCAACAAGATACAAAACTAAATTATTTGCGTCAAAATGTTTGAATATTTAAATCCAAAATGCTCCTATCGAAATGTATATATGAATTTTATACGAAGGACAAAGAGTTATTCATAAAAAATATCGAGAAATAATCATCAAAAATATTTTAAAAAATCGGGGATAAAGAACGGGGAGAAATATAAATGAATTGAGTTTGGTTCAGAAGAGTTCAGAAGGGAGAAATACCCCGACACCTGCTACTGGAACAACTCACAAATGCTTAGCCGCTACTAATCTATCGTCGAATTAAAAAAGAAAAAAATTCACCCCTTCATGTAAAATATATCTGAAACATTTTTTTCCACATCTTACAGTAAACTCGATTCACAAAATATCCAACACACAAACTGAAAAACGCAAGTTGTTTATTTCAAATAACTTTTGTATAACAATTGAATACATGTATATGGTGAACAGCATAAATGTTTAATTCGAATGTATAAACTGAAATAGAAATTTCGTTGCGTATGGTTGTCAGAAACACAGACGTAAACTCTTCATAGCAATAAATTCTTCCTTCAGTGAAGTCGTGACGTATTCACGAGAAGGGTGAGAAAGTGCAGAGTTAATTCTCCTGAATTGGTATTTTCCATTTCACGGATATTGTTCATCAACATTTCAGAGCAGACTTGCTGAAATCACCAAACTGTGGTGTATAAAAGACTTGAAGTGTCGCATTATTAACGATATTCACAGTTTCCATTCCTAACGAGGACGCCACCTTATTGGTAATTTACATGGAGGTAGGAAAAGAGTGGAGGAGGCATAACGTTTGAAAAGTGTCTTCCAGTTTTGAGAACCTTCTGTGGATTTATCCATACCAATATGGCCGACTTTGAACTGAATATTTTTGATTCATTTGCTGTACACCACAGAATACAAATATTTACCTTGTAGTTGTCGGTCATATTGGTATGGGAAAATTCACAGAAGGTTCTCAAAACTACGAAACTTTTGGTACAAGGGAAATATATGATATGCTCCCTCCCCTTCTTTTACCTCCATGGTAATTTAGCTACGCCACTGAGTATCATCGAATGTTGGGCGGAAGCGGGCTCTCCTAAGTTGAAGTTTTAAAGATCAACGAAAAATACAAGATTAAGGAGGATATTCAATCCCACTCATCAACAAATGATAAAATGGAAATCAAGCATTCTGGATAATATTCACATGGAACTATTTTGAAGAACCAATATTTAATTCTCTGAATGAATGAGATCTCTTTTATGCTGAAAACCAAAATCACGCATATTTCAAGAAATATGTGTAGGTACTGTGGTAGATTCTATGAAATTTAAAATCGTTTTAATTCATAAGTCTTTTGCAGGCTGCTAATATGGGAGTTGGGGAGGAAATTAACTCAAATCCATAAGGTTATCCAGATTAATGTGAATAGATTCGTACAAACTTACAGGTACACAAATTTTAAAACGAATCAGTTGAAAATTTCTCGATTTGTTAAAAATTATTTAATCAATATTTTCATCTGCTTTAAGATACAATATTCTGATGAAAAACTGTCAATTATTTCACTGAATTCCAACTTATTTGAATCTTAGAAGCGAATTTTTCTGTTGGTCGATTACTAAGGTTTATTATTCGATTTTATCAAATGATAAAAGGTTTGTTATTTGATTTTATCAAATAATAAACCAGAAAGGAATCGAATGTTGTCAAAAGGTTTCGGGCGTTCGATCATAGTCTTAAAACTCACCAATAAAGAATACAATTTCAAATTAAATTCTATCCATCCGTCGAATAAAGGAAAAAAAGGTCACAAATTTTTACATCTTGCATCGAAAACGTGCACATTCTTGAAGCCATTAGCGTATCCGCATCGACCATGATACTCGGCAAACGGTTCCATCTCTCGAAAATTCTGTTAGGGGTTATTCACAATGAACGTGAGACGTAACTCGAACGCAATTTATATGTAAAACCATTGAGTATTAAACACAAAGAGATACAACGCGGTTCAAAGAAATGAAGCTAGTTTATGGCTAAATTCCTTCTTTGGTTCATAGGGGCGCAGTTGTAGAACAAAGAATCAGTTTTTCACCCTTTGCGCCTAGCGACATAGTACTCAATGGTAGGACGTAAAGTTGAAACCTGAAAGTGTTCACAACGCGAAACGTAATATTTATCGAAATTGATTGCTCGCTAATCACTCGGTGACACATTGTTATTAGTAACAGGGTAAACAAACACACTTGACGATACGTTTCACAATTTTAATATAAATAAAATATACAGTTGACACGCGTGTTTCTGGTTTTAACCCATTCTCAAAACTGAACATAAAATATATAGACATAACCAATATACTTCAATTGACAGATGTTAACACCGGAGATAAACGGAAATCTAACTGATCATTTACAATTGGAAGTTTATGTTTGAATGCTGATGATATCTCCAAAATTTCTAAGAGGTCCAATCTTTTACTTTTTTCACCTTTGTGTAGAATTTTTGTTTTACCAAAATCTATGAAATGATTACAAGTGATGCAATGGTTGTGGGTTTATTTCCAATAATGGATTTTTTGTGTTCTTCAATTCTAACTTTGAGAGTCCTACCAGTTTGCCCTATATAGAATGCAGGACATTCAGCACAGAAAAGTTTATAAACACCACTCAATTCGGAATCATTCAGCCGGTCCTTACTATTAAAAAACCTTGATCTTAAGTTTTTCTTATTAGTACAGATAACATCGATATTATTCTGCTTCAATCTTTTACACACTTTGTCGCTTATAGTTGGAATATAATTGACATATACAAATTAAGAAATCCGTAAAACAAAGGAAAAAGTGTGTGAATCTAGTTATGTTTTCAAGGTGTTTGAAGCTGAACATTTTCATTATTCTTGAGTTTTGCTTGTCGAATATCCCTTGTTTTTTTAACTACAGCATGCTCCTTCTCAGTTTCTCAATATTTTAATTGTTGTTTCTCTAAAATTGTGAACAATAAATGAAGATGACTTTCAATAACTCTAAACTCCAGCGAATATCTCAGAATATAAAATCAAATTTGAAAGTTGCTAAAATTTTGTCTCTCCGATTTGTGATCGGCTATTATAACCAATGACCATTGCCAATTATAAAGGGTTTTCCAATAAAAGGTGTTATTTTGATATTCAAAGAAAAATGCCATTTTTCAATATGAATGATCGGATGTTTATTTCATCGTAAAGAAGTTAATAGTGGAAAATAACATCAGGCAAATGACCACCACGACCACGCGCACAGGACCATATCCTTTTAATGAAATTTTCCATAACCAAATCGCAAAGTGGCTGCCCTATGTCCTCGATAGCCTCACGAATTCCATCTTTGAGGTCTTGAATCGACGCTGGGCTATTGGCGTAGACCTTCTCTTTCACGTGTCCCCAAAGGAAGAAGTCGCAAGGTGTTAAATCACAAGACCTCGGTGATCAATTGTGATCACCTCTTCGAGAGATAACACGGTCCAGAAACTTTTCCCGCAAAAGATCAATGGTTTCGTTGCTCGTGTGGCACGTAGCGCCATCTTGTTGAAAGTAAACGTTGTCCAGATCAATACCATCCAATTCCGGCCATAAAAAATCATTAATCATGTCCCGATAGCGCAATCCATTCACCGTTACTGTTGCTTCAGCCTCATTTTCGAAAAAGTAAGGTCCAATGACTCCACCGGACCATAAACCTCACCAAACAGTCACACGTTGAGGATAGAGAGGCTTTTCAACAATAATTCTCGGGTTTTCCGAGCCCTAGATACGATTTGCTTGTTGACGAAGCCACCGAGGTGGAAATGGGCCTCATCACTCAAGATGATTTTTCGATGGAATTCCGGATCATTTTCATGCATTTCAACGACCCAATCAGCAAAGACACGTCGTTGTTGATGATCGGCCGGCTTGAGTTCTTGTGTTAACTGAATTTTATGAGCCTTAAGACCCAAATCTTTATGCAAAATACGGTGTAATGACGTTTGTGGAATGCCTAATTCTAAAGAACGACGAGGAATGGATAAACCTGGGTTTTCTTCAACACATTCGGCTACAGCAGCAATATTCTCGGCTGTTCTTGAGCGACGTGCATGGGTTTTATTCTTCACATCACTTACTTGTCCCAACAGCTCGAATTTTTCCACCAATTTCTTTATTGCGGTCCAAGGAGGTGCTTCACGACGGCCCAAAAATGTTAGAGTTTTACGAACCGTCTCTGCCAAATTTTAACCATTTTTATAGTGAATTTTAATAATTTCAATGCGCTGTTAAAGCGTGTATCGTTCCATTTTTATTAATGGCGTAGTTTCTACTTGTCAAATGTCGAAAAATTACAGCTTCAAAAATGACATCTACCGAAATAGCGGGCAATTCAAAATAACACCTCTTATTGGAAAACCCTCTAGGTACTCTGCTTTGAACTTTTCGATGAACGTTCGAGGAAAATCACTTCATGGTGGAAAACCGAATAATTACAGATTAACTCAAGCGAGATGTAACTACTCCATTCGAACTCTACCCCTTCGTTCTGTTATTATTACTACAACAAAAAATAAGTCATCTACTAATACTACTATTCGATGAACATTCTAAAATGTCACATCAGGGTGGAAAACTGATAATTACAGTCCCACTAGATTCGAGGATTAACTACTCGAATTGATCTCTATCGCTCGGGCGAACACGTTCGATCCACTTCATTTACCTCGAAAGCCCCCCGGATGGAAATTATCAAACACCCTGGAGCTTGGAGTGTTTTTCCGCAAACGATGAAAGTGGTGTTGTCGGAAATCTAGCGCGGCTAAGGAGCGCCCCTTCACGTAGTCGATCAGAAGGAAATTGATGTGGAAATGTATTTATTAGTTTGAGGATGTTAGGAAAGACACCCGGAACGGAGAGTTGCCTCGAAGGATCGGGGATTGTTATCGTGAAGTTGACTATTTGCCCTTCTTCGCGTCTCTGCAATTCGGATGATAAGATCTTTGCTTTTCAGGTAGGGGTTGGTGAAGTTTCGAAGAAAAATTCGATGTTTCATAATAACTTTGATAATTGAATAATAGTAGGTTATTCAAGTATCGATTAAAGCTTATTTTGGGAGGATTTCGAATCATTTTTTAGTTTTTTTTGGTTTTCACTCTCAATATCTGAAACAAAACTATTAAAATTAATTAAAAATTGTTTTTTTCATGAAAAACGCCCTTGCGGATTGCAGTATCTAACTATTTGTCAAGGGCAGTTTCTTACTAAACAGATTGCCTAATGAACAATACAGGAACAATACAAACGATAAAGAAAGCGAACTGTGACGTTTCAGAGTACAAATCTGACTCTCTCATTAGACAAATTAGAAAATTTCAAGAATCATTTTCTTTTGATTTTTCGATTCGATTTGAGAATTTTGTCATATTGACAGTTTTTGATCAACAAGTGTATTGAATTTTCTCAAATTGATTTCTTCTCTTTTTTCAAATTCATTCCTATATGAAATATTCACACAATAAAAATATGGACAGAGTCATATATAGAGAAATTATGAATTATTTCATCTTCTAATCGTAATATATCCTGTTAGAGTCTTACCTTATTTTTTCTGAGAAAACTTACTCTTCCTCTAATCAAAGCAAAACTGAACTTATTCTTGATTTTTTGGTTTCATTACTTTCAAAAGGTAGTTTAATTCTAAGAAACTTTGGAATTATTTTATTATTTCTGCATCTGCACATGAAAGTGAGGCTGTTTTCTGTGTGCGATAGTTTCTTATATAATTCTTCCAATTTTCTGAAACGAACGATCGAAAAAGGCCCATACCTTTCCTTTAGGTATCGATTAAAGCTTATTTTGGGAGCTTTAAAGCTTTAATCGATACTTAAAGGGAAGGTATGGGCCTTTTTCAGAAACACAGAAAACAGCCCCACTTTCATGTGCAGATGCAGAAATAATAAAATAATTTTAAAGTTTCTTAGAACTAAACTACCTTTTGAAAGTAATGAAACCAAAAAATCAAGAATAAGTTCAATTTGGCTTTGATTAGAGAAATAGTAAGTTTTCTCAGATAAAATAAGGTAAGACTCCAACAGGACATATTACGATTAGAAGATGAAATAATTCATAATTTCTCTATATATGACTCTGCCCATATTTTTTATTGTGTGAATATTTCATATAGGAATGAATCGGCGAAAAGAAAAGAGATCATTTTAGAAAATTCAATACACTTGTTGATCAAAAACTGTCAATTTGACAAAATTCTCAAATCAAATCGAAAAATTCAAGGAAAATGATTCTAGAAACTTTCTAATTTGTCTGATAAAAGAGTCAAATTTGTATTCTGAAACGTCACAGTTCGCTTTCTTTATCGTTTGTATTGTTCCTAAATTGTTCATTAGGCAATCTGTTTTCCAAGAAACTGCCCTTGACAAATAGTTTGATACTGCAATCTGCAAGGGCGTTTTTCATGAGAAAAACAATTTTTATTTGATTTTCAAAAGTTCTGTTTCAGATATTGGGAGTGAAATCCCATAAAAAAAACTCAAAAAATGATAAGTAGGCTATTTAACGAGCGGTTTTGTAGGTCATAACTCACGCAGATGAAGTTTGCAGCACGAGCCACAGGAATTTGCTGAGATTCACCAAGTGAGTTACGATCATTACCACAAGTTGAATACTATAATTCATCTATGACTATAGCAATGAATGCTATTATACAAGCACAGAGAATGAACTTAATGGCGAATCACAAAAAAATCCCGATGGTTATCAGAATTTTCCGTAGATTTGAGAAACGTCAAAAAATTATTAACTTTCTTTCGTAATTCTCTCTCATACCTTCCGGTTGCGAGAAATAAATATTCGCACTGTGAACTCCTCAGTCCTTGTAGGTTCTTTGTTAACCATAATTCCGAGGTGAAAAGCCTTGCCTTCGGCGATTTTCCTCTCTTTTCCGATTTACTATAGTGAGTTATAGTTGTGAGTTATGATAACTTAGGCTGTTTATTTGCAGATCTATTAATTGCTCAAAAGAAGTCGAATAATTAATGAACAATTTAATTGGAGAGATGGTATTGATTATTCACTAAGAATTGAAATTATAATTCGGATAAAAATTTGTTATTGATTATCTGAAAATGGAATATATTCAATTTAATTATATACTATTGGGAAAAATGAAACGGTGGGAAATTTTTTTGGAATAGTTGGGTATATCCGACAGACTTTTCAGTTGAAAACTGTTGTTGTCGAAAATTAAAAAACGAGAATAGAGAAGCTTGAAGGTTTTCACTTTCAGAAGCTTCATTCAAGAGTTCTTGATATCATGGAATGTTAAGATAGTCTGAAAAAATATTCAAATAATCAAGTACATATAACCATTCAGCTTCAATTTCCTCCTTCTTTTTAACCTTGATACGACCCTTCCCCATAGTGAGTTATTATAACTCACGATGTTGTTTTACAGTCATACTGCTAATTTTTCAAGAAGTTGAATTATTAATATATAATTCGATAGAGGTTGATAAAATAAATCACTTTGTTTTCTGTCACTATATTTTATTAGGGTTTTTAAGTGACAAGAGTCTCATTTGAAACTAGTGTGTTGCAAGTTGTGCAACAAGGTATTTAAATGTACTCTGCAGGCTAATTTCTTGAGAATTTCGAAAAGTGGGGAATCTAGTAAGTCCGTCTGTTCGTGTATAAGTGTTGCCAGGTTATTGAGATATTGGATCTGTAACGATGTCCAATTTCTTGTTTTTCGGTAGATCTAGAATTCGATATTTTTCAGGTTTGGAAAGTTATGGCTTGTTTTGAAGAAATGGACCGCGAAATTTGAGTAATCTTCCCGGTATTTGTGTAACTCCTGGTCTTCTTCTTAACTCTTTACGAAGGCAAACTTCGTTTTTTGCAAACATCGATATTTTTGGTGAACATAAACATTAGGCATACATTGAAAATAACCAGAAACTAACACGTCATCAAAACTCTTTATTTGCTATAAAAATAATACAAAAAAATAAGAGAAGATCAATTTTCTGAGAACTACAAAAAATTAAATTGTAGTGACTAGGTGTCTACTTTTAAACAAAAATTGATTGGTCAGCAACAATAAATTGTAAATCCCAATGTCTCGGATCTACAGACTTCGAAACTACAATTATGCTGTCCGATTGTCTATTTGGCTATTGGGTTAGCCTTTGTTCAGCTTTACAGAATAATGCAAAATTGCCAAGCGACGAAACATGCATAGGCAAAGCTTTGACTTTGAAAATTGAATTTGCCTATTTTCCAAATAATGGCAGGTGGTAGATCGATTACCCAACTTTTTAAACGATAAACTTCAGAAACTAGTAGCTTTACATCCAAAATTCAACATTTCGAATTGTTTCAATTCGAAAAAGTACAAATTTCAATATCTCAGCCCCCCATACAAAATCAAAAAAGAGGGAAACCTTGGTTCGTAGGAGGGAGATTCCAAGTAATTTGGATGGACCCTGTGAGCGTGATGAAAGCAACCCCTAAAATGTTAAATGGGAAGGGTGGTTTGAGTGATTCCCTGTTTGGAAGGTAATCGAAATTCGATGGCTTTTTCGAAATTTTTTATTTGTACTTCCTTAATTTATTATTCTGAAAAAGTTTCGAAAAGAACTACAGAATGCAAAAACAAATACATTAGTATTTAGGAAAAAAGTTTATCATGGCCTCTGGAAGTTTCATTTTTTTTTCACGCGAGGGATCCGTTGGTATTCTGGGATATGCTGTTATTGGACTCATCAGTAAAATTTTCCATAAGTTTCATGTTTCATGGAGACTTTCGCCACTCAAAGCTACCTCCTTTCTTTATTTCTCGGAACTTATAACAAAAAATATTACTAAATTTGTTGTTGCATTCTTCAGTTCTTTTCTTCAATTTTTCAGAATAATAAATTGAAGAAGTACCAACAAAAAGGTCCAGTGTACGGCATTATTGAGAAAGCCATCGAATTGCGTTCAAAAGTAGATGTTACTCGGCCCCCCTCGCCATTTAAGATTTCAAGGATTGCTCTCATCACGCTCGCATGTTTGATACGAATTGATTCCTTTTTTAATTGACAAATGTTATGAAAGTAAGGAACCAGTTCATTCGATGTTACATTTTGCTTTCGACATGTATGTTTTGTTCAGTGATATTTCGTATAAACGTCGATGTCCATATCAAAATATCGATATTTCAAATACTTCGATGATGATATCTCATCCCTGTCGGATCTGCAAACATCAAACTAATGTAATCGAAGTTTTCTTTCATGAAGATGTGTCCCTGGAAGAAGCCAATTCGTTCGGGTGAAAATTATTGTTTGAAGTAATGTTCGAGGAAACAAAATTTCGCGAAGTAAGAATCAAGGGAAGTATCGATTTTCACCGTGAGACAGTTCACTATTCAATTTTCGAGGTGTTTCTCCCTTCGGGCTGAAAATTGAGGGCTAATGAAAGGTCGTTTCAGGATTTCCGGGTCAAATTACCTGTAAATAATGGAGAAAATTGTGTTTTATCATAAAGGGGGAAGGAATGAAAAATTTTCGGACAATGGAGTATTCTCGGGATGAAGCGGATCGATATTCCAGTTTTTATCGTTCGAAGAAAATATGAATTTTCCTGTTATTTCCAATCAGTTATTACCACGCTTTCGTCAAGATTAGGTTCTCGTTTTCCATCGGAATTAAACTCATAAAAATTCTTTATTGCTTGGGAATAGTTATACAATCTTGTATACTGGTGAATATAAGATGTTTTTCTGAGGCATGGGAGGAAATTAAATTGAAAATATGATCGAAGCATTGTTTTTTCTCGAGTTTATTGGAAACGAGAAGGTTTTGCAGACAGATTCTACTGTCTGTCGGCTTTCTAACATGTCCTTCCTTGAAATCCTTTCAAGAGAGCCGATGTCATTATTATTATCCATCGCAGGTCAAAAATTCAAAAAAATTATCTCAGTTTTTGTATTTCCAATCGTATTTATGCTATAACGATCATACATAAGTATAATATAAAGGTGAGTCTTCAAGTTGTACCATTGATGCCTCTCGTCGAATAAACCACTCTTTTCTTTTGCCATTTTCCCAGATTCTGCTCAGGTAAAAAGTTATAAGCATTTAAATATTTCTCAATGTGCTTAATACACTCCTGCACGCCACACCACAGATATCTCTTACAGTAATCTGTTCCGCAGAATAACCAATCCATTGCTTGAAATTCGAAGAAACGTGGTTGAGAAAACTCATTTACTCACTTAATGCATATGATTTGGTCCTCTTTGCGATATTATTGTAACGAAAACATTTCCCTTTAGTTGACCATTAGAACACTGATCTTCCATTTGATATTCATGCAATATCCAATAGGTCTCGTGCATGTAACACGAATTATCATATTTTTATGTTTTTCTCATTCTATATAGATAAAAAATCATAATGTATGCTATCACACACTTCAACAATTCGATAATTTTGAATAATTCGGTATTAAAAATGGCCAAATCAGGACTCAAGGTCGAAGTGGGAGAAATGCGTCAGATCGCCTCTACGTCACTCATTATTGTACAATTCACCGATCGATACAGCCCGACGCTGTCTATTGGCTTGCTAGACAGAAAAGTACAGGAGAAGAGGGAGAGAGTGGATATATCCCCATACATCACAGAAACCGCGAAGTTTCGTCCGTTTAAACAACCTACATGCGGAGCCGAATTTAAAGGAGCATTTTCTCGTTAAAAATTGAAATTTTTGATGGCGGTTAAAGTTTTTCAGTGGTCTTATGGATAGAATATTTGATTCCAATGAAGAAAAAAATTCATGCAAGAGACCTATTGATTTTACGATAGGATTATACGGAATTCCATCCTTTCCCATAATCATATTGAGAATTCTATGAGTATCCTTATTTTCACTAATTCATAAATGTATGTAATCGTTCAGCTAACTCAAAAATATATTAAGTGAACTCTATTAATTCTACGGAAAGTCTGGTCCATAGACACGAATCGATTTCAAGGAGTAACCGGTTATTATTTCGGGTAACCAATTGTATTCAAGCGCTTCGAACATGTGTTGACATAGAGATTACGATGATTTAAAGAAATAAAAGCTAAAAAAAATGGATCAAGTGATCTTGAATATTCAGTGTGAAGATCGTTCTCCAATTTCTTCCTGGGTTTTCACTCCCGGTATTGTTCGAATGAACAATACCGGAAATTTTGCGTTGATGAACGGTAAACAAAGCGAATTGTGACGATTTATAGTACAAATCTGACTCTTTCATGAAACAAACGTTTGTCTGATGAAAGAGTCAGATTTGTACTCTGAAACGTCACAGTTCGCTTTGTTTATTATTTGTATATTGTTCCTGTATTGTTCATTAGGCAATCTGGTTTCCAAGAATCTGCCCTTGACAATGGCTGGATTTGAAAAACTCGCGAGTTCGACCTTCCCAATTGGACTACAAACCTGCTCTATAGTTAAGTCTCTAAAGGTTATTTCGGTAGTTATAAAGAAGGTTGCAGCTAAATTACGAAAGTAGAATTCATTAATGGGTTATATACGCCTAAATATTCCGCAGGTATATATAGATTTTAATTTTTCATATATTTCCAAAAGTACATATCGGATCGATTTGAAATCTGAAACTCCATTGCAAAATTCGTGAAGACCACCAGGAAGTAAAGCTGCAACTGGCGGGTTCAATACCTGAATAAAAGTCCGATCGGGCAAAGAACTTGAACAAACTTATGTAAAAACTCCTGATCTCACTTCAGTCTTTTCTAGAAATTCTTTGAAGGATAGTAGAAAATGTATTTCATCTGAAATAAATTAGCGTTATGATTTATTAAAAATATTCAATACAACAATTGGGAATACAATTCTATACAGGGTCTTTCACGAGGAACCTCACCCATATTTATACGGGAAAGTACTGAACGTATTTTCATGAAATTCAGCACTTATAAGTATTTCACGATGCTGATGAAATCTAAAATATTTTCAAGGTATGAGCACCTCCGGTTTTTCCGGAAATGACGTCAACTTCGGTTTTTCAAATTAGAACACCATTTTTTTTATTGCAGAAATAGATTCCTTAGAAAATTTCAATTTATTTTGATGTAACATTTTTCAGTTTTGGTTGGAAAATTCTCTCTGAGCGGGAAAATTCGAAAAAAAAATCGAAAATAGAGCTCCGCTGAAACAAGAATAACTTCGAGGTTTTTGGATGGAAAATTTTCATTTTTGGGATTTTTCAAGATGTAAGATTGATGTATCCACTTTAAAAATCGAAATCGCGATTCATGATACAGGGGGTGAAAAAATCGCTTTCAAAGTTAGGGATGACAAAATCGTGAAAAATCAATTTTTTCAAATTAGAACCCCATTTTTTTATGGCAGATATTGAATCTACGTTAAAAAATAATGTGAGTGTATGCATCACACCCTTGCTCTAAAATGGATATTTTCTGAGTTATTCACAAAAAACTGTTTTTCGTCTTGAATTTTCAGCTATTTCTTTTCCCTTCACGCCAAAAAGATGAAATTTTCAGGAACTGTTATTTGAACCATGCTGTAGATTTTTCACCCCTTCTTGAAACCGACTTCAAGTTACTATTAGGAGAACCATGGCAAACTCTCGCAGTTATAACTAGAGAAGATGCTCAAAGTTTTGACCGTTAATTTCTAGACATTTATTTATACGTCTCAGGAATGCTTCGTGCGTTGCTCTTCTTATTTCATCGGGAGGAAGAGATCTGCAAAAGTGTTTAAAAACCAAATTGAGTTTCAAAACTATGAATCTAAAAATCTAAACAAACCTGAACGCATTTCTGACTCGTTTTATGCAGTCCTCTTTATCAGTCAGGGGAGTTGAGTAGACAATATTTTTTGTCCTACCCCAAACATAATAGTCTAAAGGAGTTAAATCGGGAGAACGTGGTGGCCAAAGATGTGGACCATTGTTCGCCAACCATCGATCTTCAAATAGCCTGTAGAGGATATTTGACACATTGAGTGAATTGTGTGGAGGCGCGCCATCTTGTTGATACCATAAGTCATAATGGTTCTGTACTAGCGGCTCAATTATTTGAGTCAATATGTCAGAATATCTATCTCCTAAGGGAGAACATTCTTTAAATAATGCAAACATGTGTAGTGTTCTATCTTACCAGTTAAAGTCCCATCATAAATGTGAACATCGAGAATTGCATTATTTTTGATGGCGCAAAAAACATTGAAACTCCAGGTCTCTTGAAAGTTCCATTGTCTGAAGTGGTGGTTGTTCTCTTCATCCCAATAATGACTGTTATGCCTATTGAAATAACCATTCTTTGTGAATTTAGATTCATCTGTCCAAATTATACAGTCCAAAAAGTTTTCATTCTCTTGAAATCGAATCATCATAGCTTCGCAAAACTCTGTTCTCCTGACGAAATCAGTTTCCTTCAAATGCTGTACCCTATTGAATTTATATGGGTGCATTTTATGTTTTTTTAATATTCTCCAAACACTCGATTGAGATAATTCCAGATCAATCTCGGCATCTTTGAGAGAATTTTGAGGATTCACACGAAAATACGCAAGAACTGTAATTTCGTTGTTCTCATCTTCTACTACACTTTTTTCTCTGTGTGTAGTTTTCTTAACGAAAGATCCGACATTTCTCAAGTTTGTCATGGTTCTGTTAATGGTATCTCTCGTTGGTCTGGGTCGGTCAGGAAACCTCTCAATGAACAGTCGAATCGTTCTATCTACAACTTTATTACATTCTCCATGAAGTAGAATGAGATTTAAATAATCTTCATTGGTAAAATTAGGCAGAGTGATCGATTTTATAACTTAATACGAATTATCACCAAACTAATAGTAAACACAAAATGCTACTGAATAAAGAGGAATTTGGCAGATGTAATTAATGATATCTATCATTAAAAAAAAATAATGTAAAACATGGTAAGTTTTTGCATATGGTTCATAAGGAATTATTTATTTATCACTGGAGAGAAAACCGATGGCCGATTAGTTGAAATAAAGCGGTTTCCGATACAAATTCGAATCCAAATTCGCCATCTATTTAGGAACAACCTGTAACTTTTTTCTCTTGCATATTAGGGTAGTAAAATCTAAAACATGGTTTAAGTAACAGTTCCTGAAAATGTCATCTTTTTGGCGTGAAGGGAAAAGAAATAACTGAAAATTCAAGACGAAAAACAGTTTTTTGTGAATAACTCAGAAAATATCCACTTTAGGGCAAGGGTGTGATGCATACACTCACATTATTTTTTAACGTAGATTCAATATCTGCCATAAAAAAATGGGGTTCTAATTTGAAAAAATTGATTTTTCACTATTTTGTCATCCCTAACTTTGAAAGCGATTTTTTCACCCCCTGTATCATGAATCGCGATTTCGATTTTTAAAGTGGATACATCAATCTTACATCTTGAAAAATCCCAAAAATGAAAATTTTCCATCCAAAAACCTCGAAGTTATTCTTGTTTCAGCGGAGCTCTATTTTCGATTTTTTTTTCGAGTTTTCCCGCTCAGAGAGAATTTTCCAACCAAAACTGAAAAATGTTACATCAAAATAAATTGAAATTTTCTAAGGAATCTATTTCTGCAATAAAAAAATGGTGTTCTAATTTGAAAAACAGAAGTTGACGTCATTTCCGGAAAAACCGGAGGTGCTCATGCCTTGAAAATATTTCAGATTTCATCAGCATCGTGAAATACTTATAAGTGCTGAATTTCAGGAAAATACGTTCTGTAGTTTCCCGTATAAATATGGGTGAGGTTCCTCGTGAAAGACCCTGTATACATTGCTGACATATTTGATTTTATTGTCTTTCTTTCTGGTTTGACTCTGCAACAAATGTTGTACCTGGTGTAACTCAATCCTAAGCGGTACAAAAAGTAACCTCTCCAGCATCTTCGAAACCACTGTTCCCGAAGAGGTGAATTCTGAAAATCCTTTAGAAATTATCGACTGTAGCGGTTTAATTGTTTCCGGAATCTATCAAAAGAGTAACTGATGTTCCATGCAAACCTGTATTCTTATCAGGAACGCTCCACAAATTCATATTTCGCGTTGATGAACGGGATTTTCCAATCGTGGTTTTTCCAACTTTGTGTACGGGTACAGAGGCCATATCGATAGGTCAGCACAACAACGGCATCAGTCTCTTATCAGCTTCAAACTGTTCATGTGGTCTTCGTCAACAATATTAAAACGCATTTTTTATTGGTTTTTGTCTCTGGCACGTTGTTGTGGTCGTCAGCCACCACACCAAATTTAAATGGAAGTTTGTAAATTGGAACCTTTGAAACTATTTCCTTCGGTGTCCCATGAATGGATAAATTATAAAATATGAACGTTAAACTTTTCTGGCTGATGGTATCCGTTTGACTCATTCTTATAATAATCGCTCAACTTATGGTGGTTATAACTCAGTTAATATTGAAAATTCCTTTTGTTATAAATTTATGTCTTCTTCGCAACCATAAGAACAAGGAAAAATGTTCGAAATCACTGAGGAAGTTGAAAAAGTGGTTGTACAAGAAATTTAAAACAAACATTTTAAAGCTCTCAAATTATTGTCCTCAGATATTCTGTTCGAAATTTTAAGGAACTAAAACACTAGGCTAAAGTTTCATGGTTTTCAATCAAAATATTCCTTCACATGCATGTTTCGGGTTTTATCCCATTCTCAAAACTGAATACATATGTACAGAAAATACACATTCGCACATTTCTGTATTCATGTTTTCAGTTTTGAGAATGGGATAAAATCCGAAACATGCATATAACGGAATATTTTAATTAAAAACCGTGAAACTTTAGCTGATTGTTCTTTGTTTTCTTTTATCATATAATTAATCACGTTTCACCAAGAGTTATGCGCGGAATCAATGTCGATTAGTCATTTCATGCTTCAGCTTCCTTTTTCCTTCTTCAAAACCTCGATTTTCAGCTTATCGCTTTTCAATGAAAAAGTATCCTTAATTGAACTTTTTGCGCAAAAATGTGCTTGAATTCTCTTTTCGATGATTCATCGGTTAAATATAGATAATTGGTTACCAAGGGAATTTTCATCAAGAAAAGTTCGATAATTTCGAAGAAAAATCGTCGAATCCACTAATCATTTTTTTTCGAGCTTTTTCTTAGATTCACATGATTATTTAGCTCCTAAAATATTTTGGCTGAAAGAAGAAAAATAGTGAGATTTGAGCTTCAGAGTTCTTCGTTTAAAGTTTCAAGACCCTTTTTTTACCGAAACAAATTATTTCAAAAAAACCAATATTTTCAGAAATTCTTCTGACCCTTCAATTGTAATCATTCCATGGAAATAATTCAATGAAGTGTTCATCGTATATATTTAAAAGAACACACAAAGTTTATTCAGTAACCTGACACGTGTTTCGTTATATCCACGTGCCACATATATCTTAATCCGGGTCCAGATGAGTGTAATCCGAACAGCGAATGCAAAAAAATTTGATAAACGATTCGGCGAATAGTGTGGACGGCACTAGAGCTCAGCCTCGAATGATAATTTCGAATGCAGCCTTCGAGTGGAAAACCGAGTCCCGACGTAGCAGGAAGAGCGCTGTCTCGAACCATAAAACTCCCTGTGTTTTATTGCATTCGCTCTTCGCATTGCGCCGGATCCAGAATAAAACGACCTAGACACTCAGTATTTTTATAGCAGGTTTGGGGGTTAGTTAATAAGCTCGAATTCGTGAAGACCTGAAATCCCCTGAATGATTTCGTAGATAAATCTATTCGAAATTTAATTTCCTAATATTACCAATAATGCAGATATGATCGAATCGATAATCGAAATTCTGCAGATTCATGCGAAATGTCTTTAGGAAATTGCTTCGAATGTGAACAAACGAGTAAAAGCTCCTGACCGCACACGTGGGATTCGCTGGTATTCAGGGAAATGCCGTTATTGGACCTATTAGTGAAAAAATTTTCATTTTTTATTGCAAACCTATCGTAACTATTCTACCCTTTTTTCAATTTTGGCAAGTACTAACGAATAAGATTAAGTTTATGGCGTTTTTGAAATGGCAGTCGGATTCCCCTTAACAGAAGATATCATTTGACACCCTTTCCATTTAAGATTTTAGGGGTTGCTGCCATCACACTCACAAAGTTTATACATAAATTGATTTGAACCAACCGTAAGTGTCTCCCTATAAACCAAAGTTTTCCTTTTTTGTATTTTTTCTGATTTTGCATGGGGGCCGAAATAATGAGGGTGGTTAATTTCAAATTGAGATTCTATATCTACCCTAATAAATATATCGATTCAGAAATGAATATTTTTGTGAACACACTGTTGCCTCAAACGGCTCCTCATACAATTGACGACTTCATTCTTCACAAATTTACTATCACTGGGAACGGAAATTTCAGGACAAATTAGACATGATAAGGTTCGCTTTATTTATAAATATCCGTAAAAGATGCCTCAGCCCCTCAAACAAGATGATTCCTTCCGAATATAGGTTTTTGTTAGGCTGAAATTTAAGTTGGGATTCCTGATTTCATGTTAATAGTGTCAGTTTTATAAAGGATATGTTCCGCATATGAACCTAGTTATTTCGGTTGCCGGTTTTCCGTTCTGTAAACATGAAATATTAGGTTGATTCCTGAAAAAAAGGTTAATTACGGAATTTGATTCATGAAAAAGCAATCTTTCCGTCACCAGAACATAGACATATTAAGGTTATGCACCAGAACGGCAATCAATAGGGGCATTCGTTTCGTTTTCTACATCAGACTGCTCAGATTGCTCCTGAGTCGTTCGTTAATTACATCCAGATGTAGGGGACCATAGATGATCTTTTTCGTCGGTATCATAGACAAGATCGGAGTTTTTTAATGGAGTAAATTTGACATCTTGTTGATATTAATTACTCAGAAATAATTTCCGTTCAATTTTCATTTCGTGTTGGTTTTTTTCGTTAGCACAGTTCGGACAAAAGTAATTTTTTGAGTGGGAATATATATAATTAGCTTGATTGGAGTTTGTCCATTCTTAGTTCAATTTAAAAAAATACATCAGAAATGCCAACCGGCGAGAATAATTATGTTCAGAATTTCGTTACTACACCTAGGCAAAAGGCTCAATATCTGAAATATTCTGGTCTTAATAATAAATCAACAATTCTCTCCACTGAGGACGCCTAATTTACAGATGCCAAGTAACTCTATAATACTCAGATAAGATTCTGAGAACCAAATTTTTATTGATGGCAAGGTGGATATCACTTATCATTGAATTTCGTCTACTTGTATATGAATAAATAATGATTTAAACAATCATCGGTGAATTCATATAACTGTGAAACATTTTAAGGAATCTTTAAACTGTTGATTTGCAAATAAGGGCCCTGTTTCTTCAGCAAGCCCCTGTATTTTTTTCAGAACTATTCATTCGTCGTCTTTTTCAACATGATCGATCATTATTTGATATTCTTCTCTAATCAGCTCTAATGAAGCAGAAAATAAAATATATGGGCGCGTTTTTTAATTCACCAAACTGGTGTGGTTGTGGTGGACATAGAACATAAATGGTGTATGTTGGACTAGATAATTTGACATTTACGTCATTCAAACAACAATAAAAAAATGATTTGGTGTATCCATCACTCTTCCACCACACCAATCTGGTGAATTAAAAAACTCGGCCTATGATGAAAAATTTTGATTTGACATCAGTCATTGATACACAAATGAGAGGATATCAAATATTTATGGTCTGTGATTCTCATTTCGTCTGGGTCGTTCGTTTACTTCAGATGAAATCTGATAAATCCATAAGATCTGTGGTCGCGTGACCAAAAAATGTGTCTCCCATGTTCTATGGATCATAAAGTAAATAAAGATTGTTCTATGCTATGGATATGTTACCATACAACATTGACTGTCATTCTGGTGACAGAAAGAACGTTTTTTCATCAATTATGTTCCGTAATTTAGCTTTTTTTCAGGAACCAAGCGAATATTTCATATTTACGGAATGGAAAACCGGCAACCGAAATAACCAAGTTGATTCGCGGAACATATCCTATATAAATTTTACACTATTCACATGAAATCACGAATCCCAACTTAAATTTCAGCCAATCAGAGATGATCTCAACAAAACCCTATATTTGGAAGGAATTATCTTGTTTGAGGAGCCGAGGCATCTTTTACGGATATTTATAAATAACGCGAACCTTATCATATCGAAGTTTTTCTGAAATTCCCGTTCCCCAATGATAGTAAATTTGTGAAGAAAATTGTGGGTTGGCAACTTGGGCTGAAGTCGTCTATTGAGAATTGAGGCATAACCCTGATCTTTCATAATTATGACTTCACTCCCCAAACTCGTTTCCACGCGATTATACATACCAGACAGAATCTGGATAAACGAGTGTTTGTCAGAGATCTGGGTAATTTCCTCGCCTAGGGTTGTTAAGGTAAATGGGACGCAACTAATATTCCAACTCGTATCGAATCAGTTCGAAGGGTTAGCCGACATAAATTGGGATTTTAGTATTGGTTTCAAACCAGTGCAATTCCATGTGTAATTAAACTTTACATACGAGTATTCGTTACTTTATCTGAAGTTTGAAGGATTGTGCACGCGTAGGAGAATGAATTGTTTCCAGGGTCTACTCATGCCTACTTAAAGTTATAATGAAGTCTTTTCGTAGAATATAATTTTAACTGTCGAGATTCCAACGACTATTTTCTTGAAAATCAGATCGTAATATAATAATTTCCGGAAGGATCAACTCTGACACTGGATATTTTTGGAGTCGAGTCTGAGTTCAATAACAAAGGTCTGACTGATGAATAGATAATGGCCACCGGAATGATTCCGTACATACAGAGTGTAACAGCCAAATGGAATAAATTCGATAACGAATAAATGAGGGCGTGTTGGGAAAAACGCTCGGACACGTCGATTTGTAATTTTAAATGCGCATATTTTTCAAGAAAATAATATTACATAGGGTGTTCCATGTGACCGTGGCCAATACCAACTTTCTTATTTCAAATGCAACCCTCTGTATATTATTTATTTTTTGGATTCTTCAGAGAAGTCTAGACACAATTCATGCACAATGTCCTATACTTATCTTTAACTATTTCGGAAATATTAAGTGTTTTCAGATTTAGTGCAGAAATCAACGTTTTAAATAAAAATTATTTTATTTCACAAATTCGGTACATTACACTTAAAACCTAGTAAGTAATACTGATTATTTCTCAATAATTAAAAAAAAAACAGAAAAAAAACATTAATGTCAATGTAGGAAATGTTCAAAATGCTCGCCGCGAACGTCTTGGCAACATGCTAATCTGGTGTAGAATTGTCTTCCAACGTTACTCAACATTTCTGAAAACACTTAATATTTCCGAAAAAGTTGAAGATAGGTATAGGACATTGTACATGAATTATGTCTAGAATTTCCTGGAGAATCCAAAAAATAAATAATATACAGGGGGGTTACATTTGAAATAACAAAGTTGGTATTGGCCACGGTCGCATGGAACACCCTATATAATTTTATTTTCTTGAAAACTATGCGCATTTAAAATTACAAATCGACGTGTCCGAGCGTTTTTCCTAACACCCCCTCATTTATTCGTTATCGAATTTATTCCATTTGGCTGTTACACTCTATATCCATATGTATTGTCCAATATTTTGCTCGCATGTTCTAGGAAACAGCGTGCTATCGTTTTGTCCAAATGTCTGTAATTTTCAATTTTGTGCCGAAAATGGTCTAGGCTGGAATCACTGATGACTAGACATCGGATTATATGCATTAACAAACTTGCAAAATATGCATGCAAATATGCACTTAAAAAGGGTGAAATATGCACATAATATGCACTAAAAAAATATCAATTTCCATTGTGTCTCCGATTAACTTTCAGTCACCAATCAATTATAATTTTGTGACTATACAAAATAAGACATTTTTTACGCGCTTGTTCTAGAGCACAGTGCGTTATCGTTACGTCACAGTGTCTGTAATTTTCGAGTTTTGAGCTGAAATCGCTCTCAAACGACTAGGTTGGACACAGATGAATAATCCGTGGTCGAATTGGATTCTGTCTAGTTATGTTTTGATCCTAAATAGTTCGGTTGAGTTCGTTAATGGACCAAATCTGCGAAATGATTTTTGTGTTACAGCCATTTGAAATTTCGATTTTTCAATAACTAGAAAAATATTCATCTGGTTGAAATGAAACTTGGAACATTAATAGTGCCAATGAGAAGACTTATCCTTGGAAAAATTTAAATTAATTTTTCTCTTTGAATTTTCATATTTCAATTAATTTTCACTGAAATTTCCAAGTCACTATTTCGCAATGTGAACAAGCGCGTAGCAGCTGCTGTCATCACGTCAGTGCGTTTCTAGGTTTTTTAGGTATACTGAAGAAAACTTGTTACGTCTGTCTGTTAATATCAACTTATAATCCGAAAACGATTCCTCTACGATCATTAACGTAAAGAGACGGAACTGGAATTTTGCGTCATTTCTGAAGATATCTTTGTAGACAAGGTTTTTCTTGTGGCGTTAACATATACTCCTATCTATTTAATTGCTGCGAGCTTAGTATTTTTAAATTTGTCATGGATTATTTCTGACAGTTAATTAATAAGGACATCATTCTGCTCGATTATTCTTTCTTAAATTTCCGTGGATTTGATCAGAACAAGATTTATGGTATCCAATCTTTCTATAGCACCGCACCCTTTCAACGTTTTCCGGTTGATCTATGCACCAGGATTACGTCCCACTATTGAAATATGCACTTCCGACAAAAAAGTACCAAAATATGCAATAATGCCTAGAATATGCATTTGTATATGCATATTGTATATGTATATAATCCGACGTCTACTGATGACGAATCCGGTGTCAAAATCGATTCGATCCGGCCGGCTTTCCGTCCGGCCGAGGACACGATAACTTTAGAACGGAGCCAGCCAGCGACTTGAATCTTTCAGATTAGGTCTCGCATCGGAATGCTCCGGTTAAGTTCGTTAATGGGACTAATCGGCCGAATGGTTTCGGAGTTATAGCCATTTGAAGTTTTGAGGTTATTTCCCTAATATTTCAGGAACTAGTGGAGCGATTGGATTGAAACTTGGCAGTTAGTTGAAGTATAATGTCCTTTGAGCAGAATTTCGTTGAGATCGTATGGTCACTTAATTGAAAAAAAAAATCAAAATTTTTTTTCAGAAACTATTAATCGTATTCGAAAACAATTCAGCTTCATATTCCATAGCAGTGTACTAAATTTCAATTCGATTCGGCTATTAGTTTTGGAGATATTCTGAAAAAAATATGTAAGATTTCGTGGTTTTCTTCTCGATATCGTTGTTTTTTTCGATATAACTCAGGATGTACTGATTCAATCATGATGAAACTTTGCAGCTAGTTTGAAGATGCTGAAGGACAACTAATTTCGCAACAATCGTGTCGTAAGGTTTAAAAAAAAAATTTTTTTTCAAATATTCAATAACCTGGGATCTTATTATCATATTATCCCCATTAAATTCTGTATGAATCTTCGAACTATCATTTTTCGATGAAGTACTGGATTCAATTCGATGCAATCTGCATTTTTGGAAATATTGGGAAAATAAAATTTTGAATGGGTATATCTGCGGAATCATTGATTGGATGTTACGCATTCACGAATTCGGCCTTCGTATTTTTTTTGTCGATCACTAAGGTATATTATTTGATTTATCAAATAAAAAACCAAAAGAACAGAATATTTACAATAGCAGGAATGGCAAAATGTTTTACTATTAGGTGCATTGAAAGCATTTCCTATAATACAAGCGAATCCCGCCTGTGGAAAAAACAGGACTTTCAGACGTTATGATTTCTTCCAATATTACTGAATATGTTGTTGCGATTTCTGAATTATAGTAATTTGAATTATCGAGGTTACTTCCTCAATATTTCAGACACTTTGCAGTTACTTGGGGCCTAACTAAACGCAACTTATCGCGTAATTCTGTCATATAGTTGGTAAATTTGAAAGAAAATTCCGAAAAAATTTTTCTCGATAATTATTCATCAGATTTTTGAAGAAATTCCACACAGACTTTGAAGTCTATATTTCAAGACAGTGGACCAGTTTTCAGTGTCAAATTTCGTGGTCATTTTCGGTATCGTTGTTATTTCCGGTTCTGCGTGAACATTCAAGGATTTTCTAAACTTAGCGCTGTGTTTCAATAGACGACTACGGTCCAAGTTGCCAACCCACAAATTTCGTCCGAAATTACTATCACTGGGGAAGGGATATTTCAGAACAAATTCGACATGATAAGGTTCGCCTTATTTATAAATATCCGAAAACGGTGCCTCGGCTCCTCAAACAAGATAATTCCTTCTTACTATAGGTTTTTGTTAAGATCATCTCCGATTGGCTGAAATTTAAGTAGGGTTTCCTGATTTCAGGTCGAAAGTGTCAAGTTTACATAGGATATGTTCCGCAAATCAAGTTGGATATTTCGCTTGCCGGTTTTCTGTTACGTAAATATGAAGTTACTGGTTGGTTCCTGAAAAATAGGTTAGTTACGGAATTTGATTGATGAAAAAGCAATCTTTCTGCCACCAGGAAGACAGTCAATGTTCTATGGTAACACATCCATGGCTTAGAATAATCTTATATTTACCTTATGATCCATAGACCATACTAAGTATTTTTTCATAGTTGATTGTTGTCTCCCCTATGTTCTATAGATCATAAAGTAAATGATGAATGTATTATACTATGCTAAGGATATGTTACCAAAGAACATTGACTGCCGTTCTGGTGACAGAAAGATAGCTTTTTCTTCAATCAAATTCCGTAATTAACCTTTTTTTCAGATACCAACCGAATATTTCATATTTACGGAACAGAAAACCGGCAAGCGAAATAACTAAGTTGCTTTGCGGAACATATCCTATGTATACTTGACACTATCGACCTGAAATCAGGAAACCCTACTTAAATTTCAGCCAATCGGAGATGATCTTAACAAAAACATATAGTAAGAAGGAATTATTTTGTTTGAGGAGCCGAGGCACCGTTTTCGGATATTTATAAATAAGGCGAACCTTATCATGTCGAATTTGTTCTGAAATTTCCCCTTCCCAGTGATAGTAATTTTGGACGAAATTTGTGGGTTGGCAACTTGGACCGAAGTCATCTAATCAATCCAATCGGTTTTGGTTTATTATTTGATGAAATTTATTATTTGATGAAATCAAATAATAAACCTTAGTGATCGACTAACGAAAAAAAAATTTCAACCCCCCCTGAAAATTCCACAGTTTACATTTTGGATTTTTTTAGATTTGAATGAACGAATAATAAAAATCCCGCCGTCCGTTGTCCGGGGCTTTTCTCTGGAAGTACTGAACGGAAATCCTTGAAACTTGGTGGAAAAATCGTGTGTCACTCGGAGTTGATCCTCCAACCTTTTCAGCAGGATCGGTGTAACCTAAGGGCTCTAAATGGGGGGGTTGGGGAAAAAAACATTATTTCTCGGAAACTTACCACCGAATTTTCATGAAACTCTGAACGTTGATTACCGTTGCATAACTAAACCTAAAAAATTTTACCCGGCTGATTTCCAACCAGTGGTTCCTGAAATATAAAGAAAAACGCTGCAAATTTCCAATAATATCGAAAATGAATCATCGCATTCGGTTCTAAGCTGTTTAAGATGTCAACGGTAGATTGGGTTATTTAACTAAGAAAATAATAAACCCTTGTGTTAAATTTGCAGTGTTTTTTTTGGAAATATTGAGACAATGAAGTTTTAAATGGATCTAAGTAGGCGGATCTTACCCATTCACGAGTTCAGCTTTCGTAATTAACGTCCAAATCTTCTCTAAGATATAAAAATTCTAAGTTGTTTCATTCGGAAGTTATCGTGTTTACGAGTGGCCGTGAAGGTGACCATAAACAAGTTTCAACATGCGCGCAAAAGCTGTTGACTTCACGTCGGTGCTTTTCTAGATTTTTTCAATTTTTTTTTTCATTCTGAATCATCTTTTTATTCCAAATTGTACTTGAATTATACCAACTTCTGTGTCTCTGTTATGAAATTTTTAGATCAGTCGATAAACGACAAAGTAAAGACCTTTTTAATCTCAGTTGTGAAGCTCGAACGGCATAAAAAATATAGTAGCGAATACGCCATCGCGAAAACCCGCCAATAAAAGGAACATCCAATTATTTTCGGACAATTTCCCGCGTTTATAGTTTATTTCATAACGCCGATTTCTGCTCGTGAATTCTAATAAATAAGAGACTTTTCAAAATAAACTTGCTATATATAATTTCCGAATCGCGATGTACGAAGTTGTTATAAACAGATAATCAAGTTTTTAATAGTTTCCACGTGTGAAATCGTCCGGCTACATAACATTTGCCGTTTCCTAAAAGGATCGAGAAGCATGAGCTGCCATAATTCATCATATGAGATTGTTTGGAAATGTTTCTGTTTCGGATTTCAATAATGGTGAACGCATTCATGGCGGTGATTGATATTCGCATTTTATTCGCATGAAAACACTATGGGATTCCATTGGAACTTTCGATCAATTTTCTAGGACTGGTCGGGTCATTTCCTGTCTTACAAAAATACACAGATTTTCGAGTGATATCGTTTCGTCCAATCATGCGCAATTTTCTGATTCTGGGCTCCTACGTGTTAAAAACGATTGAATCAGACCATTCTGTTAGGAGGAGAAATACGTTAGAATTCGCAGATGATAACCCGCTTGAAAATCAGATTGTTTATTGAAAAACAACACTTTTATTTTCATTTATTATTGCGTGCAAAAATAGGCGTATTGGCTGGAAAGTTGGATTTATAAGACAAAAGGTTCTATATTTAATGAAAAATAGCTCCCCTGTTGTGAGTGAGGAAGTATTTATTGGCGTCAAGAGTCTGTATAATTTGAATTCTGATGCGAAAATGGTCTCGAACGATTAGATTGGACTCACTGATTGAAAAATCCATGGTCGATTTGATTTCTGACCTACCGACACGCTAGCTTTCAAAGGGAAAGAACTCATAACTCAAAAAATATCGATGCTTTTGACGAATGAAGATAAGCGCTACTCCCTCTGGTGGCTATCCGAGTAAACCGAGGTACAGACATTATCATTGACAAGTTAAAAGAAATGTCGAGAAAATGAGAAACTTTATGCATTTTTCTTGGCGTTTGTGTGATTTCACAAGTGTTTCTACTGAGAAAAAGCAAACTCAAATGACCCTTTCCATAGATATCTACAACCCGGTGAAAAATTTCGAGTCGGGCCTAAAAATGCAGAAGAATCGATTAAAACCTTGGAAACTTGTAACTCAAAATTGATAAACCAACAAACGAAATTTGTGAGAGTCTGTTACCTGCATTTTACCGATGACGATCATTTGTATAGAGCCTAACAAAGAACCTATATTTTGGAGGAATTATCTTGTTTGAGGAGCCCAGGCATCTTTTACGGATATTTATAAATAACGCGAACCTTATCATGTCGATTTTGTCCTGAAATTCCCGTTACCCAGTGATAATAAATTTGTGAAGAAAATTGTGGGTTGGCAACTTGGGCCGAAGTCGTCTATTGTATGAGGAGCCGTTTGAGGCAACAGTGTGTTCACAAAAATATTCATTTCTGAATTGATATATTTATTAGGTGTAGATATAGAATCTCAATTTGAAATTAACCAACCTCATTATTTCGGCCCTCATGCAAAATCAGAAAGAATGCAAAAAAGGAAAACTTTGGTTTATAGGGAGACACTTACGGTTGGTTCAAATCAATTTATGTATAAACTATGTGTGATGATTATGACGTGACAGATAGGAGTGAACATGATAAAACAACTCGTCCTGATTGTAAAAAAGTATTATCCAAATTTTCCATTTCAAAGTTCTATACCTCCAAAAAACACCCTATACTAGGCTATGACTTCTACAACTAAAAAAATAGCGAACATTGAACAAAAACCGGTCGAATATCGACAATACCAAATAAATGTTGAAAATTACTGCTTTCAGCTTCAAACAAGCATTTGCTTTTCTCCTCATTGAAATGCGTATATGATGATTGATGAAATATGCCTCCTGAATTTCTTATCGTTTCACTCCCTGCTACAATGCGGTTCCGCAGATCAGCGATATATTTTCTCGTTAATGCTTCACTTTTCGAAGAAACTTGCGGAGATGAAAAAGTTGGTAAATGAATCGGGCTTTTTGAGCATGTCGTTTTAAAAGGAAAATGTGAATCCAAAAGAAAGTTTTAAAAAAGATATCTTAGGGGTTCACCATTTCAATCCCTTCTAAGCATACTCCAGGGTTGAAAAAATTCCAAAATGTGTAGTTTTATTGACAAGTAATATTCACCAAGTTTCGTGTCTTCTGCTTAATATGCAGGGAAAATATAAAAGAGAAACAATTTTTCTTGTTAATCTTCGGAGGGGTGTTACTTTTCCAGGGAGAGGTTTTTCAAAAAATTTTATACCAAATACCCACCTTAATTTTCATCACAGAATCACCCCTTAAATTTTTTCGGTGTTATTCATATACACCCTGTATACAGTAAATGCTCCTAGTATAAGAAATATCCACCTCACAAGGATATGCTTATGCACGCTTAAGTAAGCATAAACTCCCCTATGTAGAACACCAACAAAATAGAAGGAACTAGACGAACAGGAAATTCGCTATCTCAGTTAACCATAAAAATATTGCGATCAGAAGCTTCACATAGCTAGCACCCAAGATTTCTATCAGGAAACTTGACCCAATCAAGACCATTCCAAATGACAGTAGATTCTATGGAAGATGCAATCAGTATATTCTCGAAAACTCTAGATCATTTCCTATTTTATATTGAGTTCCAGTAGTATATTTTCGATTTTTATATAACTTTTGATGACTAGGTAGGTAACAGTTTTGCACATATAGCTGTTTCACATCTAGTTGTCAAAAAAAAAAGAACGAACACATTGAAGCCTCGTGCATTATTTTGATAAGTATGAATGAATATTTCTGTAGATATTAAAAGTTATTGGAAATATAATATTATCATTATTATTCAAGATGGTTACAAATGTCGCATTGTTTTCTTGGTACATTTTCGAGTTCAAAAACCAACAGAATAAGACTCGACAGGGCCATTTTTGACCTATTTAACTTTCCATGGATGAGTTGAGAACAAGCTTCGAAGTAAATATGTCAATTCCTTCAAGTATTTATTTTCAGTTACTCACTATTGCATGCTCAAGAAATATTTCAACAAAGATTTATGGTTATTGGAAACAGACATCAAATACATCAATCACTTTTAGATTCTAGCGGTACTATTTACAGTCACATTGTCAAACGATCAATTATATGTCTTTATTTGCTATGCGAACATACACGCCATTTAAGGTTGGTCAGGTCCTTAGGTCACAACTATTAATAACTAACAGTTTCTCGGTTACACCAAATCGGATTGTCATGATATTCGTTGAAATCTGGATTATTTTGGCTGGCAGAATGAAAATTGAACTTGGTCAATTTCAGAACTTGTGTCAACATTGCAGTCGGGTTAGATTCATTTTGAAAGCCCTTAAGTGCCCTTGAATTGTGGTCAGTTGCTCTCTTACTATTCAGTTAAGTAAATGTTCAAACTGAAAAATATTGGGTATTGACTATATGTGTTGATGTGGGTTTGTTTAGTTTTTAACGAGAAATCCATTCACAACCATAAATAAATACAGAGGAGTGTCAGGTTGAAACGGAAACCAAGGTCTGTTCTAGTAGAATAATCGATATTACGGAAAATCTCTCGGATCCGTCGATTTTGTTCTTGAGGAGGAAATTTTCCCACATTAAATTAATCATCATAAATTGAACCTCTACTGAGTAAAGCCGGGTCCATATGAGTGTAATGGGAACAGCAAACGATGCATTTGAATGTATTATAAGAGGCTGTGCTCGAGTACCGTCCACATTATACGTCGAATCGTTTATCAAATTTTATTGCATTCGCTGTTCGGATTACACTAATTTGGACGATAGTCAATACTCCTTACTTGACAGCCGAGCACTACTTCGCCAGTGCTTGGTAGCATGCTTGCTCAGGTCTACGAACGACCTGCCTTGAGGCGTGCTCAAGAATGATATAATCACGAATTAGAGAAGATTATTCTTTTTCTGTGATTTTATACAACCCAGCGTTGCCATTTGTATTTTAATTTTGGTGCTCTGTACAGTGTCCCATGTATGATAGTATGATAATGATATGTTTTGTGCGATAATGTCAGAGAACCTACCATTTGAAAATTCAATTAAGCTCAAATTATTTTCGATAGACAGATTGCTCTCAGGGAATGGAGATGATTTTTCACGAATTCATTATAGTAATTAGAGAACTTAATACATGGTGGCCCTGTCCTTAATGACCCTCGTGCTAGTACGCACTTCCCTTTTTCGGAAGTAACACAAATGCCATAAATCTCCACTCTATCAGCATTTTCTCTAACAGAATTACTGTTCGTTTTATGGCGCGGCTTCTTTGACACCTTCAATAGATACTGTCATATAATGGCAAGTTTTCAGAGGAAACAAACATGAAAACGTGAAAAATATCCCAGATTTTAAGCCGGGTCCAGATGAGTGTAATGCGAACAGCGAATGCAATAAATCACAGGCAGTTTTATGGTTCGAGGCAGCGGTCTTTCTGCTCCGTTAGAACTCGGTTTTTGACTCGAACGATGTATTTGAATGTATTATTCGATGCTGAGCTCGAGTGCCGTCCAAACTATTCGCCGAATCGTTTATCAAATTTTATTGTTCGGTCATCTGGACCCGGCTTTACCGATATCCATGAAGTTCGCCGAGAATTGCCGAAAATTTGTTCAAGCGATAGAACCCTTGCTAAGCATTGAGCTTATCTCAGCGGAGAATTTCTGAAGCAGCAGTTCTAGATCGGACTATGCGTACAGGCATAGGTCTCTCTGCTCTCGCTCAGCGGCAACTCGTTTCATGCACGAATAATCATTTTGAATGGTACCTATCGATTCATGAGACCCAGAAATGTTAATAGCCATCTCTTTCTGACAAAAACCTTGACTTTCAGTCACCATTTCCTCTATTTAAATGTTTTTAAGTTCACTTGAGCGTCCAGAGCCATTCATATATTCCTCCAAATGTAACCGCTTTTGAATGCAAGTTTAGAACTCGTCCGCACGTGTTTTTGATAGCGTCGACTGACGGTGTTATGTAGGCTGTACAGAACTTTCCAATATCTGAAAGAGAACTACTAAAAATTTAAAAACTGCGGATTGCAGGATTGAACTATTTGTAACTAAATTCTTATTCGCAGTAAAGACTCACCTATTTTTATTCTCGTTGAGACTGTTGTAATATTTTTTTAAATTTGATAGATACCCACCATGCACAACGGCATGATATTTGAATGGATGAAACTAATCGACACAAAATTTGGCGAAAATCAGAGAATTAATTTGAGCACAGCTAAATATCTCTAGTCTCCTCTATGGTGAGTGGCGGGTAATTCCTTTTTCAATTTAGTGCCCATAGGCTCTCAACAACATTTTGCAAGAAGTTGCACGTCGTAATGCTTCAACTAACTGTCAAGTTTCAATTCCATCCCTGAAATATCAGGGAAATAACCTCAAAATTTCAACTGGCTATAACTCCGAAACCGTTCAGCTGGTTTGGCTCATTAACCTACCCTGAAAGTCGCTAACTTACTGCGTTCGACAGTTATCGTGTCCACGGCCTGATGGACAGAATCGATTTTGATACTGGATTGAGTCCAACCTAGTTTGAGACCGTTTCCCGGAAAAAATCGAGAATTACAGACATTTGGACTAAACGACAGCACGCTGTTCCTCAGATCATATGCGGAAAAATGGCCTTGGATGTTCAGAGACTTGTGCCAAATATCACGAAAATATCTTGGAAGACATCAGATAGCGATAAGACGATTTTTCTCGAAACTCAAATCATTTAGCTCAAGGTTAAGAGGTTTAAAACATAAGTTCAAGTTTTCTTCTTGAAATCATCTCGATATTTACACCTTTAAGGGTTAGCATCTTATTATAAAACGCCCTGTAGATTTCACATAGAATATGATTGCATTTTTGGATATAACTAACCCTGCAGTTTGTTATACAATTTTCTTTTATTTTCAGGGTGTCTTCTTGGTATATCCTCCTGATAACAACATGCTGGTCGATATACTTCCTGATGATGGGATACCAAGGGGAATCAGAAAATTGGATCCTAATATTTGGTATATTTGGCATCGCAACCTTGATGTCTTCACTTTTAATAATGTTGCTGACATATACAAAGTTGCACAAACGACATATACTAAAATTTTCAGTAACAGCAACATTGCTCGTGTGTTCTCTGAGTCTGCTTATGGTATTTCTGGTTCCTATAACAGTGGACGAGAGCAATTCGAATTTGACTTCAGAAATAAGTCCTGTTGGACATTTTTCCATATGTATAGAGATTTTGTTACTGATATATACTTTGATACCAATGAAGTTTTATATGTGCATAATTGCGGGTGTCTTATACTCGATTTTCTTTGAGATATTAACGCTGACTTTTGAGGAAACACCGTTTGATATTTACATTTTGATAGTGAGGTTAATGTCACACTTTTGTATACATTTGATAGGCTTACATATTTTGATAATGACGAATGTACGGTTTCGGAACACTTTCATGAAGGTGGGACAAAGCCTGTTGGTGAGGAGGCAGTTGGAATCTGAGAAAAAACTGAAAGAGAACATGATCCATTCCTTGATGCCACCTAGCGTTGCAACTTGGCTATTAGACGACGATGAAAATTTCACAAAAAGCGGCATGGAGCAGAGAAATTCAGATACCGAAACAAGCGATCTGGGAAGGATCTTTCGTCCCTTCAACATGAACCGTGTGGAAAAAGTGAGCATACTCTTCGCAGACATTGTAGGATTCACTAAGATGTCCAGCAAAAAGAGTGCCGAAGAATTGGTAGAAATATTGAATAACCTATTCCAAAGATTCGATCATTTATGCGAATATAATAATTGCGAAAAGATTTCTACACTTGGCGATTGCTACTATTGCGTTTCTGGGTGTCCCGAACCAAGACCAGACCACGCCAAGTGTTGTGTGGAAATGGGTCTCAGTATGATACAGGCAATAAAACAGTTTGACGAAGAGAAAAACGAGGGAGTCAACATGAGAGTAGGCATACATACGGGTACTGTCTTGTGTGGTATTGTTGGAACTAGAAGGTTCAAATTTGACGTGTGGAGCAACGATGTTACATTGGCCAATAGGATGGAATCTACTGGTAAACCAGGAATGGTACACATTTCAGAAACTACATTGGAATATTTAGATGGAGCCTATGTGACTGAAGAAGGGGAATCTTATTTTGGTGAGTGGAACTTTGCAATTTTTTTTCCAGATGATAAATTATATGTTCAGATTTTAACCTACTCAATGTCTCAAGAAGGTGCAGGAATTTGATGATTGAAAAGACCCCCTTCAAAGGATTGTCGAAATTATTTTTGCTACTAAGGGCCGGTATTATAAAACTTAACTTTAACTTCAACTGACAGTTTTGACAGATATGTCCTAACATAACTGTCAAAATTTCAGTTAAAGTTAAAGATAACTTCCATTTAAGTTTTATAATACCGGCCCTTAGTTGGACAACTGTCCTTATACTCACGCAGAGTTTGAGCTACCTGTGCCATTGAATTTGTTGACAGTGGTCGGTTTTGTCAGTTCATCTCAGTGCGTTTGGCGATTCTCACAATGTGTGAAAAATAGAACAAAAAAAAATTTGTCTTCAATTAACACATGTGCCAAAGTGATGAAAATTTCACTTGAGCTAGCGTCAAAGAAAGCATCGTTTTCTCTTGTCGAGAAATAGCTGATTGGTTGATTCTTTAGTTACTTGTTTTATTCATGCCTTTTATGTGTATGAATTTCCTTTAAAATTAATTTTTCAGTGCAGTTTTAGTGATACAACTAATTCATCTATTCAATTCGATTGGAATATTATTATCTGAGCTATTGAGGGAAAAATGAGCTGGTTTGGCTTATACATACAAATAAAATTATATTCAGTAACCTACTCTACAACTTTATATTCGGTCTGTTTGATGCCAATTTCGATTTAAAATTCTAGGAACCCCGAACATTTTAATGGAACAATGGCTTTTTTCAACTATCGCATCAAAAAGGACAAAAACACATTCTTTGTGCCCCAGAAGTTGTAAACCTAAATGTTGAATGTTTTAGGATTCTGTTGAGAAGGATATGTGGGAGATTTTTAGATGATATATTATTATTTTATGATGGGTATTTTTATTCTGCGTCTCCTCAATATATAAATTTACAACATGATATGACTTTTCATCGTTGAAAAATAAAATGAAATGGAATAATAATAATAATATATTTATTCAATCAAAAGCTTATTGGAATAGAATAAGATTGGTTTCGTCAAAACAGAATACATAATTCAAAACAATTCACTTTTACAAAAATCAAAAAATTCACTCAAAGAATATGGTTCACAGTTAACAATCGCATTATACAGAGAAATTTTGAAAACTTTCAAGTTGGATGTCCTCAACCATTGGGGAAGAGCATTAAATAGCCTTAGGCCCATGTATAAGGGCGACTTTTCTGTTAAGGATAAAGAGTGTCTTGGGTACAAGTATGTATCTGTGCGCCTAGTGTTGTTGCAGTTTAAATATTGTTGGAAGTATTCTGGATGAACCTTCATGAAGACGAGTACCCTATATATGTATGTATAGACCATATGATGTTAAAAAGTTGTTCTCTTTAAAATGCCCTCTACAAGATTCTCTGAAACCTAACTTCAGTATAATTCTCAACATAACTTTTTGCCTCAGAAACACAGTTTCAATTCCTGAGCTACTGCCCCAAAAAATTATCCCATATGATAGTAAAGGCTGAAAATTTGAAAAATAAATGATTTTCAGAGTTGGTAAATCAACTTTAGTTTTTAACACATTCATTGAATATATCACTGAATTCAGGCGCTTGATTAGGTTTTCTATGTGGGTGTTCCATTTGAGGTTTTCGTCCATATATATTCCGAGGAACTTCACTGAACTGGAGACGGATATATCCCTGCTTATATTGGTGGGAATGGCAGTTGAAGATCTGTCGCAATTGAAAACTATACTTTCAGTTTTTTTCATATTCATCACGAGGCAATTTTCTTCACACCATCTGTTAATGTTTCCTAGTATAGCATTTGCTTCTTCAATCGTCAATGTCAGGCGTGGAGACGTTAGCATACAATTTGCATCATCGGCAAAGGTAATAAGTTCAGCTAAGACTCTTCTGATTAACCTTAGTCTAAGGACCAGAGGGAGGTCATTTATATATACCAGGAAGAGAATAGGGCCTAGTATACTTCCTTGTGGTACACCTGCTTTATTTTTCCTTTTAGTTGATCTATATTTGTTGTTGTTTACATTCATTTCAACTGATTGAGGTCTTTCCTTTAAGTAACTTTCAAGCAACTTCAATTGCTTGTCCGTTATTCCGTATTTTTCGAGTTTCTTCAACAATATGTCTATTTCCACACAATCAAATGCCTTAGACAGATCTAAAAAAATGCATAGTGGCAGTTCCTTCCTCTTCAACGCTGACAGTATTGATTGGTACAACTCAAATATAGCCGTCTCAGTGCTTCGTCCCTGTATGTATCCATGCTGGCAGTCGGATAATATCTCAAATTTTCGAAAAAAACAAAGCAATCTCTTAGCTAAAATTTTCTCAAAAATCTTAGCAAACGACGTGAGAAGACTAATCGGACGATAACTATTTGGGTCACTGCAGTCCCCATTCTTTTGCAAAGGTTTTATAATAGCAATTTTTAAGGCCTCAGGAAATATCCCCTCAATGAAAGATCTGTTCATGATCTGGGCCATAGGGTTTGCGATCAGATCAATGCTTTCCTTTATTATTTTGATTGGAATACCATCCCAGCCTGTAGAATTGATATTTTTCATCTTTTTGAACATTTATGATCTTTGATTCAGTAATTTCGAACATATAAAACGACTTTTCATTAGTACTGATGGCATTCAAACCAGACGAGCTCGAATTTCCACTCTTTTGGGTTGGAGTATTAGAAGAAAAATTGTTAAATTCCTCTGTAAGTTGTTGAGGATTAGTTACGTTTTTTAGTTTGTTCACTTGAGTCTTCTGTTTTCCCAAGGTATTGTTCACTATATTCCATACTGTTTTAGATTTATTCGTGGAATTTTGAATAGTTTCTCTGAAATGTTTCTGTCTTTCCGCAGTTATCATGGCGTCATACTTAATTTTTGCTTTTTTGTACTCCGATTTATATTCATCAGATCTAGTTGTCAGGATAAAGAGGTAATCCAATATATTTTTCATTGTTTGAATCTCCTGAGTAGTCGGTAGAAATTTACCAGTTCTACGAGCACCCACAGTTCTCATGGGAAAACTTGCGTTGAACCTCCTTTCAAATTCAGCAAAAACTGAATTCCATTCAGAGTCTACATCCTCTGAACCGTCACATACACTGGACCAATTTATATTCAATAAAGACTTTTTGAATTTACTTATGGTCTCTTACCTTATATCCCTTATCTGTTTTTTTTCTACCCTTTCGTTTTGATAATCTTTAAGAGAGAACACGAATTTCTGAGCAGAATGGTCTGAAATACGTTCCTCTGTAACTGAAGAGAATCCTTCGATATTAGTTAAAATGTTGTCCAAACAAGTAGAGGTAGTTTTACAGATTCTGGTTGGTTCTTTTACTGTTACTCTCAGGCCAACGCTACTGATTGTTGAAACAAATGTCCTCTCTTTTGAATATTTCTTGATGTTTTGAGTCTTCTAATTTGTGAAATAGAACATAACCCTCAATTTCAGAATCATTAAACATAATATTTTTTGTGATAATATTTTACGTTGAAGAGCGACTCTTGAAATATCAAGATGGTCACCACAGAGAGCTTTTTGATAATTTATGTATGTTCGTATTCATATATATGATATGACAAAAAATTAATATTATATTTTTGGTTTCGAACCAGCGGCATTGTGCTCTGTCAATTCTAACTCATTTTATGAGTTGAGTAATTTATATTGAATATAACTTGGCATTACATACATTACTCATAAAATATAGCTATAAAATGTGTTTTACATTGCGTTTGGTCAGTAAAAATTTGACCATTTATCACAGAAAACAAATTTTTCTATTCAGAACGCTTATGAATATGGATGATTTTGAATTTAAATATAACCAAAACGTATGCCTATTCCGAACAAAAAGTATATACATAAATGAAACCGTGTATGGATATGATTTCATTCCCTTTTTCTTCAAGTGAATACATTCTCTCTTCGATTAAGAATCAATCCTATCAATTAACATGTATCAAATATATTTTTTTCAGGTCTAAAAACATACTTCATACTCGGAAAAATAGATGACAAGACACCATCATACTCAGGTAGTTTCCGAGCAGAAGGGAGACAAAGATATTGCAATTCCCTTCGTCTCTTTGTTTCTCCACCTGTGTCATCACCAACCTTATCTCCACAAAGTAGACCTCGAGTTCTATCTTGCGATACAACCTCCAACTTTCTCAAACAAGCATCTTACAATCCTAACATGTTATCGCCAGATGTATGTAAAATAAAAGCAAGTAGTCTTCCAAGTATACTAGATTCGGAGAATGAACAGGAGAGCGAAATTAAAGAAATTGCCGAGGAGCAGGTTAAAACCCCAACTTCCACAGCTAGTGCGGAAAAGTATACAGCTACTAAGGGAAAATCTTGGAAAATATCGAAATTTTTGAGGAAATCTGATCAATTGAGAAGAGACAGTGAATTGACAGAAGTTGTTACAGGAGAGAGTACATCTAACTCAACGGTACAATCGGGTGAGTATCATTTTCAAAGTATTAAACTTAGTCATGCATAAGGTTTTTACGGGCATAGGAATTCTTTGATTTTTAAAAACGAACGGATAGTGAGGTAGTCTTTGGTTCATACAATTCATTAGGTTTTCCAGAAAATCTTCATTACTACTTTAGGTCAAATAGCTATGCTGTTTTTTGAGCATCCAATTTGATTGAAAACTTCAATCTGTATACAGGTTTTCAGCAGAAATCGTAGGATTCTTAAAATTAATTTCTCTTTTTTTCTTAAATAAATTCATAAATGACGTTTATTAAGATAATCAAAGGACAACAAAAATATTATAACGACAGATAATCACAAATAATCCGTGAATTTAATAAACACAAAAATGACCACAAAAGTGCCAGGCACTTCATTTCTCCTTTCAATCCAAGTTGTAGTTTTTTTTTTCAAATAAAAATTTAAATTGGTTGGAGGAAGAGTTGCCATAATTATTTAATTTCAGGTTATAAACAGGTTCCTACCATTATTGAAACAACAAATGGCACTCCAGTGTTGAACGGTAGGAGGAAGGACTTATGGTTAGATTCTGTTTTCACAACAAGTAATCCATATTTAGCAGATCAAAAAGATTCTATTGATGTTAAGTCTTATATTAGTCAATCCAGGAGTGATATGGGACAATATGAGTTGGCACCAAATGAACTAACCCAGTTTGTTCGTGGTGGAAGTTACAGATCCCAGTATGGCAGGTCACCTAGGGAATCCCTGGATTTATTACAAAGGGCAGGGAGTAATAGATCGAGACGCGGAAGGTCACCGAATTTTGATATAGTTCCTACAGAAAGGTTAGCGTAGCTTCAAATTTTTTTTAATATAGTTTTGATGTTATGGTCATGAATTAATGGGTGTTTTTTAACTGCATGAGAAGTTTTGATGGTTGTTATTTATAGTTTGACAGTTGAGAAATTCGGGTTGGTATTTTTGTTCAGTTAGGTTTGAAAATTCACCATGGATCATTTAAAGCTAGAAAAACGCTTCCAAATTGTGGAAATTTACTTTGGAAAAAAAACTGTTTTCACAGTTAACAAAATCGCTCTAGTGAGCTAGCAATTCATGAAGTTATTGATCATTTTTGCACATATTTAACTATTCTCGATTCAAAACTATCAACTAAACAAAGAAATGTGGGTACTGAAGAAAAAATATTGCGCTGATGTAACGCGAAATTAAGGAGCTGCGGTTACGGTGAATAGAGAGCGCTATCTAGCCACGATGACTTTGAATTTGTTTCCAAAAATTAATCAGCTAAACATCGACGACATTTGGTTCAAATAAAAGGGCGCAATTTGCCATGCAGCTCGCTGTACCATCGATTTATTACAAAATCAATTTGATGACAACTTTATTTCCAGAGGTGTTAACGGGCTGTTTTGCGAATGAACGTCTCCCGTTTACTTTCATGGGGCTGTAAAAGGTTATTGGATTTTGCGGACAAACCAGCAACTCTTGAAGCATTGGATGCCAATATTCAAGCCCCCATTGCTACCATATGGCAAGATGTTCTTGAAAAAGTACTGAAAAATTGGACTGACGGAATCCAATGTACAGGATGTATCTGAGTTGATGTAAAATATTCAAGGGGGTGATAGAAGAGATCATTTCCAACAATAAATGTGCTTACAACTTTTTCCTCAAACCCCATGGTTCTTCAGATATCAGTTGTTTTGTCGTTTTTGAGAACTTTCCTACCTTGCTCCGATTAAGAAAGTATATCTCCAGAACGATAGGACGTACGGCGATAAATTTACGCTTAAACAAAAAGATTCCACATTTACTGCATTCACTTTTGCTAGAGCAAATTCGACACAGTTTCAGTGGAAAATTTCTTATAACAAAAAAATATCACATTTCATCCGCCATTTTCTCGAAAAATGATCGAGGAGAGATATCGTTTTTATAATTGTGAAAACTTCCCTAAAGTGACAGCTTCCCAAATATGTGGCAAGTTCATGAAGAAAAGTCGCTGCTGTAGAAAAATGTATCGAATCTACCAGAAAACGTAAGCGTTGCAATAGAAACCATTGAAGTAGACAGGTAGGTCACTGAGACTACCTACCGTTTGTGTGATGAACCCATGTTGGTTTTAAACTTTGAATAAAGAACAACAGGAAGTAGCATAACGCTGTTCTACTTCGTATATCAGTGGGACATAATCGCCCATATTGAACCTCCAAGTATGACTCATGTTAGTTAATTTCTTCAGACAAAGAAGTCTCGGAACAAGTTGTTCTCTCTTCAAAGTGAAAGGGAAGTCGGCCATAATCAACCTCCATCCCGGACCCACGATTTTAAGCCTTATGCTCCTTCCTTATGTTCTTTATTCAGAGGTTTTAAAGTATTCATAACCTTGTTAGTGAAACAGGTAATGTTCAGAAGACGAAAAATGAGGTTGGTACCCACTGTCCAATCTTATGCAATTTTAGGATCAGTTGATGCTGAACCAACTCTAAGTTCTCGACGGATAGCTTTTAGGATGACAGCACAAATTCAGAATTAATATATGGATGGGACAAATTGGGCTTTGTTTAGTTGGACCAGCATTCCTGCCGCCCTGGTTGAATTCGGAATAATTTCTTAATTCGCTAGAAAATACCAGTGACGCCGTAGGGGATCTGCCATCAGACATGAGGCGAGATAGGTGGTTTCAATGGATGTAACAAAATATACTACATTCACTTTTATAAACTATCCCAGTTGGCCATGATTTAGGTCTATCAAGTTTTTTTACATAAAATTGACGCAGGTTGGCAATCGTGAAATATCGACAATATCAAAATAATTCGACGAGACGTTACCAAATCCCAATGCCAATTTCTACTCTCAATCTGAACATCACGGTTGGAAACTAAATTGCCGAAGGTAGTTTTGAAGAAGCAGAGAAAAAGTATCAGGGAGTGCTATGTAGAATTGAAATTTGCTTTTTCTGATAGTAACCCTGATAATTTGGAATCCATAATTACCATAAGCTATCCCAGATTTTCGACGTATGTGAGTGAAAACCAAGGAATAATATTTCATATGAATAGATATTTATTTTTCAGCTGCACATCGCCAAAATAAGAAAGGTTTTGAGTGAAAGATTATCATTACTTACTATTTTCGCAAAGTAAATCAACATTTTGAAAAATACGTAATTACTACCACCTGTACTACGTTGCGTAGTTATCTGACAAGAAAATGACTACAACCTAACATTTTCAAAATACACACGGTGAAATGTGTCAGAATGTCATGGCCAGCCGGGATAGTTTATAAAAGTGAATGGAGTATATATTAATGCAACCTATCTTGGAAGATAATTTGGATGAGTTTGTCCGATATAATACCCGCTTACCCGCAAGAAGTCCAGATTTAACTCCTTTAGATTTTTATCTGTGGAGTAGGCTGAAGACTGAGGTTTACAAAATTACAGTTGGGCACATTGAGCAATACATTTAAACAAAAGTGGTGGCTTTTTCACTCGAATGCTTTGTTGCAATTGTATTTTTATCATTATGCATTTCTGGATCATTTTTAGTTCCTGAAAATTTTCCAATTCTTACTAAAAACCAACACGACTTTATTAGAAAATCTAGTAGTTCCAGTTATCTACCCATCTACTTCACTGTTTCCCATTGCGGGCTTACGTTTTCTGGTAGATTGAAGATTCATTTTCCCGTCAGCAATTTTTTCTCGATGAACATGCCACATATCTGGGAAGCTGAGACTTGAGGTCATCAAATCTATCAAAAATTTACTAATAATTCGGTGAAAATAAAGACAGGAATCAGAGAATTCTCCATGAATTTCGTTATTGGATTTGAATTTTGAATAAACGGTTTATTTTATCATAATATACAGAATTTAGTCATTTCACTTATTTTGCAGATGTCCTATCATTCTGTGGTAGTTATTTGCTCTGTTTCTGCATATCTTTTCACCAAAGATCATAATTATGGATGCGACATTAATCCTGTTGTGGAAAATATGTTAGAAACTTGATGATATTTCTGGTAGTGATGAAGAATTCTTAATATTTGATTTGGGTAGGAAAAATAATGAAAGACATGTGAATATCGACAATTATATTGAAGAAAATATACTTAAATATCTTCCTTTATTATTTTTGTAGCACAGTTCCACTATTTTAGTGGTGGACTCATCAGTAAGCCTTTAATGATCTTTACTATCCATTTACTATTTTTCACACCTATTAACAATATTCGACAAAACCACGAAAATTTTCGGTTGAAACATTGAAGTTAGTTTAGAACTATCCATCTAATCAGTTCGATAGACCCCCGAATACGACGATTCCGACTAGTAATCGGGAATTCATCACTTGAACTACGTTGATAAGAACGCCCTGCTAAAATTCATCGGAATTTCTCTGATGACACTAAAAACGATTAGATATTTTGATTGAAATAAACACTCATTCATACTCTCTTTTCCGGAGCAAGGTTGGCAAGTTCTCAAAAGCAACAAAACAACTGATATCTGATGATCAATGGGGTTTGAAAAAAAGTTTTCTCCACATTTTTTTGTTGGAAATAATCAGAATACTTCTTTGAGTATTTTACATCCATTCTGTTACATCTTGTATAACCATTGAGAGCACTTAACTATCAATTTATTGCAAATCAATCAATTCGGTGACAACTTTGTTTCCAGAGGTAGTTCTGTTGGTTGGCCCCCTAGTCCTTGAGACTTAAAGCGTTGGTAGTCAATATTGAAGTTACCATTGACGCCATACGTCCAGATTTATTGTAAAAAGTAAAAACACCCTTCAGTTAGTGACCTCTACAATTTCTATATTTGGAGTTTTCTTGTCTTGTACCCACTTCTCATCTCTTTTCATATGCTAAAATTATTCCTGGATGTGAATGATGTAATAGTTACTGATGTAACCTATAAATATTTCACATAGGTCAAGAAGTGCAACAGTAGCAGCATCGAATTTCAAAAGACTTTCGACGAAATTTTCACTTGAAGTTCCGTCAAGACTCACAAGTGTTGGGAATTTGGACGATCATCAATATACTAACAGCCGAAAAGACTCTGGAATAAAAAGTAATAGTAGGAGAAGTAGCATCCAACAAGTAAGTGAAAGCTTTAACCATTTTCAGTAAAATCCAGGGTATTTATCACTACTTTGTCATAACTTCAGATGATTTTTAGAATCATATAGCAACAAAAACCTCTGATTCATATTATTCTAGACTTCTTCTTGATACTTCGCAAATATCCGCCAGTTCTGCAAAAACTCCTCAAAATTATCAATAAAAGTATGTTTTCAAAGAATTTCTCTTTATATTTTAAAATTATTTTGGATTTTCTCTCCCAATAAATAAATCGTTTCAATTGAGCAATCTGCCTTTCACATGTTCGAAGTGGTAACCAAGATTTTGAATCAACATCTATTAATAATAATAATAATTGTTGGTAGTAAAACAAAGTCATAAAAAATTTGTTCTAATTATGATCAACTACCAAATAGTAAGTAGTTCAATATTTTGAATTATAACTCATTTTAGAAATATTAGATGAAAGAAAGTTCAGTCCTAAAATTATAATTTTTCAATTCAAAAAATAAGATTGGCGAAAAACCAAAAAAAATATTTGCGTTATTTTGGAACTTTGGCGTTTCTCGTGAGTTCGCTCCATCTGAAGGCGCGCTCTTAGGGAAAGTTGTTTCGTCCCAGTGCCAGAGGTGGACTCATCAGATAGGTTGAATCCTCTGGCACCTGACTATGACAACCGCAGAAGCGGCGTAGTGAGCGACCATGACCGACCCGCTTATGGTATGTTAGAATGAAATAGCTAGCGTGCGTCGGTCAATGGCGCCATCGTCTGGCAACTCAGTTAAACTACGCCGCCTACAGAACTACTAAAACTGTAATCACAATTCCAAACTTAAATTTCCTCATATAGTTGAATGTAATACAACAATTGTTCCACCACGCTGTGCATTCTGGATGCTTCCAAATGGGGTGTACATCAGGTTTTAAATGTAAAATATCGTTGGTGATTTCAAAGAAGTGAAAAGGGACACAATCTAAATGGCGCTGAGATTGTTTATGAATTTTGGCTGGAATTTCCTAATTGTTGGAGGAAGTCCAGCAAGGGAGATTTGTTTGTTAATTCAGTAGAATTTTTGAGATTTATACTGGTTAATCTCAAGTGATTCTAATAGTGTTAACCTGGAATTTTGTGTTTGAATTCATGCTTTCTGTATTATCTTCTTGAAAGATATTCGAGTTTGACCATTACCAAAAATGGAAATACCAGGTTTGAAAGAAAGAAGAAAGCATTTGAGATAGGAATTTGCTGAAAGTACCCCTTGTCTTTTGAAAAACCTCCCACAAGCTCTTTTCTGAGAAATTTCAAAGATTCTGTTTATATTTCAGATAGATGTGTCATGTGGGGATATTCTCCAACAGAGAGTGTCAGGTTACTACACGTCGAGCCAAAGTAGCATCAACTCACCTCAAAAAACAACTGCAAGAATGCGTACTAGTCCTTTCTTTGATAAGTTTGGGACATCTATACAAAAATTACGTAAACAATCTGACCGACAGCTGATCAAATGCGTACAAGAAAATAAAAGTTCCTATTTCATCCAACCCCCTTTATCAAAACTGACACTTTTTTTCAATGATAAACAAATGGAGCAAGATTATCGAGCAAATGTTCATTCAATGTATGACCAAAATGAAACGATTGTGACGTTGGCAAACTCGAGAATTAATACTTACTTCGATATTTTTGTTTCTTTTATGGTACTTTTCGTAACTGCAATGATGCTATTAATACTCCATGGTTTCACTGAATTGTGGCTGATTATGTTCCTTATTTTTATTGTTATACAATTGTGTGGTTTTGTGTTCTGCCTGACGTATGTCCTGAACGAAATGGAAAGAATTTGTTCGTGTTTATCTCGATTTTATAGGTGGAATATGTTTGGTGGAGTATTGGTCAGTTTGCCAGTGATAACAGTCATGATAAACTTTTGTACCAAATTAATTCTGCCCTCATCTTCAGATTACCTCTACACTTTTTTACTGCTTGTTGGATTAGTGCATTTCTGTAATTTCACACAATTGAATTGTTGGATGAAGAATTTGTTAGCAACAGTATGTGCAGCGATATTTGTTTCTCTGTTTCTAACTGAATCATGCCCTAGATCTTTCTCAAATTATGATACAAGCGAAAATACTACAGAATATAATATAAACCCAACAGCACAACACTGTCATTATTTATATAAATTTGAAATTGTGATGGATCTCTTTTTAATTCTATTATTAGTTTGGTTACTGAATCGAGAATTTGAAATAACATACCGTCTCAGTTTTCATACAGGTTACATAGCTAATCGTGACAAAATCCATGTACAAAGTTTAAAAAATCAAGCCGACTATCTAATTTTTAACATTGTTCCTGAACATGTAGCAGAACAACTGAAAAAAAATGCCAAATATTCTGAAAACTTCAATAATGTAGGGATAATTTTCGCGAGTATCGTCAATTTTAATGAAATGTATGATGAAAGTTATTTAGGAGGTAAAGAATTTCTCAGAGTGCTGAACGAGCTTATTGGTGATTTTGATGAACTGTTAGATAGACCTGAATTCCAATCGATAGAAAAAATCAAGACAATAGGCAGTACATTCATGGCTGCTAGTGGGTTGAATTCAGAACTGAGAAGGGAACAAACTGATCCAAACGGTCATCTGTTTGCTTTGATGGATTTTGCATTAGAGCTTCAGAAGGTGGTTGATGATTTCAATAGGGACCTTTTAGAATTTAATTTGATTATTCGAATAGGATATAATTTCGGGGATGTTACAGCTGCCGTTATTGGTAATACAAAACTTTATTACGATATTTGGGGAGACGCTGTAAACATCGCTTCACGTATGGATACCACTGGAGTGAATGGCCACATTCAAATAGGAGAGAATTGTCTCTCAGTGTTGGAACAAAGATATGTTTTTGAACCCAGAGGTTCGATTTTTGTAAAAGGGAAAGATAATATGAATGTTTATCTTTTAGAACGAAAGAAAAGTCACGCCGAAATATACCATTGAATATAAATATATATATTTATATATACAGAGTGTAACAGCCAAATGGAATAAATTCGATAACGAATAAATGAGGGCGTGTTGGGAAAAACGCTCGGATACGTCAATTTGTAATTTTAAATGCGCCTAGTTTTCAAGAAAATAAAATTATATAGGGTGTTCCATGCGACCGTGGCCAATACCAACTTTCTTATTTCAAATGTAACCCCCTGTATATTATTTATTTTTTGGATTCTTCAGAAAATTCTAGACATAATTCATGTACAATGTCCTATACCCATCTTCAGCTTTTTCGGAAATATTTAGTGTTTTCAGATTTTTTACAAAAATTAACATTTTAAATGAAAATTATTTTATTTCACAAATTCGATACATTACACTCAAAACTTATTTCCCATTTATCGCTTGATATGGAGAAAGTAAGCAAAAACCATTACTGAGAAGAAATTAAAAAAAAACAAAAAAAAACCCTTAAACTTAGATGACCTAAAAAACCGAATCACGCTTGCGATTATATCAGTCACGCCTGAAATTTTGGGTAACGTTAGAAGAGAATTCTACACCAGATTAGCATGTTACCAAGACGTTCGCGGCGAGCATTTTTAACATTTCCTACATTGACATTAATGTTTTTTTTTTGTTTTTTTTTTTAATTATTAAGAATGTACCGAATTTGTGAAATACAATAATTTTTATTTAAAACGTTGATTTTCGCACTAAATCTGAAAACACTCAATATTTCCGAAATAGTTAAAGATAGGTATAGGACATTGTGCATGAATTGTGTCTAGAATTCTCTGAAGAATCCAAAAAATAAATAATATACAGGGGGTTGCATTTGAAATAAGAAAGTTGGTATTGACCACGGTCACATGGAACACCCTATATAATATTATTTTCTTGAAAAATATGCGCATTCAAAATTACAAATCGACGTGTCCGAGCGTTTTTCCCAACACGCCCTCATTTACTCGTTATCGAATTTATTCCATTTGGCTGTTACACTCTGTATTTATTGTGCCTCTGCCAAAAAATTTTATGCATTCCAAATGTTGCTTGAACCGCTGTAAGTAAGTAAACTTGACCAAATGTGTAGCCTTAGTTTATTGGAAGCTCTGATTCTGTATAAGAGTATTATACGTGGTATACAACTTTACTATACCACTATATGCAGAGTGTTTTCTTACAGGAAGTAGAACTTGACAAAATGAACCACTTCATTATCTTCAAAATTAAAATTACGATCTTACAAAGTTTAAAAACTCATTCACATTACTTAACTAATGAATATTACCAAGTTGAGAAATTGACTCATATCACAAGGTCTAGTATTATCAGTTGGTAGCGCTAATTCATAAAAATCAGTTATAATTATTTGCATTATTTTGGAATTTTTGCGGAAGGATTGTTTATAGAATTGGTTTGTTTTGTTCAAGTATAATCTTAGAAGGACCTGACCTTCGAAAATACCCTTTGTAGTTGAAAGTTTTCGTGAAAAAGACATCAAATAAATTTTATTGGTTGTGTATAAAAAATTCTATCAAACATTGTAAATGTGTTTAAAGTTATACCGTAAATGTTATAAATTCTTCCAATTTTAATTTCGTTAACTTGAATTTTAACCTGAAATGAGTTGAATGATGCTCAGTATAGTTCGAATCTATTGCAGTTTTTTGATTCGGTTTTTGGTTGATCTTGATTGAAGAGAAAATTTTCTAGTCAATTCAAAATGTACACGCCTATTTTCATATAATCTATAAGAAAAGGTGTCCACAACTTTCAGAATATCTTCTTTCAAAATAAAAATCATCACTGAAGATTTTGTCAAACAAGAATACTCTTTTGTATAGAACAAACTATATTTTTCACATCTTGTTGAAGTAATGTAATATATTTTTTTTTTCATTATAACTGATAAAATATATACAATAATGAAATCACTGCGCATAATTTCATAATTATCTGATATACAAGGTGGCCCTAGAACTTTTTGTGGCCAACTTCTATATTCACAAATGTATCTGTTTAATTATTATTTATTGTTGTTTACTTTGTAACTATGTAAATAAGTTATTCTAAAAAATACTGAATTGTTGATTTTTTGTTACTCATGAAGAGATTCCTTGAATCCATCTGGTTCAAGTTTATATGTCTATAAAATTCTAACTCCGCTTATTTAATTGTACCAATTCGGAAATAGTTCAAAAGTTATTTACAATATTTAATTTCTTCTGTGCTCATTTTTTGAGAATTTAAATTCTAGTTCACAATTCAGCATAAGAAATGTATAGTCTCCCATGTAATTTCGAATAGAGTAAGGACCAAATTAAAGATATTATGCAAACTTTTTCTGAAGCATGTAATGGCTTGTTGAATTTCACAACATTATCAAGCACTAAACTTTTGTTTCTAGTCCATTATTTTCATGAGAAATTAATTTGAACTGTAACTTCTTCCTAGAAATCTTACATCCTGGGTGATTCCAAATTAGACGTGAACCTTGGGGGAAGTTTAAGTATGACTCATTTGCTGTCGTTCGAGCCATATTTATTGGTAACCGAAAATCAACAGTTTCTAAGATATTTCTTGTAATTTTCAATTTTTCAACTTTCCAACTCCACAATTTGTATAAGCCAAACTGATTTCATATCAGCAGGTTTTTTTGAATGCAACTTCTTTGAATGTCCGGCTCAAGGATTAATGCATGTGTAATCAAAATGGATAGAGATTCCAAGTGTAATACTAAAACTTTTTAATATCTAATACAACATAGTTATACTCATACATATAATATGCCTGTTTGATAAATCTAAATAATATAGCTCAAACAAGAGCAAATGGGTTATACTAACACCTTTCCTTCTTTACTAATTTCGAATCAACCTGTATATATTTCTATGAACATTGAATTATATTTTCACAGGATGAAGGAAAGTGGTTTTTTGAAAAAACTCTATTTAACTGATGCCGACGTTTCGCGGATATATTTCCACTTCTTCAGGGCTATAACAGAGAAAATCCAAAACAAACTTAACTACTGATGATGGTACAATCGAAAATTACAATAATTTTTTTTTTTTTTTTTTTTTTTTCCTTGAAGAATAATAAACTAAAATAATGTCCATCTATATCGAGTATTATCGAAAAACCATGCATAGAGTTCACTTAATCATACTACATATAATTATAACTATTCTCGTTCAAAATTGATGAGCTGAAAAACAAATAACAATTACATATTACACTTACCAAAGTTAAAATTATGTTTTTCCCATAACAGGTCTAAAAATCAGTATAGTGAACAAAAACAACCAGAAATAGGCGAAAACTAGAAACACCTTGTCAGAAATTTCCATTAAAACAACTTTCAAAATAATATTACTTTATTATTATTATTATTATTATTTTTAGCTCATCAATTTTGAACGAGAATAGTTATAATTATATGTAGTATGATTAAGTGAACTCTATGCATGGTTTTTCGATAATACTCGATATAGATGGACATTATTTTAGTTTATTATTCTTCAAGGAAAAAAAAAAAATTATTGTAATTTTCGATTGTACCATCATCAGTAGTTAAGTTTGTTTTCGATTTTCTCTGTTATAGCCCTGAAGAAGTGGAAATATATCCGCGAAACGTCGGCATCAGTTAAATAGAGTTTTTTCAAAAAACCACTTTCCTTCATCCTGTGAAAATCTAATTCAATGATGAACTTAGTAGGAAATGAAACATCGGATTCTATTTCTATGAACATTTATTAGTTTTTCTATATTTTTTTACAGTTTGATTGGTGAGAGTATATATTCCTTATAACCGATTCTAGACTTGGGACTCTTGAGTCAAGCTAATTATATTCGACCCACTCCTATGCCTACCTCAGCTTTTTCTGAGAACATATTATGGGCACCAATTATCTTTTTCTTAAACGTGTAACAATAAGGATATTTAGAATCTGTGATAAATTTAGATTTCTACAGCAACTGAAAGACATGCTCGAACATATTTTCTGAATAGGGATTGCAAGTTATGAAAATGCTTTGAAGATGATGTGCATTTCTTGCCAAATAGTACAAAAGAGGGAGTTTAATAGGTATTGTTGGAGCATACAGAATCTCAAACATAACATGTGAAAGAATTTGAATTATTCATACTAGATACATTATTGATTGTGATCTTCATGAAGCTTCTGAATACTTTCTTCTCAATATAGAGTGCTTTTGTATGGATATGTAGAACTCGTTGAATCAAACAATTTCACAAAAAATCGTCTGAATAAAATTTATGATAACAATTTCAAAAAATCAATCCAATTGCAATACCATCCGTTGTTATTTGAACAAAAGTTTCTCAGTAGGTTTGCCTTATTATTTATTGTGTGCGAAATATAGAATTCGCCATCAATACCAAGTTGGCAAGTAGTGTCTATAATCCGAATCATAATAAAAGTAAATCGAATTCTTAGAACTGAATATCATTTTTTCCTGTGAAGAAAGTTTTTTTGTAATGATTCTATTTTTGAAGGGTTCTATAACCTATTTAAAAAATGTCTTTATATTTCAAATGAATAATAATTTATAACTTTGTACCAGAATATAAAATAATTTTTCCTGATAAAACAGAATATGGTTGAGCTTGTTTTATGTCAGGTATAAAAAAAAAAAAACACCATAAATATCTTCTAATGAAATATTCTTAAAATGATCACAATTGACTTACAATACATTTTTATACACCTATGTAACTTTTTACTAATTCAAATTTTTAACATTTTATACTCGAATATCTTAATCATATAACATCAAGTCACTTAAATATTATGATTAGACAGGTGGAAAAGAAAATTTCTCATTCCATAAATATTAAATAATTCGGTTAACCAAAGATTTTAGATAAATAAGTATATTTTATGCAGGAGAAGTTTCAATTCTCGTAGAATATTCAAAAAGTAATATAATAATTTTTTTCAAGGGAATATTTAGTAATTATGGGTAGGCGAATCATTTATCTTATTAGTGTGAAGCTTTGTCTTATTCATCAAAATAATATCCAGATATATGATTTCATTGAAGATTGAAAAATTCAACGTTAGTGTCCAAAATTTCTGAAAGTTCATTCAGATGAAAATAATGTAAATCTCTTTTCATTTGAACATATAGTTTGAATAAATTCACTATGGAAAATGGTGTTTGTTCACGCACTGGGAGTCAAAATTATTATCCTAAAGACAACTGAACAACGGAGAGTAATCAGTTTTGCGAAAAGACCATGGTTCATTGTCGTTAACATGAAAACGAAGGTGGCCGTACAAGGTGAATGTTTATCACCGAGACTTTCGAAATATCCCAAAGCTTCGAATAAAAATTGAATCATTTTGGTTTCTTTGATACGTTACAGTTTCCGTTAATGAAAATAGATATTCATGAGAACTGTTACACATCAAAGTATCCAAAATAATTGGATTTCAATGTTTTTACTGATATGAAGCTGAGATCTTTCGGAAGCGTCACTTATGGGAAAAGAAAAGTATTTTCTTCAATGAAGTTATGGCAAAAATGTAACACTCAGCTTCGATTGTATATTCACCTATTATATATTTGGAATTTCATATTTGAAAATATTGAGGATTGAGTGAATTATAATCATGTTAACTCCTACTAAAAATATTTATCCGATACTTCTCCTGCATAAGGTGCAAAAATGGTTTTAATATCTCATGACGAGAAAGTTTTGAGATATTTGTTCTGAATTCTCACTGCTATATTCAACGAAATTTATAACTGAATTTAAGGAACTTCAGGTGACTGTTCTTACCAATGATTTCGAAATAGATATTCATTATTCCCAGTGATTAATAATAAATATAATAACATTATTTATTTGTTTTTCTCAAAATGATTATGAAAGTGCCTTCTTAAATCTTCGACTTCATTTTCAGCCAATACCTACTTTATACAACACAGTTCAACATGAAAACATATGTGCACCGTCCTATATGTATATTATATGATTAAATCCATATATACCAAGAGAATTGTTCCTTTCATTTCTGAACTAATGATCTGGCAGTAAATACAATAACTTCTAAAAAAAATGTAAGAGACTCTCTCTGTAGCTTATATTATAAGTTGTATTACGAAGATCGGATACGTGAATGAGTATAATAGGTTTCATGATTCTCCCGATTTTTCCAAAAATTCGAATCCTACCTTGTACTTCGAAAAATTACGACTTAAATGTTGAAAGCAAACTTTCGTTAGGCTGATACAATTAAAAAACCGATTTAACAAGTTGAGCAGGGTCTAACCAGATTACAAAGTGGGGGTCTTGTGTTTATGTAACAGCCATTAACAAGATATTACCGCTCTGGCTACGAATTCGAACAAGCGCACAAAAAAATGAGCGCCATGTCTTTAATTTTAGATTTTTTTCGAAAATCGTTCAAACGACTCAGTTGTATTCACTGATGAAGAATCCTATGTCGAAGTCTATTATTTCCGACCGGGACAGTTAAATCCGTTAATCTGGATTTCAAAATTTTTTGAAAAGTTGTCCTTCAAGTAATTACCGAGTTTCAATTCGGTCGCATAAATAATTAAATTTGGTTGGAATCTTTATTTTTGGTATGGATTTCAAAATAAAATTTTTGTTGAGTTTATTTATCGGAAACTATAAATCAGGTTTCTCAGAATTTCAGCACTGACCTTGAGGTGACTACAATGGTGAATAGTATTTTAGTATATCCGCAGATATACAGGGAGTTTACAACCTTGGCTTTTTCGGTAGATTGTTATGGATCCTTATAAAAAAACTAATAAGGGATTTCAAACTGAGGCACAGACATTTAGAAAAAACGATAGCACGATGTCCATCTAGAACATGCGCGCAAAAACTTCTACCTAGGAAGAACCAAAGTCTGTGCAAGAACCAATGATCTATAAATATTAGCATTGTTTAAACAATTGTATTAGATCATAGGCAAGAACTTTCTGGAGTTGTGGCTTGATCTAATAATATATACTACGATGTTTTAAGCTTAAACAATGATAGTATTATTATATCATTGCATGGCTATCTCCTATCGCGGTATCCTAGTCGGATGAAGAGGTGGACCACATATAACTCTGTTATCTGTGAGGTGGGACTAGGTTTGCTGAAGCTATTAGATTCGAATCCCGTGGATGTTGTGTAATTAACACGAAAAAACATAAAATATTGTTAACCACATGGAGGTGGGAAAACCATGGTTAGCTATAATTCAGTAAATTTGATTTACGCGCGCTTCAATGTTATGTTGTTCTGTGGTTATATGTCAAGAATATACGTCAACATGATTTGAGGCATTCGCGTGGCTGGTTGTTGCTCGCTATATATTTGTATTCTGTGGTTACGATTATCCAAACTGACAAAGGATAATTCATTGCTTGAAATATATTTTAGTGTACATACCGGTGTTATTCGTATCGGTATCACAAAGAACAATATACGTCATAACTCTATGGCCGTGAAATATTAAACCAAATTCTCTGTCCTTTTTTGTTCTTCTGTGGTTTGCCTCTGTTGTCTGTGGAATAACCTTAAATATAATTTCATTTGACTATGATTATAAATTGATTATAATTTATCATCTTCAGATAAGATTTCCTATAATGTCTATTTATTTTAGCGGCAGCTTCTCAAGATCGGCTGGAATAATAAGTGCAATAAACAAACAACTGAAATTGGTGAATTTAAAGCCTGTCAAAAAAATTCAAATTAAATTTGACCCATTTCATCCGAATGCTGTGACCGCTAGGTAATCTCCACTTCTATTATTGATTTTTCTATTATTAGATTTTGGAGCACGCAAGCGTGTGCCTTACAGCAACAAGAAATATAATTCAGAATTTCATTTTTAGGGAATTCCTTTATCATATTTCTACACCAAAAGTTGTTGAAACCAATTTAAATTGCTTAATTAAACCTGTTGTGGTATGCGATAGAAGTGAGCCAGAAATCAAGATAGATCTGATAGATTCTGGGTGAGATTTTCATCATAAAGGGCAGTTTTTCAGTCAATGATATAAATGTTTGCAGGAGTGTTAAATTCTTAGCAGATAACTTGAATGTTCTAGAGATTCTACAACATATAAATAAACACATCAGTGCTAAGGTGGAACCTGAAGACGTCTCTAATACACCTATTTCTAAATTAGTTTCTAAGAAACAGAGAAGAAAATAATGGGTCTTATGGCTAAGGAAGGCGATTATATTATCAGAGCAATTGAAAAAGTTTATGATGAAATTCCAGCATTCACAGATGTTTTTAATGAGGAAACATTTTATGTTACAGTAATAACATTAGTTTTAAGCACTTTTTTTGTTGTTTTCATTCTGTCTCGATTCATCACTTTGAAAGAAGTGGATCCCATACTGATAGGAAGAAATCGGAGATGAATTGAATAAGATTGAAAAATTTAATTAATAAAAGTATATTTGTTGTGAGAAATTGTTTTATTTCTCTGTCTGAAATGTCTTATCAACAAATAATTTTATTCATCTTTGCCTTTTGAGAAGTTATTTTCTCAACAAATGCAACAGATCCATCTTTCGGAATGTAAAATATGTAGTTGAGCTACTTTGTTTTGTAATAATGAAACATAGTACCACTAATTATTTTGATTGAATTTAAAATTTATCTTGCCATTTAGAGTTTGAATGAGTTGATATCACAAAACTCCTAATAGTTATTGTAGCATTGCTACAACGAATCAGAATAGATGATACATCACTCCTTCATAAAAATTAAACATTTATACACAAAACCACTTCTGTTAACTGAAAAAGTTTTCGAATAATTGTAAAATCGAATTTCAATCAATCAAATATACCAGCCAACACTAGAAAACCTAGCTCCTAGCATTATATTATACCATACCATACTCCTTAAACAATGATTATACTATATCCTCCTAGCTGACCATGTGAGGTTCTCAAACTGTCCACTGCATTCTTGAATTCACACGCCAATAGCACGAAGGTCGCTGTAATGTATTTCTGAGCGCATTTTATCACAGAAAGTTTAAATATTGATCGAATCACCTCGCAAATATTTGAGTGGATACAAATATGAGGTTAACTTATACATCCACTCTTATATTGGCGCTCTAGCATTTGGTTATGGTGTTGGCGCCTTTTTATTTTAAAAGGAGATTATTCAATAAGATATACTTGACTAGGTCCCAATCAGAGAACAATGTCATGAATCAAAGACAAATTAGTTTGTTTCATGAACTAATATAACTTTTGTAGCGAATTAATCCGCTTCAACAAAAACGGAAAAAAGGGCGGAGTCGAAACACGAAATTCAAATCTCTGAAAAACCGCATAAATATATTTCGCTCCGCTCCAAAAATCACTTGACTCAACTCTCCAATCCATCTGCATATCACCGCTAAGAAGATATTCGATCTCGACGCGGCATTCCTGACCGACATCTGCATCTCAACCGGCGCCAACGAAGAAATTCAATCGACATCTGGTTTACTACCCTCGACGACTGCTTCCGTCCTCTCGACCACAAACCAGCGCCAGCGAAGAACTACCTGACGGCCCTTAAGAAGATTTACGACGAAGAATTGTTAGCCTGCCTTTTCAACAAAGAGAATTTTATTGCCTTTCGAATTCACTTTTGTTATAACACTCGAGAGAAAAATAAACAGGCTAATCCCTTTCTTTATTGTGTGTTTGATTCCACAGGACAGCTACCCACACTTTCTCGAAACTAAGGGAATTAAATTCACATTTGATGCTTAAAAAATGTTATATTTCTATTATAGCTATTAACAATAATAATCTTCATTAAGTAAAAATTCAATTTTCATATACCTAATTAAAGTAATAAATGAAAGTTTTGCGCCTGACAGGATATACAATTTATATTTATACCACATCAAGCTTTTATGTTGTAGTTTGAATCCAGGTAGAATCCATTTTCGTGACATCTCCAGAATAAGTCACCAAAAATAGTTGGTGTCCGTTGGTATACCTAAAATGAATAGGGAAGCATAAGTGTTATGGCAAATTTGACTTGTAAATTCACAACCGATACTGATTTTAAACGATAAAGTTGGATTCACTGATTGTTCAGTGTTAAATTCAATTTTTTTTTGAATGATAACACTATAACGTTCAGGAGAAAACACTAAGAAACTGAAAATCATAGACATCTGATTTTATTTTCCTATGAATTCGTGGACTCAGTCAGTACCTGAACATCTAACTTTTGCAAGAGATCATACGGTTTGAAACCTACATTGCTGGGGCATTAGGAGAACAGAAGATGCTAAATTATCCATAATTGTGCGCTGTTTTAAACTAAAGATTCCTTCCAAACATCTAAATTACTTACATTCCATCTCTAGGTGCTAATGGATCATAAAGAATTTCGGTTTCTTGTTCTGGATCGTTAATGTGAAGTTCAGCAGTATCATTAGATCCATGATCTATTTCCTCTTTCGCTTTTGTTTCCTCGACAGTTACTTCTATGTTGTCCATCTTGAAGATTTTCTTATTGGAGGGTTTTTTAGTATGAGATTTTTGATGTCTCTTCATGTCTGATCGTACCCTGAATGGTTTACCACATATATCACATTCATGAGGTTTTTCACCTGAAATATGGTGATAGTTATTAGAAAAACTTCAGGCTTTTTTTTCAGCAGATGGAACCTATGAGGAGCTCAACGATTCTGATTATACTCAGTGGATAATATTCTGTATTGAAATTGATGAATGAGAGCAGGATTCAATAGTCATTCAAATGATAGGGTTCATACGAAATTGAAATCTGTTGAAGCTTTCTCTGAAAGAGCTGAGTATCAGATATCATTCTAATTTCTCCAGACAAAGTATTAAATATTCTTAGGCATGCAGATTCAATATATTGTTGATTTGTAGAAATTTTGGATATACAAAAGGGAATTTTTACGTTGTCTCATTTTCATTCCTAAAGGAGTCGGAATAACTTGGGTGGTTACAGACACACATCATACTGATGCAGATATAAATACTATACATAATCAGACTCTATTAAATGAAGAGCTATTTCTCCAAAAAAATACACCACAGGAAATAACAGAATAAAAATCAGCAATATAAACACAGTATCAAGTGAAAAAATAGCAGCTGGAAGAAGTTAGCTATTTATCAGCACAGGTATACCACCCAACAAATATAAACATAAAAACCACAATACTTGGTGAATTCAACTGTTTTCAAACATCCCGGAATATTGATGGTAGACACTATTTGGCAATTTGATTTGTAGCGAGCGCCCTCTCTCAGCCCTTACTTAAGTCGCGCGCGCAGTACCATCCCTTGCGTCTTAAGTACTTACGTTACCTGCCTGTAACGCTTGGCCACATCATCGGTCAATGTACAGGGGGCGCTAACGCGCACGCTGTCCCGGCTAGATCCTCTCAAGATCTCGGAAGTACGCTCATCCCCAACGGTCTGGTACACTCCCTTGTGATCCACACAAGGGGGAGTCCGCTCACGTAGGCATGGAAACGGCTTAGTTTGGTGCATGCCCTGACGAGTTCCCCCAAACTAAGCCGGGACGAAACGTGACACTTTCCCAAAGAGGTTGAAGCTACCTCGCAAACCTTCAAAAGCTTCAGTGGTGACCCCGACGTGATTTATTTCAACGACGGTGTCACAGTTTCTGTCCCTTCGCGATCATCTTCGCTTCCAGTAAGCACCTCGCTTGTCACTGTGTGATCCTATCCGTTCCTACCTCGGCGATGGTTCGGCAACCATCCCGAGGAGGTTCCACATCGCCACTTCGCTCTCGTGCTGCAACTCGCTGCCCAAAGATGTGCTCACTAATGCACCCGGCTCACTGCACGATATCGAGTGGTATAGGAACTCACAAGTGTTTCTCAATCCGGATTTCTCACATTTCAAAGGCACAGAACTGCTCCGCATCACGGCCGCACTTGTAGGAAATCTTCTGGTCAATACGGCCATGACTACATTCCATCAAAAGCTGACCTCCTCTAAATCGGTCACACCCCTCGAACGACAGGGCAGAGCGCTCTAGCACACAGTCAACACGGCTCAACACAAAACGGTCTGGTCAACCGTCCATCAAACGCCGTACACTCGTGCTCAACAGCGCAGCAATGGCACAACGGCTCGCTCACAGCAGCGTTTTAGAGAACACCTTTTCGGTCTCGGTCACATTCCTCCAGATGCATCTTTCTGGTGTCGCTTTCACTGGAAGGGGAGTCCTGTAGCGAGCGCCCTCTCTCAGCCCTTACTTAACGTCCTCTCGTCATCACCGATCTACCAGCCCGGCGCCAACGAAGACTACCTGCCGCCACTCCAGAAGATTTATAACCAGAATTGTTAGACTGTGCCTTTTCAACAAAAAGAATTTTATAGCCTTTCGAATTTACTTTTGTTGTAACACCCGACAGAAAAATAAACAGGCTAATCTCTTTCCTTTATTGCGTGTTTGATTTCACAGGACCACGATTACCACAGATTAATAGCTTCCATATTCAACAAATTATTGATACTGTAGATAATTCACAATTGTATAATATTATAATTGTGTCATCTGCATACTGTGTTCAACAGAAAGAAGACATAGGCCGCTGGATATTCCTTTGGGATGAACATATCTTAAATTTTTTTCCAGATTTTTTACATTTCCCTCATTTAGTTGAATACGAGCATGAATATACCACTAATGAACTATTTATTCAACACATAAGAAGAATTATGAATGTCAATTTATAACAAGAATCGATTAATTTGTTTTCACTCACCAGTGTGTATTCTTCTATGATTTTGAAGGTACGAAGAAGCTCTGAATGTTTTCTCGCAAAATTCACATTTGTAATTTTTCTCTCCAGTATGAATTCTTCTATGCACAACTAAGGAATATTTCCTGGCAAACTCTTTGCCACAATATTCACATTGGAATTGTTTCTCATTAGAGTGGAGAGAGGTCATGTGATATTTCAAGTCCCCCCATTGCCTGAAGTTTTTACCACATTCTGTGCAGTGGTAAGGTTTTTCTCCTAAAAATAATATGCGGAAATGACATGATTTTCATTAATGAAAAAAAAAGTTTTGTATGATTCATTACAATAACAGTTTTAGCAAATATTTGGAATTTATCAAAGATGAAATATTTATTCAATTATTAGCCAGTTTCAAGCTCTCTACTTTTTGAAAAATTTATGATATGTAGATTTGAAAGTGAAGAGCAAAAATGTCTGATATAATTTACTGCAGATTAGTCAATCTACTTTTGGTTTATTATTTGATAAAATCAAATAATAAACCTTAGTGATCGACCAACCAAAAAAAAATTTTAATCCCCCCTGAAAATTTCACCGTTTACGTTCTGGAGTATGTAGATTTGAATAAATGAATAAAAAAAATCCGTCCGTCCGCCGTCCGGGGCTTTTCTCTGGAAGTACTGAACAGAAATCCTTGAAACTTGGTGGAAAAATCGTATATCACTTGGGGTTGATCCTCCAAGCTTTTCAGCAGGATCGTTGTACCCTAAGGGCTCTGAATGGGGGGTTGGGAGGAAAAAAAAATTATTTCTCAAAAACTTATCACCCAATTTTCATGAAATTTCAAATGTTGATTACTGTTGCATAACTAGACCTAAAAAACTTTACCCGGATGATTTCGGACAAGTGGTTCCTGAGTTATAAAAAGAAAAAGGCTGCAAATTTCCAATAATGTCGAAAATGAATCATAGCATTCGGTTCTAAGTTGTTTGAGTTATCAATGGTATATTGAAAATATGAGAAAATAATAAACCTTTGTGTAAAATTTGCAGTATTTTTATTCATGATATCATGAATATGGTGCTTTTAATGACGAATTGATATATTTTCCTGAAAAAATTCATTTACCTGAGTGCAATCTTCGATGAACCTTCAAAGCACTAGAAGCGAAAAATCTTTTTCCGCAGGTTTCACATTGATGAGGCCTTACACGAGTATGATGACTGTGCAAATGATACATCAAGGAGTTTCTGTGTGTGAAAGTTCGCTCGCATAATGTACATGATATTTTGGCTTTCGTTGTTTTTTTATTTTTTTTCTTTACAATATCTGGTGCTGTAGGTTCTGCAATTATATATAAAGTCAATTAATTAGAGGGTGCTTGTTTATGTCAATGAATTAATTATTCAATAACGCAAAACTACAGATTGATAAAAATAAATAAATCAAAATCATGTTTCAACGTCAAAATATTTAAATATTTTACTTTACATTGATAGCATTGAGATAGTATACTTTTGGAAAGCAACAATAGAGTGAAATTTGTCAGAGAGGGGACTTACTTGTATTTCCTGAGATAGCACGGCATGAGATTAAATGTTGTAGCAGGATGGCCCTCAAGGGAAAAGGTTGATTGCATATATGGCAAACATGATCTTCAGCTTCTAATTCTTTGAGGTCTTCTTCAGTTTGTTGTAGCTCCTCTTCTTTATACCTATTACAAATTTACAAAATCACTTCTATCTACCTATCTGGATCAAATGAGTAATAGAACTGTGAAAGACCATATAAAAGTTGGCGATCTTGACTAGATATACTTAACGAGAATGAGATTATATCTGAATATTTGGATTTTGGAGTGAATAATTTACACGCGAGTTCAAATAATTCATTTATCTGTATTGACCACATAATTTACAGTGCAAATCACATCCATCTTTCGATGACTGCCTTGCAGACATTTTTGAAAGGAATATAACAGATCATAAGTCAATAATGGCTCATTAATTACCAGCAGCTGAAGAAAGACCTGCGAAATTATGATTGGTTCACTTATTATGATATAGTACTCATCGATGAGAAAACTGAATATCTCCTTGATGTGGAAAAGAGGTACACTACAGTTTTGTTCATGCAAAACTTAAAACCTCTAGGAACCCTTTATTGGAGAAAAAATTGGAAGGGGTTAAAATTTGTGCATGAACAAAACTGTAATGGTCGACTTTCATTCGGTGACAAATTTCATCAGGTACCATCGTCTCAAAGCAAATGAGCCACGACAAAGCGCACATACTGAAAACCTCTTTGAACTAACCAATTTTAAAAAAAAAAATTTTTTTCTCGAAATTTTCTGCACGCCTGTAAAGTAGATACAAAGACCTTGCCAAAAAAGTACCACATGACCTATTTTCCCTATTCAAAAAATTTAGAGGGTTGATGGGGATGGCACAGGGTGCAACAAAAATCCTTCAAAGATGCATATAAATTTGGTAAAAGTGAAACGAAAATTGACCTGTTTCAGGATTTTGTTGCCAAATATTTTTCTTTTGAGAAAATGAATTTGTTCCATAATTTTGACGTGAACTGTATAATAGAGTTAAATTCTGCAGCATTGTCAAGAGTAGACTGAATGAACTTATATAAGAGCAAAAGACAGACAATCTATCCATTACCTCATCTCTGTAAGATGAAGATGAAGTATATAGATGTTATTTGTTCTCCCTCATGTATCATATTATAATTCCGACTTTAAACTCGGAATTATAGACTATAATTCCGAGTTTGAAGTCGGAATTAGTCTATAATTCCGAGTTCAAAGTCTGAATTATAGACTAATTCCGACTTTAAACTCGGAATTATAGACTAATTCCGACTTTGAACTCGGAATTATAGACTATAATTCCGAGTTTAAAGTCGGAATTAGTCTATAATTCCGACTTCGAACTCGGAATTAGTATAATTCCGAGTTCAAAGTCGGAATTATGTATAATTCCGAGTTTGAAGTCGGAATTAGTCTAATTCCGAGATTAAAGTCGGAATTAGGTGGAAAAATTTTTGTAGACAAAGAGTGGCCTTCTACGCCTTCGTAGTTTTTCAATGTTTTTATCCTTTAAGTTTTCTTATGTTAATAATAGATCTGTAATTCTGGAATACTATAGCTAGCAGAACTGATAACTTCCCCCATGCACAATCTAACGGTTTTATGTGTGTTCTCTGTTTGTTTACCATATTATAAAGGGATACTGTAGCGCATTTTCAACTGATGTTTATAGGAGTGAATTATTATTATTATTGCTTAATTTAGAAACACACCAAGGTAAACAAAGGAAAACCAATACATAACAGACGTGGAAGGAGCACAATTTGGTATTTACTGAATCAAGTAATTCCATATTATTTAACTTACCAGGCTTTTGAATCTGCTTCTTCTCCATCTGAACCATGGTTGGAATTAACTGACACATCAATCCCCTCCATGAGGTCCTCAGGTTCACTGAATTCATTCAGTTCATATTTTTCATGAACTTCTTTCATGTGTGCATCATAGGTCTTCTGTTTACGGAATGTCTTATTGCACACAGTACAGGTGAGGTTGAGCATGGATAAAATACTATCTTTGGCAGTAGGTTCAGGGATTTCACACTTTATTTCTGGTTGCTTAAATTAGAAAGGTTTTAAGAGGTTAATCCTGAGTTTCTTGATGGATTTACAAGATGAAAAAAATTGATATTCAATGTATAAATTTTTTTTTGGAATAATAAGGCCATTTACTACATATAATTGGAATAAAAGTAGCTTTGTCAGAATCCTGCAATGAAAGCACTACTTAAAAATATGTAAATTATTGATGAACATTATGATGCAATGCCATTTCTGATATATTATTGGGAACAAATCGAACTGTTGGTAAACCCGCAAGATTTCCCGTCGCGAAGCTATAAGTAAGATATTCACATCATTGTAAGCAGTGTGAGTTCCTGAACAAAAATTATGAAGGCCAACATAGGCGGTCTCTCTTTGTTTGGAAGATATGGGCCCCGAAAGTTCCAAATTGTTCGTTTTAAGATCCTTTTTTCCGCCATAAAAAGGATCTCTCACTTCTCAAATCTAGTTCATAAATCATCTTTGAACCTTCAACCAACGAATAGCGACACTTTCTTTCGAGAATATTCATTATTTAAAGGAAGAAAATTGAAAATATTAGACAACCACTTAACCTATATTTCTGCGAAATACTTCTCAATGTTGAAGCGGAGCTTGGCAACAGCGTCTTTTCATCGCTGGCCAACGTATTATGACCGAAGAGTAGTTGCTGGCGGGAAATATTAAATGATGGACAGTTGAAGGATATGATTGTAAGGAAAATGCTTCTGTCACTGAAGAAGAGGTGGTTATACTAACATCGAAACAAAATCATTTAGAATATTTGTTAAAGGTTTCACTCTCAATATATTCGTTTGAACTTTCTTTATATCCCCTTCAAAATAGGGAGGTTGTTATCTACTTCGTTTTTTTGTTTCTTCGAGATAGTCCCAGTTTACAATGAGATTCAGGGTATTCCAATGAAATGGATTATATTATAACCTCGATTTCATTGGAAATCTGGGAAGGGCGCAACCTATCACATATGAAAAAAATGTACGTTGAAATATATATCAGGGTGTATTCTCATTCTATTACTTTGGATTTCAACCTTGTCGATTTCATTAGAAACGAATTCTCCTATTGGAAGATTTAGAGTATCGCAGTAAACAGTAAGAACTAAGATCATATTTCATTTTTCTCGCCAGAAATAATCTGTCATTCACGAATACGCACGATGGCACGATTCCGACCGATGAAATTCGCGCCATTGCCAAACTTCACTTTTAGACTGAGTCGAAATCAGAAGGGATAGAGGTTAAGTGATTGTCCGGTAATTTCATTGTTTTTTCATTAAATATTGATTATTCTTGAAAAAAGTGTTACTTATTGTTGGTTGAAGGTTCAAAGGTGGTTTGTGAATTATACAGATGAAGTGAGAGATCGTTTCTATGGTGGAAAAAGGGACCTGAAAAAGACTCATTATGGAACTTTGGGGGCCCATATCTTCCAAATTAAGGGAGACCGCCTATGTTCGATTTCACATTTTTTATTCAGAAAACCACACTGCGTACAATGATGTAAATATCTTTTTAATATCTCGGCGACGAGAAATCTTGCGGGTTTACCGAACTGTTATATGAAGTATAGAATGAACTAATTGGAACAATAATAACAAAAAAAGGTCAGGAATGTCCCATTTCCCAGAATATGAACAAATAATTCTATATCCAAGACAGTGTGCTTAAAGGAAGGGGGAAAGTTTTTCACCCTAACATTAAGAACATAAAGAAGTATTTTGTAAGCTTCAAGGTATTTTCATGCTGATTCATTTCGTCACAACTAAGTTTGTGTGAGAGAACAAGATAGGTTGAATAATTTGGTTGCAGTTAGATACCACTGACGAGTTTTCAATCATAAAAAATGGAGCAATGTATCTGCAATCATACAATTTATTATTATATCTGCTTTTTATGGACCATTTTTCCAAGCGTGTAGCGAAAGATTCAATGTACTTAAGAACACACAGGTTTTCCTAACGCACAAGCTATAGGTTCCTGAAAGGTTTCATGAAAAACCTAAGGGAATAGATAAAATGAAAAAACTAAATGAATTAGAAGAATACCTAGTAAAATTAGTTTTGAATTAATTTTTAGAAGATGTATCCTCATTTTAAAAACTAAGCCCTTGGTGCAGATTTATTATCGTATTAGAAGAAAGAAAGAAATAAATCTTTTCCAAAAACAAAGACCGTAATTTGAATACTCTCAATGAATATAGCCTTGACTATGCTTCTATATACAGGGTGTTCCTAGATAAGTGTATCAACAGTCAACTGTAGATTTTTCATGAAAAAATAGAAAAAATTTTTTCTTAGGGGTGGAAATCACAGGGTTAGGACTTTAATAACAACAACTTTATAAAACAAAGTCGACGTTTCGTCGATATATTTCGACTTCCTCAAGACTACTTTTATTGGTTGTTTATAATGAATGTGAATGCAGACTCAAGAAATGGAAATAGAACACTTTGTCTAGTCATAATAAAATTTTATTATGACTATATGAGTTGAGAATCCAATCCTCCAGTGGAAGAGTCGAAAACTATGTCCTATTGAATAAACAACTGTTCTTTCTCTTGAATTGATTGACCTCAAAGATACCATTTTATGATTTCAATTTTTCCTCTTACACTAAATATTTCGATTTACAAGTAATCTAATTTATTTTCAACTCATATGGTCTGACGCACCTAATGTTTAGAGAGCTAATAGCGAACGCTTCCTTTGATTGCATTTCGTGAACTGAAGCCCCCTCCATAGATTTCATTGGCTATTCCAGAAGAACAATCGTTCATTCGATATGGCATCACGCTGAGGTTTCAGTTTTTCCACTGGCGGATTGGATTCTCAACTCAGTGATTCACCCAATTGAAAAAAGTACAGAACAATTTCAAAAATTCTAAGTTTTTTAGTATACAATAGTCACAACTGAATCCTTTTCGTTAATTGTTTCAATAGTTGTTCAAAAGTAAATTATTTTCGCCGTAAAAATTCTATCATAATAATAAATGTCAATAAGCAACAAAGTCAAGAGTGCATTATTAATGACAGATCGTTACCAACCTAAAAACTCTGTTAAAATCTGCTATTAATTCCTACTGGGTATGGTTACCTTACCTTAGGATGTTCATTCTCAATCGGATTTGGAACTGTATTTTTCGATATATTTGTTATAGTCGCAGTTGGCTCATAATGAGCTTTCAAATGCTCAAAAAATTGTAGCTGATCAGTAAGGGATGCATTGCACAACTGACAGTTGAAGAGATTTGTTGTGATGGGTGTGATAGTTGTCTGACAAAGCATCTCATGCTGAGCAAAATCATCACTGGATGCAAAAAGTTGTTCACATAGGTTGCATTTAATTTTTTTGTTGGTTGTGGATGGTTTTTTTAGTTTTTTTGGGATTCTCTTCTTATGCGGCAGTGTCTTTTTAGATGTACGATTCTCATTCCTGCAAGATAAATGAATATTGAGTTTGCTAATGGTAGAGTAAATTCTATTTTGATTCAAAATAGTGCCTTAGCAATCAGTGAATTCAGCTATTCTAAATTTTTTCATTCACATTTAAAATTTTTTTGATCAACAGGAAGATTCAGCAAAACAGAATGACGAGGTATACCAATGATGAAAATGATAGTAATATGGACATATCGCTACCAAAATATGAGTTAAACATATTCATTGTTGAAATACTTCAGTTTGAATCAGAAGATTAGAATATGATACAAAATGTGAAAAAAATATAGTGGCATTCAAAAGTGATAAATTACTAACTTATCTCCATCCAATCCATCTGATTCTCTTTTATCCAAATCTTCATCATTTTGTATTGGTACTGTATCTGGGTGAACTTCCCTCACATATCTCTGTGATGTATTTTTGCTAGTCGTCACAAATTTGGGTAATACTTCTTTTTCAACATAAATACTATCTGAACCAACAATTTGCAAATAGCCACTATTCAAGCCACCATTCTTGTCTATAATGACCTGTTCTTCCAATGTTTTATTTTCTAATTCATGATTAGCATCTAACTGCGACAAGGTATTTGCATCTTGAATCTGTTGTTGCTGTTTTTGTTGTTGACTTAGTTGAACGGCAACCAAAGCAGCAGCTAAATTTCTGTCTTCATCAGTCAAATCCTGTGAGAGGAGATCTTCCGGTGAATAGTTCACAGGAATAAAATCTCCACCACCAATATCAACAACTAAACCACCATGATTTTGCAATAGTTCTGGAGTAATTAGTTGTTGGTTTTCGGGTATCCTGTGTATTAAATACTGAGGTTGTTGTTCTCCAGCTATCACTACCGTCTCCAAGAGCTCAGTTTCTTCAGTTTGTGATTCCATGTCTCATTATTTCAGAATTTCTTATCTTTGAATTTACCGCCTTGCCGGAAATTAGGTTTGTTGACACGACGTTTCAATAGTAGGAATGCACTTTATTTGTGGTACTCTTTACAAATTGAAAACCAAATAATAGGGCCTAAAACTGCTAGTATAATATCTGCAAAACAACCACAGGCCACTAGAGTAGATAATTTTACCATCAAACTCAATTTTACACAAGTACAAACATTTGTTATGAACGATTATTTTGAGAACTGACAACAGTGGATCATCAGTTGTACGTAAAACGGAAACGACTCCATTTGCTTTAAGTGAAACGACAGAGGGCGGGAAATTTGAATGTGATTGGATAAATATAATTTGAAGGATATAAAATGAAAAATCATGAGAATGACGGGGGAAATCGATTTTGAATTGAGATATTACATCTCAAAAATGAAAGCGAATACCATTTTACACGAATAATATTTTAACTTTCTAGTTCAAAATGATCGAAGGAATCAAAATTTTAACTCATCAATCTCATACTAGGGGGAGCTACAGTATACCATAGGCGTACTTCACCTCTAGAAAGATTACATAATCAATATTCAATCATTTAGAAAATACGGACGATACTCTGATAAATCACCAACAATTTTTCTTTCATTCGGGAAATACGTCGTATTATATAAGAATGCAAGATGGAAACGATAGAAGTAGAGTAAACGATGGAAAATTCGTTCGATTAAAATAGGTGTCAACATTATGATTATTTTAGAACTTTTTATTACTAAAGATTAATGAAATTTACAGGTTTGATTTGATAAAATAATTAATATTATTGTTGTTGTCATGCACATGTAGTGTGAGGTGCCATCGGACTCATCCGAAACATAAAGTAAATATAGTGCTATATACTTGTTCTATGATCCGAAACAACTCTACTGCGGTCATGATGTCAAAAAACATAAGGCGAATTTTGGCGCTGTAACCACAGCTTACTACAGATTGTGGTTACATGTAGTTACTTGGGTTACCACATTTTCGCGGAGCTAACTATGTAACTATGACGTATTGATGACGTCACGCATACCATACCGCGTAACCTTCCTCTTGAGCAGGGTTACTCGTGTAGTATGTAGCATAAAGTAAATATAGATAGAGAGGAAACTTGCCTACTAAGCTTTGGAACAATAGTTTAGTTCCATAATCACCCGCGGGGAGCCGCTCACATCGCCGATTTCTGATTTTAAGTTTGCTTATATGTTTCCATAACAATAACATAACCTCGTTCTCGTTCTATTTTTTCAACAGTCGGCTTGATTGCTCGTTGATTTCGAATTTTATAAATTTATAAATATGTCGGTGTCTGGAGCTGTTGAAATTGACAAATGTTGCGTCCCTAATTGTGAAGATCGGTATAGTAAACGCCATCGTTTTCCTTTTTCCTGGACCAGATAAGAAACCTGAACTTTTCAAACTTTGGGTTGAAAAGTGAATAATCCGTTATTCGAAGTATAAACAGAGGAACAAATACGAAAAATGTAGTATGTCTGTGATAGACATTCCACAGATGAAGTGAAATTAGGTCGAAAAGGTATTTGGAATACAGCTGAACCTGTCTTATTTCTTACTGGTAAGATTCATTATTTATAATTCCACCTACACATTTTTCATTAGTATGAAGGTGAAGATAAATTCACGTCAAACTTGTGTTTCACGCATTTTTAACCATTTTTCATTATGATTTACAGGTCAAACTGAAGATACATATCCATGTCCAAGGTCCTCTATTGGATGCTGTCCCAAGCGAATTGGCAGGGCCTTTTAAAACTTGGACTTGATGAGGACCAAGGAAATCTGCAATTAACTGGAGAGGACAAGCAAGGTTGAGTGACCGTAAAAAATATCTTTCTAAGAATGTTATCGATTAAAGTTGCAAATTGTGTTGGACTAATAATTGGTTGGCCTCATTCAAAGAAAGATTAGAAAAGGCAGATAAACTCAATTCTTTTCCGAATTTTGTTAAATTGATTATGTTCCTCAGCCTTCCTATGATTTCAACATTTCTAAAGTAAGAATTTCAAGAATTTAAACCAATTCACTGCAGGTTACACCCTGAATCTGGAACTGCTGCCTGTAAATTATTTGTTAATTTTTTGTTGTGAACGTGTGAATGCAATCACGAAAGGCACTGATTCAAAATTTAATAGTTTTTATATCAAAGTGCACATGGTATGGTTGACCCAATCAAGGAAATTGTCCAAAAAAGTTTATCAATTCATCTAAAAACCCAACAATGCGAAAATAAAATGATATTTCGTAAACATTTGTGTTTTTTTTTCCGAAATTTTATCCTCACCAAGACATGAAACAAATGGTGATCGTAATATATCGATAGCATTTAGTATCTTCAATGTAATCAAATTTATTTATAATTAATGCTCTATTATCGATATATTCGATTACCGTTTGTTTCCCTCTTGAAATCAAAGATATCAAATCTGTGTATACAATGGGCAGCATTTTAAATTTTCGCGGGCATTCGTTCCGAAAAACACCGCCAGAGGGCCAAATACTTCCCTAATCACCCGCATGAGGTCGCTTAAAACTGTGCCGAATCATAGCATGGGAGTTTCCATTCTATCTATACTTGTTCTATGGTATGTAGTTCTATCTCTTTCGAAAGAGTGAAATGGAATGAGGTTTTAAACATAGATTCGAGAATGAAAATAATAGGGGGTCATATTCTATGGAAGTTTCAAATATTTTTAATGTTCATATATCGTTATCGAGAAAGAAGTCACTCCTCCTGTCGTTTTGTACCGGTGCAAAAATTTTTTAGATTGCATTTGAGCTTGTATTAGTTGTTGTTTTTAGATTTTCAAAAGAAAGTGTAAGAAATTTTAATTGATAATTGCTATTGTGTAACCAATTATGGTTCAGAAGTTGCAGCTATTGATGAAACATTAAATTATATGGTAGATAGTAGTTGGTCCTATGTATTCAAAATTCACATTGAATGTGAGTTTTTTTTTAACACTTCTATAAGTGAAAGCTCATTTCAAGTTACATCATTTCGTTTTCAGTCCCTGAAGAAGTTCCAAAAGTAGGAACGAAAGCTAGGAAATATCAATAAAAAATACACTTGTAGTCCTTATTAATTTATTTGACTTCTTTCCCGATAACGATAAATTAATTTCCAACGAAGTCGAGAATTCTACCCAATTTTTAATGTTCATTTTTGAAACATCTGGCAGGTTTTTTATTATTGTTTTTGCACGCTTGTTTGATCAAAATGGAAACAATTTCCATTCTTCTAAATAAAAGAAGTCTTCCGATACAAGATAGTATCGAAGTTCTCTTTGGAGTGGACAGACAGAAGTAAGAAAAAAAAGTGAGGTTCTCTTTGGAGTTGACAGACAGAAGTAACTACGTGACTATGACGTCACGGGTAACTACTAACTATGGTTACCTGTGGTTACAGCGCCAAAATTCGCCTATAGTGTGCTCATCTGAAAAATGAGTGACGTCAGCAAGATTAAAATACAAAGAGTTGTATATTCTGTGCTTTGAATTTGCATGTTAATTCAAAGCACAGAATCATGGTGGAAATCTTCGAATAAAGAACAACTTCTTTTTTTCTTTGTTCTTTATTCAGAAGTGGAAATATATTTATAATTTTCCAACATTTGCTATGACACCGCAGTCATGATGTAAAAAACATGGTGTGCTCATCTGAAAAATGAGTGACGTCAGCAAGATTAAAATACAGAGTTGTATATTCTGGGCTTTGAATTTGCATAGCTTTTGCGCGCATGATCAAATTCATTGCCAAAGCGGTCATCTTTTCACGTATTGACTTCACTAAACTCACCTCTACTTCCTGATTGAAAGATTTAGTGAAATTCTTATCATATTATCCTCACGAAATTCTGCATCAACCTAAAAAAGCTGTAATTTTTCAATCAAGCACAGCAATTCGATCCAATCTTTAGTTTTCGAAATTTGGAAAAATAAAATTTTGAGCGAATATCTACGAAATCATTGGGCGGATTTTACCCATTCACGAATTCGACCTAAGTTGCAAATATCGAGTTTCTAAGTACTTTTTTCCGGAAGTTGTTGTGTTTACTTCTACCACATATCTTCCACCTTAGAGTTACAGTGTTGTATGTACTTAAGTGACAGTTCTGAGTTATAGCAAAATTAAACTTAGAATATGCGCCAAACGTTTTTCATTGCAAGAAATATTAAAGTAATCATTTACTATTGTACATATATATTCTTTTGAGAACGAGCTTTACATTTTTTGGTATATCACAGTGTAAGTAGAGGAAATGTAAACGGGGTACCATACATTTTTCCGTATGATACAAGAGCACAGATAAAAACCTCAGCAAAAACTCTGTCTCCCCGTCTAAGTGTTGTAATTTGTCTGAAGAACCTGGAAGGGATCCTTGTCATTGAAAAATAATTTTTTAGTCATCTTGAATTTATTTTGACAAAATATCTTGACATAATATCTGACACAGAAAGAGGGAAAGAAAACCAGCAGGGAGCAGTAAATAAAATTACCTACATTTGCCCTTTGATCAGGGGAGTTTTTCGACCAGGTCCGGTTCTCCAAGTGATGATTTTTCAGATCCTCAGATAAACGAAGAACGCTACAGGCCCCTTACAGAGGGGAATCATGTCCCATAGATCCATATAATTAGATATTTTACACTAGAAATCTAACAAAATATCTGGAATAAATCGAAAAACTTGTGACATATATTATGTCTCATTTACTATTGAAGTTGACCAACTGTTTGTTCACCAGACTTCATATAAAATATATAAAAAAACGATAGATTGTGATTTTTGTATGACTGAAAAACACACATACAATTTCGTTACCTCACAAAAAAATTAGAATTAAGAAAACGGGTCTAATACAACTTTGTTGCAAAAATACTTTTTTTCGAATAATATATATTAGAATAAATAAAAACATATTTGAATTACTATTCGTATCAAACTGAAATTTGATACACTGCGGTGAAATATGGTGTCAAAGTGTGAGCAGAATTTTTTCAACTAGTTACGATGAATTGTTTCCGAAAAAAAAACTTTGTAGAAAATTCAGCCGATTTGGCCCATTAACGAACTCAACCGCCGCATTCCGATGCGCGACCTACTTGTCTACATAGAGCAAGTATAGATATTTTTAGATATTTACTTTATGCTTGTCTATGATCTAGTTTGAAAGTTTCAAGTTGCTAGCTTGTTCCGTTCGATAATAATCGTGTCCTCGGCCGGCCGGACACAATCGAATTCGACATCGGAATCGTCGTAAATTACAAACAATTGGACAAAACGCTCGAACATGCGCGCAAAAAGTAAAATAAAATAATTATAAACAGTAAATTTTTATATGAATCCTAAACTAATGGATTCATAAACAACGGCTATACAGTGCGCGTCAAAATTATGGAACAAATTCATTTTCTCAGAAGAAAAATATTTGGAAACAAAATCCTGAAACAGGCCAATTTTTGTTTTACTTTTACCAAATTTATATGCATTTTCGAAGGATTTTCGTTGCATCCTGTGTAATCCCCATCAATACTCTAAATTTTTTGAATAGGGAAACTGGGCCATTTGGTACTTTGTTGGTAAGGGTTTGTATCTTCTTTACAGGCATGTAGAAATTTTCAAGAAAAAAATTTGTTTTTGAAAAATTAGTTAGTTCAAAGAGGCTTTCAGTATGTGCACTTTATCATGGCTCATTCACTTTGAGACGATGGTACCTGATGAAATTTATTACCGAATGAAAGTCGACCATTACAGTTTTGTTCATGCACAACTTTCAACCCCTACGAGCCCTTTAATGGATAAAAAAATTTTTTTTACGTGAGGGAGTTGAAAGTTGTGCATGAACAAAACTGCAATGGTCGACTTTCATTCGGTGACAAGTTTCATCAGGTACCATCGTCTCAAAGTAAATGAGCCATTACAAAGTGCACATACTGAAAACTTCTTTGAACTAAATAATTTTTCAAAAAAAAAATTTTTTTCTTGAAAATTTCTGCACGCCTGTAAAAAAGATACAAAGACCTTGCCAAAAAAATACCACATGACCTACTTACACAGGATGCAACGAAAATCCTTCGAAAATGCATAAAAATTTGGTAAAAGTGAAACAAAAATTGACCTGCTTCAGGATTTTGTTGCCAAATATTTTTCTTCTGAGAAAAGAATTTGTTCCATAATTTTGACGCGCACTGTATATATTTTTTCTACAAATTTATTGAGTGTTGATTGAAACTCGATATAGCTATAGATATGAGACTCTTCTTGTGAAACAAATAAGTAGTAATTTATGCAGTGATTAGTTTTCCCTGTTCCCAAAATAGTCCCTAGTATTCATCTTCGAAAATTCAAAAAAGATTTAACTTCTCCATTATTAATTACGAAAAATCCATTTCTTTAGCAGTAAAGCATTTCGTAGTGATGAGGCGAATGCCACATTAGCCACATACTGTTCGCATCCTGTTTTTCCCACGGACTCCCACATCCGGTTTGCATAATATTCAGCCCCTTCAGGATAAGCCATATCGGATGTTGTATATGTAAACCGAACGATAACGTGCACACAATACCTGTGATATAATCTTAGTTTGGCTGCTTCGAAAAGAGCAAACCGGAGGGTGATCTGAAATTCAATAGTCCTTCTTTCATATCATCAACAACTTTATTTCAGCAGGTGTGAGTTTTTTTCATCGGTATTACCATTGAAAACTTTACTTCGGTTCCTTGGAGTAAAAACCCAGAAAAGCACTGACCTGAGGTCAGCAACATTTGCGCGCATGCTGAAGATGAACGCTTTGGCCACGAATTTGAAAATTCTGACTTCACGTCTGTGATTTTTTAGGTTTCTTCGATGAAGTAAAGTTCAATTCGATCTAATCTGTATTTTGGAAATATTAGGAAAATAAAATTTTGAATTGGTATCTACGGAATCCAAACCCAAACCCAAATCTGAGCCTATCGTAAACACAATAACTTCCGAAAGAAACAACTTAGAAACTCGATATTTATAGAGTTCAAAATTTTATTTTCCCAATATTTCCAAAAATACAGATCCGATCGAACTGAAATTATACAGAATTTCATGAGGATAATTGGATCAGGAAGATCACAGAATATTAAATATTTGAAAAAATTTTTTTTCGAATTGTTCTAATGACACGATCATCACGAAATTTCGCACAAAGTTGTCCACTAGCGTTTTCAAACTAGTTACGAAGTTTCATGTTGATTGAATTATTATTTTTTGATTTATTCCCGAAAAAACAACGATATCGAGAAAAAAAAACACGAAATTTTACACATTTTTTCCCAATTTCTCCAGAAATTATGGTCGTAGCACAATGAAATTTGGTATACTGCTGTAAAATATTGAAATTTAAGGTATGAGTTTTTGCCAAATGAAATGAACAGTTTCCAAAAAAAAAATGTTTTTCGAAAAAAGTTTCGAAAACAATGTTTTCTTTCCAAAATTACCTGCCAGTTTAATTTCAATGAATTTTCGTTAAAAGTTGCGCTTAGCTATGCTCAAACTTTCTTTTAAGTTTCAATTCAATCACTCGAAGTAGTTCCTGAAATACCAGGGAATTAATCTCAAAAATTCAAAGACTATAACTGCGAAAAAATTCGACCGATTTGTCTCATTAACGAACTTAACCGCCGCATTCCAATGTGCCACCTAATCTTGTTTCAAACCGATAGAATTCTCCGTACGCCCGTAATCGTGCATACGGCCAGCCTGACGGAATGCGCGCAAAATAATGGAAAAGCACCGACGTGGATAGTTGACAAAACATTCTGTACATCATGTATGATATTTTGCGAATCTGTAATTGCGCATAGTTCTTACTGTATAATAGCATTGTTCCTTAAACAATGATAATACTCTGTTAGTGTCGGGTCTGATAGTATTTGTGAATATATACAGGGTGTTCCTAAATTGAAGGTTCAAACGAAGAGGGGAGATTCCTTGTGTGATTTCAAGGAAAAAAGTCCACTAACATGGGACTGCAAACATTTAGTTTTCGGGATACAGGGTGTTGAAGTTTGAATTTTTTAAAATTTTTTTTTTCAAGTACATATCTTCATTTCACAAGATATTCAACTGGAGTTTGGCACAGATATCCAATTTAGAGTTTACACTATGTGAAATGCCAATTTTGCCCCTTTTTTTCCCAGAACTTTTCTTGGTAAGTCAATGTTAGTATGAAAAATTGTAAAAAAACTTTGTATTCATACTGTACGGCCCTTTGTAATTATGTAGTATCTGTTACCGATCTCGAAAAAAATATATAGAACAGTTCTCTCGGAATCCTCAGAAGAATCTGCTGGTGATAAAATCCAGTTAGTTAGCTGCGGTGAATAAATTCAATATTATTTTATACGGATATTTTCCTGATCTGTAGCGATGACCCTTAAAGATTTGAAAAACTCATATAATCACATTTTGAGTACAGATACTATCAAAAAAAAACTTGAAAAAAATTCAAATTTTGATACCCTGTATCACGAAAACGAAACATTTATGGTCTGTTATTGATGGTACCTTTTTGTCTTGTAGTTATGCACGGAATCTCCTCTTTTCGTTTTTAAAGGGTGTTTTTTTAGAGGTATGAAACTTTGAAATGGAATAAAACAGGGATGCATTTTTAAAATTGGCATGAAATTGACTTTATTCAAAAGATAATTGTTTGACATTATAATTTCTGGCATATGACCGTCACGGCTGGCTCGGACGTAATCTAATCTGGAGGTTTAATTTTCAATCACTTTTTCTAACATTTGTGGCCATATATCGGCAAAAATGAGACGAATATTGTCCACCAAGTGGTCGATCGTTTCGCGCTTATCAGCGTAAACTAGCGAATTCACCTATTCCCACAGAAAATAGTCTAGCGGCGTTAAATCGCACGATCTTGGAGGCAAATTCAGGGGCCCGAAACGTGAAATTATGCGGTTATCAAATGTTTGCTTCAATAAATCAATTGTGGCACGAGCTGTGTGACATGTTGCGCCGTCTTGTTGCAACCACAGCTGCTGCACATCATGGTTGTTCAATCGAGGAATGAAAAAGTCAGTAATAATGGCTCTACAGACTGTAACGTTCTGGCCAGCATCGTCTTTAAAGAAGTACGGACCAATGATCCCACCACCCCATAAGGCACACTAAGTAAGAAAGGGTAAACGTGGAGCGAAAATGGTCCATAGTCAGTCGAATTAATTGCCCTGATGGACGATTATATTAAAACAGTGTTGCCAACTTTAAGTTCTATACCTCTAAAAAACACCCTTTACTTTTCAACTTTGTATTCTGTGCTTTCAACAATGACCATGCTGTCATTTCGTCTGTGAAGAATGAGGTTCATGAAACTTGAATAGTGCAATGTTAGTGATTTTGACAGTTAGTGTTAGAGTTGTTGCCTATCCAGACGATGGTTTGCCCTTCTGCGAAATTGGCTGTCATGTTAATTGTTCCTATTTTTCAATGGTCATCCTAGGGGTACAACAGAGAGTCAGGATAGACGCTTCAGACGACTGGCTCTACAATACTCTTTTGCTACTACGCGTCAAATTTATGATTAATGGTCTGGAGAAGATGGTAGAACCGTTACTTACGTTTTATCGCCATGTTCGGGCCTTTGGGCTCTTCTAATATTGTCCACGATTAGTGATGCCTTCAACTGCAGTTCACTGGCTTCCACATTTGAATAACTGGTGCAGAGAATGGCAACAACGGAAGACAGAATGGCATAATTTCGTATCCAGCAACGGATCGCGATTATGTCTAGGTATGCACGATAGTCGCAGAAATATCAGATGCCGCCGTGGAGAGAGTCGTGATCGTGAATTTCCGTTTGCTGTTGGGAGGTATGTACCCCGGACTTTCAGAGTTATGGTTTAGTGAACTTCTGCTTATGATGCAGATTACCACTTCTGTTTTTTTCTAGGCAGTATTACAACTGCATGTAATGTTTACGATGTCCCACAACCACTCTGCTGCCATAAGTGAATGGCCGTCCCGACGTCTTTGTTAATGAATGCACGTCACCATATTGCTCGTCGAACTATAGACTTTCTTCAAGGAGCTAATGTTAAAGTTTTGCCATGACCACCCCGTTCACAGGATTTGAATCCCATGTAACAAATGTGAATCACAGACTATGGCATAGTAAATTCATGATACAGGGCTGCTCCTGGATATACAATTCTACGAATTGCTATACAATCCAATATTTTTTTGTACATGCATACCACATTGACAAAAAGCATACATGTTGACTCAACTTGGTTCGTTACATGAGTTGATACATATTGAAAGCTTAAGCTAGATTCATGAATGCAAAATTTCAATAAAAAAAAATTCACTTGAAGATCCAATCCACTATCCATACAATGATTATTCTTAGTATTCTATGCAGGGGCTGCGTAATCTGCGTCAGATTATATAGGCTTCGTTCTGAATATGCTCCAATCACAGAAAATGACGCATCTGCGCATGCGCAAACTGCTCCAGTATGTATTCAAATCAAGAAGGAGGCTGTCACTTGTCAATTATTCTGTGGCTATACAATCCTCGCAAAAAGCTTAAATTTTCATCATTTACATTTTCATCTGTCATATTCGTTTAGAACAAATATAAACCACTTTGGAACAGCACTGTTGAGGTATTGACGGAGTTCGAGTTGTTTGGAACAAATTGTCATAAGCAGGCATCGTCTATCTTATTTCTTCGATGTCTAGACGTGTACAAAAGTGTTACGGGGTCGTCCAAAACTTCATACATTTTCTTAAATTGGACGAGAATATAATTTCCTGAGAATGCTATCGTCCCATTCTTGATGTGAGATTACCACATTGCCAAAAATTAGGTTCACTAAGTTATTCTCTCTGTGCATACCGCTTTCGATGTCCCTGAGTATATTTGTTCTTTGTCTATTCTGAAATTCGAATGGCAAATCTCGTACACGATTTCAAAGGCCTAAATTTAAATCTGAAAATAGTTTTTTTTTCAAATCTTCTATACCTTTTGTGCACAGCATTTAATGAACATTTCGTTGTGAGAATGCTTGAGATTATATAATAAATATAATACTCCAATGGCTCGGGGTTTCGTTTGTAGAATACGATTTAATTTTTTATTTCCTTTTCGTTCGAATGATTCAAAATTTCAGTAAGAATGTGTAATGTTGACTGTTTTTTGCTTTGATGAAAAAAAATAATTTATATGGATTGAAAAATTAAACAACCAGCTAACGAGACCAATTAAGAAAAAAATTGTAAACAAATCGATCCGTTGCCTCAAAGCGTTGTATAAAGAGACATAGTAAGCCAATTGTATTGAAGTATATACTAGGCTCCAAGTTACACCTGTTCGTTTCAAGTTTTTGCTTGAATTTTCATTTAAATACATTCCAATACAATACCTACCCAAAATGATACTTACAGGCTTACGGCTAAATTTCGGAACGCCTTAAGCACAAATCATCAGTTTCACTCGAACTTAATAATATTCAACTATTAATTTAATCCAGAACTTATCCAGGGGTAGTTTAATGGTGCCATTCATCTCTCAGCAGCTAGACTGGAAATTTTAATAACCAGACTAGGAATATTTGTAAATTGATATATGAATCATCATGAGGTATATCCTGTTTTCATGATCAATTGCCGAACTGATTACTCGATAAATTTTTATGATTCATTTTATTTTCAGTTGTGCTGACTGCTGGAACCTGTGGGAAGTCTGGATCTTAAAAAATTTCAACACGATATTCAATTTCAAACTAGTTCTCTCGTGCCCACTAATTTAGATCGACCTAACTATATCCGATCACGCAATCTTTTCGAATTCCCAATCTTCAAAGGTCTAGACGTACGGTGGTCAGCTTTAAATCGTTCTTACCCTGAATCATCATTGCATTACACACTTCAGTTATTTTCACACGCTTCCGAGACGTTTTTTCGCCGGCAGAATTGATGGGGGGCTTAACGACTGTCTTGAATTTGAATTTCTTATCGGACGAAATATAATCATCCTTTGATGACATTCAAAGAGAAAAATTTTACTGATTTTTTCTGAAGTTTTAATAGGGACGAAGCAATTAGATCAACCCAGTCCGTCGCGATTCGCTGAGCAAGGAGGGGTTTTTATTCCTATACAGGGTGGTCCAAGTAGTGACGTCAATAATTTTTTAATATTCCTCATTCCTTGTGGTATCCGAAAATACCTTTTGTATGTTACGCGATTTTTTGTAGTTCTCGAGATATATTTTTTTTTTGTTATTTCAATTTATAATGCCAGCACGGTTTCAAAAATTCACATCTTTTATGTAGTGGGTATTTTGCAAATTTTTTCTGTGGTATAACTCCTGATATTACTTAAAGTTACCCCAAAAATTGCCTGAAAGTTATAACTTTAGTTGTCAGTAGGATTCACTCAAGCATTCAAATTCAATTTGAAAATACAAAAAGGTATTTTAATAGCTTCTGGCTGAGTTTGAAAACTCAGCACGATACTAAAGTAACAAAATCGTAAGAAAAAATAGTGCTTTAATAACCTTTTTCTGTTGCAATTGGCCTTCGAAGGTGGATAGGGTAAAAATCATTGAAACACGATTAAAGTTATTTTTCTACTTTTCATCATTCTTATGGTGAATTAAACTCAAAAATATGATTTTAATTGAAATTCCTGTGAAATAACGGTAGCTCGTGTAATTTTTTGGTTTTCACCACTGATTAAAAATGTGAACATTTTTCAAAATTGGTGAAATTACTTGCTTTTGGATATGGAATAAAAAGCATAAATTACTGAAAAAGTAATAGTCTCTACTATGAATCTTCAAAATACCTTCCTCTAACATGAATTCATAGTAATCAACCTTATAAAATGTTATTTTCCAATTGCTTGAAGCTACTCGAATATTTTTGTTTTATTTTTATGTCTGCTTCTGAAAGTTTTTGTCTTGATTCTGTTCCGTTGTTGCTTTCCGTCGCTCACACCAGCTCCTTATAAAATCATCAAAAAAAAATCGATGGGGTGTAGGTCTGGCGATTGCGCAAGCCATTCTATCGGCCCTACACGCCCAATCCATCTCAATGTAAAATAACACGAGCTACAATTATTCACAGGAATTACATTTAAAATTACTTTAAAATCCCCTTTTCAAGTTTAATTCACCATAAGAATGATAAGCAGTATAAAATAACTCTAATCGTGTTTAAATGTTTCTTTGCTTATCCGCCTTCGAAGGCCGATTACAACAAAAAAAGGCTAATGAAATACTATTTTTTTCTTATGATTTTGGTTGTTTAGGACAGTGCAAAGTATTCAAACTCAGCCAGAAGTTATGAAAGCTTTTTCTATTTTTGATTGAAGTTGAATGATTAAGTGAATCTTTCAAGCCTTTTTTGGAAAACTTTAGTGATTTCAGGAAGCTGAGATACTTATGTTATTGAAACAATAATTAGGGCGATCATGTCGCAATGAAAAATCTGTAAAAAAAAATTACAGAAACACAAATAATTATAACTGGAAAACTACAAATATCGCATAGCATATACATCGTATACCCCAAGGTGTAAGATATCTAAAAAAAAATTATTAACGTCACTACTTGGATCACCCTGTACGTTTTCAAAAGTGGCAATTACGCCCTGAAGATGGACAACGGTTAGTTTTTTTCGAATAGTGGAATGAAATTATTTTTTCAACCTTTTTGTATTTACTGTTCTAGGAAATATTGCGTTATCGTTTTGTCCACTATGTCTGTATTTTTCGAATTTTGAGCCGAAAAGGGTTTAGGTTGGACTCACTTACGACGAATCCGTTGTCAACATCAATTCTGTCTGCAAGGGCGTCCGGTCGAGGACACGATAACTGCTGAACGTTTTCAGAGGAAGGTACAACTGTATATCAAATTTCAGTTTGATCCGATCTCAAATTTGGGAGACATCGAGAAAAAAATGTCAAACTTTGTTGTTATTTTCTCGGCAACGCTGTTATTTCTGGAATAACTCAAAAATTGCTCATTCAATCATGATGAAACTTGGTGGTGTGTTGAAAAAAACTGATGCACAAGTTAGCGATCAAGCCATTCAAATTCGTTGCAGAAGCGAACATCGTTTCACATATCGACCTTGCAAACGCACCTTTTCCTCCTGATAGATAGAAATATTGATCCTATCGTCATTGAATCGAGCAGCTTGATATGAAAAACACTGCAAATTTTACACAAGGGTTTATTATTTTCTTAGTTAAATAACCCATTATAACGTTGATATCTAAAACAACTTAGAACCGAATGCGATGATTCATTTTCGATATTATTGGAAATTTGCAGCGTTTCTCTTTATATTTCAGGAACCACTGGTCAGAAATCATCCGGGTAAAGTTTTTCAGATTTAGTTATGCAACAGTAATCAACGTTCAGAGTTTCATAAAAATTCGGTTGTAAGTTTTCGAGAAATAATTTTTTTTCCCCTAATCCCTCATTTAGAGCCCTTAGGGTACACCGATCCTGCTGAAAAGCTTGAAGGATCAACCCCGAGTGACACACGATTTTTCTACCAAGTTTCAAGGATTTCCGTTCAGTACTTCCAGAGAAAAGCCCCGGACAACGGACGGCGGACGGACGGATTTTTTTTTATTCATATATTCAAATCTACATACTCCAAAACGTAAGCTGTCAAATTTTCAGGGGGGGTTAAAAATTTTTTTTCGTTGGTCGATCACTAAGGTTTATTATTTGATTTTATCAAATAATAAACCAAAAATCGGTCTGAATGTTCATTTAAACTTTTGTGAGGTTCGTATTATTACAACATCGAAATGTTGTTTTTACCTGGAAGACAAAAATATGATAGATCAATGTAATCACTAAATGGATCTCTGTGGCTATGAATTTAAACAAGCGTTAAAAAACACTTGAGTTCTCAATATTTATTTCCTGGATTTTGTTAAAAAGCCATCTCTTTATGACTAAACGATAGATATCATTGCCAGAATTAATGAATTATTTTTTATCAACCTAATCAGAATGTATCCTTCCATAGGTTTTTAATTGGTCCAAATGGAAAACGTCAGTAACTCCCTTATGAAGATGAAATATTGCCTGCTTCCTCCCGCTCGTCCTCTTGCTCAATGAACGATTTCGTTCTGTTACCCAAAACGGGGGCGTTGCTCAAGACAAAGACCAGAACCCCGTGTCTGTTTGTCGGTACTTGAAACTTAATACTTACAACAGGTCCGAAGTAGAAGGTGAAAAACTACGGTAGAAAGTAATTCAATTCTGTTGATGTGAACTTTTGCAAGGGTAGTTGAGAATTTGAAGCATTGACAGTAACCGGGTATCACTAATTCCTATTATGCATGTGTGAAATTTAATGGCATACATATATCAATGAAAAAACTACAAGAGTGTACTTACTTTCGAAAAATATTCATTTCTTACTGACATTAATCGGAAAAGAATAAGAAAAATCGTGAGTGTTAAGCGCTCATGTTCAAATCCGACGCCATTTCCTCACTTAATTTTGCTCCACCACTTTTTTCAATCAAGCAATAGATTTCAAATCGATCGAATCTAAATTTTTGGAAATACTTGAAATATCTTTTCAAATTGGAGAAAAATGACAACGTGAAGATTTATTGAACTTCGTGAGGGTCATGTCTATGGAATAATCGGGCTGATTCGTCTCATTCATTCTACCTTTTTAATCAAGCCATAAGTTACTTTACTAGAATCGAGTTTTATGTATTTGCGTTGAAAAGAAATTGTCACAATAACTTCTGAAGAAATAACATCCTACGCAGAATTCAAAATTTGAAGATCAGGTTTTGAGCTTTATAACGAAGTCATGAATTGGTGAAATCCACCAAATAATTCCGATCTTCGAAATAATATTTTTTCAATATTTCCCATCGTCCTGAACGACATTATGTTTGATATACCGTTGTTGACTTGAAACGAAATTTCAGTGAAATGTTACAGAGATTTTCCGAAAAATTATGATCGACATCTTGAAAACTTTTAGTGAAAAATTCTCCAAATTATTTCGACTAGAAAATTTTCACGCACAGGTGAGCGCATCGGCAATTTTCCAATTACGAAGTTTCAATCATATAGCATCAGTATTTCTTGAGATATTGGGAAGATAACCGGAAAATTTTATATTGCTATAACGCCGAAACCGTTAGTTAGATTTTGCCCATCAACAGATTCAACTGGGATATTTAGGCTTCAACCCAATCCTGCAAATGTCAAGACTCTAGGCCTTTTCCTTCGAAAGATGGAGCACATACGGACAAATGGCTGGGCAGAATTGACTACAATTTATTTTTCCAATAACCTAATCGTTCGAGGTCATTTTCTGCTCAAAATTCGAAAGGTAGAGACATTTGGCGAAATGATAATGCTCTTATCTCCTAGCTCTTGCCCCCGTGTGTAAAAATTTCAGCGATTTTTCACTGTAAATAAAATCAACCATTCTAACAATTTGTCTCACGAAGCTCCAGTCATCAGTTTGCCTTCGAGTCGTTATTTTACAAACAACTCGGGAAGAACTGCATATTTGGAGAGATTGGTAAATTACATTTCTAACTGAGTCTCTGGAAACACGTAGCGGATTTGAACCATTCGCCCATTTATCCTTTTCATTTGAGCACCATCGGACTCTAAGCTAAGATATTATTTTTGGGATCGGTTCTTTCAGAAGAGATCGCTGGTAAATTATGAGGAAATATCTGCACCGAGTAAATTTCTTAATAAAACAGGGACCTGCACGTATACCATATTATTTTATTTTTATTTGTACCCACCCTTCTTCTAGACAGTTCAAACTTTCAGCCCAAGATCAGCTTTTGAGAGATGATTTTCCTCTGAGGCTTCCGAATAATTTATATTCGAGAAATCACTGATTTTCCAACTAATCATAGGCTGTAGTTTTCTACAATATCTAGAGAAACAATTTCTGAATTCAAATGTAAATTTCAAAAATTTTAGAGGTTTAAGATGCTCTTTAATAGCTCGATTCGATAGGTTGATAGTTTGTGAATATTTATGAGATCAAAATCCATATTTATACATTAATACTTTCAAATTTTCGAGCGAAATATTCTCTCATTCGTTATTAGATGGTGTGGTGGGTGTGCCTTCACTAGTACGGTCCTGATAGTACCCATCGTATCTACAACGACGTCTTTCTTCCATCCTCTCATTCTTATGCCCATGCCCATGCTTCGATTCGCATGCTGTTCGTTTACAAATGTTCTTTCGGTGAAGTGAGTTAGACAGCCTTGCGTTGGCTCAAATTTTGATTTAGCGCGCACTTTGAATAGTGAAGTGAATGATAGTTTTGTGATTGTAATTCAATTGGAATAAAAAACGAAATGCAGGTAGGAATGCTATTCATTCTTAAGGAAGTATTTTGTGTGATGAATGATATTGAAAATTAATGAAAAAAGAAAATTTTGCATGAAAGAATAATTTTATTCATTCAGAGGTGGAACCCGATACCAGAATTATCAATTCAATTTTCGATTATTGACAATATTGTCAATTTATTATGACAATTTTTCAACGATCCTCACCTCAATTGAGCGATAAGCTATAAAGCTATTCATCTGTCCCATTCGATAAAATATTGTTAATATTATTATCATAACAATAACGCCCTAAAATAAAATATGAAAACAGAATACTGTATTGACACCGGTTCGTGTGATATATTATATGTATAATATATGAATCAGTGGTGATTAATTTCGAATATTCTCGTATCAAAAAAATAAACTTATAAGTTTATTTTTGTTCAACATGTTTGAGTATAATTATGACTTTCTGGATCTCAAATTATTGAACATTACTCCTGTTTCTCTGTAAAATTGAAAATTTATCGACCAATCAACTAAGTATTCGAATTCCCTATAAAACAAATTGAAACAATGTATTATTTTGTATATTTATGAATCGAGAATTGAGTTTTTGATAGAAATTATTGAATATGAATTGGTTAGCTCAATTCGACAATATTATGAAATTTTCAATCAGATATATTAATCATTTTTCATTCCAGTCTTTTAAATTCGATATTCAATTCAATAACGCAAGAATAATACTAAAACACAGTTTTCTTCATGGATGATACTCTTTTGTTTCTATGTTGATACCGTTTTTAATGGCAAATATTGTGCACTTCTCTCACAGAAGATTTTCATGCTTGACATGGGATACATTTCCATAATTATGCACTTGTGAGAAAAGGTTGAAGACACTGATTCTCTCAAGAAATAGAGTACAGCAACAGTACAGCATTTTCCCAGTAAAGATGAATTGAGTGCTAATGACCTGTGGAAAAAATAATCAATTAGTTTAATTTATATGGCGATAGGATGAAAGGAAAGCACTTTCAAAGAATGGCATTTAAATCACCCAATATGAAATTATAGATGGAACGAAATTTAATTCTTTCCAGTGAAAAATAGGAGGAAAAACTCCAGTGACTTTCTTGTTAAGTTGAAATTGTCAATGATAATTTCAATAAATTAATGACCTCTGACACACAAGTAATAGATCTATTTGAAAAATATGACCTTTTGTCAATAATATTTTTTTCCACTTCACTAGGTACCTACTCACAGAAAAAAAAATGCAATCAAATTTCAAAATGCTGAGAATAACTCCAATCGAAAAGTACAAACACCTCAATAATGATAGCTCCATTCTAACAAACAACGTTGAGTTTAGGAATAGATCAATAGCAATAATTTTTTATTCTTTTCTCATATAACTGAAATATAGCTGCAGCACATATAATAAATATAATATAAATAAACTATTTGAGTTTACCGTGGATACAGTATGGATAACATAAAGGTGCGTAACCACTCTCTAATCCACTGATACTTCAAGCGTATATCGCTTGTTTCGGAAACATCTTTCCTTCATCAAGAGACATATTGTTATTCATAGGTTCCTGCTCACCTGAAGCACTCATTCTTCTTGCCTTAAAAACATTGCTTCATCCAATCGGCATCAGGCGGTCCTATATTTTTTGAACTGAGGTTCAATATCTGATACCTGATATTTAAGACTATTTTCGAATCGAAATGTGTTTAAGGATAAGTAATGGTATAAATATTCGGAGGGAGTAATTTCTTCATGACGACTGAATTGCGTTGCTGATTTTCTGAAGAATTACGAAATAGTTATATAATGAAATTCTAAGAAGTCTATGACGTAAAGTTGGCAGCTTTTGAGCGCATGCTCAAATTCGCAGGAGAAATAATGTTGAATTTTTTCGAAATTGCTCAATGACGACATTTTGTAGGAAACAGCTCAACAGTATTTTCAATCGGTAAGCAAGTTCCATCAAAATCGGATTGATATTTTTTGGATATTCCGGATATAACACCGATGCTGAGGAAATATCCACGGAATTTTTTACAACATTTCCTATTGTTAGAATCAGATCAAACTGAAACTTGATACCCTACATACTGCTGTAAAATATTGACTCCAATAAATGTGCAAAATACCAGTGAAATCTGATGAACAGTTTACGCTTTCAACAAAAATTTGGAAATTTTCCGAATTTTTTTTTAAAATTTACTAGAGATACGATCCCAACAAAATTTTGCGAGCTGTTAAGCTTCGGTTTTCTACAACTAGTTATTAGAACCGATGTTCTTGAGACTTTGATAAAATAACCTTAAAATGAGTATAACTGCGAAACCGGCACATTTTGCCCATTAACGAACTCGACCTTTACATTTTGATGTACAACCTGTCCTGAAATTCTAATAAGTAAATAGCTTTTTTGGTTGTCAAGTTATAGCGACAACAGACAACAGGCACGCTGTTTTCTAGAGCATGCGCTTAAACAATACGGTAGGTTATTAACGAAATTGTGGAAGAATCGCGATAGTACTCTAGTTGTAAGGAGTCTGCCCCATGATCTTAAGCTCTCGGGTTCAAGCCCTTAGCCGGGAAAAAAATTTATTTGGTTTTTCAATTAAGGGCAATACTACCATGTGAATTACGGCTCGGCAACACATCCACATGCAAGTTTCATCAAACCTCGTTAATATCTCAAGGTCAGGCACCTTCTCGCTATCCGCCTAATTCAACACTACCAATAACCGCGAGAAATATTGGAATTGCGTGAAATTTAGGAGAAAACGGGGGGTCGTTCTGCAAGATTCAGTGATTATTTTTTGAAATTTTTTTTTGTGATACATGATTCTTTAATGATAATGCGCAATGTTAGTTATTTTTCCTTTTTTCACTGCATTTCAGTTTATATTTTCCCGAAAATTCTTGAATATACGAAAGTCTTTTCAATCATTTGCACCAAAAAAATTCTTTGAAAAAAACGAACTCTGGCCTCCAAAATTCACCCTGTTTTATTCAAGGTAGATCTTGTTTGCTCTTAGTAGTAGGAATTAGTAAAAAAGCCGCAGAGAACACAGAGGAACCTAGGAGAATCGGCAACAAAATAATAAGAATAATAATTAATAATCGTTGTTTAATTGTTCACCTTCAGAGACATGAAGAATTAGAATAAACTTCAACAACGAACTTTTAGGTAAAATCAGAGAATTGCAGTATTTGCTAACTAGACATCGAATAGAGAATTATTTCAGAATCAAAACAAACCCATCACATTTATCAATAATAAAACGTGACCATTAACGTGAACTGGTCATAAATATACAAGTATGTAAATTCTTGAAGACATTTCGCATTCCGTAACGGTGATCCATTTTGGATTCAACCACCCCAGCATATATAAACATTACATATACTTCATTTCCTTACCTTCATATGGAAAATATATATCCTGAACCAAGTTTGTAGATTTAACTGTTGTTCCTGTCCTCGTACATCCGTCTTTTTTGTTGATCTAATTGGCAGATCGAGTTGGATAGATAAATTCAGGATGTCAGCCAATACACTTTTTTCGCAGTACCAAGTGAGGAAGCTCATTGACAACTTTCGTAATTATTAGAGATTAATTGGTTGGATAATCGTCACCGTAAATTTTTTTTGGTACAGATTTATGGCAGATGTTCGACATAAAATTGAATCGATAGTTGAGTTTTATATCTGAATATTCAAACTATATTTGTATTGAAATAATTCAAAATATACAAAAACACATAAATATCGAGTTTCTAAGTAGTTTCTTCGGAAGTTATTGTGTTTACGGTCCGCCGTTTCGAAAAATAATATAATAATTCCGCAGATATACCCATTCAAAATTTAATTTTCCCAATATTTCCAAAAATACAGGTTTGGTCGAATTGAAATCCAGAACTTTATCGAAAAATGACTGTTTAAACACAGAATATAATGAGGATCATATGATGAGAAGATCACGGAGTATTGAATATTGTGAAAAAAATTTAATTTTTTTTTCAAATTGTTTTAATGACACGATTATCACGAAATTTTGCACAATGTTTTCCTTCAACATCTTCGAACTAGCTGCAAAGTTCCATCACGATTGAATCAGTAATTCTCTATTTATACCTAGAAAAACAACGATCGTGAAAAAAACCACGAAATTCTACATATTTTTTCCCAATATCTCCAAAACTGATAGCCGTATCGAATTGAAATTTGGTAGACTGCTGTGTTCAAGGTGTAACTGGAATTGTTCTCGAATATGAACAATAGTTTCAGGAAAAAAAATCCTCTGAAAAAAATTTTGAACAAATTTTTTTTTTAATTGAATGACCATACGATTTCAACGAAATTTGGCTGAAAGTTGCGAGTAGTTATGCTCAAACTAACTGCCAAGTTACAATCCAATCGCTCCAGTAGTTTCTGAAATATGAGGATATAACCTCAAAATGGCTATAACTCAAAAACTATTCGGCCGATTTGGCCCATTAACGAACTTAATCGCGGCATTCCGATGCAAGTTTCGAGTCGCAAGCTGGCTCCGTTTGACAGTTATCGTGCCCACGGCCGGCCGGCCGGTCAGAATCGATTTTGACACCGGATTCGTCATCAGTGAGTCCAATCTAGTCGTTTGAGACCACTTTTGGCTCAACCATCGAAAATTACAGACATTTGGACAAAACGATAGAACGCTGTTTCTCTAGAACATTCGCGCAAAAATCATTCTTTCGCAATGATTTAAATACTTTCAACTAGTTTCATCTGTTAAAATTCTATATGCTCATAAGTATTGTATTTGAATCTAAACCAAAATTATAAATGAATTTCGAATCATTTCTTACTGAGATTTTTTTCCAAGATTTAAATTCATCTGAATTCTAATTCTTTTATAAGGTACGTCTCCAAAGAACAGAAAGAAATCTTGTGAAATTTGCAAGGATTGAGAAGTTATTCAGAATTCACGAAGAAGTGATTGAAACCCATAACATTTCCTGGAATATCAGTTAGTCTTGAATCTTATTTCCGATATAAACTCGAAAGCAATTGTGAATTTTATAGCACAAATCCTTTAAATGTATATCCCTGAATGTATGAAGAACAAAAATTATTGAAAAATCACAGATATCGAGACAGAAACAAGACTTGGGAAAACTGTCGACATATTCTGAAGGCTCAGCAACACAAAGCTAGTAACTTGTTCCAGCTATTAAAATTGAGTATGTACTGGAAAACATACTCTTTATACAGCTGACTTTACCAAATCAGCACTACAAATAAGTGTTAACGTTCTTCCGTTAGGCCGAGTAAATTTGGGACTTAATTAGAAGATTCCATAGATATATAAATTCGAAATTTCATTTTCCCTTATATCCTAATATAAAGATCTCATCGCATTTAAACCTATAGTTTAGTCGACAGGATGGCGAGAAGTTTCATGCAAAATGGGGGTTTTTCCTGAATTTGGGTTATTACTGCAAATGCAAATTTGAACATAATTATTATGGGTTTGATTCATCATTTTCCCAAATTACCTTCAGAAAGTATTCAAAATCAGATTTCAAAATAGGGGTTTAGGATTTGCTTGGCATGCACGAAGTGACAACGGTGTTTAGTAGAATAGCGCTTTCTGCTACAGAATAATGAAATATCTATTCCTATTCTATGGTACACACGTGTTCTTTGTCAATTGGGAACTTCTGCGAAGATGCCAGCGCCCTGACGGATAAATTTGGAACCTGTCCAAGCTAGTAGCTTTATGTAAACAAACCTTAGAAATGTAGTGGAGAACGAATATTTATTAAGCAGAGCTTGAATATTTAAAGAAATTATTAATATTTTGTGTAAGATTTCTTGAGAAAGAACTTTTCGTTTGGATCACGATATAAAATCGTACTTAAATCGTTCCTGGAGGATAATTTCGGTGTTATTTTAGTGTATGTTGCTTGGTGGATCAAAATGAACCAATATCTAAGTTTACTTGAATTTCTGGAAAAATAGGCACCTCAATAAGTAATTTAAGGACTCTTATTTATGTGAAGAAGTGCTGAATGTAGGCTATATAATGTGATAAATCTAGAATCAGTCCAAATGATATGACTTGTTCTTTGTTTACAAACAAGTGAATCAATAAAATGAAAACAGATTTTCTGCTTTAGTTTTTTTGCATCGTATTTCTAAAGAAAAGGGAACAGATAGACATATAATTGATTTCATTTTCATATAACAGCAGCTCAAGATACACATACAAAATGAAAAATGTTACAGCTGGTTCAACCTACCTATATATAGAAATGAAAAGTATTAATCTATTTATATGAATAACTTCAGTTATTATCAACGCTAACAGTATATCTAGTTTTTGTCAGGTTTTCAACCAGATCACTCTTTTAGAACATGATTTTGTGTAGTGTGTGAATTAGATAACTGCAGAAGTGCTCGGTAGTTTCTCTGCAGCATTCTTCTTCAAAATTCTCTTATTTTCATTTAAACCTGAAAACATCATGACATGAAGTTGTTTCGAAATGAATACATTGTAGGTAATTTACCTTTATGAAAACAAACATCTTCAGAGAAATGCAATGAACACACATTCATGTATTTAGTGACCTGTTTTCCAATCTTCAATTTCTAAAGCTAGGCCTTTCTTCTATCACTGAGTTCCCTGCCAAATGCTGTTTCCAAATTAACTTTACTTTCATTTGGCTTTGGAAAAAAAGAAAACTAGAGGCACTAGATGATCCTTTCTTCTTTGACCATGAATAACATTGAGTTGAGGCACACAACAATAGTCATTTCGGGAGGATGCCATTTCGAATTAATACAATCGAAAATTTTAATCGGAAAGAAAGGAATCGATTGATGAATATTACAAACACTTTCGGTATACCAAAATTTCAACTCGGAGAACAACATAAAAGATCGAAAATGAACGCCAAAAGTAAGCAAATTACGTTAGAATAACAGGCACGTCGAAAAACTACTAGCTTGGAAGTGTTCGAATTTCTATCGCCAGAGGGCGTATCGCTTAGCAGTAGTTGCGAATATAAACAAAAAAATTCCCGTTTGCGATTTGTCGGTAATATGACAGTATGACAGTCTGTGCTCTTCTTTTTCTATTCCTTGGTCGTTGTTTTCTACTCTAACCAGATCGAAGTATAGCTATCTCTGTTTCACATTTAACGTCCTTTCCTTTCCGAGAAAGCTGAATTAAATCCCTTTAAATGCGAATCCTCGTTTTTATTTTTCAGTTTAAGGTGATCAAACATTTTTTTAAAAATATATAATAATATTGAAATTATATGTTTGAAATGTGATGTTCTAAAGGTTTCTCATGGAAATTACTGCATTTTCGTTTAAAGGAAAAACCCCCATTCCGTTATAACCATCACAACGAAATCAACGGACGGATTTGAACCATTCATGATCCTACCTTTGTAATCAAGCCCCGGGTTAATCTACAAATGTCTAGTTATTATGTCGTTCAACCTAGAGGAAGTTTTGAGCAAAATATCTCCCGAAAAAACAGGTTATACACTTTGTAAAAGAAGGTTTGGAGTTTAATAGAGACGTTATAATTCATGAATGGGTAAAATCTGCCAAAAAATTCGAAATATTACTTTTCCAATATTTCGGAAAATGCGAATAATGATGAAATTACATGTGCGGCTTATGAATATCGCCTTGAAGTATCGCGCAAAATTTCAAAGGAATCGGACTAAATGAAAGAAGGATTTTGACAATGTTTCAATTTTCCTGAAGCAATAATCCTAATAAATTTTGCTAACGATTTGAAGTGGACTTTTCACAACGAATCAAGTATCAATCTGATTGTTTCAGAATCTCTTGAGGTATTAAGGAAATCAACTTATAACTTTAAATGGGCATGATTCCCAAACAGTCTGGTAGATTCTGTCCATTAACGAACTCAACCGTTGTATTTGGATATGCAATCTACCCTGTGAAAGTTTCAAGTGGCTAGCCCTTCTTGAATATAGTTGTGGGATCTATTGAGGCAGAAGAGTGTTGGAATAGCTTTGTTTTGGTTCCGACTTCAGAACCAATTCAGGAGTGTTTGGGACAGTTCGAGTACCCGCAATTGCCATTTTTAGTCTGAAAAATCGCAATCGCGAATACCTGAACCGTACCGAACAGTTCGGAATTTGGAACCAAACCAAACCCAATATTTTGTGACTTAAGCTGGGCGTCTGTGTCAATCATTATATTGGGTTTGTTTTGGTTCCAAATTCAGAACTGTTCGGGACGGTTCGAGTGTGCGTGATTGCGATTTTTCAGACTCAAAACGCAATTGCGCATACTCGAACCGTCCCAAACAGTCCTGAATTGGTTCTGGAGTCGGAACCAAAAAAAGCTATTTTGTTGGCGAAGCTTGATTTTTGGTTAATGGTCTGTGACGGCAACTCACTGTGATGGGGTAGAGGTAAGCAGTTATTCCTCTAATGAAAAAAGGGGTAGCTCTCGGTGTCCCGCATTGCCCAATATTATCCCTAGTTTATGTAAGCGATCTAGATGAATTTCAGTACTCTAACAGAAGTATTGATACCTAAGCCTCTCCACATTCAAGATTTTATTGACTCTTTCTATGTGAAATATGTTGATGATGTTACGTTCATAATGAGTGGAAAGGGGGATAGCATGATGATTGTTCACAATTATGAATCATACGGTATATTGGTGAAATAAAATAATGGGTACCTGAATCCTAAAAGAATTCAAATTGTTAGGTTTCATAATAGACAGAAATATGCGCAGAGATTTAATTTTGTATGTGACGGCTGCCAGGGGCTTTGTAGTAGTCTGAGAATGTTATGTTTTTGGGTACTATTTAAGATGACACCTTGAACTGGAGAGTTCATTGTGAATCTCACATAAACCGAATGGAATGGAATCGGTTCTGACTTCAATGCAGCTGATTGTATTACTCCACGCTCAGGTGTAATCTCGTTTGAGAAATGACCTACTTTTTTGGGGAAATTCATCGTTGTGTTCATGTTCATGTTCATTGCTCAGAAAATGTATGTTTTCGAAATGTCCATTTACGTTTCTAAGAGCAGATCCTCTTTCTTGACTTATAGTTTGAAACGGGAGAAATCGACACGACAGGACGACGACCTCCATATTCCTTTTTGCAAATACAATAGTACCCTGAGCACGCCAAAATATATGGGTCTGAAGATTTTCAACACCTTACCTGATAATAAAAAACAAAAGTACCCATCCTAAGAGATAACTACTATAAAACCAAGTTCAAAAATTATTTTCTGGTCAATTGTTTCTACACATTATCTGAGGTTTCAAATTCAGACTGTTTTGTATATATGTTTTCTCATTGTTTTCTGTTGATTTTATACCGTCATTTTGTTGAATCTTTATTTGTGTAAGATTTTATTGACATTTTCCTTATGATACTTTGTGCATTGTCCATGGAAATGAATATACTTACTCAACTACTTACTCACTTACTTACTTACTTACTCACTTACTTAGCCCATTCCGTTCGGAAGTTGTCGTGGCAACGGTCGGACATAATTCAATTTGACCTCAAATTCTTCATCAGCGACTGAACTTTCAAGATCATTTTCGGTGAAAAAAATCGAAAATTAAAGACGATAAAAAAGAACTAAGATGCTCTTTTTCCCAAAACACATCTCTACAATGATATAAGGAGGAATAATCACTCCTTTACTCGGAAAATTTTTCATACACAACGTATTCGATCAATAACAACAATTGAAATTGAACATCCACTGAATGGCTATTCTTAGCGCGAAATATACGTGAATTATAACGATTATACGCCTTTTAAAGTTGCGGATAACAATATCCAATCTGAATATGTATTATCCGGCCATTGGGACGAGATTTTTTCAATTTCAGGCGGTGCGGTCTTGAGAGATGGCTTGAGGCCGCCTGCGGAAATCCACTTCCGGTCAGTGGGCTGGCAGTCCGCAACAAAAACCTGTCACTGGGTGTTATTACGATCACCGAGTGAATCGTAGTCTTCAGGCATAATATCCTGAGGAATTAAACAATTTGTTCACATTTAAGTTTAATCAGCTTGGAGCTTTTGATTGAGCAATTCTGTTCTGGCTGACTATTTCCATCAGTTTAAGAAGAGTTGTTGAGATGTTGCTCCTGGTATAATTTATTTCACACTGTATCAATCAGAGAATTCTATTTAATTATTTTTGATACTGCTTCTCATGTAATCTATTTCATGCTGGGTCAACAATTTGATTCGCTTTTCTTTCGTAACTTCCATTTAAGAAGGTGCAGATTTTTTAATGTAATCTATTGAATACTGCATCAACCGTTTTTGGATCTTCATTAGTTCCAGTTGAGAAGATTCAGGTTTGCTGAGCTACTGCTCATCATGTGTAATTTATTCCGTACTGCAATTACCATTTTATTCCGTGTGGGTACAATATATCCAGTAGAGAATATTCAGGGTAGTTTAAGTATAACTGCTAGTGTTATCTACTACATTATTTATCAAATATTTCATTCTGCTTCGGTTCATTATTACTAGTTGAGGTTATCTAGGTTTGCGTTGGTTCAGTGGTAGGGACCCTGCCCCATTATCGTAAGGTTTGGATTCAAGCCCTGGCCAGCAAAATATTTTCCGGTTTTCAGAGAACCACCGAACAATTAAAAACATCAGTGACAAAGCCAACACGGAACATACCCGTTCTCCTAACTGGCACAAATGTATAATTTCTGAGAAGTTCAATAGAGGAATCTAGGAGAATCGGCGAAAATATCAATAACAAAGTACTATATTCTATACTTTAATGATCATTCAATTAGGTTTTGGCTTATTTTTTCCAGGTCAGAAAAATCAGGCTCGTTGAAATAGTAGGGCTGCCGTAACCTATTCCAACAATTCGATTCAGTTTTGGTTTATTACTTGAATTTGGGGAGACGTACATTTGTTGAGTAGGTATTTTTCCTAATATAATCCATTGCATACTAGAACTGCATCAACCAGTTTTGCTCCTGATATAATCCATCCGATTCGGCATCAACCGTTCAATTCTTCTTTGCTTAATTAGTTCCAGCTGAGGGTTGTGAGCTATTGCTTCTTATATATAATTCAATATTCCATACTACATTCACTATTCCATTCCGTGTGTGTACAATATTTCCAGTTCAAATTATTCGGAGCTGTATTGTTGCTTGTGTAATCATACTGCATTAGACATTCAATTCACTTTTGGTTTATTATTTCTTCCATTGAATTCTGTTTTGTTATATTATTTCCAGGTCAAAAAAATCAGGCTCAACCATTAAATTATTTTTGGTCATAGATGTTCAGAAGACTCAGGCTCTCTGAAGTGTTCCTTATGTGATACATCTCTTGTAATATGCACCATATAATTTTGTTTTTATTCAATAACTATAGTTCAGAAGACTCAGGGTTCTTGAAGTATTGCTATCTTTGTAATCTGTTTTATATTGCACCTACCAGTCAGGTCTCTTTTGGTTCAATATTTCTGGTTCAGAAATTCCAGGTTTTCTGAAGTACCAATAAATATATTCCATACTGCATGAATCATTCAGTTCCGTTTTGGTTCATGCTATCCAGTTGAGGAGACTCAGGACTCGCTGGTTCTTTCTAATTGCGTAGGCTACGGATTATTTCATTCCTATGTGATATATTCCATACTGCATCAACCATTTGATTTTGTTTTGGTTCACAACTCTAGTTGAGGAGACTAAGGCTTGTTGAAGTATTGCCACTGGTGTAGAGTAAAGGTAGAGAAACAACTGTTCCAGATGAAGTTTTGGGTAATTTAATGATCACTCTTATTGTACAATGATCTATTATAGATTTAGTACATCCACTATTCAATTCTGTTTTAGTTCAATTGAGTAGAATCAGCAGGTAGATCCGAATAATTATCAGTAAATTGGTAACGTTTACAATAGGTAGGTGCCCTAATCTTCCCCACTGTTATGGTACATATATAAGTGATTGTTAATATTGCTTTCTTACCATAACATCGCACATGGTCGAACACATTATCAAACCAAACTTTGATAGAATTGATACGAAAAGTTACCAAAAATAATCAACCGATATCCAAATATTCAGTTGTACCTATCTCTTACAGGTTTGTTGAAATATCCTGTATTCATTACTTGGGCCTGGTAGATGAATTCATCTGAATTTCAAATTTCGATTGTAAATAAATCTCAGAATATCCTCTTCGATATCTGAGTACCTGATATCAATGGAATGCTGGACTTTAAGGATTTGGCCGGAAACAGAATTAACCTTGACGATACATCTGAGCTCTTTAAAAACTGCACGTGATTTAGATGTAAAATTTGTCATATGTGCCCGGTTATACTACCAACTGTTGCAGATGTCCAGTCAAAGTATTCTGTTTGGCTGGAAGTAGAAGCTTTCTTTCTATAATTCAAACGGGGTGTCACATTGAATAGGAAACAGAGGATATTTCTATTAGAAATGTCAAGATCTGATTGAGGAAGACTTTTTAATACACACAATCCATCAACTTAAATTCAATCCTCTATTTGTTTTTGAAAACGTCTTTACCTTCTGAATATGAATCTTACATTCATACGAGTAAGATACCAATCAATTTTCTTGGAATATATAATATAAGATCATTAACAATTTCGAAAGGACTATACATAGGTGTATGGATCAAGATTACACGAGCACAGATAAAAACTCAGGAAAAATTTGGTCTCCCCGTATAAGTGTAATGAAATGGAATTCTGTTTGAAAAGAGCTGATTTGTTCATAGGGTGCCCGTCCCATTGGAACCAGATTTCTTCTTTCCAATTCAGAATGACAAAATATGACATTTGCTATCAGACCGGGAGGGTCTTTCGACCAGATCCGAACATCCAAGCGATGTTTTTTCCAATCCTTAGCTGTACGAATAAAGATACATGCCCCTTGTGGAATCATCCCCCATAGATTCCTTTTAGGTTATTTAGGTTAATTCCACTGAAAAGCTAATAAAATAACGAGAACAAAATGAAAATTTGTGACATATATTATGTCAGGATGACATAATGTGCAATCATAAATGCATTGTTTCAATTCTGTAATATATATCCACTGATCCACTGAAAAATATCGATAAGTAAAGATTGCCGAAAAATCACATGATTGAAGTACATGCTACGAGCTAATGCATTATTTTAATTAAATATATTCACTGGGAAATATTGATCAGCAAAGATTTCCAGAAACTTACAAGAATGAAGTTCCCTTAAAATGAGGCGGATCTGAATTACAAGAATAAACTACCCCAAATTGGGTGGATTTGAATTTTGACTAAGGTGCCTGTAATCTCAATATACACGACTCAGTTTAAGAGTTTAGGTAGATTATACAGGGTCAATGGCGTCAATGGCGAATATATGACTTCAAAGTGCCGAAAAATTTTTTTTTGTTGATTGGTTACGAATATACATGTATGTTTGGTATAAAACTTTGTTTATCGATATTTCTGGAATACTTGGGGTCATTTTGTTGAAATCTGCATGTAAGACTTCCCTGTCAGAACTCCCCAATATGTTGTTCTGGGTAAATTTAAATGCAGGAACCGATTAGAAAAATTAATTTCTGACTGCTTTTTTGAAAAACTATTTTCGGATCAGAAAATCCAAGAAAAACGCTACAATAATTGCTCTTCAATGTGGATGGCACACAAATCAAATCTGGCGTGGTTTTTCGACACCAGAAAGTAGACTGTAGTTTGTAGTTGCGACTGAAATTTCATTTTAATGCGTAGGTGTCAACTCAAGCTATTTTGAGTCTTAATAAGATGGCAAATCGTTTCTTGAATGTTGAATACGCGGACATCATTCTTATCCACGGTTTCAGCAATGGGAAGTCGCCTTGAGGTCCTTTATCTACCATTGACGTATTTTCTGTCGAAAATGAAAACTTTCTTAGGAATTTTTCTTTGCCTATTCTTTTTATTCAAACAGTTTAGGTGTGCCATCCAAATTGAAAAGCTATTATTGTAGTATTTTTTCTTGGATTATCAAATCCAATAACAGATTTGCGAAAAAGCGGTCAGAAGATGAACTTTTTTAGCAAATAACTGTAGATCACAATTTTTCCAGCCCGGCCCGTGGTTTGAATTAATCCAGAATTGCGTATTGACAAGTTCTAACAGGCCAATAGGTATTAGTAGCGAATTTCAACAAAATAACTTCAAGCGTTTCAGATATATCGCTAATCAAAGTTTTATCCCAAACATACGAAACACCCCTTCTGTATCTTCGCAACCAATGATCGAAAAAAATTTTTTTCCTCTGAACTTGACTCGCTCTGAAGTCCACCCTGTATACACATCCAGATTTCCCTTCCATGGGTGAAATGAACTATAATAATGATAATAATAATTGTGATGAAAAGTTTATTAAACAACATTTAATATACAATGTTATTAAATTGAACTCGAGGAGACTGAGTTATTCAGGGTTGATAACTGTGTACAACTACAAAATTAAAGTGATTGATTCTAACAGGAAATCAAACAATATACACTATGTGATAGAATGTTACAGACTTATTTGATGTTTTTCTGATTTAACTCACAAATAACAGAGCTTTCATTAATATATTTAATGAGGAATAAATACCTTTACGGTTCGGAACCATACGGTATGTATGAATAATTAAAAGGAGTTCATTAACATGAAAATGAATTATATGTATCGGAATCAAAAAGGTGATACTTTATATCCTCGTATAGTTGATCTCAGTATTTTCTCGACAACATTCAATTTCAGTACTGTACATCTGCGGTGTGTCCCAAACCACTCGATCTTTTTTCACGAATCAGTGAATCCAGCTTACCACATTGGTTTTTTCTAATGTTATTTACTAGGATGCGATGCCCTCACATTATTTACTTCTCCTCGTGGTTACACAGAATTGAAAGGATCCTATTTCTAATCCCAAAATCGATATTTGAAATGATTCTAGTGACGGGTTAGCACCTGCCACCTCTTATTCGAACAGAAGTTGTTATTTTTCATAGAATGGTTTTACTTTATGCAGAGTTCATGGAAGTTGGACTGACACAAAGCAGTGAGAGATGCAAACTAAAAACATAAATGTTGATAGAATACCTGATGGAGATGCGATCGAACAAGAAACTGTGATATTGCCTGAGGTAAGATGAGAATCAGTAGTTATTAATTTTATGTTACTCCAATGCACAGTGAAAAGGATGATTTACATGATCGGTATTAGTTTTACTTGTGTGCCAAAATTACGCCCACAGTGGTATTTTACGAAATTTGAACTAAAACCGATTTCGATTGGATGTATTGATAATTAGTGATCAAAATCAATGTTGTTTTTTAATTTACTCTCAACCCTAATATAATATATAAATATTGAAAGTCACATTAACTTCGCAAATGATTTGATTTTGTAATACAGGGTGTTTAAAGTGGATTTTTTGCACAGTGTTCTCCCTAAGCACCTGCGTTATCAGAAATATTAGGCTACAGTTTGGTAAAGATATTACTCTATAAGGTTTACATTACATTCCATCTTTTATATAGCTGTATTCCGTCACTTCTCATTGAATTTTATAGTACGACACTCGGAATTGCAAAAGAATTATTGATTGAGCAAGGACTTGAAGTCGTCAGCTTCTGCATATTCAAATTCGTGAGCAGAAAAAATTTTCAATTCTTATGACACGATAATCATGAAATTCTGCTCAAAATTGTTCCTGGACATGTGCCTCCTATAGTTATTCCCCGAATGTTCCAAGTCGATAAGGTGTTTTTTCGAGAGGACGGTTCGGTAGGCCGGTATATTCGAATAAAATCATGGTTTATTTATTAATTTGAGTTCTATTTTCTTGATCCCTGACGATGCTTCTTATAAACATTCGAAATATATGTCCCTATATATAAGTGTCATTACAAACATGATGTAGTCAATACAAGAATAACTCGAAAAGGAATTGTAACACAGAGAGTAAATTACAACGGAACACCACAACAACGGAACTGTGCTAAAACTAATGTTGGAAATGTCCTCCCTACATCAACCCTAACTTCGATTTTCCTGACGACACTTTTTTCCTGAGTAATATTCAAACTTTTTTCTGCAAAAATGGGAGCCGATGGTACTTCTCAACTAATAAGATAGTTATAGTTACTTTTTTGGCATATCATTAAAAGGTTTTTGGAGTAAAGCTTATTATGACAACTGACATGTCAAATGTCATATGTAGGTAATTGTTAAGGTGCAATTATTTGTCAGATTCCGCTGAAAAGTTTGAGAGCTTTACACATTCAACTCGATAACGAAGTGTTTGCGGTTCATGTTTTTGGGAACCCTTTTGCGCCCTTTCGTTTGTTTCTCCAATTTGAAAATAATCTTTATAGCTTGGAGTTGCGGGTCTCATTTTTGACACAATTTATTTCCAAAATGAAGAAATGTGTATGGGTAACATTCTGTATACTAGTGCGATAATGCTTCAAATTCATATTTATACTTTTATATTTTTATATACGTAGACACTATTCAACAATCATACGAAGTTTTTTTCAATTTCGCATTTGAATAAAAAAAAAGATTCACCTTTTCAAATTGTTGGTATATAAGTGATTATGACTTCAGATTATTATGTTTCTCCAAGCTATGCTTCATGGTTATAATCTTTTTCCTCAGAAAAATCTTCAACGATTTTACACCCAGTTAATACAAAATGGTTCGTCAGTTTATCATACACCAAAGCAAGTTAATCTTGACCAAGGAGCACCTCCCCTACCACCGAGATCCGCCCTTATCTTCACTCCACTACCTGATTCCACAAAATTGCAGGGTGAGTTTCAACTTCGATTAATATTTTGATTAACTTGAATATGGAGATTTATTTAATTATTGTTTCATAATTTTCAGAATTCAATCATGAGAAAAATTGTAATTATTTTCTATTTGATATTAATGGTTTACAATTGAAAACTAGGGTTGCAAAACATAATAATTTATAAATAGGTTTCAATCATGAAAACACTGGCATGAATTCTCCAATTCAAAATTGTTGTCAATCTGAACAAACTATATATTTTTTATTGAATGATTACAGTTCTAATCTATGGAATATTGAAAGTGTTTTCATGGACATTTGCATTCGGAACGAGGCTACTAAATGCCAAAATTCTTCAGATATCTGAAAATAATAGCAAAACAATAAATTTGCCTGACACAAGACAATCAACAGTATACCTAGTTTCTCAATAAAATAGGTAATATCAGAGGTTCATAAATATTCATACCGAAAGAATAAATAATTTTGCAATAAGAATTAAAATAACTGACATCATGAACGCTTTTTCCCGAAGGAGACATAAAAACTCTTGTCGATTGATGTGGTCTATATCGTTGTTGAAGAAACAGATATGGAAATGATGCTATACCCTATTTCTTGAGAACAACACCCATACAGGGAGTCCTGACTTTTCTGGTCAGATAACTACTTCAATTTCTTGACCGATAATCTCTAAGTGTTTTGGGTTTCAAGTGAAAAACAACGGCCACTTTATTTTTCCTGAATTATTAACGATTTCCAACACTTAAAGCGTGAAAAGGTTCTTCATTTATAAGAAATTCGAAGGTGGATATGAATTCCATAACAATTGATTTTTGGTCAGATATTGCATGGTGGGTACTCTCTTGAGCGAAATATCTAAAGATGACCGGTACCTCAGAAGGTACGTGCATGCGAGGAATCTTTGCATAAGAAAGCGTTATCCATGTTATATCCAGTTTTTCTCGAGCCCAAGTTCAATGGTTTTTCTTGAAAAATTTTGTTGCATCTCCCATTCAATTAAAATAGTACACATGAATTTTTTATGGTATGTATGATCAGCTCTGGTCAGGGTTTACTATTCGTTGATTTATAGACAAAATATTCTTCTTTGTGTTTTTGTTGTTTATGGTAGGAATAGATTTTCCCATTCCAAATATGTTACGCACCAGGTTACCTGAATATTTTGTTTGAATATAAAGTCCAAGATTTAACATGGAGGTGACTTACGCCTCAGCACATTTGGATGAATGATTTGATGGCTTTGTAGATTGAAGCGTATAAGTGCAACTGAAGCAATGAGGCTGACTTAGGATTTAAACAAATTTTTATTACTATGTTTTACTACTAATAATTATGAGATGTTTTAAAAATACTCACGTTCATCTTCAGACAAATGACCTCTGAGCACATGGTACAGAATATTTACTCAGATTTAGGTAAACTGACGTGACAGTTGAGGAATTTGGTCTGCAGCGAATGCTAGAAAAAACATTTTTTGGGAATTAGGGTACATGTATCATTTGAAAGCATTGAAAATTTACCCTACCATAAAAACAGAAAAAACCAAAACGTTCATTTCTCTTTCGTACTTCCGTGGTATAATCAAATATCAAAACTTAACGCCATCATAGCTTCAAACCGAAAAATAAATTTTCGTCTCTATTATTCAATTCCAACATTCCATGACAATGGTTGGATTCCACCAAAAATAGGAGATGGTACACCGTTTCAACTTGCTCTCATTCTCATTTCTATCTGACTGAAAACTGAAAATATTACCTGTACAATCAGAAGGAATGAAACTCAGCTATCTGGAGTTTATCGAAATTTATAAGTTAATGCAGAGAAATATTCTTGGGATAATGAACGACCAAACGGATTTGTGTAATTCCCAAATTTTCAATGCTTCCAAATCACGTCGTTTTACCTAAATCTGCATAAATGTTGCAAGTTATCTGAAGATGAACGAAATTTTGAAACTAGTCACAAAAATATAAACCCTATATATTGTAAGACTTCTCATTAGTGTTGGTAGTAAAACATTGTAATGAAAAATCTAAAAAAACACTGACGTGAGGTTAGGAGCTTTCACGCGCTTGTTCAAATTCTATCTATTAGATCAACACAAAATTTTGCACCTAGTTGCATGTTGGTAATCTCCACCAGATTAAGAAGTTTCATTCTGATTGCATTTGTACTTCTTGAGATATTCCTTGTATCTACGAAGGTAAATATCGGATCGAATCGAAATTTAGAACATTGTTGTTGAATACTGACTCTAAGGTTTCAGCCAAGTTCCATTGAAATCTAATCAATATTTTCAGAGAAAAAAATGTTTCATATAAAATTTGAAAAATTTTCGAAAGAAAATGTTTTTGAAATTTTTTAAGAACTGGATCCACACGAAATTTTGCTTTAAGTTAAGCACGTGGGTATTTCAAAACTGTCCACGAAGTTTCAATTTGATCGGGTCAATACTTCATGAGATATCAGGGAATTAACCTCAACATTTCAATTGCGCCTATCTCCGAAACTATCCAACCGATTCGACCCATTAACTTCAAACCTAATATGAAAATTCCAAGTCGCTAAGTCTTTTCCTTCGAGAGTTAGAGCACATACGGACGGACGGCCGGACGGACGGACAGCATTGAATTCTACCATTTTAGAAAATTACTAATTGAATTATGATCAACTACCAAATAGTACAAGCTGAAACAGTTCAAAAGCAAGAATATTTTCGATGGTATGATCAGGGTGTTGATTTATAGACAAAATATTCTTCCTTGTGGTTATGTTGTTTTTGGTAGAAATAGATTTGCCAATTCCAACCATGTTACACAAGGGTATATAAAAATTGCACTCATCGGTTACATATCCCACGGAATATGATGAAAACCAGATAATAATATTTTTTCAATTTAGGTAGAAGTTAGCCATTTATAAGTCGTGAGTATTTCGTTTGAAGATGAATACCAAGGTTAAACATAAAGGGGACTAACGCCCATTTGATGGCTAATTTGATGACTTCGTCAATTGATGCTGATAAGTGCAATCGAAGCAATGAGGCTGACTAAGGATGTCAATTTCAGCTGAAAATCATTTCCTGTGATCCACAGTGACAGTTTATAAGACACCTGCTCATTGCAATCCATTAATATTTCATACTTCCTTATATATTCTTCATATTTTTACCTTTTGATCAGTCAGTAATTGCAATTAAATTCTACTTATCTCAAAATTAATTATGCATAGAAATAATCCAGTGGATGAAGTAAAGGAGATGCTATAGTTGATCGACGAATAATTAAAGAAAGCGTAGATGATCTCCGTTGAATGGAAACAGCTGTTTGAGTAACTTAATATTCACTTTAATCGATTTATTTCATGAATTTATTATACGAAATATAATGAAATGAAATGATCTAGGCGCACAGTAACGAAAAGACGAGCTAACAATTCTAGAAAAGCACTGACATAAAGTAATTAGTGGTTTTGATACCCAAAATTAGAGAAACGTGCTCAAAAGCTGCTGTCTTCACAGCGGTGCTTTTCTAGGTTTTTGTATCTTGCTTGTCTATTCAAACCAAAAACGGAAATTTGAAGTAGAGAGTCGTGATTTCATTTGAAAAAATTGAAGCCTTCTCGGTAGAAAATATAAAAAATGTGGATAGCTCCTGAATATTTAACTTAACTGTCACTGTAAGATACGAAGGCGTAGAAGGGCCACTCTTTGTCGACAAAAATTTTTCCACCTTATTCCGACTTTAATCTCGGCATTAGACTAATTCCGACTTTAAACTCGGAATTATAGTCTATAATTCCGAGTTCAAAGTCGGAATTAGGGCCAATTGCACCGTATTACAAAACCATAGATTAGGTCCATAAGCAAGGTTTTGGTACAAAATTATCTTGCACCGTCACGTAATCCTCGTTAAAAGGCCTTAACAGACTGTTATATTTAAACCTACGAATTTGGGGGTTTAAAAGAAGGATTAATGGTAAGCTTCGGAATCTAACCCTACTTTCGAGCGATTTCGTACAAGTTTGACATTTTTCTGGACGTAACCTCCAGTTTGTTTACGTTTTTTTTTGTTTACATTGGACATTGATGGAGAACTCCTACGAGTTGATAATCAAATTTTGATTAAAAGTGGTTGATTTTCAGATGATATTTATGAAAAATGATATAGGGAGAAACTGGCATCAGTAGGCATTGATTCGTATGATTTAAAGCATGAATAATTAACACCAGTTTTTCCATTGAGTTCGTAAACTTAATGGTATTTCTATAAGCCTTCAACTATTTGAAATGAAAAAGTTACAATGATATGCTCATTTATTTCCAAGAGCGAATAGCAGAATGAAATCGAAGACATATTTGGAATGAGAAAACATAGTTTCATGAAGATTCTTCAGTACTATTTCATTCAGTGATATATTACGTGGAAAACTATCATGTACTACTTCATTATTGTGCAGGTGCTGTCTCTGTGCTATCATTATCCTCTATTATATATTAATTGGACTCAAAATATAACTACAAACGAATTAATGTGAAAGAAATTGCATCCTCGTGTTAGACAATCTTCAAACGTACACCTTTGTCAATCCATCCATGATACTTCAATATATATTATATAGAATACTTTTTAGTCTGCGGATCCACATCAGAGTTTTCATTATCTTCGACCAAAAATTAACTCAATTCATAATATACTTATAATAATTTAATAGAAAGTCTACTCTTAGGTGAGCCGTTCCTTATCGGAAAATTGTTTCGGATAAATCAATACTATTCATTTATTCATCTTACAAACGCCAGGATTGTAATTCCATGCAAAAACTTAAATCTTGAGTATATGACTATAAATTTGAACAAGGTTTAAAGCCTGATGCAGAGATAAGAGCACAGGTCTGTGGTAAGAGATCCCTATAGTCTTAATGATAATAAACAAGGCAGGAACATTACATGCAATATTTTTATGGAAGCTATAAAGTCTGTCATATATATTTTTTCGTTGGGTTTTTCAATAGATGCATCTTGATTTTTCATAACTTATGGAAATATGGTGGTAGTAACCCATAATAATGGGTTTCATCTTTTGAATTAAAATATTTCTCCAATTAGGGTTAAAATAAACAACATGAAGCTAGTCACAAGTACCAATTCATGAGAAAGTAACCAGATTTGTAGATTAATTTTAATCTAGTTACATTCAGCCTCGGTGCAAGCCGAATATTTAAAGCAGAGTTTAATAAGTTTATCGTTGCTTAACTAACTGTAGCTTAAGACGAAAACGGTGCAATTGGCCCTAAGTCTATAATTCCGAGTTTAAAGTCGGATTTAGTCTATAATTCCGAGTTCAAAGTCGGAATTTGTCTAATTCCGAGATTAAAGTCGGAATTAGGTGGAAAAATTTTTGTCGACAAAGAGTGGCCCTTCTACGCCTTCGTAGTAAGATGTGCAAGCTTTCCTAAAAATTCCAAGTCTTTAGCAGGTTTAATTCAATAATTAGTATGACGACGGACAGAATCTAATTCTATATCAGTGAATCAATTTGAGGTCATTTTCGGCTCAGTATTTCGAAATCCCTGATATTTGGTCGCATAGGACTTCCACGATGTTCTTCTAGGAATTGCGCCCAAAAGTAAAGATCCAAAATCAACATTTGAAAGTGCGTGATTTCATATTTTCTTCAATCTTTAATGGCGTATGAAAATATTAATATTCAATCAATAGTATCGAAGTTTCGGAAAAATACGACCTCATAAATCTACTCTATTAATTTTTGATAAAAAGATCTCATTATTTGTATCCGCATACACACATTTTCGTATCCATATTTGTTTACATTATCATCATATTCGTCTTCTGAACTCCTGATTAAATTTGCGGTTGAAAATAAACAGGTTGAGCACTTACCCATGGTAAGTTTTTCAACTTCCATACCTCGTTGATCAGTTCAGAAGATACATACTTTTTATAGATGTCCTTCCCAACTTTTCACCCTATAAAAAAATTAGACGGTGCTGAGCGGTAGGACTTCATACTAATGATTTCTCCAAAGAAAACAGGTAGACAAACTCTGCAAAATGTAAGACAGGTAGGCAGAATTCTTGATTCATTTAAGTAAACATTTTCCTCTTCAGCCGAAATTGATCCTGGATTTTATTATATTCTTCAAAAAATCTTATATAATCTATAATCTATATATCTTAAATAACTTATAAGCTTAAACATGAATGATTGCTGATATACGCCCATCTGAAGTTTTCTCGTAATTATTAATGATAATTTGCGAAACAATCAGTACCTATGAATCTATTGCAATAAATTGATTTTGGACAGTAACTTAGGTGCAACTGAGCTAATCTGTATATATTTCGGAAAGGGCGAGTTTAGTTTTGAGTTTTTTGTTATGATCACTTCTCTATTCTCTATATTTTGCATGGATTGCAACAAATTCCTGAAATTGCTTAAACTTAAATATCTGTATCTAACTCAATTCTATATATCTATATAATAATTTATACAATGCTTACAGAAATAAGAGCCTGTGTCTCTATGATCCTATAAACCTCAGTCCAATCGTTAGGCAACACATAATACGCTTACTCCTATCGTGCAGTTTTGGCTTACTTTTGACATAAAAATATTCCGAAATAATCAAAATTCCAATTCAATAATTTCTCTCATATGAAAATTATACGTTGATTCTCAATTCTGGATTGAAACAATCCATTATAATCATTGCATGATGCTGAAATGTCATTTGTTCGCTGGGAAAATGAGCTTGGGAAATTAAACTTCAACGGCCGGTTAAGCGCGAAACCTATTTGTTGTGTGAAATATCATCTATTCTACACATTTCATTACGAAAATATTTCTTCGTAGATATTACTACATAATTATAAAGAAGAGTCTAACCTACATTTCTCATAATATAATATTTTGCAATTGCTTCTGTTCTGGACCCTCAGAATTTTTTAGGCTTTATATTGACCACAGAAGCAATTGTTGAGAAATGAGAAAAAACAAGAGACTTTCTTCATATTTTGGTACTTTTTCTCAGGTAAATAAAGGAATTTGATATCTGATATTTGTACAAGAATGTAAATAAATCGCTTCGTTTCATTGAAGCGAATTTTCTCAATATCTACTTTCATCTCATCTTCAAACGACGTTCTCCATTTATCTACGGTGAAATAACGAATAGCTCCGATCGTACACGAAACTATTTCTACGGATAAGTGGTCTTCGAGTTGTTGTCGCTTCTTTATGCCGCTCACCGTGCAACCTGTCAGCTTTTGTGAACGGCAGGTGCGTCAGACCGTTTTTTAGTGAGAATTTTTTATGCACGATGGCATAGAATCGAAGTTAACCGGGAAACAAAAGAACATAGTGTTCCCTGAGGACTCTGTTTGTGTGATTCAACGAAAAGAGGAATAAACTGGACCGATATCCTGTGAACAGTGGTACCGGTGAGTGCAGTCTATGACGTTTTAGCTATTTGACTTGACTCCGAAGATGTGATAGGAGATAATTTGTGCAGATGTCTAATAGGGAGATTAAATCTTCCACGACGGTTACGATCACGAGAGCAAGCCGAGAAATGGTGGTTTGACGAATAAAATTTAATCAATTCAAGATCGAATTATCATGTTACACTATGCGGGTATACTTATTTTCACTTTACATATTTTTTAGGCTTGTTGATACCTTTAAATAAAACATTAACTGTCATGAATGATCGAAGAATCAGGAAGGAGTAGTAGGATTATGAGAAGAGAAGTCTGTATAATTTATATCGATAAGATTGATATTGTCTATCAATATAACCTACATTATGTGTTAGGGAGATTTCAAATGAATTGTCAAAAATTCCTTGACCAATTTGAAAAGATAACAGATATTGAGTTAACCTCAATTCAACTCTAGTCTATCGGTCAACGAACCTCATAGATCTCACTATTGTTGTTTTGAAACTTCCATAAAAATAAGAGCTGAACGGAATGAAATATTCTAACTTATAATTTCATTTTGTTATGATTTTTGAAATTTGAAATATAGTTCCGTTCGCCATTGAATATATCAAATATATAACCAAAAGAAAAAGAGTTCAGATAGATATTTAGTGAATCACATATAGTTTTCCTGAATGATATGCTAATTCGTTAAATAATTTACGCGCGTGAAAACACCGATGGATTCCCAGCGATGGCTCCGCCGACGGGCGACGTATGGCAACGTTGCGTTCTAGCTCCGCGATGCGTTAGCAGTGGCTAGGGACGTTCCGTAACGGATCTGTACTCTTCGAACGACTACATTTACGCAGGCAATTTAAGGTAGAATGCAATATCTATCGTTTTATGATTCCATATAGGGTGGGACATGGCTAATAAAGGTTTGATAATTACTGAATATGGATTATTCTTGATTACAGTTCAATATTTTCGTTTGGAAGTGGTAAAAATATATCTGAAATACGTTTTCTGACTGATAGCCCTGATCGAGATCTGACATTTATGCTTTGTTATCATCCTCTTCATCATTTTTGACATACCAAACTGATTGTACGTCGTTCCGATAGCGATGGCGGCGGACTTGATATCGAAGAAAATGGGAAAAATTCAAATACACGTGAAATACTTTCTGGGTGTTGGCCCAGGTGGACACCTGATTCTTATGCTTTGTTATCATTCACTTTATCATTTTCGATACACGAAACTGATTGTACGTCGTTCTGAGAGCGAGGGCGGCGGACAACATATTGATGAGAGTAGAAAAAATTCAAATTTATGTGAAATACTTTCTGGGTGTTGGCCCAGGTCGGCATATGATATTTATGCTTTGTTATCATTCACTTTATCATTTTCGATACACGAAACTGATTGTACGTTGTTCTGAGAGCGAGGGCGGCGGACAACAAATGGATGAGTGGGAAAAATTCAAATACGCGAGAAATACGTTCTTGGTGTTGGCCCAGGTGGACACCTAATTCTTAGGCTTTGTTATCATTCACTTTATCATTTCCGATACACGAAACTGATTGTAGGTCGTTCTGAGAGCGAGGGCGGCGGACAACATATTGATGAGAGTGGAAAAAATTCAAATTCATGTGAAATACTTTTTGGGTGTTGGCCCAGGTCGGCATATGATATTTATTCTTTGTTATCATTCACTTTATCATTTCCGATACACGAAACCGATTGTACGTCGTTCTGAGAGCGAGGGCGGCGGACAACATATTGATGAGAGTGGAAAAAATTCAAATTCATGTGAAATACTTTCTGGGTGTTGGCCCAGGTCGGCATATGATATTTATGCTTTGTTATCATTCACTTTATCATTTCCGATACACGAAACCGATTGTACGTCGTTCTGAGAGCGAGGGCGGCGGACAACATATTGATGAGAGTGGAAAAAATTCAAATACATGTGAAATACTTTCTGGGTGTTGGCCCAGGTGGACACCTGATTCTTATGCTTTGTTATCATTCACTTTATCATTTTCGATACACGAAACTGATTGTACGTTGTTCTGAGAGCGAGGGCGGCGGACAACAAATGGATGAGTGGGAAAAATTCAAATACGCGAGAAATACGTTCTTGGTGTTGGCCCAGGTGGACACCTAATTCTTAGGCTTTGTTATCATTCACTTTATCATTTCCGATACACGAAACTGATTGTACGTCGTTCTGAGAGCGAGGGCGGCGGACAACATATTGATGAGAGTGGAAAAAATTCAAATTTATGTGAAATACTTTCTGGGTGTTGGCCCAGGTCGGCATATGATATTTATGCTTTGTTATCATTCACTTTATCATTTTCGATACACGAAACTGATTGTACGTTGTTCTGAGAGCGAGGGCGGCGGACAACAAATGGATGAGTGGGAAAAATTCAAATACGCGAGAAATACGTTCTTGGTGTTGGCCCAGGTGGACACCTAATTCTTAGGCTTTGTTATCATTCACTTTATCATTTCCGATACACGAAACTGATTGTACGTCGTTCTGAGAGCGAGGGCGGCGGACAACATATTGATGAGAGTGAAAAAAATTCAAATTCATGTGAAATACTTTTTGGGTGTTGGCCCAGGTCGGCATATGATATTTATTCTTTATTATCATTCACTTTATCATTTCCGATACACGAAACCGATTGTACGTCGTTCTGAGAGCGAGGGCGGCGGACAACATATTGATGAGAGTGGAAAAAATTCAAATTCATGTGAAATACTTTCTGGGTGTTGGCCCAGGTCGGCATATGATATTTATGCTTTGTTATCATTCACTTTATCATTTCCGATACACGAAACCGATTGTACGTCGTTCTGAGAGCGAGGGCGGCGGACAACATATTGATGAGAGTGGAAAAAATTCAAATACATGTGAAATACTTTCTGGGTGTTGGCCCAGGTGGACACCTGATTCTTATGCTTTGTTATCATTCACTTTATCATTTTCGATACACGAAACTGATTGTACGTTGTTCTGAGAGCGAGGGCGGCGGACAACAAATGGATGAGTGGGAAAAATTCAAATACGCGAGAAATACGTTCTTGGTGTTGGCCCAGGTGGACACCTAATTCTTAGGCTTTGTTATCATTCACTTTATCATTTCCGATACACGAAACTGATTGTACGTCGTTCTGAGAGCGAGGGCGGCGGACAACATATTGATGAGAGTGGAAAAAATTCAAATTCATGTGAAATACTTTTTGGGTGTTGGCCCAGGTCGGCATATGATATTTATTCTTTTTTATCATTCACTTTATCATTTCCGATACACGAAACCGATTGTACTTCGTTCTGAGAGCGAGGGCGGCGGACAACATATTGATGAGAGTGGAAAAAATTCAAATACATGTGAAATACTTTCTGGGTGTTGGCCCAGGTCGGCATATGATATTTATGCTTTGTTATCATTCACTTTATCATTTCCGATACACGAAACCGATTGTACGTCGTTCTGAGAGCGAGGGCGGCGGACAACATATTGATGAGAGTGGAAAAAATTCAAATACATGTGAAATACTTTCTGGGTGTTGGCCCAGGTCGGCATATGATATTTATGCTTTGTTATCATTCACTTTATCATTTCCGATACACGAAACCGATTGTACGTCGTTCTGAGAGCGAGGGAGTGGAAAAAATTCAAATTCATGTGAAATACTTTCTGGGTGTTGGCCCAGGTCGGCATATGACATTTATGCTTTGTTATCATTCACTTTATCATTTTCGATACACAAAACTGATTGTACGTTGTTCCGAGAGCGAGGGCGGCGGACTACATGTTGATGAGTGGAAAAAATTCAAATACCCGTGAAATACTTTCTGGTTGTTGGCCCAGGTGGCCACCCGATATTTATGCTTTGTTATCATTCACTTCATTATTTCCGATACACGAAACTGATTGTACGTTGTTCCGAGAGCGAGGGCGGCGGACTACATGTTGATGAGTGGAAAAAATTCAAATACCCGTGAAATACTTTCTGGTTGTTGGCCCAGGTGGCCACCCGATATTTATGCTTTGTTATCATTCACTTTATCATTTCCGATACACGAAACTGATTGTACGTTGTTCCGAGAGCGAGGGCGGCGGACTACATGTTGATGAGTGGAAAAAATTCAAATACCCGTGAAATACTTTCTGGTTGTTGGCCCAGGTGGCCACCCGATATTTATGCTTTGTTATCATTCACTTTATCATTTCCGATACACGAAACTGATTGTACGTCGTTCTGAGAGCGAGGGCGGCGGACAACAAATGGATGAGTGGGAAAAATTCAAATACGCGAGAAATACGTTCTTGGTGTTGGCCCAGGTGGACACCTGATTCTTAGGCTTTGTTATCATTCACTTTATCATTTTCGATACACGAAACTGATTGTACGTTGTTCTGAGAGCGAGGGCGGCGGACAACAAATGGATGAGTGGGAAAAATTCAAATACGCGAGAAATACGTTCTTGGTGTTGGCCCAGGTGAACACCTAATTCTTAGGCTTTGTTATCATTCACTTTATCATTTCCGATACACGAAACTGATTGTACGTCGTTCTGAGAGCGAGGGCGGCGGACAACATATTGATGAGAGTGGAAAAAATTCAAACTCATGTGAAATACTTTCTGGGTGTTGGCCCAGGTCGGCATATGATATTTATTCTTTGTTATCATTCACTTTATCATTTCCGATACACGAAACCGATTGTACGTCGTTCTGAGAGCGAGGGCGGCGGACAATATATTGATGAGAGTGGACAAAATTCAAATACATGTGAAATACTTTCTGGGTGTTGGCCCAGGTCGGCATATGATATTTACGCTTTCTTATCATTCACTTTATCATTTCCGATACACGAAACCGATTGTACGTCGTTCTGAGAGCGAGGGCGGCGGACAATATATTGATGAGAGTGGACAAAATTCAAATACATGTGAAATACTTTCTGGGTGTTGGCCCAGGTCGGCATATGATATTTACGCTTTCTTATCATTCACTTTATCATTTTCGATACACGAAACTGATTGTACGTTGTTCTGAGAGCGAGGGCGGCGGACAACAAATGGATGAGTGGGAAAAATTCAAATACGCGAGAAATACGTTCTTGGTGTTGGCCCAGGTGGACACCTAATTCTTAGGCTTTGTTATCATTCACTTTATCATTTCCGATACACGAAACTGATTGTACGTCGTTCTGAGAGCGAGGGCGGCGGACAACATATTGATGAGAGTGAAAAAAATTCAAATTCATGTGAAATACTTTTTGGGTGTTGGCCCAGGTCGGCATATGATATTTATTCTTTATTATCATTCACTTTATCATTTCCGATACACGAAACCGATTGTACGTCGTTCTGAGAGCGAGGGCGGCGGACAACATATTGATGAGAGTGGAAAAAATTCAAATTCATGTGAAATACTTTCTGGGTGTTGGCCCAGGTCGGCATATGATATTTATGCTTTGTTATCATTCACTTTATCATTTCCGATACACGAAACCGATTGTACGTCGTTCTGAGAGCGAGGGCGGCGGACAACATATTGATGAGAGTGGAAAAAATTCAAATACATGTGAAATACTTTCTGGGTGTTGGCCCAGGTGGACACCTGATTCTTATGCTTTGTTATCATTCACTTTATCATTTTCGATACACGAAACTGATTGTACGTTGTTCTGAGAGCGAGGGCGGCGGACAACAAATGGATGAGTGGGAAAAATTCAAATACGCGAGAAATACGTTCTTGGTGTTGGCCCAGGTGGACACCTAATTCTTAGGCTTTGTTATCATTCACTTTATCATTTCCGATACACGAAACTGATTGTACGTCGTTCTGAGAGCGAGGGCGGCGGACAACATATTGATGAGAGTGGAAAAAATTCAAATTCATGTGAAATACTTTTTGGGTGTTGGCCCAGGTCGGCATATGATATTTATTCTTTTTTATCATTCACTTTATCATTTCCGATACACGAAACCGATTGTACTTCGTTCTGAGAGCGAGGGCGGCGGACAACATATTGATGAGAGTGGAAAAAATTCAAATACATGTGAAATACTTTCTGGGTGTTGGCCCAGGTCGGCATATGATATTTATGCTTTGTTATCATTCACTTTATCATTTCCGATACACGAAACCGATTGTACGTCGTTCTGAGAGCGAGGGCGGCGGACAACATATTGATGAGAGTGGAAAAAATTCAAATACATGTGAAATACTTTCTGGGTGTTGGCCCAGGTCGGCATATGATATTTATTCTTTGTTATCATTCACTTTATCATTTCCGATACACGAAACCGATTGTACGTCGTTCTGAGAGCGAGGGCGGCGGACAATATATTGATGAGAGTGGACAAAATTCAAATACATGTGAAATACTTTCTGGGTGTTGGCCCAGGTCGGCATATGATATTTACGCTTTCTTATCATTCACTTTATCATTTCCGATACACGAAACCGATTGTACGTCGTTCTGGGAGCGAGGGCGGCGGACAACATATTGATGAAAGTGGAAAAAATTCGAATACACGAAAAATACTTTCTGGTTGTTGGCCCGGGTGGCCACCCGATATTTTTGCTTTGTTATCATTCACTTTATCATTTCCGATACACGAAACCGATTGTACGTCGTTCTGAGAGCGAGGGCGGTGTACAATCAGTTTCGTGTATCGAAAATGATAAAGTGAATGATAAGAAAGCGTAAATATCATATGCCGACCTGGGCCAACACCCAGAAAGTAATTCACATGTGTTTGAATTTTTTCCACTCTCATCAATATATTGTCCGCCGCCCTCGCTCTCAGAACGACGTACAATCGGTTTCGTGTATCGGAAATGATAAAGTGAATGATAACAAAGCATAAATATCATATGCCGACCTGGGCCAACACCCAGAAAGTATTTCACATGAATTTGAATTTTTTCCACTCTCATCAATATGTTGTCCGCCGCCCTCGCTCTCAGAACGACGTACAATCGGTTTCGTGTATCGGAAATGATAAAGTGAATGATAACAAAGAATAAATATCATATGCCGACCTGGGCCAACACCCAAAAAGTATTTCACATGAATTTGAATTTTTTCCACTCTCATCAATATGTTGTCCGCCGCCCTCGCTCTCAGAACGACGTACAATCGGTTTCGTGTATCGAAAATGATAAAGTGAATGATAACAAAGCATAAATGTCATATGCCGACCTGGGCCAACACCCAGAAAGTATTTCACATGAATTTGAATTTTTTCCACTCCCTCGCTCTCAGAACGACGTACAATCGGTTTCGTGTATCGGAAATGATAAAGTGAATGATAACAAAGCATAAATATCATATGCCGACCTGGGCCAACACCCAGAAAGTATTTCACATGTATTTGAATTTTTTCCACTCTCATCAATATGTTGTCCGCCGCCCTCGCTCTCAGAACGACGTACAATCGGTTTCGTGTATCGGAAATGATAAAGTGAATGATAACAAAGCATAAATATCATATGCCGACCTGGGCCAACACCCAGAAAGTATTTCACATGTATTTGAATTTTTTCCACTCTCATCAATATGTTGTCCGCCGCCCTCGCTCTCAGAACGAAGTACAATCGGTTTCGTGTATCGGAAATGATAAAGTGAATGATAAAAAAGAATAAATATCATATGCCGACCTGGGCCAACACCCAAAAAGTATTTCACATGAATTTGAATTTTTTCCACTCTCATCAATATGTTGTCCGCCGCCCTCGCTCTCAGAACGACGTACAATCAGTTTCGTGTATCGGAAATGATAAAGTGAATGATAACAAAGCCTAAGAATTAGGTGTCCACCTGGGCCAACACCAAGAACGTATTTCTCGCGTATTTGAATTTTTCCCACTCATCCATTTGTTGTCCGCCGCCCTCGCTCTCAGAACAACGTACAATCAGTTTCGTGTATCGAAAATGATAAAGTGAATGATAACAAAGCATAAGAATCAGGTGTCCACCTGGGCCAACACCCAGAAAGTATTTCACATGTATTTGAATTTTTTCCACTCTCATCAATATGTTGTCCGCCGCCCTCGCTCTCAGAACGACGTACAATCGGTTTCGTGTATCGGAAATGATAAAGTGAATGATAACAAAGCATAAATATCATATGCCGACCTGGGCCAACACCCAGAAAGTATTTCACATGAATTTGAATTTTTTCCACTCTCATCAATATGTTGTCCGCCGCCCTCGCTCTCAGAACGACGTACAATCGGTTTCGTGTATCGGAAATGATAAAGTGAATGATAATAAAGAATAAATATCATATGCCGACCTGGGCCAACACCCAAAAAGTATTTCACATGAATTTGAATTTTTTTCACTCTCATCAATATGTTGTCCGCCGCCCTCGCTCTCAGAACGACGTACAATCAGTTTCGTGTATCGGAAATGATAAAGTGAATGATAAAAAAGAATAAATATCATATGCCGACCTGGGCCAACACCCAAAAAGTATTTCACATGAATTTGAATTTTTTCCACTCTCATCAATATGTTGTCCGCCGCCCTCGCTCTCAGAACGACGTACAATCAGTTTCGTGTATCGGAAATGATAAAGTGAATGATAACAAAGCCTAAGAATTAGGTGTCCACCTGGGCCAACACCAAGAACGTATTTCTCGCGTATTTGAATTTTTCCCACTCATCCATTTGTTGTCCGCCGCCCTCGCTCTCAGAACAACGTACAATCAGTTTCGTGTATCGAAAATGATAAAGTGAATGATAACAAAGCATAAGAATCAGGTGTCCACCTGGGCCAACACCCAGAAAGTATTTCACATGTATTTGAATTTTTTCCACTCTCATCAATATGTTGTCCGCCGCCCTCGCTCTCAGAACGACGTACAATCGGTTTCGTGTATCGGAAATGATAAAGTGAATGATAACAAAGCATAAATATCATATGCCGACCTGGGCCAACACCCAGAAAGTATTTCACATGAATTTGAATTTTTTCCACTCTCATCAATATGTTGTCCGCCGCCCTCGCTCTCAGAACGACGTACAATCGGTTTCGTGTATCGGAAATGATAAAGTGAATGATAATAAAGAATAAATATCATATGCCGACCTGGGCCAACACCCAAAAAGTATTTCACATGAATTTGAATTTTTTTCACTCTCATCAATATGTTGTCCGCCGCCCTCGCTCTCAGAACGACGTACAATCAGTTTCGTGTATCGGAAATGATAAAGTGAATGATAACAAAGCCTAAGAATTAGGTGTCCACCTGGGCCAACACCAAGAACGTATTTCTCGCGTATTTGAATTTTTCCCACTCATCCATTTGTTGTCCGCCGCCCTCGCTCTCAGAACAACGTACAATCAGTTTCGTGTATCGAAAATGATAAAGTGAATGATAACAAAGCATAAATATCATATGCCGACCTGGGCCAACACCCAGAAAGTATTTCACATAAATTTGAATTTTTTCCACTCTCATCAATATGTTGTCCGCCGCCCTCGCTCTCAGAACGACGTACAATCAGTTTCGTGTATCGGAAATGATAAAGTGAATGATAACAAAGCCTAAGAATTAGGTGTCCACCTGGGCCAACACCAAGAACGTATTTCTCGCGTATTTGAATTTTTCCCACTCATCCATTTGTTGTCCGCCGCCCTCGCTCTCAGAACAACGTACAATCAGTTTCGTGTATCGAAAATGATAAAGTGAATGATAACAAAGCATAAGAATCAGGTGTCCACCTGGGCCAACACCCAGAAAGTATTTCACATGTATTTGAATTTTTTCCACTCTCATCAATATGTTGTCCGCCGCCCTCGCTCTCAGAACGACGTACAATCGGTTTCGTGTATCGGAAATGATAAAGTGAATGATAACAAAGCATAAATATCATATGCCGACCTGGGCCAACACCCAGAAAGTATTTCACATGAATTTGAATTTTTTCCACTCTCATCAATATGTTGTCCGCCGCCCTCGCTCTCAGAACGACGTACAATCGGTTTCGTGTATCGGAAATGATAAAGTGAATGATAACAAAGAATAAATATCATATGCCGACCTGGGCCAACACCCAAAAAGTATTTCACATGAATTTGAATTTTTTCCACTCTCATCAATATGTTGTCTGCCGCCCTCGCTCTCAGAACGACCTACAATCAGTTTCGTGTATCGGAAATGATAAAGTGAATGATAACAAAGCCTAAGAATTAGGTGTCCACCTGGGCCAACACCAAGAACGTATTTCTCGCGTATTTGAATTTTTCCCACTCATCCATTTGTTGTCCGCCGCCCTCGCTCTCAGAACAACGTACAATCAGTTTCGTGTATCGAAAATGATAAAGTGAATGATAACAAAGCATAAATATCATATGCCGACCTGGGCCAACACCCAGAAAGTATTTCACATAAATTTGAATTTTTTCTACTCTCATCAATATGTTGTCCGCCGCCCTCGCTCTCAGAACGACGTACAATCAGTTTCGTGTATCGAAAATGATAAAGTGAATGATAACAAAGCATAAGAATCAGGTGTCCACCTGGGCCAACACCCAGAAAGTATTTCACGTGTATTTGAATTTTTCCCATTTTCTTCGATATCAAGTCCGCCGCCATCGCTATCGGAACGACGTACAATCAGTTTGGTATGTCAAAAATGATGAAGAGGATGATAACAAAGCATAAATGTCAGATCTCGATCAGGGCTATCAGTCAGAAAACGTATTTCAGATATATTTTTACCACTTCCAAACGAAAATATTGAACTGTAATCAAGAATAATCCATATTCAGTAATTATCAAACCTTTATTAGCCATGTCCCACCCTATATGGAATCATAAAACGATAGATATTGCATTCTACCTTAAATTGCCTGCGTAAATGTAGTCGTTCGAAGAGTACAGATCCGTTACGGAACGTCCCTAGCCACTGCTAACGCATCGCGGAGCTAGAACGCAACGTTGCCATACGTCGCCCGTCGGCGGAGCCATCGCTGGGAATCCATCGGTGTTTTCACGCGCGTAAATAATTTCAAGAAATTGAAGAATGAAACTTTTTGTACTCTTAATGTAAATATTATGGTTGTGCTCATTCCGATCGTTCAAGCTTCAATTTAATATGTTTTTATTTAATTACTTAAGCAACTATCGAGAAAAAATTGGATTACTTTAATTAAACTTTATATTTTCGTCTTATAGATACTTAGTGTTGGTTATAGGTATTTCAGGATTTGCATGTTTTATTTTCCAAGTAATTATCATGGACACTCAAAAATTTTGAAGCCTCAATATTTCTAATATATCAATTGTTTTTCACATTTTTGAATGTGCTAATTACCTTCGAAAAAAACCAATTTTGGTTTATCTGTATTTGTATTCTCAAAGAAGATCATGATCCTATTGGTTTTGGAGGAACAATTTTTAATGCATACAGACGAAACGCTCATTCAATTATTGGTATTCACATACGTATAACCACAGTGGGTTCTCCAAAACAAAGAAATAATTTGATTTTGTGAACTACATTTTTGTTAGAACCGACATATAGACTAACATTCACTACTGTCATTTTGTGTTTAGAACTTCCTCAAATTCTCCTCTTTCGAAATTTTCAAACTTCACACTTCACATTCCTTCGCAGTACTTCTTTTCGAAAAATAACATCAGATTTAACGTAAGTTGAATCGATTTATTAACTAATTTAATAAAGATTGCCCGAAAACCTCTTTATCTCTTGCAGGAAGCAAATTTTCATATGCGTTCCAATGTCTTTTGAATCGAACGGCTTAACGGAAGTTGGGCAGAAATAACTACTTTTGATTCCATTGGTTATGTATTTTCGGAAATTATTTACTGAATTTAGTTTTTTCTAATTCATTCATTAGAGCAAAATCATGACATTTTTAGTCCACCTCTTCCTGAATTAAATATAGATTGAATTACAATTTCGGTTTATTGTTTAATTTTATTGAATAATTGAACGTAGAGATCGCTCATATTGATAATTTATTTGACTATTCTACTAAGAGAAAATTTCGTCCGACAGTTACTTTGTAGTGAAATAAAAATAATTAGATTATTGCATGAATTTTCATCAATAGTTTTTTCAATATTTGTCTTATTCTTATGAGGCCCTTCATCAAGACTCATCAAGAGTCCAAAATGATTACTTTGTCGGCGTATATTGAAGATTGAATAAAAAGATGCAAACATGGTGACCTAAAAAAAGGTTGGAAAATTCTCAAGAACTTTGTATTCTTTCTGAAATACAAAAGTATAATGATTCTCATCTCAGTATCAGCATCAGATTAGTGACGGTAGCTCAGGGTCCCTATTCTTGAATCGGGGAAGGGAGGAAATAGGCGTTCGAGGCTGCTGTAACGCGGTGCATTTTTGATGGAACGATAGAGAACGTTCATTCCATCACATTCAAGAATAGGGTCCCAGTATTCTTTCATTATTCGAAAGTGAAAAGGTGAATTTTATACTCAAAATCCAAACGCTCCTCGATTAAAACCTCACCATGCTCTCCACGCGAGATTCGCAATTCAATCTTGGTTCCCATACTCAAGTTTTTGCGCGCATGTTCTAGGGAACAGCGTGCTATCGTTTTGTCCAAATGTCTATGATTTTCGATGATTGAGCTGAAAATGGTCTTAAACGACTAGATTTGTTGGACTCACTGAGTTTCGGAGTTATAACAATTTCAAATTTTGAGGTTATTTTCCTCATATCTCAGAAACAGCTGCAGCTATTGAATTGAAACTTGGTAGTTGGTAGCATAACGACGCACAACTCTGAGCGAAATTTCGTTAAAAACTTATGGTCACTGAATTAAAAAAAAAAATGTTTTCAAAAGTTTTTTCGAAAAAAATTTTGTTTTCTGAAACTATAGTTCATATTCGAAATACATTTCAGTTGAACTTCATATTTCATAGCAGTGTACCAAATTTCAATTCAACACTGCCATTAGTTTTGGAGATATTGGGAAAAAATATGTAGAATTTGGTGGTTTTCTTCTCAATATCATTGGTTTTTTTTGGTATAAATTAAAAAATACTGATTCAATCGTGATGAAACTATTAAATTAAGGTTTAAACCTTCTCTACAAATATCGAGTTTCTAAGTTGATACTTTCGGAAGTTATTGTGTTTACGGTCGGCCTGACGGCCGACTGCGTAAACACAATAACTTCCGAGAGAAACGACTTAGAAACTCGATATTTGTAAAGGAGGTTTGGGGCTTAATTACGGTCGAATTCATGAATGGGTAAAATCCGCCCAATGATTCCGTAAATATACCCATTCAAAATCCTATATTTCCAATATATCCAAAAATACAGATTAGATTGAATTGAAATCCAGTAATTTATCGAAAAAAAAATCTAGAAAAGCACTGCCGTGAAAGCAGCAGCTTTTGTTGGAATAATCAAATTAGTTGCCGAAGAGGTCATCTACATTGAACATGCGCGCAAAAGCTGCTGCCTTCATGGCCGTGCTTTTCTAGTTATTGTATGGATCGACTATGAAATGGCAGCGCTTTCATGAGCATTATTGTTAAGAAGCTCTCGATTATGGAATAATCTGTCGAGTACTCTGATCGAATGAATTCGTTAGTGACATTAATACGATAATTTCAAAGAATATTGTTTCGCTGAATAAATGTGAATTGCAATTGAGGTTGTTTTCGATCCATTGAAACAATAATATGCTCTGCAATAAGTCATAATAATTCGAACTACCTACTACCTATCCACACACTCTGATGGAATGCAGAGTTGCGATCGTTTCAAGTTTCTCAGATTTTTATCACTGTACGATGTCAAGTCTAACTTGTTCCCAATCGACAATGCCTTTCCATCGCGTAATGTCGCAATTTTATAGCTCTCCTGCATATTCCTAGCTTCTGCAGATCGAATCAGTCAGATAAATCGGAAGTCCAATTGGTTCTCCTTTTACGAGAATCAGTTATGGTCTGGAAGCAAGCAACCGCTAAAAACCAGTAAAATAAGCTATGAAATAAACTCTAATAGTTACAGCGCCCTTAATATTATTGCTTCATTTCATATCTTCACGAAAGGATTGCTTCTAAAAGAAAATCGGCCACACCAAGGATTTCAGATACATTTATTTGATCTCGCAACTTGCATAAGTTTTTTCACTATCGTGAGTTTCTGTTTCATTCTTGTGAGTTTATTAAATAATGATAGGAATTGGTTTCTCGGAGAATAACAGAGCTCCAGCAATAATATGTAACATAATCACAAGGACGAATATCCGTCGATAAATCAACAAATATTCCCCCTTGATCAGAGCTAATCATAAAATCAACCAAAACACCTACACCGCAAGCGGATCCAAGTAGAATGACTACAGTTGTTTCACAATTGTTATTGATCGTCAGGTCAACTCAACTTGGATAAACCGCAGAGAGTTCTCTCGATACTTGTTACCTTTCAGAAGGACCGCTGCAGTATAACAACATACAGCGCGCCATCTTGTGAGTCTCACCTTCGAGTGCAGAATACCCTGATCGATGTGTATGACGTTCATCCTTTTGTCGCATCAGGTCGCTGTAACTGCGATATTGCAGCTTTACAAAAAACCGACACGACATTGGAAACAGTCGGTTCATGTGGATTCCCACCACAAGACGAAAACGTCCAACATCTAACAAAGATAGGAATTGGTTTTTCGGAGAAGATTATGTTACAAATTTATTAAATAATGTGAAGGAAGAAACTACTTCTGGGAACATCCTGTGTCAGCCTAGCCCCCCACACATCGAGGTGGCAAAATAGATTGGAGCCTCTTTATAATAGAGTCGATAACATACAGCAAACAAATATAAAATTATTCAAGAGGTTGATAATGATAACCATGTTGTAATCATTCACTGAGACCCTGTATTTCATGGATTTTCTTCATCATATTTTATAGTGAAGAAATAAAAGCTTTATTGAATGTTCTTGAAGCCAAATTGATAATTAGAATTATATTTTTCTCCTGCCTCTATTGGAAGGTTTGGAAAGATTTGCCCAATAGAAGTGGTTCGTTCTCACTTTAAGCGCCTGTTTCGGGGAAATGTGCGTTAACATTTTCGGAAATGTATGTGATTTTCAGATTTTGAATTGGTTTCTTCGTCGATGTGAAATGTGGAATCAGTCGAACGGTTTCGGAGTTATATCCATAAGAAATTTCGAGGTAATTTCTTCAATATCCAAAAGGTACCGATGCGATCATTTTGTAGCTTCGTTATTAGTTGAAACTTCTGCTTGAAATTTTTTTCGGGCACTATTATATTTTGAAGGCACTATTCAACAACAGTGTTCTGAATTTTAATGAATCCTATTTATGATATTTGAAGTTTTGAGGTTATTCCTCAATATCTTGAGAAATACTGCCGCGATCAGATTGCAATTTCGTAACAAATGGAAATTTTTGTCCGAAATTTCGGACTTCATGAGGAAATTTTAAAGAAAAAAGTTTTTTTACAAAATCTCTCACTTTTTTCCTCCTGAAAAATACTTTTTTCGGGAACTATACATCATATTTCGATAAAATTTGGCACAAACTTTGAAGACACTAACATTTGGCTCATAGTGAAATGGCAAATTTAGTTGAAGATTTTCAGCTAGCAATTTCGTGGTGGAAAATTACAAAACAAAGTTTTGAATATCTTCCAAATTTTTGTTCGGGCACTGTTGATCATATTCAGTGAAATTGGATACAAACATTTGAGTCACTTTTCAACAATAAGACATCAAAATTTCAGTTTGATGAGATATTCTTCGTCGGAGATATTGGGGAAAAAATGTGTCAAACTTCGTGGTTGTTTTCTCGTCATTCTTGATATTGCTGGAATAACTCAAATAATAGTGATCCTATCATGATGAAACTTACTAGATAGTGATAGTTACTAGATCGCCATTGCTGCATTTTCAATGAGTTACTGGATTTTTGGAAATTTTGGGGCAATAAAATTTTGAATGGGTATATCTGCAGAATCATTGGATGGAAGTTACCAGTTCGCGAAAGCGTCGTTCGTTATCGAAATTTAAAAATGCTTTACGATTATGAAGTTCGTTCATTCATTTATATATTGATTTATTTTTTATTTTAAAACAAGCATGATCTCAGTACATTAAACTGTGAAACCCATTACTAACAATTGTGTCAACAGAAAATAAACATGATCAGTAATTAATTGACAACACAGGCAACAATAATCTAATTGAACAATCTTAGTCACATACTGAAGTACTTACGGCTTCTCTTACAAACATTAATTGGGACTACAAACAAGTTGAATACAGAAAGCAGTTGAAAAGCATTTCAACGCTGTGTGAAATAAAATGTTCACGGTAATTTGTTTGAGTTGTTTGTGTGAAAAACAAATCTGCTGCGAGTATTGACTGACGGAACATAAAGATTTTACTTGCACAACAATTTCGGACATTCAGCCATGCTGCACGAAGATCACATCCCTATAAGATAGCCTAGATCTTAAGTTTGTGTTTACGACCAGCGGTAAGATCTGCCGGAAACACAGTAACTTCCGAAAGAAACTACTTAGATACGCGATCTTTGTGGAGTAGGTTTTGGGCTTAACTAATTCGTGAATAGGTCGAATCTTCCCAATATGAAAATTTCCTGAGGATCATATGGAAAGAAGATCGACAAATATTTCCATTAATGAAGCTTCGTTCGCCGGAATAAATACGTGAAAAGGTGACTTCTTTGGCAATGAATTTTAACGAGTATCGATCAAAGCTTATTTCGGGAGGATTTCATATAATTTTTCAGGTTTTTTCTGGGTAGTCACTCCCAATATATGAAACAGAACTATTAAAATGAAATAAAAATAGTTTTTTCATGGAAAACGCCCTTGCGGATTGCAGGATTAAACCATTTGTAAACGGTAGTTTCTTGGAAAACAGATTGCCTAATGAACAATACAGGAATAATATAAACGATAAACAAAGAGAACTGTGACGTTCCAGAGTAGAAATCTGACTCTTATTCATCAGACAAAACAAAAAATTTTAAGAATTATTTTCTTTCGATTTTTCGTTTTGACTTGAGACTTTTGTCGAATTAAATTTTAACGAGCACATTTAAGCTCCCGACCTCACGTCTGTACTTTCCTAGAATTGTTATCATCAGTTCATTAGTGGTTGTTTCTTTGATAGAGTGCAATAATTTCGTTGATTGTGAATTCGACTTAGCTGGCTCGGGCTATTCCACATAAAACTTCCTGTACGATTCTGAAATCGATTTTACCATTATTTCGAGCTATGCGATAATTTTTACCGACAAAATAAATGTCGAATTCGAAAATATTGTTCGACAATCGAGCATGCAAATATCTTCCTAGCATTATTCTGTTTAAAAACTGATGGTATATAATCTGCCAATAGGGAACTTTTCCCGATGCAGTGTTGCTGTATTCCGTTAACTTAACCGTTTCTGAAGATGCCTCATTATTGGATATCATTAATGGTATAATGAAATCCAAGAAATTATAAACAAATTCGTTCCTGATTTGCCACTGATAATGGCATTTTATCTAATTAGCACTATTTTCTCCGTTAATTATGAATTGCAAATGCCTGAAGCAAAGGGAAAATGAGTTTTCTACCATATTTTGTTTGTTTACGTGAAAACAGTTATGAAAATTTCAAACATGCAAGTATCCGGAGGAGGAATAAATTCTACTTAATATCATTATTATAATTCCATGTAGTTTCCTTAGGCTTATTCCATAGAAATAGGTATCATCGAGTGTAGCTGAGAACCAGTGTAAAATAAGTCTTTTCATTTTCTGTATATCTTCTAATATTTGCATTGAAAGTGTCATTTTATCCTCTATCCTTTCAGATTTCAGATACTGTTGCTTAATATTGACGTCAAGGACTGTGTTCCGTTTCAATGAAATCCAATGAATAGTTCCAGGCAAAAATTTTCTCAAATGAAAACATTGGAAATTTTTTGTAAAGAAATTATTTTTTAATTTTCTACATTCACAACCCTCGCGAAATTTCGCACAAAGTTGCGCATCGGTATTCTCACACTCAAATCTGATCGCGTTAGATTTTCTTGACATATTGAGGAAATAACCCAAAAGTTTCAAATAGCCACGACATAGGCACGACATATTTCTTATATCTCCTGAAATAAATATTGAATCATACTGAAATTTGTAGCACTTCGGTTGAATGAAGATTTGAAGTTTTGGGTCGAATTTAATAGAAATCTTATAAATAGTTTCCAGGGAAACCAAACAAATTCAAAGCTTTCTAGAATTGTTTGTTGTGCATTGAAATCCAGAATTCATTGTTTGTAATTTTGAGGTTATTTCCCCAATATCTCAAGAAGAACAGATGCGATGATATCGAAATTTCGTAATTATATGGAGAATATTAGAGCGTCAGTACGGAAAAATTGTTTTTCTAAAATTATCCATATCTTTATAAAAAAATATCAACCAGAATAACATCCGAAAAAAACGACTATTAGAGACTCCATATTTTCATAGCAGATTTGGGTGTTTATTGAGAATTTCGAATTCGTGAAAACTTGAAATCCCCTCAATAGGTATATCCATTCGAAATTTTATTTTCCTAATATCACCAATAATGCAGATATGATCGAATCGAAATTCTGCACTTGGTTGAAAGATGACGGTGTGAAAGTTCATGCAAAACCTCTTGAGGAAATGGCTTCGAATGTGAACAAGCTCGTAAAAGCCCCTGACATCACGTCAGTGCTTTTCTAGGTTTTTACGCGCTTGTTCTAGGGAACAGCGCGTTATCATTTCGTCACCAAGTCTGTAATTTTCGAATTTTGAGCCGAAAATGGTTGGGTTGTACTCCCTGAAGAAGAATCCGTGGTCAAACTCAATTCTGTCCGTCCGTCCGTATGTAATCTAACTTTCGAAAGGAAAGACCTAGAGAAATTTTCAGGTTAGATTTTGATCCTGAATAACTCGGTTAAGTTCGTTAAAGGGCCAAATCTGCCGAATGCTTTTTGTGTTACAGTCATTTGAAATTTTGATTTTTCGATAACTTGAAAAATATTTATCTGATCGAAATGAAACTTGAATGGAAGAAGCGCAGTGTCAATGAGAAGGGTTATCTACGGAAAAATTTGAAGAAAAAATTTTTTTTTTCAATTTTCGTATTTCATTTAGATTTCACTGAAATTTCCGAGTCGCCATTGTGCCATGTGAACAAGCGAGTAAAAGCTGCTGACTTCACGTCATTGCTTTTCTTGGTTTTTTATCAATGAGACCAATCTAATAGTTAAATTGAGAAAAACATATATTGGAGCAAAACGATAACGCGTTGTTTCCCAGAACAATGTCGTAAAAGAAATGTATGATAATTCTTCGTTACCATCATAATTGGAAATTATCACTAGAACACACACCACTTAGTTAGTCGTATGTGCAAAAACGTTCCAATAATCTCAGTTCAAAAGAGGCATGTTTTCTCGTAGAAAATCCAGTTCGTTCAATCTCGAATGTCTCACGAAAATACGTGTGAATCACGAACAAAAAAAGGAATCACGGTTGGCTGGTGCAGCTAATTATTCTCAAGGAAATCAAATCTGGAGTATTTGTTCTTCTTTCTTCATTCGCTCTGGGATTGTTCTTTTATACCCATTCATTGTCCGAACCAGATTTCTTTCTTCGTAACACCTTGTTAAGTTGTCAAAAAACGATTGGCGATGCCAGTGATTTACTCTGTTTTTCGATATCGCGCCATTCTTTCACGATATCTAGGGGGTCCGAATTCTGCATAAATTTTAACTGGTTTCACTTCATTTGAACCCGATCTATTAAAGAAAAAGCTCTCCGATGATGAGATGATTAAGCACTTGAAAACAAGTAGAAGTCGAGAAAACCACTGACGTAATATTTTTCTTTACATTTCGAAAAATATCTTCATTCACAATTATCTGCTATATTTCTTACAATGTGATAGAGACAGCAGTGTAGGAGACCTAGAGGTTAGATTGTCTAATGTTGCAAAATGGCGAATGCGTCCCTTATTCAATTAGTATAGTATAGAACAGTGGTATAGCTTCACAGGATATTTCATTGATAAATGAATATACGGTAACCTGAGGTAGCCTAGCCACTTAAGGAGGTCAATCGATTCATGTTCGAATAATTGAACATTTCTGGTCCATTTCCAAGAAGTATGGGACTTCTGTCATTCTGAGATTCAACACTTCGTGATGGAACTGAAAAAGTTTCATTGTTCTACTTATTGGAAATTAGTATTTTATGATATTCAGAAAAATTTCCAGAAAAACATAAATTTTGAAAAATGTACCCAACATCAACAACAATGAACAATTGAATAAATTGAGAAATACGAATGTCAATAATGAATCACAGAAGAAGTTTCAAAGTAACGCCATTTTGTTAAATTTCAATTCTCGTCCGTCTCAAAATATTACTGACAGTTATTTTGATCATGTCTGGATCAATATGACTTCCATCGTAGGCGGCTCCGATATTTTTCCTTCCTATTCACTTACTTCTCTACTAGACCAATACGCTCAACATTTTAAATATTTCCGAATTAAATAAATCACAGGATTCAAATCCAGTAATCTAGTGGTCCAGGTATGTGGTGACTTCTGCCTTTCAACATATCTGGAAAGTTTAGATAGATAGATTTCCAGACTAACTCTCAAAGGAGGTGGACCACTACTATGCTAAAAACTCATTTCTGCAATGTCTGGTCCTTCGATTAATACCTGCTGAAAGAAGCTTTTTGAGGCAATCTAAGTACATATTATATGTAAGCCATTTCGGAAAGATATGTGGCCCAATCAATTGGTTTTCATGGAGTGGACACCATACGTTTATTCGGCATATGTACTGGATTTTCGTATACCCTACCTCACTCATAGTTTCTTCAGACTTTTCAAGGTCAGAAACGCTTTGGGTTAGCACTACCTCTACCTCTACATCACCAGATTTAAATACTATCAGTTATTTCATATGTTCGCTTGTATTCGTCTGAGAACGGATGTAAGGAGAAAGGAAATAGCAAGTAAGAGTATCGAGGCCGTAATATTTTGAGACGGACAAAAATTATGAAAATGATATGAAATCTGAATCATAAATCTTGATAGTGCGACCTTTGAGTCTTCGATACGATCATTTTTCACACGGAATGAGTCTCTCAAAGTGTACAGAATTTACTTCAAACATAAATCCTTCAATTAAGTTCAGATCGTTCATCTTTCCCAATATTTATGGAGCTCATAAATGTGAACTTGAAAATGAAACCACCCAAAAAAGATCCTTGAGGCACCCCTTAAAATTCTCTTTATTTTCGATTGAGAGTCAGTTAGCACTCATTTCAGTTGATATTGATTGAAGTGAAACACTTTGTTTCCGCTTATATTTATTAATTTCACAACAATTGTTTCGTTACTTACATTATGACTTCATCAAGCGAGGATGGTAATGTTTGTCACCATACGCACCTGAAAATTGTTGTGAAATTAATAAATATAAGCGTAAATGAAGTGTTTTACTTTAATCAATATCAAGATGAATTTTCGTCAAGTCAAGAGCGAAATAATCCTCAAATATGTCAGTTGACATGACCCCAGGTTATGTTTGCCTGATGGTTCTTCTGAGGACTTGATTATACAATCGTTTACTTGGTTTGTAGAAATTAGCATGCGAGTAAACATAATTTGTGTCAAGTGGAATAGACCTAGCAAATTATATCGAATGAATCCACATGTTTTTGAAATCATATGAATACGGTCATTCAAAATTTTCTCAAGGATTGCCCGAATATTTACCTGTACTCTATTTGGCACATGCACTTATTTATGGAAATAAAATAATAATTAATCCACGCATTCCTTTAGCGGTCTCTAAACAAGCAAAGTTTCCATCGAGAATTCCGTTTTCTTGTTGACTGAGGTAATTTCATTAGATATCACTCCATAAACAGAATAAATGAATGGGCTTTTCACATTATCAACTTTTATACATGAATCGACATCTGCTTGTCCTAGTTGGGTACCTATCGACTATTCGAAATGAAAAACTTTGGAATGAATGTGGTTCATGATCGATTCTTCAAATTGTTAAAAAAAATCTGAGGAGATCATACAGCGGAAAACTTTCTTCTTATTTTTTGTCTCGTATCAGACCGCAGTCGTGCTTTTATTTTAGTAATCATCAACCCAGTGGGGTTGACCTACATTGCTTTGCTGTTATGTCATATCTGGATTGAAATATAAGTGTACCTAGTTCTTCATTAATAATCATGTGAATTGTTTACTAAGTTCTTGAGTGAATAGTGTCGTGGTATATTTTAAATTTACGAAATCCTTGTAATACATGAGAACTCCAAAAAATTATCTGGGCTGATGGACAGATAATAAGTATCTTGAAATTAAGATATAACCGCAAAATAATTTGAACAATACGCAATAGATTGTTTGCTCACAGGTTCTAACGAAGATCGTGGTATCCATTTTGCCAAACTCTCTGTAATTATGGTATATTGAGGCCAGAATAGTTGATTAAGGTTCGATGGAATTATGGAGAACTTGTTTGTCAGATTCAATTCTCTCAAGATAACATTCGAATTGCATAAGCTAGAGGGTTGAAATGATCAGGGTAGGTCGTACATCTAAATGTACTGGGGTTTCAGCCGTGAGTAGACATATTAACATGCTCGCAAAAGCTTCTAACTCCACTTGCCAATTTCAGTAATTGAATTTGGTTGTAAACATATTTAAATGGAGAGCAGAAACAATAGTTTCTTTTATTTTATTATCATATCAACCAATAAGCCTTAGTGATCAATACCAGCATTGTATAACTACAATATACAATGATACAAATAAACAAATCGAAACTTTCACAGTCAACGTCGGAAGTATCCAGAACTCAGAGGAAGAATAAAATAAATTCTATAAAAGCTCTGTTGTGAGCCAGGAGATTTAATGCGCTTGTTCAAATATGTTGCCAAAGGAAACACTTATTCACGTATTGATCCCACGAAACGCTTCACTTCCTTATGGACTGATTCGGAAATCGTCTTTTCATAAATACCTCACAAAATTCTGATTGAACCTTCTGGTTTTAATTTTTCAATCAAGTCATATAGACTTCAATTCGGTCGGATCTGTATTTTTGGAACTATTGGAGAAATAAAATTTTGAATGGGTATTTCTACAAATCCTTGGGCGGATTTTCGTAATCGAGCCCCCAACGTAAGCTATGAATATCGAGCCTCTGAGTCATTTCTACCGCCATCATTAATTATTATGTATCAAATTCTATTCAAATCTGATGAATAGCTTCCGAAAGAATTTTTTTAATAAAAAATTGGAAAATTTTCTACTTGCAAGATCCTCACGGAATTTTGCATGAAGTCGATGCTCTACAACTGAATTGAAGGATATTTCTAAATTTGAAAAATCCAAGAGCCGTCGACTTCGGGCCAGTAATTTTCTAATTTTTTTAACAACTAAACATTGCGCCTGTGTGCGCCTGTGGATTGTGGAAATTGAAGGTTACTGTTCTGTCGAGTTTTGTGCGACATCTGGAATCCCTCAGGGCTCTAACCTTGGACCTTTACTCTTTCTATTGTTCATAAACGATGTAGTAAATATTGTGGATGTAGCAATGTTGTTATTTGCGGATGATTTAAAAATGTTTCTTCGAATACGGAATCTCATTGATTGTACTAGGTTACAGGCATCTCTTGATAGCCTCTTGGCATGGTGCGCGAGTAATAGATTGAATTTGAATATATCTAAATGTTATGCTATGACATACACGAAAAAGAAAAAGATGATGAATTTTGATTATAATATCGGTGGCACTGTCTCGCATAACTGAGATAAGGGATCTGGGGATTTTATGTGACAGTGGTTGCTCATTTGTACCACATATCAATCAGTTGGTACTTGCCTGCAATAAAACTTATGGATTCATAGTCCGAAATACTAAATACTTTCAGAATCCAAGCACTTTGATATCCCTCTTCAATTGTTTAATAAAGAGTAGATTGGAATACTGTAACATAGTTTGGAGACCTATATATGACAATCATAGGATGAGAATTGAGTCTGTGCAGAGAAAATTTTACAAATTTTTGATGTGGAGGCAGGAGGGTGTGTACCCTCCCGTAGATTATGATAATAGTATTTTACTTTCAAGATATGGTGCTGATTCCACTGTGGATAGGGTAAACATGTGTGTATTGTTGTTCATTTGTAAAATTGTTAATCAAAAGATCGATTGTTCGGAACTTTTATCTTGTCTACCATTCCTGGTTCCCCGTTTGGGTTCTAGGGATGAGATGGTCTTTTACTGTGGGACGGGGAGAACACGAATTCGAATTCGAATGGTGAATTCGAATTCACCATTGTTACATCATGTAGGAAAGTTTAAAAACCTCCTGGTTGAATTGGAGTACAGTAAATGAACAACAGTTACGAAATCACGTTCATTTGGTTCTCAAGTCATTGTGAAGTGTTCTTAGGTTGATGTTGTGTTATATCCACAAATGCGAGCTTTCGATCTCCTATTAATTATGCATGTAGACTTATTAATGCGCTCGCCAGTGTATGTGACATTTTTCATGACTCTCCTCGATCCATAGTGCGGGCCTATTATTCGCAACGCTCATCACTTACGCTTTGAGATTTTGTTGGAAGTTATTTTCTTTTTCATTTTTTCATATCTTATTTGGTATACCATTTCAATGTGTCATCGTTGTATTAATTTTTTTTGTGTGATTTCCTGTAATTGGGGGTAAAACCTGTAGGAAATAAAGTACTCATTATTATTATTATTATTATTATTATTATTGCGCACATGTTGCCATTTTCGAGCATCGACTTAACCTCTTCAACCAAACTGAAAAATAAAAGCAATATGAATAAGCTTTTATATTATCCCAACTTTCACATTTCTTGAAATAAACTGTGTTTCAATATATGAAACGAAAATATTAAGATGTCCCCATGATGTGAGTAAAACATGGTCTACCCATTTGCTCATGTGTGATCGTAGTTACCAGTGATGACGTAACTTTTTTCATTCAAATTCAAAGCACAAAATATATATTTCCTTGAATTTGAATGAAAAAATTGATGTCAACATTGGTAAATACGATCACAGATGAGCAGATGAGCACACCATGTTTTACTTACATCATGGATGTCCCTATAGTCTAGACATAAATAATGCAATCACCGTTTGTGGGTGTCGAGAAAATACGAACATAAAAACGTAACGAGCGGTAATTTGTATTATATGAGAAGTTCAGTGACTTTTCCTCATAAATCCATAAATACCATTTCGAAATCAATGGATCAGACGTTCATATCGACGCGAGAATATTCATTGCTTGCAATATCACTTTGAATAGCTAATGACATCAATTGCGTGTGCGATGTAGATCTTTTTACATTCATCTACCAGAACAATACTACACGCATCAGGGAAGACAGCTAGCCTTAGTACCGTAGGTGGAACCAATCTGAACTTTTATCTTTTTATCTCTATATCCCCACTTAGTTTCAGTAGAGCGAATAACTAGTAGCTACTTCTAACGTTGTAAGAAGAACACTTTTTTGTATTATCCGCGAAAGTTAAGTCCTCCTGACTTAAATGAGTTATAAAATGTCACAAATCATCAATTCCCCCTCTTTTCCTTTTATGAATTATGGTTCCTAACGTGGTACCACCGTGAAAGTCGACTGGCTACTATTTATTAGTACTACTGCTCCGTTTTTGTGCGAACGTCTATCAATTGTTCTTTCGAATTCACCATTGTTACATCATGTAGGAAAGTTTAAAAACCTCCTGGTTGAATTGGAGTACAGTAAATGAACAACAGTTACGAAATCACGTTCATTTGGTTCTCAAGTCATTGTGAAGTGTTCTTAGGTTGATGTTGTGTTATATTATAGTGATTTGGTTCAGTGTGAGTCAGGGTGGTGTGTTATGTTGGTTCTGAGCTTTCGGGGTTGAAACTGTTGACATGTCGTCATGTTATGGCATCTGGTCGGACTGTTCGGCAGGTGAAGCATGGGGAGAAATTGCGAAGGTCCCAAAATTCTCTGAATCCTGTATCGTCGCCTGAGACTACCGTGAACCATGGCAAAGATGCCAAATTGCTTAAGATTGGTGAGTGTGATTAGAGCATCCTCCGCGAACGAGCATTGGTTCACGTGAAATAGTAACCATCAAGAACAACACATTTTATTGAAAGAGATTTTAAGGTTTCCGCGCTATCTGAAAAATTTATTCTAAAGTTCAATATAAGAACAGTTTTAGAGCACAAAATTATTTGAGAATCTCTACTGAAATGAACCAATTCAATTTTAGAAAAACAAAAATATCAGAATTTTTTATACCTGAATTTAAGGAAAAACTATACAGGAAAAGCGTCATGGACTTATAAGATCATTTATGTATGTTCAACCAGTGTAAAAACTATGATCCCGATAATAGAACTTGATGATTCAGAGAGAAAAAGTAAGGAGTCAACTTGTATTTCAATCAATAGGAAAAGGATGAAACTTCCACGTGAAACGCTATCATGTTTCTGTGATTTCACGATGGGTATTCTCGAAAATATTTCTGATGAAAAACTTTCGATTAGTATAGTAATCCACTATTTCACCTACTCGCAATATTCGTGACTGAATATCTCACCTAAATGACCATAAACCACTTGCCATATACGCCTGATTGACCACTTATTGCATTTTTGGGGGGCTTAAGAACAGCTTCACATTTCGTTATATATTTTTGCACTAATTCATATTATAATTATTTGAAATGAACGATAAATAGTTATCCAAATTAACATTCCAGAAACGCACTGACGTGAAGCGGTCATCTTCCTAATGGAAAGATTTGCGGATCTTGAATAAATAAATACATAAATAAATGAATGGGCCATTTATTGATTTCTTAAGACATGAAATTATGTGTGAGACAACTCAAGAAAAAAGGTAATCAACACGAACAATCATCTAAAAATTCACCAACAGAATGATAACAATTTTTCCATAACAAACTTCACACTCGCCTTGAATTCTCCATAGTTCAGGGTTCCAATATGGGAAGGAAAATGGTTAAACAATAATTGTATGCCTTGATATGTAACATTTGGAATTATGTTGTTCTCTGCTTTGGAATGAACAGCATCCCCTCACATCTTGTATTGTAATTATGAAAGCTAGATATCATTCTCTTCAATATAGAGTAAGGTTGCAAGGATGAAAAAACAAGAAATGCGTGAAAAAACTATTTTGTGAAAAATCTAGTCTACAAGACGAACTTGGGGTTATATCATAAATCATATGCAGAATCCGTTTTTGGATAATGAAGACACTACCAATTTCTGAAAAATTTCCGCGAAAAAGGATGTTGTAAGAAAAATTACTAACACTAAGATGTAATAAATAATGATCAACGATGGCATGGAAAGCAATTACTTTATTTCACTTATAGCAAAAAATGAGCAGACCAAATCAATGTGATCGAACCATCTCAAATTTCTATCTAGAAAATTCTAAGAAACTTGTAGTATTCATGTGCCGAAGAATAAGTTTTTTTACCACATTTATCCAGTGAAAAATGAATATATTCAGTGTTTTCGATGTTCTTGTCATATGGTTCTCATGAAGTTCTGCATGAACCTTCAAGCTATCATTTTTAAATCAAGTACTAGATTTTCATTCAATTCAGTCTGTAATATGGAAATATTGGTAAAATGAAATTTTGAATGAGTATATCTATGGAATTATTGGGCAGATTTTACCAATTTCATTATATTTCGAAAAAAACAGTTGGATCGACTTGAATTCGAGTTCTTGATGAAGAATGGTAGCTTGAAGGTTTATACAGAATTTAATGAGAACCATATGGAAAGTAGACCGTGGAACCTTTTCATCAGGAAATAAAGGTGTGTTTGGCGGAGTCAATAAAACTAAAAAAATTTAACATATTTTTTCCAATATCCAATATATCCTAAAATTTAAATGGGATCAAACTTAAATTGGGTTTGATATGGGGTTATAGCATTTGCGGAAGTTATTCGGAATATTATTGTGGAAAATAGAGTTTGAGATCTGTGCAAAATTTCATTGGAATTCGATGAATTTTCGATTTTCGTTTTTTTTTCAGGAAAAAACTTCCAGCAAAATTTTGCAAGTATTTTCGCGTCTCTATGCTAGTTAACTACCGATTTTCAATCTAATCGCTCAAACAGTGAATAGTTCTCGAGATGTTGATGGAATAATCTCGAAATTTCAAACGACTATAATTCCGAATCCATTCGTCCGTTCAGGCATTCCGATAGGCGACCTACAATGAAAGTTTCAAGTCGTTAGCTTGCTTCATTCGCCAGTTATCGTGTTCTCTGCAGGCCTAAAAGAATCTATTCTTGACAACGGATTGGTCATCAGTGAGTCGAACCTAGTCGTTTTAGAGCAGTTTCGGCTCGAAATTCTAAATTAACATAAATTTGGACACAACGATAGCACGCCGTTCCCTAAAGCTTGCATGCAAAAAATCAGAGTAAAGAATAGAATATCGAATATTGAATGTTAAATATTAATTGTATGTTAACTTGAACGCTTATCTATTCCATTTACTAAATGAATAATAGGTATACAGGGTGAGTCTTTAAGTCATACATTAATTTCAACCATAGATTCCTCTCATCAAATGAAACACTTTTTTCATTTATCATTTTTCCAAATTCGGCTCTAGCAAAAAAATACAGGCTGTTTGAATTTCCAAAAAAAATGAGTTTTCTCAATATTGTTTCTTTAAATTTCAAACCTTGGATTGGTTATTCTCCAAGAGATCACCGTGAAGGATATCTGTGGTGAACTTGCAAACAAAGCACAGGAATGTATTAGCACACTGAGAAATATTTGAATGCTTATAACTTCTTGCCTGAGCCGAATCTGGGAAAATGGCAAATGAAAAAAGTATTTCATTTGATGGAGGAATCTATGGTTGGAATTGATATATAACTTATACAAAGTGAAAAGCCTAATCTCAAGAACGAAAAGTTTGCCTAGCGTCTCCTGATGAAGTACAAAGATTAAACTTAAAAATTGACTACAAAAGATAATTTTTCGAAGTTTCATATTATTCAAGAAAAAATTTCCGCATCGTCACAGTAGAAGGTCTAACCCTGCTCTTGCGCCATTTAGTAAGTGTGAAAAGAAGAAGTAGGTGTAGATAGAAGAAGATTGGATAACCCAGACAAACTTCGCTCTAATTCAATTACTTTATGATCATATGCCTGTTGATGATTCGGTCATCTGGTGTTTCTTAACGATAATATTGAGGGTGTGAAAGACAAAAATACGGAACAGAAGAAAACAGAACTAGCCACTCCCAACAAAATTCCTAGAAAACCTACAAAATAGTCAATCCGAGCTGAAGAAGGGTTGCACTAATCAATAATTTATTTGTCTTTCAGTTGAGGTTGATGGTTATGGGCCATACAAACCAGTGCCACCCCCAAAACCACTCCCCCAGCTACCTTCAGGCTCTCAACAATCAGGTTCTTCCACGCCGCCTCCCTACAGAATGCCCCCATATCCTCTTTACAATGAGGCAACCATCCCTGGAGCAGCAGGCAACGATGGGCAACTGAGCACCTCTCATTCGAATGCCCAGCAAGGATTGCAGACACATTCCAGCAAATTTCCGGTAAGTTGGCAATTTCAATTTTCACATTCCACTTAGATGTTACTAGTTCTTTTGCGAATAAATTATTATATAGATTAATTATTCTTTTTTTATGAATATTGAGTATTTGATCAAGATGAACTAACAGGTTTTAAATGGAAGAAATTGCAAGTCATAAAAATGAAAAGTTGAATACTGATTTTACGGTTAGGTGGCTTGATTATTTTTGCGGGATCGTTCCAGGACGTATCAATTCATTTTATTGTCTTTATTTTCAAGTATCGCGTGGAGAATTCGCATTTGTTTTTCTGTTGAGGATTTCTTGGTCAAATCAGATATTCATTGTGAAAGTGTGAAATCTTATTTTTAGACGCTTTTTCTGTGGAGAAAATGTAACGCAGTCTGTTCATCCATCAGAGATTCGAACATTTCATGCCGATGTGGTTCTACTCGCGCCAGATAGGGCCGAATTCACCATGAGGTTTCGGAGATACAACCGATGATTATTAATTTGTAACTGCCAACGAAGAAATGTACGAAATAACGTGAGGATCGTGTCTCTAAAAATTAATTTTATTTAATTTTAATAATGTTTCAAAATATCTTAATAAGATTTTCCTGACATTTCGAATAAACCTTTGCGTCGTCATCTTCTAGTCAAGTATCAAATTTTTATTTATCAGATTGGTATCTTTGGAAAGATAGGGGAAATTGGAGTTCATGTATTATAACATCACAATTAAGTTCCAGTCCTGCTCAACAAATATCGAGTATATTCATTGATTTTCGGCAGTCATCGTGTTTACGATCGGTCGTTTTGATGAATTGATTTCAGCAGCATTTAATCCAAAAATACCAATCCGAGTTAATCTCAAGAAATATACACAAATTTCTTTACGCACTTATTTTCATTCGTGTATATACTATAGATTTTAAGCCTATCAGTACTGTATTATTGAATATATCGACAAATTAACACTAACTCGTTCATGCATTCGACCTTAAAAATCCACAAACCCTACAACTATGAAGTTCTTCTTGTTTTTCCGGAGGTTTTTGTATTTACGGTAGTCTTTCAGGAGAAAAAAAAAACATTTTTCTTGGAATAATCGAAATTGTTACGAATTTTATAAACGCCCAGAAGGGTTACAATCAAAGGATAATATATTCTGTTCAATTCCGACTCTGAATTATACAGGATTTTCGACTTTGAACTTGGATCTCAGACTAATTTCGACTTCCAACTCGCACCTTGGCTACTGGTGACTTTGATTTTTTCTAATAATTCGAAAGAATAGAAGGTTCTAATTACGAAAAACAAGATTTTTTTGTCTTATTCCGACTTTCAACATAATTCCGACTTTGAACTCGGAATTATTCCTTATTCCGATTTCATACAAAGCAAAGTTTTCATGAAAAATATTTTGTTATTCTATTTCGACTTAAAATTGGAAATTATATTTAATTTTCGACTTTATACCCGGGATTCAGACTAATCCTGATTAAAAACTCGTATTTCAGCTACTTCCGCTTCAAACTCGAAATTATACGGGGAGATGGGGAGCACTTTAACGAAAAATTTTTTCCTCATAATTCCAACTTCAAACTCAAAGATTTTGTAATTCTCTTTTCAAACAACGCATTAAACTCACCTTATTTCCTACTTCGATCTTGGAACTCAAACTTATTCAGACTTTCAATTAGGTTACTTGCGTATGTAAACTTTGAATTATGTAGGTATCCATAATTCAGACTGTATAGGCGAAATCGAGTATAATTCCAAGTTTGACGTTCAGTGTATTTTGAATTCTTATTCATTCAAGAAAATCTAAACGTTAAAAAAACTTGCTGAGAATTTTAAATGATGAACAGAAGTCTTCCTGAAATATTGAAGTTCTCAATAGGAAATTATGTAATTATTGCATTTCAGATTGAAAGGGAAGTGATTCTTTCAAGCACTGACAAAAACTCAAAAATACCCATTCTACACGATTATAAGAAGAGGACGAAAGCAGTTGTTGCACCAGACTTACCTCCTAAACAAATGGCAGCGTGGACAGTTTCAAATGGGCAAACATTATCCCCAGATCAGGTAGGACTGCTTTATTTTAAATCATAGTATATTATTCAATGAACGATAAAGTCGGTCATAAACGAGGTCGCAGATAAAGTTGTCGAGTGGAATACTATACTTTTTCTACTACTAGAACTATAAATACTAAGATGCAACTACAGAGAAAGAACTTGACAAATCACAAAAAATTTCGACGGGTGTTAAAATTTTTTTGAAGTTTGAGAAACGTAAAAAAATTATAAACTTTCCTTGGTCTATTTCAGTTGCGAAGATCAAAAATACGCCTCTTTCGGTCCTTGTAGATTTTCTCCCCACCTCCGATCAGAACCGGGAACCATTACCTTCGGTGTTATCTTCTTTTCTCTCTTTTTATAGTGAGTTATGGCAGTCTGTTATTATAACTCACCCTGTTTGTTTATAGATACTACTAATTGATCGAGAGCATAGTTGAATAATGATCAAATAATTTAAGAGGCGTAAAAAAAAATTCGAGCTGAAATTGCATAAGGATAAATAATAATAATAATAACAATAATAATCTTCATTTCTAATAATATCAGAAACCACAGCAGCCATACAGTTATTGAATGAAATAACGTCAATAATGTTTTCACAATTTACATCTGCGCCAACCCAAGTAAAAAATCGATTGATTTATGGAGAAGATTCCTCATATTGAAGAATTAATGAAATTTGTTACCATGAAATTTCAAGAGCGTTATGTGTTGCTAAGCAAAAAAATAGTTTTTCTCGTGAAATAATTTAATTTGTTTGAAAATACAATTCTTTTTCTCGAGAGTTTACTTGTTGTGGTATGCAAACTCTACTGAATCAATATTTTGGAAATTTAAAAAAAAATAATTTCCAAATGGATGTAATTATTTTTTACTCAATATTCGAAAACTACAAACATTTAAATGAATTTATCCATAACTGAAATAATAATAATAATAGTCATTTTATTGACCAACTCCCTTTTGAAAAGAACAAGCAACGAGCTTCAGTTCAGAGAATATTCAATGATTGATTATTATAGATACCATTGATGGTCTATCCTTATTCTAGCAGATATTCATCAAGAAAGTATTGAAAAAGCTTGAGTTAATTGAAGAAAATTAAAAATCCTTCAAATACACTGAAAAACCAGCAAATTTAAATTCATAACTTGACTTATCTGCGATGAATATCTTTTCATTATCGATGGAATACGTTCGTTTTTTACACGCAAAAACTACGTGAGAGATGAGGTAAATTACAACAACATCAACACTGCCTATTAAGTGAAAGAAATAGAGGAGTTTCATTCCATCTTGAATATTCATAGCTGAACTGGTTGATGCCATCGAAACCGTTAGAATGTTGATGTTCTTCCTCTGAGAATTGTACTTCCGAGTCGCAGTGTCCATCCCCACACTTCAGCTGAATTAGTTTGTGGTGATCTTTCATTCTAACATTTTTCGACAAATCTATTTTCAGCCTCGAAACATTTTCAAACAATTGAAGTTTGAGGTGGAGAGGGAAAACAGTTTTGATGACATCTAAGTCCAAGAGTAAATTCTCCGTTAGTACCACCTACTCTTATGTCCCATGTGGTTCATTCTTTCTACAGATCATGCGATTTTTTTGGCAGTCTACGATATTTTTCAGTTGTTTTTCTAATTTTCCGGTTCTCAAATCTGAAAAATTACTAGTTAATTGAACCGAATTATAATTTAAAGAAATAGCCCTTGAGGATTGCGGGATTCAAACTGTTTGTCAGGGGCAGTTCTTTGAAAGAATATTGCCTGGTGAAAAATATCGGAATGATTCCATCCACAACGGAATAAATAAGAATTAAGGAATTTTCATTTTCAGATATTTCAATTGAAAAATATCAAAACAATTTCGAAACAAATGTCTTCAGAAAAGAAAAATCTGAAATTTTATTCAAATCATCATTTTAGTGTCTATAAAGGTTATAATGAAAACACTTCATAATACAGCTCATTCAATACCATCATCTAATGAGATTCGTCAAAATGAACTGAATAACATCAAATCACGTTCTGGAGAAGATGTTCTGGGGAACAGCGTGCTATTATTTTGTCCGAATATCTTTAGTTTTCGAATTTTCTCCCGAAAATGTCTCAAACAACTAGGTTGGACACACTAATGACGAATCTGGTGTAAAATCTATTCTGTCCGGCCGGCCGTCCGGAGGCACGAAACGGGCGTACGGAGAATCCTTTGGACTTGAAACTCCCAGGGTAGGTTGGATTTCAAAATGCGACGGTTAATTTCGTAAATGGACAAAATTGGCCAAACGGTTTCGGAGTTGTAGCCACTAGAAATTTTGAGGTTATTTTCCTGGTATTTTAAAATTAACTACAGTGGATTGAAACTTTGCTGTTAGTTGAAGCTTGAAGCATACCGATGCGCCACTTTCTGCATAATTTTGTTGAGATCCTATTGTCAGTTATTCAAAAGAAATTTTTTCCGAAAGATTTGTATTTCGAAAACTATTCATCATATTTTAGACCTTGAGCTTCATATTCACATCCGTGTACCAAATTTCCGTTGGATACAATCATAAGTTGTGGAGATATTCGGAAAGATTATGTCAAATATCGTGGTTTTTTCCTCGGCATCGTTTTTTTCTTCGGAATAATTAAAAAAATACTGATTCAATGAAAATAAAACTTGATAACTGGTTTGAAAATGGTGATGAACAACTCTTTGCAGAATTTCGTGATGATCGATTTATCAGAACAATTTGAAAAAAAATTGAAGTCGTTTTTTGAATATTCAATATTGTGTGATTTTACAATCATATTATTCTCACGAAATTCTGTATGAACCTTCGAACTGTCATTTTTGAATCAAGTACTGAATTTCAATTCGATTTCATCTGTGTTTCTGAAAATATTGGAAAAACAAAAATTTTGAATGGGTATATCTGCGGAATCATTGGGTGGATTTTACCAGTTAGCGAATTCGGCCTTAGTAATTTAGGATTTCTAAGTTGTTTCTTTCGTAAGTTATTGTGTTTACAGAGAATACCGTAACACAAAACCTAGAAAAGCACTGACGTGAAGTCAACAGTTGCTGCGCGCATGTTCAAATTCGTTCCAAAGCGGTCATCTTTCCACGTATTGATCCCAGCAAACGCACTTCTGGTGATCCTCTTCGAACATGCGCCCAAAAGCTACTGACTTTACGTCAGTGCTTTTCTGGGTTTTTATGTCCGTCAATAAGTGAGAGCAATAAACAAGGAGCAACCAGAAAATTTAAAGAAATTTTTAACAATTGTTTCGTGTAGTGGAATACAGAAAATATCATACATTTTTTTGTGAACGAACTGTGTCTTACTTCACTAGGTTCAGTGAAAGTGAACAACTCCCGTATTATAAAACGTTACAAATCCTTTAACTCTTTATGTACGAACAAGCTGACGCTTTTGATGTTGAGTCGCTGCAAAAAAAAATTGGATCATAAACCAAACCAATCTCTGTTTTTCTAATAACTCGCACTGTCTCAATCTTTTCTTAGATTTATATCAGTGTTTCGAGATACTTTAAATTCATAGATGAAAAAAGCAATTGCCTGCAGTTATCTAAAGTTCCTGTACAAGATGCCTTCGGAATTACAAATGAAATTTGTGCCAAAATAGTTTATAATTGATCACTTGCTTTACAGACGTTGTTAGAATTTGAAATACATCAAAACCGATAAATAGACTATCAGATAATACGTGGAACGAATGTACCAGACCAGAGTATGTATGTATGTATTGTAATTTGATAAACGATAACTACGTTTAGCTTCTTAAATATTCAAGACGATCAAAATGTTGGATCGAAAATTTTTCTGATTTTATTTTTATTGAATCGTCCAGAAGAATAATAATAACATATTTGTAAAAAATTGCATGAATGAATTGACACTATGAAACGTTATTTTATAGTTCTGATTTCAATGATGCGTTGATCTATTGGGATACTTTCCTTTTAAGTATCTGATTGATGCATTATTTACATACTTGGTGGAAATTCAATTCTAATAATATTTCCTAATGAACTTTTTTTTCCACTTATGGTTTCAATCTATATCGACAATTGTTTCACCACACTGTGGCTTCTTCAGGATTACATTTTGTACGGAAAAGTGTTAAAAAAGTGGAAATTAGTAGTTTGATTGAATGATGATGAAAAGACTGTTGGTTTCTAAATAAGGGGTCGATATGATTTCGATAAGAAATAATGATAACACTTATATTAATATAATTATATGTGGTCGGATAGGTTTCCGCGGTTAGAACTATTCAAACTTTGTGTATTCCGGATTTGACCGCGTGTAGTGTTTTGTCGTGTTCGACGTTTCGACTCCGATTTTGGAGCCATTTTCAAGAACTGTTGACTTTACGCCGGCGTCTCAATCTGCCTACTCCCCAGGTTTCATCAACGTGACTGTTGTCGGAGGTCTGCTTCTCGTTACTTCGCCGTATCGAAATTTTTTTCAAAATGTACATAGCAGATATAGGTTGATCAAAATGAAATTTTCTTATAATTGTTTGGATTTCACATTGACAATTATTTATTCAAATCAGGCAAATACAATTCATTTAATAGTGCAAGATACAAATAATCAATTTTCCAATGAATTCATACATTTATATACCCAATCCAGACTAGACTGTGAAGAGAAGACCTTTCGAATTATATAAAATTTTATGTATTACACGCCTTCAGCGTCGTGTACAATAATTGCGAACTTCAAGGAGCTCTCTACAGCCTATACTCACGAAAGGTCTCCTTGCTCACAAAATTTAATTTACACAACTGAAGCCTTATGTTATGTTATGGCCATGCAAAGCGAAGAGAGTTTAAATGAATTCTTGAGCATTAACAAATATGCTAAGCGACGAAGCAGATTTTCACTTTGATGGGTTTTTTAATCGCTAAAAATGCCGAATTTGGGGTTCTGAAAACTAACATTGTCGAAAATAAATTAAATAAATGCAATCACGAAGGATTACTATTTGGTGAACATTTTGGGATGGAGACATATTCGGATCATTATTTTTTTTTTGAAAATGATGCCGGTCAAGCATAAAATGTTACTGGTGCTCGATATCGCAACATGATACCACTTCTTTTTGCCGAAATTGGAAAATATTGATGTCGCCAATATAAAGTTTCCACAAGACGATGCCTCATATCATTCAGCTCGTGAATCACTTCATTTACTGAATGAAACATTTCCAGGTCGTTTACTCTCTCGTTTCGGTGATACGAATTGGTCCCATAGATCATGTGATTCGACAAAATTATATTTATTCTTATGCGTTCACTTAAAATCACAGGTCTTTATGTCTACAAGTTCACAGCCCCGCGTGCGTTAAAGTAGGAGATTCAACATTGCATCAACAAAATTCAGCCAATTTAAAAGCAAACAGTACCTCGAATATAATGAGGTGACGTTTGGAGGCCAGTGTTCGTTTTTTCAGACAAATTTTTCGGTGCAAATGGTTTTAAAAAATCGTAATAGGGGTTTTTCCTTAAAACGAAAATGCAGTAATTTTCATGAAAAACCTAACCTTACATTTCAAACATATAATTTCAATATTATATTTTCAAAAAAATGTTTGATCACCTAAAAAAGAAAAATAAAAATGGGGATTTGCATTTAAAGGGATTTGTCTTGAGTGCACGAAATGGCAACGTCGAATTCAGCTTTCTCGGAAAGAAAAGAACGTCAAATGTGTTACTTTGCTTAGGAAAACAGAGATAGCTATACTTCGATCTCGTTAGAGTAGAAGACAACGGACTAAGGAATAGAAAAAGAAGAGCACAGACTGTCATACTGTCATATTACTGACACATCGCAAACGGAAATTTTTTGGTTGTTTTGACAAAGATCACGTGTGTACCACAGAATAGGAATAAATATTTCATTATTCTATAGCAGAAAAAGCTATTCTACTAAACACCGTTGTCACTTCGTGCATGCCTGGCAAATCCCAGACCCCAATTTTGAGAATACTTTCTGAAGGTAATTTGGGAAAATGATGAATCAAACCCATAATAATTATATTCAAATTTGCATTTGCAGTAATAACCCAAATTCACGAAAAACCCCCATTATGTACAATGGTGCCACTTTTTTATATTCAAGAATTTTCGGGAAAATAAAAACTGACATAGGGCCAAAAAAAAGAACATTTCATGCGGCTGTCGGCAACGTTAAAGCATGTTCCTTCACGATACAGTGCCTGACCTTGAGATATTAACGGGGTTTAAGGAATGTGACTGTGTTGCCTAGTCGTAATTCAACACCACGTGGGATCGTTTGCTCTTAAGCAGAATGGTTACGAAAAATTTCGATAAACGAGTGCGTATGTGTAAGCAAAGCCATGGAAGCTATTTCCTCGATGTGCTTTTTCATAAATAATCTCATCTTATGTACTTAATGATTCAATTTAAAAATAATCAAAAAACTAAAAAATGTGTTTTCTATTCAATTCACTTCTTGCGTAAATTTTAGGATACCTTTGTTTTATAATACCGATATATGTTCGTTCTTCAATCCAAATTATAATAAAAAGGCGAATATGCTTAAGAATGTCTGTTCCCCCCATTGCGAGCTTTGCCCAGGCTAGCTTCCGCCAGACAAGACAGAAGGTCATCAACACCGTTCCCGAATTTCCTCGGAACATCCTCACTAGTCCAAGAAAATCATGAAAATACTTTAACCAACGAAAAATTACTGTAATCAAATGCGCAAGGTAAATAGTAAGGATCCTACACTGAATGCATAATGAAAAAGTTAATGACCAACAATAGAGGAGCACAATTAAGGAGCACTCTTCCATTCTTCAGGTACGGCTAGAACTACACAATTGTTTGATTGCTGCTTCACGGAAAAGTTCGATTATAATCTTGGGATATAATTTATATTCTGCCTGGATAGGAATAAACAGTGTTGCTTCTTCATGTTGGTTTCATGAGCGTATTCAGTATGAACACGGCCTTTGTTACGGTAGTTGGTCTGTTACTTGATTTTATTCATTCGGAATAACATGGTTGAGTTTGCTTTGAACAGTAATGATACTGTAAGTTTTCAATTATTTCTAACCTTTTCACCAAAAATATATGACAACTAATGACAACTATGACATGCCCCTTGTTTCCTGTGTGAACTTAAAGTTCAGGTTTCACTCTCTAAAGAGTTCTTGATGTGAATATGTTATGAATCATGATAGTAATTGACAATTCTTGCCATGTTTACTTCTCTATGTTCATCTTCATAACCCCCCATGGAGTAAGAGTATCAGTTCATATATCACAATGCGCCAGTGTATGAATGCAGTCATAGTTCAATTTGAAGTTCGAGGTTGTTTTCTCGAAATATCGAAGAAAAGTTCCTTGACCTTTCTACATAGATAGAACATTATTTCGGAAGGATCCAGCTTGTTTTCCATCCGAATCTTTCAACTGGGAGTATAAAAATGGGAAATGAAAAGTAACCCTCAGGATCATCGGAAAAAACCGAATGTTTGGGTTCTGCAAATCATAGAAACGATAGAATAGAAAGAAGACGTAGTTCGAGGACAAAATAATGAATTTTTGCTTGAGCACGATTTTAATTTCTTGCGTCATATAAATATACAGTTTTGATGGGTAAAAATAATGATACAAAATGTTAAATGGAGTTCATGAGGAAGTTCATTAAAACATTGAGGAAACATTTATGATTGAATTGTTTTGAATAATAAGCAGAGAAGGTAATCAACAATGTGAATACCCTCAACAAATATTGAAAGTCGTCAAAGAATGGAATACTCTCTAATGAGAGTTTATTTTTTCAATGACTCTGAGCGAGCTGTTTCCTTAGTTCATCACAAATCTCCAGGTATACAAATCAATGCGTTGTTTAAGTTTTTCAGGGCGAGATATTCTCTTGAATCTCTCAATGATACTGCTACTTGAAAAACGGTTCCTAGGCAAGATTATAAATTTATGAAATGGATCTCATTCATTATTTTCTTCTGATTTCTCATATTCTTTGTCCAGATGAAAACAACCTAAAATAAAATTCTGGAAAAACACGGACGTGAAGTCAGCAGGTTTCGGCGCATGTTCAAATTCGTGGCCAGAAGTAGATTTTAATTTTTCGAAATCGTTCCAGTGACACCATCATCACGATATTAATTTGCATGAGGTGGTGCTAATTACAGAGTTTCATCATGTTCCGAAAAGTATTTTCTGAGGTATTCCGGAAATGATATTAATACCGAGGAAAAATACACCAAATTTGCCATATTTTTAAGCAATATGTTCGAAAATAAATATAGAACAAGCTGAAATTGAGCACACTGTTGTCACATATTAACTTTGAGGTTGGTGCTAAATTTCATTGAAATCCGATCGATAACAAAACAGCGTGTAACCAGTCCCTAATTCACTTACACTTTATGCGTCTAATGCACGTTTTGGAAACTACGTTTCCTTCGTCCAGATACATATCGTTACTGACTACAGGTACAAGTTCACATGCTGGACAAGTGGGGAGGGTGGTATACAGGACCAATAGGGAAAGAATTGTCAAAAGGTCATCAGGGTAGTGCTGGGTTATCAAGGGTGAGCCAGGTAAATCCTGGAATAAAGGGTTACTTATGGGGATCATTGTTTAGCAATCTATCTCTTCTTCTAAACATATGTATGTATACCTTCAAGCGTATTTAAGTAAGTTTTTCCCGAGTTCTTTAATAGCTTGACGGATTTTCCCGAAATTAAATGGCCGGTTGTTAAAACGTGATTGGCGACCACCGATTTGTCAGGGTGGTTATTATGGATATGGCTCATATATTCCTTGAATCTCGTGTTGATGTTCCTCGCTGTTTTTCCGATGTAAGAAGTATATATATATATATATATATTCTTTTGAGAACCAGCATTACAATTCTAAGATATATCACAGTGTTAGCAGAGGAAATGTAAACGGGGCACCATACATATTTGCGTATGATACAAGAGCACAGATAAAAACCTCAGGAAAAATTCTGTCTCCCCGCATAAGTGTAGTAATTTGTTTATAGAAGATGGATGGCATCTTTTTCATATGAAAATAATTTTTTCGTCATCTTGAATTCATTTCGACAAAATATCTTGACATAATATCTGAAACAGAAAGAGGGACAGAAAACCAGAAGGAAGCAGTAAATAATATTACCTACATTTGCTCATGACCGAGAGGGTCTTTCGACCAGGTTCAGTCCTCCAAGCGATGATTTTCAGATCCTCAGATAAACGAAGAACGCTACAGGCCCCTTTATTGGGGAATCATCTCCCATAGATCCATAATTGTTCATTTCGAACTAGAAATCTAATAAAATATCGGGAATAAAGTGAAAAACTTGTGACATGTATTATGTCAGGATGACATAATGTAAGAAGTATATACCACATACACACAGTGAACTAAAATAGTTATTTCAATCTGATTGGTAGTTCCAGGAAAAACAAGCGAGTAACATTTTCAATTCCGAATTTTTTTTTTAATTTCCACAGTACGATTCTAACAAAATTTTGGAGTTGCACGCGCGTCGGTATTCTACAACTAACTGTCTAGTTTCAATTCGATCCCAAAAGTAGTCTTTGAGATATTGACTCGTTAAATGGCGCACTAACGAACTCAACCATCGTATTTCGATGTTACTTAACCTGAAAGTGTCAAGACACAAGCTTTTCTCTTCCTCAAGTTATGAACCCCACTAGGCTTTTCGAGCAAAATGACTTCATTCAACGAATGAAGAATTTCCACTGTTTCATTTATAATCTAAGAAAAGTTTACGTAGAGTTCCTCGACCTCGACCAATCAATATATTATCTATTTTTCTTTCAGACCCATCCTAACATGGCACAAACCTGTCACACGGGTGATACAAACACTTTCTATCGTCCAACTTATATACCTCCACAAGACTGTTACAACGCCCAAACTCCTTCGTCTACTGGTGCAGTACCCCGGCAAACTTGGCAAGGGGGAGATCCCACGAAACCAGCTCCTAGACCTTTTGTACCTCCTGATGAGTATACAAACAGTCAGTCAGTATCAGTTCAAATAGAGCCAAACAATAAGGATAATAATCTGAAAGAAACGCCAAAATCATCAAAAGGAATGACAAAAACTTATTATACTATAAAAGATATGATTTCAAGTAAATTCAAAAGTAGCAAGGAACCAGACGAGAAAAATGAGGAAGTAGGTCTCAATAATGTGACCGATGAACTGAGAAAAAGTCAAAGAAATTTGAATGATGAGCAAAGCGAAGTAAAAAGGGTCCAAGACCAAGGAAACTCACAGAAATCAAGGATAGATATGCAACAACAGCAATATAATCAGCACTTCATTCAACAGCATCTCTTAGCACAACAGGCGCAACATCAATTTCAATCGAACCAACAAATCAAATTTCAACAACAATCAATGTTTCAACAGCATTTAGCTCAAGCCAGATCTCAAGAAATGTTAGCTGCAAGACCAGAAGAGCAAATGTACTACCAAACTGCCTATGGTGGAAGTTCAGCTAATCGTATGACGAATAGGACTCAAACCTTCGTGCAGATGCAGCAACAGGTTAGTATACGAGAATGTACAAAAATCATTTCATATTTTCATTGGTGGTTCTTTGATTTAGGCTTTTAATAAAGAGGGGATGAAAGACGAAAGAAACTCTCAGCTTTCCCCAGACAGACGAAGCATTCAACAAATAGAACGTGAACAACAAGTGAAAACCTTCGAGGCCCGAAGGGCTGCGTCACAACCACAGCTTCTCATAGACGAAGTCAAAACAGACCTCACTGACAGCAGACCTCAACCTCAGGCAGCTGTGTCCAGTCGCAGAGGGTCATACGGAAATCTCGTGGACATGCAGGTATCGCCAAATGACCCTGGAAAAGAAAGCGATGATGGCGGGTTTCTGAAACGAAACAACTCCAGAGAAAGACAACTTGCAGACAAAAACCATACGATGGAGAGTTCTCAACTTGATTCTACTGCTGGCAGAGAGAAGGATAGTTTAGCTGATGTGCTTCAGGGTACACCCCGTAAGAAATTAGAAGGTGAAATTGGAAAAATTGAAGGAGTATACAACGTTGGACAGCGAACAAAGCCCGATGATGATCAAAAAAATAGCAAAAGAGCAGCTGCAAGTTCAGGTGCAAGTTCTGATTATGATAAAACTGGTGGTCAGTCTTCATCGAACGTTGATTCAGGAAGGGGAAGTGCAGCTTATAGCAGTGGAAGAAGGCAAACAGATATAAGTGATATAGGAGAAATGTCAAGAAGTGTATATAAGGATATATCATCAGGTTTGAGAAAATAATTTAATAATAACATCATCTAACGAATTTTTCTTCTAGGTCATGATTCTGAATGGGTAGATGTCGTTGAAAATGAACTGAGAAATATATTGGAGCCGAAATTACATGAACTATCTATGCATGCCAATTCTAGTAACATTGCCAATTCAACTATCAGTGAGAGTATTTCTTCCATGACACCACCCTTGCCACCTTTATCACCAGGAGACCAATCTTCAGCTACTCCTACACCTAGAAATTCAACAAGATTCAAACATAGCAGGTTAGAATCATTGAGTTCTCTTAGTTCTATAGATTTCGAGGAAATAGGTATTTGGATTTTAAAGTAATGTTGATCTTTACCTATATTTATTCTTCAAAATTCTATATTTTGTCGTCATGAATTCCAATAGATTCTTTTTTCAGTTTGCCCTACGGTAGCAAACCAGATTATGATGGTTATCCAATGAAATCACATCATCGTGAAACAGCTCCCAATTCTAGATGGAATGGAAATTCTGCCCAGAAAAGTAGATATACCAAGAAATTAGACCATAACGCATTATTCAGGGGAAAACCAGGTAGGTGTACCTTCCAAGGTGAAATGTCTCATTCCATTTGAAATTTCATACACACATCAAAATGGTGTAGGGGATATCTGGTTGTCTTCAAATGACTTCAGATTTTAAAACTTCAATAGTGGAATTATACGCGAAATTTTGTTCGAATCAGCCGATTTTTCTCACAGTAGTCATGGATAGGGACATGATTCAGATCTAGATACTGTTTAGAGCCATGGGTCTCATGCAGGGTGGCATAACTGTGAAAAATGTTGCTGAAATGCTAAAATCCTCGAACAGCGCGATAACGCGTCTGTTGCGACATTTCCGGAACCAAAAAATGTCAGAGGAAGACATGATGGTCCTTCAAGAACTACCCAACCGGTTCACGATAGATTTATACATACCAAGAAACCCAAATTTGACATTGGGTTTATTTCTCATTTGGGTTTTTTCCTTTAATTTTTCACGATGTTCCCTGGACCCTTCTCATATGTAAATGAAAAGAATACGTTCGTTTCTTTGGAAATAATTTTTCGAATGACCTCCCCCAGATTTAGCTCATCAACGATATCTCTCCAAGTTCAAATACAAAGAAAGAGAAATCTTTTGAAGTTCACCAAACGAATGATTTCGCTTATTCTTTTTTCAGTTTTTGGACTAGACAACACGGATATAACATCTACGACAACAAGATCGCTTGACCTAGAATCAATGCTTGATGGTCAAAGCGATTCAGATGAAGACAATATTAGCACAGCGGATGCCAGAACAATCAGGAAACAACTAGAGGGACTCGAGAGTATGTATTCGGAAGTACTGAAGCTTTTAGGGGTAAAGAAGAATGTTGGAAGATACCAACCTTCTGATCCACGATTCAGCAAACGAAGATATGGAAGCATGTCATCTCTTCCGTCTAGTTCTGTAAGCAGTAGGCCCATAAGAGATAAAAGGAAGGCACACGAAGATAGAAAGAAAGTGCGGGATCTGCGAGGAATCAACAAGCGATTCCAAAGATTAGAATCTCATGTTGTCACTTTGGCGAGATCTGTAGCACATCTGTCTTCAGAGATGAGAACCCAGCATATAATGATCCAAGAAATGGAGAATATAAGAGGAGAAATTTCCTCCTTAAGGACTCAGACGAATATGCTTAATGTCAGATCACAGTCTTCATCTAGGCCTACGAACAGTTCCAAAGATTTGCCAAATCTAGCAAATCCGACTAGGGTTAAGAAATTGACTAAGTTTTTTGGAGATGAGCCGCCATTATTGAGGATGTTTTTGAGAAAATTGGGCTATGAAGTGAGTGATGCATTATTTTACCAAATACATAGTCATTTGCATTTTTTTCATACGCTTCGGTGATGTGTCATTGCTCAATGTTAGACAGATAATAATTTAGGTTTTTCCTGGGTCTTCACTCCCGATATCTGAAACAGAACTATTAAAGATTAAATAAAATTGTTTTTTCATGACAAACGGCCTTGCAGATAACATTCACTTAGTCGAAAGTATTCTTCAACGATTTAGGGTGGATAATTTTTTGAACAAAAAAAAATGTAGGAGAATTGGAAAAGAAAGGGAATGCAACAGATATATAAAAAAATAGTTTAGAGGTTATCTTAGGTCGGAAAGTGGAAGGGGGCGAGTTTTAAGTGTGAAACACAACTTATTTCGATTGCCGAGAAAAAATTGAAACGCCGAAGTTGTGGGTAATGAAAAGATCTACAACTTTTGATTTCACTTTTTTTCCACACAACCTCAAAATTAATTTGGAATATTCGAATATCTTTATATATATATATTTAGTTTTCTATTTTATCTTTCACAAAAGAAGAAAAACTTACCTTTTTATGTTCTTAATACACTGTAATATTTTTGATTCAAATTATTCATTTGTTGATCTTATTTCGGCACCATATGTTTCAATCAAAAAGTTTCACGCAAAAATATCTTCTATATTATTGGTGGCCTTTTTGTTCGTTGAAATCTCTACTTGCTGATGTTGTTGAAAAATATACATTACTACGGTAAATTTTCTTAGGAAATAACAGGAAGTAAGGCCCAGACCCACCTATCATCTTCCCCAATTCTCTATGACATATCTTTTGATGGGCTAAAATTTACCGTAGGTCACTCAGGTATATAAATCATTTTCGAATAGCAATAAATTAGTATCAACGCATATAATTCAAAGAAGATTTTACAACTTCCTGAAAATATTGTAAAGTTTTAGAATTCGAGTTTTCTTCCTTTTTTGCATTTTTTAAGAAAATTTATCATATAAGTGTATATTGTTTACCACCATAAGAAACAAGAGATTTTCGAAGTTCAATTCGATATTCATTTCTGAGAATTTGGACCAAATATGTGATATTTCGCTGTTTATTTGAATTCTTGTGATTATTTCCTCAATATCCCAAAAGATATTGAAGCTATCATATTGAAACTCTATTACTGACTCTAGAATACCGACGTGCAATATAATTCTAAATCTCAGGAGGAGGATAACGGTCAAAAGTTCAAAAAAAATTGTTTAAAATTTTTTTTCCCAAAAAACAACCTATTCATCAGATTTGAATGAAATTTGGCACATCATCTGAAGGTAACGATAGTGGTCTAAATTTCAGTTCAATGATATAGCTATTTGCAAAAAAATGGGGAAAAATATGTTAATTTCGTAGCTATTAGAAATTTTGAGAAATATTTCCTCCATATCTCTAAAATAACCAACGCTATCAAATTAGAACAACACAATAAAGTATGTAACATTCCGAACTCACTATTATGCATCACCTCAGTATCATTCGTATTTTCGAAATAACTCTAAAATGGTGATACGAACATGATGGGACTTCGTAACTAATTGGCCAATGCTGACGCGCAAGCTTGTACAGGATTTCTTCCGAACGATTCACAAAAAAATTCCAAAATGTTGTGTTGTATTATATATTTTATAATCTTCTTATAATATGATCCTCACAAAATTCTGCATGAACCAGCAAGCTTTTTGTGTGTTCCATGAATTTTCTTTTTAGCTTTGAAAGTGAGGTAAAACTCGAAACATGCATGTCGACAAGATACTTTGAATAAAAAATTGTGGACGTAGTCAAGTCTTTAGTTTATTTTCAAATGATTTTTCATTCAAGTACTGAATTTCAATTCTATCCAATCTGTAATTTTGGAAATATCGAGAAAAAAAGTTTTGAATCGGCATATCTGCGAAATCATTGGGCGGAAATTACCATTTCACGACTTCGCTAGTTATTTTGTTTATGATCAGCGTTCGTAAACTCCCTCACTGATTCGTTGATATACCAATTAAAAGTTTCCCGAGATTTCGAAAAATTACAAATCGGATAGAATTGAAATTATTATTATTATTTTTCACAGAAATACGCGAATGTCTTCGAGAACGAGCGTGTAGGAATGGTGGAACTACCTTATCTCAGTGAGGAAAGACTGCAAAAAATGGGAGTTCCTCTAGGTCCAAGGTTGAGAATCATGCAAGAAGCCCAAATATCAGTTTGTAAAGATACGACTTTGTGCATAGTTTGAAGGTATGAGTATTGTAAATTATTTATTGTATATATTTCTGTGTAATTTTCTCAAATGATAACAGTATGGCGGCTCAATTGAAAGACTTCGGATGTTAATATTTTAACTTAAATATCATTTTAATATTAGATTCAAATGTAGTATAGTTTTTAATAATTTTATTTCACAATTTATTTATGACTTCTTTAATAATTCGTTGATGAATAAGTTTGAAGATGCATCTTATCGTTTCATATATTGCCAACAATACCAAAGAAATATCATTTTGTATCACCCAATTATTTTAAACTCAACTGAAAGGAATAATCGAATGATTACACCGATTTATTTTTCAGTGCAAATAATATGAATTTTGAGCTGTTTGTAATAATAAAATATGAAATAGAGGAACTAGGCAGTTTCATTCATATCCTGAAATAATCTAGTGTTGAACAGCTGGAATCATTTCTAAAATGAAATGATATATACTAATTCCAGAATTTGAACGAATAAAATATTGTTTTATTAGGTAAACGAAACTATTATCGATCATTTCTGATACCATTTAGTTTTCCATTTTCATTTGAAAACTCAAGGTAAAATATCAAATGATTTCATTCATTTTCTACTAACTGATTTACTCGTGATTTGTGCGCGCATGTTCTGAGGAACAGCGTGCTATCGTTTCGCCAAAATGTTTGTAACTTTCGAATTCTGAGCGGAAAATTGACTCAATCGACTTGGTTGGAATCACTGATGACGAATCCGGTGTCAAAATCGATTCTGTCCGGCGATCCGACTACGAGCTTACGGAAACTATCGACTTGAAACTTCCTGGGTTGCGTTTTAAAATGCGCCAGTTGAGTCAGTCAATAACCAAATCCGGAAACTGATTCTGGAGTTAGAGCAATTTGAGATTTCCAGATCATTTCTCTAATATTTTAAGAACTACTGAAGCGATGCAATTGAAATTTGGCAGTTAGTTTAAGCATGACTACGCGCAAACTCTCGCAGTATTTTGTTGAGATTCTACTGTCAGTCAATTGAAAAAAAATATTTTTCAAAATTTGTTAAAAATTCCTGTTTTTCGGAAAAAACTTACATCGGAAAAAAAATCTGCTAATACTTTGAGCTCCATATTTCACAGCAGTGTCCAAAATTTCAATTCGATACGATCATCATTTTCGGAGGTATTGGGAAAAACTATGTCAAATTTTATGATTTTTTTTTTCGGTATCGTTGTTTCTTCCAGAATAACTCAAAACAATGATAAAACCTGATAACTAGTTTGAAAATACTGCTGAAGAACTTTCTGCAAAATATCGTGATATTGAGTCATTATAACAATTCGAAAAAAAAATTTGTCTCTTTCTACTGATAATATTTTTCTCACGAATTTCTGTAGGAACCTTCAAGCTGCCACTTTTCAACCAATTACGGGATTTCTATTCGATTTTATCTGTATTTTCGGAAATGTCGGGTAAATAAAAAATTGAATAGGTATATATGCGGAATCATTGGGTTGATTTCACACATTCATGAATTCGGCCTTCGTAATTAAGGTCCAAACCTACTCTACAGATATTGAGTTTCTTAGTTGTTTCTTTCGGAAGTAATTGTGTTAACGATTGGCCGCTTGGCCGACTGCATTTTTCCAACATTTCGAAAAATACAGATAAGATCGAATCGAAATCCAGTGTTTGGTTGAAAAAAATGACAGCTTGAAGGTTCATCCAGAATTTCGAGAGGGTAAGATTTGAGGGTCAACAAATCTTTCCGTCAGTTAGTAGAGGCAGAGCCGGATATAGGATTTTAGTGCGGCAAATTGTCAAAATGCGCCCATGTTCTTAGTCTGAATGATTTGATAACGCTCTGGATGAGCGCCGAGCGAGAACATTCTCATGAATATTTGAGCTATAGGCGCATAAAATTCGCTTGGATATTCGTAATATACATAATATTCAACAAGTTCTTCTTAATTGATGCGACATAATCTGTGATGCACAGCATATAATTACCTCTGATGCGCGAAAAAGAAGTATTCAGATAAGGGTGGGTTCATCTAGTCCCTCGGCCCCCACCGTGGACGTTTTTGTGAGTTAGAATTTTGAGCAGATCCCAGATAGTGGATCGAGAATCTGAAAGTTGCTGACAAGTGTAAAAAATTGTCTGGGATTATGTTCGGTAACAACTTATCACCTCACAGTGTGAAATAGGTTCAATCACCTCAGCATCGCTCTGAAATAATTAAAATATTATATTACTTGGAAATAAAGAAGATGTGTTTTTCATCCTGAAATAAAGAAAAATTTGTTCAACTCAGTCAATTATACTTAACTTCGAACAAACCTGAAATAAAGAAACTACATTCAATGTCCTTTTTCCAACCTTTGACAAACATTAATTTCCAGTCTGAAAATTTTGTATACACCGATGGAAATGAACAATAACTTGAAAAAGTATGAGTTTTCTTACATCCCCCTCCTCGGAGAGAAAATTGTAGGAATTTTCATTGTAGTTTTATATAGTTTTATTACTTGGAAAATAAACAAGATTTCTTTCTCATCCTGAAATAAAGAAACATTTATTCAACTCAGTCAATAATACAAATTCAATTCAGAACAAACCTGAGATAAAGAAACTACATTCAATGCAACTTTTGACAAATATTAAATTCAGTCCGATAATTTTTTATACACCGACGACTTCGCATTTGTCATCTGTCAGCGTTCGAAAATGGACAATAACTTCAGAAAGTGGAGCATTCTTCCATACTTATATATAAAGATCAATGTGAAAAAGTCATAATTTTCAAGAAAAAAAGTTATAATTTTGCGCCCCACTTCGCTTGCGCTCGTGGCAAATGCCCCCTTCGCCATGTCCTAGATCCGGCTCTGAGTAGAGGTTCAATAAGTGAAAAAATGACCGCTTTAGCAACGCATTTGAACATGCGCTCAAACGCTGCTGACTTCACTCGTTGCTTTTCAAGATTTTTTTTTTGAAAAGGGTCTCGAATGAGTAGGTTGGTTGAGTGTCGATTTTAGGGTGTATTTTTACGGAATACTTCACCATGAAGTGTCATCTGAGCCATGGATAAGATATTTGAATGAGTTCTCATCGCACATCCACGTGCTGAATTTAGAGTCGATCGTGTCTGTATTTTGTGAATAATGGGATGTCAGAACTCCCAATGCGTTTTTATCTAGTAAACCGATAGGAGGATTTTTAGTATTCTGACCCTATTCTTCGTATTTGAGATTGAACTGGCCCTGAAAATTTGTATTCTTTAATGTATTTATTTGCAAAGTTATCGTGCTCAAATTCGGACGGAAGTCGACTGTAAAGAAATGACCCAAAGACTCAAGATTTTTCGGGGTGAGTTTAAGGCATAAATACAACGCTCACGTAATGGTTCTGTATATGAACGCATTCGAAATTTTGTCATCCCACTTTTCACAAAAATGCAAACAGGATCGGGTAGACATTCAGCATGTGAATATAAACATGATATATGAGCCCTCATTCAGACATCAAATCCATTTCTCATATGAAAACGCTAAGTTCTTCGTGAAAATATCAATACATCTGAAATCTATACTCCAATATTATGCATCAGAATCACTTAAAAAGCCACAATTCTTAATAGATATGGATTGTCTTCATTCAGTACTTTTCTGTTATTTTTTCTGTTGTATTGTAAAAAGTGTCAATGGAGAATTTAAATACTATGCTTGGCTTAATATTTCTCTCACTAGGTACATTAATAATTCATTCCCTTAACCTTAACAACCAACTCGTAGCCCAACCTAATCTCCGATAGAACATGTACCTTATCGACAATATTCTTATAATAGATACTGATGGGACATTCTCCGTAGGGGAATTTCAATTTTGCTTTATATATAGAACACATAGAACACAGTAGATTTGGAGTAATAATTCAAAATCTACTAGATATAGGTACAAGGTGTTCCATTTACAATGTAAACCTGAAATCCCAATAACGGGAATGTTTTCTTGTAAATTTAGAGATGAAATCGATTGAAGGTACAAGAATGCAAAAATATTCCGTAATCCTCTTCAAATAGCTTATTAGATCTTCAGTGCGTACCGTAATGAGTGGTTAATAATTCTACACCGGTTTTTTTCAATCGCGTATATTGGGCGAAGTTTTTCGAAAAACGTTCCTTGACTGAGGAATTGACCTTTGGAAGAACGTTCCTCGAGATGACGCAGCAAAAATCATGAAAATCAGCAAAAACAGAACTTCTTTTTCGAGAAAAACGGATTTGAAATCTTTTCATCATCGAAATGTTTCCGTGAAATTGATAAATATTGTGCATTGAGGTAAGAAAAAGACGAAAAGTTGTAAAATATACCATAAAGTTTCGTCTATGCACGTAGTTGAAATTTTCATAGCATGATCAGGTAAGTAGCTGAAGGTTTGAGTTCTTGAGTGATAAATGCCACACCAAATATCATGCTAAGATTGTTCCCTAAAAATTAATAACATCCATCTTGGGTTGTTGTTACTCTGTCGAGAAATCATTTTTCGAAAGCAAACGATTTGAAAATTTTCGATCGTAGAATAAGGTGTTAAATGTTTTTCAGCTTCGAATTATCGATCCCTCTGAATATCCAGAGAGTTGCTGTTTATTATCAAGATATTACCTGAACTCGGTAAATGATTTCAACTGAGGCTCGGACATAAAAAGAACTGTAATATTTTCAACAGTCAGTTTAAATTATCAAGACCACCGAATCCAAAGGGTGATAAATTCGTCAAGATATAATCTTTACGTTGCCGATTGAATCCGTGATCAGTGTGCGTAAACTGGAGACCGAGGGGAAACAGCGTCCACGAATCCATACTCGGGCTCCAGGACGTCTGGCGTCCCTAGGGAAGGGGAACAATTTTCACAGCATCCCTTCGAGTACAGAATAATCCACCAGCGGTTCTGTGTTCCGTTCCGATATAATATGTTCCAAAATTAAGGATAAAATGGTGAAGAAATTCTGTTTGGTTTTTAGTTTTCGAAATGGGGCCATTATCATGAGTCTCGTTAGTTTTGTAAGTATTCTTTAACCTAAATTAATACATTTTCTATATCTTCGACAAATATACTGAGTGTTGTAGCGATTAAATAGTTTTTCTTCAAAAATATCGTTACAAGTTTATCAATAATTATTTCATTTAGAAGTAATCTGCTTCAAATATTCAACTGACTATTGGATTGTAATCTAAGGCAATGATTAACTTCAGAAAATCATTATTTGCATTATAGACTTCTGTAATTGTAAAAATCACATTTAACCCTATCACTATTAATTTCGATTAACTGAACGACTTCCATGTTTATTTTTAACAGAAATAGAACATATTATCCTGTAAATCGGAATCAAAAATATACCTACCATGAAAGTTTTAAAGAATCGGAAATTATTTTAATTGTCCCATATGACTATATCTGATATCAGGGGAGATGATATTTTTCATGGAACTAAGCAAATAAAAATTACGTGAGTAAATCTTGAGAGTGCTGCTATAGTGATACATATTATAGAAAGGTTTCTCATTCGGTAAATATTCAACTCTATTTTCGATACAAATGAATTTTAATTTAAAGGGTGGACCTGGATGTATCTTTCACTCGCTAATGGATTATAGCTGCTTTTCCTCTAGAGATTAGGAAACAATTTACTGATGAAAGTTCTAGAGAGCAGGAGAAGCTATCCAATAATAAACTATAATATACAGAGTGTACCTTGCTTATGCGATGTATCAATGTTTTTGATATTGCCAGTTTCTTCTTCGGGAAGCCAGTTTCTAAAGAATATACGTGCCTATGGGTTTATTTAAAGTGGTTTGGAAATCTTAGTAGGATTTATTTCATAATTTGGATATGATTTATGATAATCAATAACTCAATTAGAAATTATTCAAATTATCTCGAAAATGGTTTACCTTACACAATATTCATAATCCTGTCAAATGGTCATTTTCGAATACTCATAATCACTTCCAGAAATATGAAAAATACATCAAAGCAGCAAATAAATTTTCTCACTCAACATTTTCCGATCTTCCTTGTACAGCATCAGGATGCTGTTCATCACTGCTATAGCCTTTCCTTGTAACACTGCCTGACTTTTCCTTCGAATCTCTGACTAATCCTTGAATTATGATACCGAATTGCGGTTATGTTAATAATTTATCTGATAGAAAGTTAATTTAATTCCTCAATCGGAAAAATATTGTCTATCGATTCTCCAACTTCTCGATTATTAAAAAATGCTCAATATTCTGAGTTCATAGTACTGAAATTGCATTCAGCTTGTTGAATGTAGGAATGCAGTTCTATTCTCCCATTCAAGAAATGTTTCTCCCGGAAATTGTTAAAGGAATGGTAATGGAAGTTAGATCATTGGAATTTGCGTTAACGTCGTGTATTTTTAAAAATCTCCAGGTACATTTGAGGGAAATTGACGATGGATTATGAAGGGACAATACGCTTTCAGATCTCTACCTCTCAGATTTTGCCGCTCTGTTACGAGATCAATTTCAACTGTAGATTCAATGAACGCTCGTTTGCATGGTGCGAAATTAACAGAAAAATTGATATTCAATAATATCGATAAAAGAAAACAATCTCAAGAAAAAATTCGTGATGTTCCATTTAAAAAAATATAACTTGGATTCAACAGCCTATTTATCGGAGCCTATTCTTGGACCTCTATAGTTCTCAGCTATAACTTTTTTTTTGATAGAATAGTTCTCATGTATTTAAGGGTTATACTGAGTTTGAGATATTCCACATTTTATAATTGAAGAAATTATACAGATTATTGAGCGGCATTGTTGGATGAACCTATTAAAAGGTCTACCGACTGACATTATATATAGAATTGAATGGAGTACATTTCCAATTCGAATTGAAAACACCCTTCTGATTAATTCTTCCAAAATTTTTACAACAGATATCCACTTCAATGAAAATTTATCGAATATTTTAAACGAATCGTAGCCGAAGATATACCAGGGGCATATATTATGCACACCAATTTCAGACATTGGAAGGAATAATAGGGGTTTTTCCGGGAAACGCAGAGATAAGGCAATTTAATTTTCAGGGGGATACCTCTCGATGATTAATTCGTGGATATAAGGCAATCACCCTGAGCGGGGTGGCAACCCTCCTAAAGTTTTCGAATGCCAATGAGGAGCAAGAGTAGCACATCATTATGATGACATTTCAATTATCAATATGAAAATGATACTTAGATGGTACTTTGGGAAAGCAGAAAACAATAATTAAAGATGATTTAAGGCTATTCGTTAGTAAGATACAGGGTGACTCATTGAATTTGCCAGAACTTTTAGATGGCTGTAACTCGTGAGCCATTTAACGTATTCGCTTCAAATTTGACAGGTATTGTCATCTCAGGCCATCGAACTGTTCAAATGAACCACATGAATGAAATATCACAGACCAGGACTAGAAAATTTTCATTTATAGTTCCTATAATGTACATATGTAATATCAATTTGTCGTAACTATCATCTGATTCTGCATAGATTTTTCTTCCAAATACTGTTTTCAGCGTGCTATCGTTTCGCCCAAATGTCTGTAATTTTCGAATTTTGACCCCAAAATGGTCTCAAACGACTAGGTTGGACTCATTGATGACGAATCCGGTATCGAAATCAATTCTGTCCGGCCAGCCGTGGGCGTACGCACATTTACGGTCGTACGGAAACGACTACGATCTACCTAAAAACTTTCAGGGTAGGTTGCATTTCAAAATGCGAAGGTTGAGTTCGTTAATGGGCGAAATAGTTGAGGTATAACGACGTGCAACTTTCGCGAAATTTCGTTGAGATCATTCTGTCAGTAAATTTGAAAAAAATCTTTTAAAAATTTTTTTGGATGAAACTTGTTTTTCGGAAACTGTTCATCATATTTGGAAAAACTTGGGCGCAGATATTGATCTTCATATTCTGCAGCAGTGCACCGAATTTCAATTCGATACGGTTATTATTTTCGGAGTTATTGGGAAAAAATTTCGTGGTTTTATTCTTGATATCGTTGTTTTTTTCGGAATAACTCAGAAAATGCTTATTTAATCATAATGAAACTTGGTATCTAGTTCGGAAATGCTGATGGATAAATTCGGGCATAATTTCGTGATGATCGTGTCATCAGAACAATTCGAAAAAAAATCATATTTTTTTTCAAATCCTCAATATTCTGGGATCTTCTGATCATAACATCCTCATTAAATTTTTATGAACCTGTTATTTTTCGATAAATCACTGAATTTTTGTTCGATCTTATCTGTATATCTGGAAATATTGGGAAAATAAAATGTTGAATGGGTATATCTGCCGAATCATTGGGTGGATTTTACCCATTCACGAATTCGGCCGTCGTATAGAGGTCCAAAGCTACTCTACGAATATCGAGTTTCTAAATTGTTTCTTTTGGAATTTATTGTGTTTACGGTCGGTCATTAGGTCAACATTTCCTATAGATATCAATAAAATTTCCTTGCTGGTTATTATTCTCTTAAGTTATGCCTCGTTTTCCGGACGTTTGGTATTACGATATGGTACTTGTACATGCTTTCTGCAATTCCAATGGATGAGCAACTGTAAGAGTATTCCAAACCACCAAACATTCTAGGATATCGCCTGTTCTCGCTAAATCATTCTTGAGAACGAAAATGAACGGTTGATATTCCATTCTCGTGGAAAACGGTATTCGAAACAAAATCTATGCAGAATCAGATGATATTCACACAAAAATTGATATTCCTTATACAGGGTGTTTCATTAAACCTAAGAGTAAAAATCAAAATTTCCCGGTCCTGGTCTGTACTATTTCGTTATGGTTCATATGAACCCTAAAGTACCATCTATTTACCATCAAATGATGTTCAGTTATTCGCGGACCACCCTGTAGATGATGGTTCTCTGTTATAGATAAAATTAATCAATTTTGCTTTAACAAAGTGCCACTGCTGTTGAATCTGGAGAATTTGGTTGCAATTCACCGGGTTTTATTTCCGGGAAATATGGATCGAACAAATCAATAACAAAGACTGCAACGTGTGAGAGAATAATTTGAGGGTAGATGAGGTATGGGATCAAACTGTCATACGGTTCGTTCGATAGGTAAACGGTTGCCATCTCTATAAACTGATAACTAGGACAAAAGGCTAAAAAAGCCCCGGATTTTACAGCTCAGAGCCCGGCCATATCTGAAAATTTCTTTGAACTCACTCAGTAAGTGAAAAATTTTCAGAAATTCATAATTCAATTTATAAATGGAGACCATGATTATAGTTTTAAATGTCTCTTCAATCTTTTAATTCTCGAAATATTATATTAATTGATATGCTCTATTACGAGTGAAAAAATTTCACTAAACTCAAAAGATCTTGAAATATATTTTTTGAATCAAGTGGAAAGTAAACTCTTCTATCAAAAAACTGTGAAATTATCAGGAAATATTTGTGTCTTACCCAACAGGTAACATAAAACTTTAGACAAGTGCATGAACCTCCGAGCCGTAAATCTGTATTTTTAGAAATGTTGCAAAATTTCCAATGTATATATCTGCGGAACCATTGGGTCCCTTCCTCTGGAAGTTATTGTGTTTTTAAGGATTATGACTATCCAAAACTGAAAAAAAATCCTGCTGGACGCTTCCCGGACACCATTCAAACTAGGACAAATCCGGAGAAACCGGACCGGAAATACTGTTTCACAAAGTTTTAGTTCATGCATTTAAGTTTTCTCGATACTGGTTGAATAATTTTGTGAGGGCTTTTATTCTGTGAGCCTCTATAAAGAATAATGTAGATTTATGAGACTGAATTATAATGTAACTCCTGGGTCAGATGAATTATATGTCTTAAATTAAGACTTTTTCAAGACCCTCAACATGAGCACTTTTACGAAGATCAATAGTTTTTTCTAAATGTCTATCTTAAAGAACAGGAGAGTCACTTTTTGAATATATGATGTTTTTCACGTTTCTCGTTCGATTAATTAGAAAGTAAACAAGGTAACACATTGAAAAAGCTGTTACCCATCAATTTTGAATATTTTCTTATATAAAATCCGTCAGCATATCATTTCATCCCCATGAGGGCAACCGCAACCCTTTGAATTTGAATGGGAAAGATGGGTCGTGCGATATGTTGTTCGAAAAGCTTTTTCCTTCTGGACATGACAAATGAAAGTTTTCTGAGATTTACTCATTCGTTTAAGTAATATTCGACTCAAATATGAGATATCACCCAATTTACCTGGAGCAAAAGATGATTACTAATTTCAAAAAGACAATGCAAAATTTGTTCAGAAATACGAGATAAGGAAGTCTGGGACATTTTGGGGGTAATTTTGATAGACTCCCCGACAATTCACTGGTGTTATTCTTCGGGAGATGCGCATTCTGTGGCATAAATTTTAGATATGAACTCAGCCAACTCGTGGATTTGTCGGAGGGGTCCCATGAAATGGCCAACCAGACCTCCATATCTGCCCCCTCTAGACTTCTTTCAAGAGGCCACCTAGAATTCTAGATTTCTGCCAAAGAATGTGCTTTTCTGGAAGAACAACTCCAGCAGTTCCGACGAATGGAGCTCAATTAACGCTGAACTGTTTCCGAATGTTAGAGGTAAATGAGTACCTACCATCTAATTCTCAATAGCATTTTCAGAACAAACCTATTCGGGACATCCATTTTGATCAACTGAATACATTTTCCACTCTTTAAGAAGAGCAAAATTGGCGTGTCCGAGCAATTTTCCAAAGTCTTGCATTTTCCAGTGAAAACAACCCCTTCTCCCCAATCAAGATGATGACCTGTATATTAAATTGATCAGAATGAGGGAGATTCTCACTAACATTCCTCTCACAGAAAATGCTCGCAGTTAATCGAGTATTTCAATTGTTTCTGAGATAAAGACATCAATTTCCATTCTCCCTCTTGTTATTTGGATCGTGAGGAATAGGCCGAAAAAAGTTAAATGATAAAAAACGCTCTCACACTTATACAAGATGAGTAAAAAATTGGATTCAATTAAATGTTACCAAGAATTGGTTTTTACTCGCTTGATTTATATCACTTTTAGATGAGTTCACTACGTATTATTATAGCTCATTTGTTAGAATGTTTGAGAAAATATTGAATGAAAAATTCATTAATATCTGGAAGTGAACGGCGCGGCGTTGAAAACGAACATTCATAAAAAAACTAGTTCGTTTCACCATAACAACTAAAACAGTTCAGCGAAGAGAGTTGAATAGCACCACATCTAAGGATTAACATAAAAAATGTCCTTCATGAAATGAAAATAACATTCTTTGCGTTTCCAGAAGAACTCTATTGGGTATATTCCAGCAAGACTGCTTTATGTGCGTCAACCGGTATATGCTAGGGAACAATATATTATTCTATTGTGTTGGTGTAAACATTTTATCAATTGATATGAAATGAGATATAGTTGGCCAAATATCATTGTACGCTACATTTTCAATATTATAATTCGGAAATATGTATGTATGCATTCTAGAAAATAAATTATCTCTTAAACGTATCGATGACATTGTACCTTTTATACATATTGTGAGATTCATGCTTAAAAAGGATATTCCTTCAAATTGACCATTCAACTTTTATCCTTCAATGGTTTGAGTTCTGTCTGATTTGAATGGAACTTCTATAATTGGAGCCATCGAAGTATTTTTAGAGATTTTTAATGCGTCTAACTCCGAATTGTGAACGGTTTCATGTCTGACTACTATATACATATACACAGTGACATTAGAAGTATTACATCCAGAGAGAATAGGTTTGTTTTGGTTGCGAAATTCAGAACTGTCCTAGGATAGTTCTAGAACTGCGTAGAATCGATGCTCTGTTGAAGCCCGATTATGAACTATCCTAGAACAGTTCTGAAAGCGATGAAACCAAAACACGAATTCCGGGTCCGGGTTCTCATCCGGATTGAGAGAAAGAAAAACCGTATGAGTTGGCAGAAAAGAGGGATGTTAATCAGGGTTTTTATATTGCTTGTGGTTCAATTAAAAATATGCGAAAGTACTTGTCGCACTATGTAGAAAATATATAAATATTTTTGGGGATAATTCCTTCGACATAATTTTTTTTTGTAGAAATCGTTTTTCTGAACCTTCTTCATTACTTAAATTATATTTCAAAATGAACCAACGAAATATTGATTGATATAATAATGATTTTATTGAAATGAATCTTTTTTTGTAAAAATCGTTTTTCTGAACTTTCCTTATCACTTGAAAGTATTTCAGATATGTGCTTTTCAGAAAAAAAAACAATCGAAACATTATTGTTATTCAATAGAGGAAGAGGACTCTTGCATTCATAGATTGATTTAAGAAATAGACATCCCAAGTGTGAACAATGGAAATTAAATCCATTAGATTATCCTGGGAGGTCGTAGCGAAGGAGTTATCCTGAATAACAAAAATTTATATTTAACAGTTAATCATTTCCCCAACAAATATAACAATCAAATCAAAATCCAAATCAACACGACGTCGAAAAAGTCAGGTTAACCATTCAAATCGTTGATAGCCACTCTACACTTGTGCGAACTACCAAATTCTGCGTCCGAACTCCTCTCACAGTTCTAGAACAGTTCGGAATCGATTCTGAAAATAACCAAAACAGGATTACTCAAATCCTGAACTGGTTCTGAAATGAACCAAAACACAAAATCGCAATAGCGCATGCGGAACCGTTCCAGAACAGTTCTGAACTCGAAATCAAAACAAACCTAATATCTTCTTGACCTCGAACTTGGCAATGTACTAGTTTTACACAGAGAATGAAACGATAACGACGTCCAGGAATCGTCGGAATAGGATGGTAGATGTATTTTCGTGAAAACTCGTTCGAAGCAACTCGAACCTCGTGAATGAATCCAAGATTCTGTAGATATTGTTGCGAATTGAACTTGAACATTATCTTTCCCATCATACTACAAACGGACTGGTCACGGCAAACGGTTAATGTTAGCTTCTTGAAGAAAGTCCACAATTTTATTTTAGCAATTAGAGGTTTAGTGGGTTGTAGAACAATGAAAACATAACGCGCAGATGTCACACTGCGTAGAATAAACAAAAGTAGTGATCGGCTTCCATAGGCAATGGTAAACTCATAACTCCAATCCAACAGTTCTGTTTCCATGTCTATCATCAGCAATGATTTCATATTGCCTTTCATTGTTACCGTTCCTCACTCCAGTTCAAACGTTGACGACAGTGGTCCACAGTTGAAGGTAGCACTAATTATGTTGGGTATGAGAAGATGCTCAGCAGTGCTTTAGTTTCACATGAGCGGAGATCTTCACCAACGTTAAAGGCACATTAAATCATCATTTCCGTCCCAGGTTCGTACCCAAGACTAGGCCGCGTGCCAGGAATTGAGCTGTCGAGTGACCTTCGCGGCAGAGAAGAACAAATTTCTAAAATTGTCTCGAGAGGAAATGAAATCGGCCATTCTTGGACCCAGACATTCGACAGTATGAAGGACGTATGCGATCTCGAGATCACTGAACAGGTTGCACGATCTCAATATACTTGGTCACTAGATTGAATGCGACCACATGGGCAATGCGCGTCGTCGATCAAGCCCAACCGATGCAGATTTCCCTTAAAAGGACCGTGGCTTAATATAAAACAGGCCAGAGGGAAACTTGGTCGGAACCAAGAGTGTTCTGATACGAATTGCACGGAGGGGTTCCAGGCAAACGTTATGCGACCCGTATCGGATGCCTCCCAGTCCGATTGCCAAAGGGAAGCGAAGTGACCCGAGAATAAATCGGCACACCGACGAATCTGTACCATCCTATTGCGAACATCCGATGGGATAGGCAGGAAGGATAGCTCACCAAACCGAAATGGCAGAACTTCCCGAGACTATACATCGTCGCGCGGTGAAAAATGTAGAAGTCAGCTGGAAGACTACCGGACACCACCTGAAAGGATGATGTGGTAGCGGTGCGATACAAAGAGGTCGCCATAAGCAGAAAATGGAGCTGGGCGGAGAGCACTACACGTCAGACGTGAGACTCAGGCGGTGTTACCAGACAGCAGCATGGTACCAAATAGTCGGCAGAAAGATTGATTTATTAAATAGCAGAAGGGATTCATGTTGATGACCTCCAAGAGGGAAAAATTTCCCAGCCACCGCCTGGGATTCCTCGCGCAAAGCCTTAGCATGAGGAATGAAAGATAGGCCGAAATCAATCATCACGCCAAGATAGCGTTGCTCCGTAGCCCACCGAAAATAGCCCGAGGGCAATCGAATGATAGGGGGACGGTTAGAATCCAGAGACCTCGTCAACAGGATTGCGACCGACTCGCTTAGAGAGATGGAGAGCTTATTTCGCACTGGCCAACGTCTCGTCAACGAGACGCTGAAGAGCGATCTCCAAAGCACGTCGCCTGTCGGCGCTCACCACCAACGCGAGGTCGTCTGCGTAGGCGATGACAAGGCCAGGTTCTCCTGCGAGAAGTAAGAGCAGCTCGTCAACCACCAAGTATCGCATGCTCAGTGTGAAGTTCCTGAATCCAAACTGAACAGGAGAGGACCGACCAGTGTCTAGTAGATCTTCATTTAGGTGCGACAGTATAAGACGCTCCAGCGTTTCTCCCAGAATAGAGAAGAGGCTTATTGACCGATCAGATTTAGGATCCTGAAGTAGGCAACCTGCCGATTTCAGGAGGAGACGCATCCCTCCAAATAATCGGGTACTCGGGTAATAGACAGCAGGTATATACAAGGAGCATAATGTTTGGGATGACCGAACAGGCTCTGCGAAAATGAGATTGAGAAGAGTCCAAAGACTGGAATACGGCGATTCAATATACGTGAAGTAAGGAGTCTACCTTCCTCTTCGAACCATTGATCAGCGATTTGACGCGTAGTGGCGCTTTTGTTGGCGTTCTGTGGTGCACCTCGCTTGGCCAGTTGGTCTTCTCCGAGTCCTGTTCATTCATTTAACTCGGAGGCTTTTTTCGTGAAAGAACTAACCAACACCTCGATAGGCAACAATACTACTCCTATAAAAATCGCTAACACGCTTATAATTCTGACATCTTCGATTTCGAGTCATTTAGTTACTTTCAAACATGGATCAAGATAAGTCGAGTCGAAATATCTGTACTATTCAGATATCCTGAGACCGCTTATTATTAGCTGAACATGACAAAGAACTGGTTCTATCTTAAATAGTCCGCAACGCTTCGGACATTGTGCTCTGAAATATATATTTATAATCAAATTATCTTCTTTACTTTCAGCTCACAGGGATCGGTCTCGTTTTAGATTGTATAATGCATATCGAAAAAGGATCTGCGAAAAAGTACAATTCCTTTATTGTCGTTGGTATATTGATGGGATTAACGAGTTTAATAGCTGGCGGAATTCTTGCAGCGGCTATATTCATGGTGAGTTTTCGGCATGGGTTCAAATTCAGTGAACAGAAACTTCTATGCTGGAAAATTTGGCAATTCCGCATTAGTGGTCTGTAAAGGCCAACGCTCACTTATGGGCAACAGCCCGGACCTCCCCAAATCGGAAACTCATTTCCCTACTAATTTTCCGTGTTCAGTAGCGGTCAAGTGTGCGCTGTCTCATTCAATTACACAATTATGTAAAGAAAGAATAAAATTCCGGCGTGCCGTAGGCTGGATTGTTGCCGATAAGTGAGCGTTGGCCTTAAATCCGATATAAAAATAAAATACAGCCACACATGTTGAGTCTATCCCTCAGATAGGTATGAGGCGCCATGAAACAAAAGTGTGTTTTGCAAAGTTATTAATTTTTTAAACAATATATTAATCAGTTTCATTTTATGTGGGCTCATAATTATTTTCGTACCGCTATGTTTATTTTCGTACCGATATATTTATTTTCTACTGAATACAATATCTATTATTCAATAAATCGACGTATGTTTTTCAGGCGAAAGAGAGATATATCCTTCTTTATATACTTTTGGAATCTGTTTTACTTCTTATCGTTACGATTTACGCAGGGATGTTCGTTTTTACGAATGCAGCTTTCTTGATGGTACTACTGATTAGTGGTGAGTATTCATTCACCTTCAGCGATTTTAGAAAAACATCAGAATTATATATTTGTAGCTTCACAACACCCAGTAGGTCAAGCGTTACATTTTTACGCGCTTGTTTCGGGGAACAGCGAGTTATTTAAGATTGTTCCTTCGTTTTCATGACCATCCTAAAAGGTATATCAAGTTAGACATGCGTACCACGTATCAAATATCATTCAATTCGACGAAATCCGATAAACCTTCAGGATATTTCCATTTTCTTAATGGACAAAATTTCGAACATTTCATTTGAGTTGATCAGATCAGATAGGTCAGTTGACCGTTGTATGCTATCGAATATTATAAGCGATAGTTCAATTCCAATAGATACAATAGTAAGGATGTGTTGCAAAATGGCGAATGATCCGTTTCAATTTTCATTCAATTTCAAATCGAATGACATTTAATATTGGGTATGATAGGAACTTATTCCTATGATTTAGTATGCTCTCCGAGCAAAGTCATAGAAAAAGTAGAATATACCTCTGAAGAAAAATTTTTTGAAGTCATATCTGAAATTTAGGAAACTATATTGATATTTTCTGGCATCAATTCAGAGAACTTAACGACCATCAAATTGAGATCCAACGGCTTCTGGATATTTTAAACTCACTTTTATTGCAAATATCGAAATCTAATATTTATTTATTGTCCCCTGAGATTCGGAAGGAACAGTCAATGACGTATTGCGTCATTATTTCATCTCAGATGGGGGTTGTTCATAATATAATATTCTTTTCAGGATTGATGTGGTTCGGAATAGTGGGAATTTATGGATTTTATACAGAAATTGCTGAGTATAATTCATCAAAACCAGGAGTGTATGAGGTAGCTTTCAACGACAATGCAGCTTACACAACCACAACACCAAGTGCACAACTTGACAGTACAGCGGTTTAAAAATTTCTTGATTTCACCACACAGTCAAACTTTTCAAATTGGATTCTACACACAAAAATCATATCTTTATGTAATATTATAGCTCTCAGCAAATTTTTCTCGAAAAAGTGATTATACTGAGTAAATTCAAACTGTTTTTTATTATTGTTCGGAAAAAGAAGTTAATTCTGTATTGGCAAAGTTGATATTCCAGATCTGTAGGAATACAATTGAAAGATCAACAGATATTGTGTTGTTTTTATTAGAATGATATTTCCGACAATAAAATCATCGCCTTATATTCTCACATTCAGACATGTATGAGTAAACATTCTTTAATTCAATCAATTAATTTAAAATCAACATATTTAAACATTTTTCTTCATCAAATAATTTGAAACGAAATCATTGAGGAATTGATAATGAAATATATGTATTCAAAATAAGTAAATATTTCATTACGATTCATATTTCAGGTGATTACATTTTTTTTAGTAATTAAAACTCAGTTCCTTCTGAAAAATTAGTTTGACACTCAAAAGATAAAGAAAAATAATTTCGTATGGGATGACAGATAATGAACTAAGGAATGTTAAAATGCTGATCATCAAAGAGTGTTATAATAAAATATAAATATGTATATTTAATTAATATATGAGCAATTTGTATTTAATGTATGAATTTGAAGTGTGAATTAAATATGAATCAATATTCAATCATTATTTCGTACAGAGGTTTCCTCTGCAAATCTGGCACCAGGCAATTTTCAGCGGGGTATCCAATTGGCAGGAGAAATACCAATTTTTCGGATGATGGTCTATTCAGCAAAACTCGAATAGCTGGTCCACAATTCAGGGGAGTTGAGGTTAAGGAATATAGCCCCGCATTCTGGAAATTTATGAATTAGTTCAGATGAAAACAATATAAAATTCTTCATCTTAGAATTCTACCGAAAGGGATAGCCGGCAAAATTCTCGCAGAGTAAGGTGGTCGAAATTTTCAGAAAACTATTTATTAGTGAACAGTAGAGTCGCAATATACAGAGTGTCCCACTGAGATAACAATCGTCCAAAAAGCAATAGGATACCTCCGAGTACGATGGATTGTAATCAGAAACTCATCGATTAAACTACGTTGAAAATAAGGACGCCTTGCTGAAATTCACCGTAATTTATCTGATAAAAATGAAAACGCCTTGATGCATTCACGATTTATCTATGAGATATTTTGATTAAAATAAAAACGCACCCAAGCTGAAAAACATCCGTTATTCGTATAATAAGTAGGATTTTAAATCAACTCATAATGCTGCCGGCCTCAAAGAGCTGACACGACATGCAACTATAGTCATAATACTCATAATGTAATAATATCAACTTACGTGGATAGCAGCTAGTAACAAACCCACTGCAATCGATAAACTCTGTTCATTATAGTAATGAGTCTTTTTGGATCCATCTGGCTTCACTCCAAAAGTTTGTTTGAACACGAGGATAAGATAAGGAGCCTCTGTGAGATATTCCTTGATCCAGTTGGTTCTCAGCGGTTTCAAGTCGGTTATCCATGTTTTTCCCATTCTTTTCTTGTAGTTGGTCTCTTCCTCGGCTTCTATTATCCTTCGAATTTCTGTTCTGACTTCCATGCTTTCTACTACAGCAAAGGTCCATGGTTCTGTGTGAGCACCGCTTGGCGCAGTTCCTAAAAAATGAGTGGGTACCAACAAATTTCAAAGTCAACTGAGAGGAAATATATTGTCTAGAAAATGCGTAAAGTCGAAAACTTTTGCGCGCTACTTTAAATTCGTAAGTATCGATTAAAGCTTATTTTGGGAGGATTTTTTATGGATTTCCGCTCCAAATATCTGAAACAGAACTATTAAAACTTAAATAAAAATTGTTTTTTTCATGAAAAATGCCCTTGCGGATTGCAGTATCAAACTATTTGTCAAGGGCAAAACAGATTGCTTGTATTGTTCATTAGGCAATCTGTTTCGCAAGAAACAATTTTTATTTCATTTTTAATAGTTCTGTTTCAGATATTGGGAGTAAAAACCCATAAAAAATCTAAAACATGATTTAAATTCGTAGCCAAGCAGAGCTTGCATATTGATTGAAAATAGATTTGTGACCTCTTAATCGCACGAAAACTTAACATGGACCTCTCAAAGATGCTATACAAATTTCAAGTTTACGAGCTCCATGAAAATATTAAATTCATGAATGGTTGGAACATGAATAATGATTCCTTAAATAACACGTTCTAATTGTATTTATTCTCTTACAATTCAGTCTCCTGAAGGATCAGGAAAAGAAAGTTTTGGATCAGCTTATCTCCGCAACCAGTAGGTGGATTTTTTCCATACACGAATCAAACTGACATATAGGGGAATCTAGTATGAAAATTTCCAGTATATCAATGTCTTCCTTCGAAGTGTTTATTAAGGTCTACTGGCAGACTATGGGACGAATGATAACGCTCTTGTTACCTAGAAAAAGTGCGCGAAAAGTGATAAATTTTCTATTTGCTTGTAACACAGCGATATGAAACACGAATCTTCCGCTCCTCATTTGCCCGATGTTTGGTACTAATTGAGTTATATTTGTGGATAGACACGCTGAGCATTCCTCGTGAATATAATTCAATCTAGTCCAACATCGAAAAAACCAATTGTTCATGGAGATAACAGAACTGCAGTTGAATAAACCACCATAAAGAGAAGGATAAATATTTCTGGATAGATCCCCGAATATTTCACCTTGATCCGGGCCAATCATCATCTGTAGCGATCCTGAAAACAGAATTTCACTAGCGCCATTTAATACTTTTTGTGCAATACTGACATGCGTTCCTCAAAAATAAGTAGATACCAACAAATTTCAAACTCAACTGAGAGGAAAGGATAATATATATTCTCTAGAAAATACGTGAAATCGAAAACTTTGCGCGTTAGTTCAAATTCGTAGCCAAGCAAAATTTGCATTCTGATTGAAAATATAGAATAATTTGGTGGATTTTATTCATCTACAAATTCGAGCTTCGTCATCGAAACTCAAACCTGCTATACAAATAGCATCATGATAAAAAATCGAATTCATGAATGGGTGAAACATAAAAATGATTTCGTAAATATTGCCATTGTATAAATTATACAATTGTATTATTGTTATTATATGTATGTATAAATTATACAATTATATGTATAAATTATACAATGATGTTGCTTCCTAATTTTACTTATTCTCTATTGAATTATGATGTTTCGAAGGATTATAAAAAGAAAGATCGGCATATCTCCGAAACCATAAAGTGGATTCTGTCAATTTATGAATCTAACTCGCATATTGAGATATGCAAACTAGTCTAAAAATTTCCAGTATCTCAATGTCTTTCTTCCATGTGTTTATTAAGGTACACTGGCCTACTATGTGACGAAAAGTTAAAGCTCTTGTCCACAACACGAATCTTCCGCTTCTTATTTGTATAATAATATTCAATATATCATTTTTTATAGTCTATCGTCGAACCAACGAATTGTTTATGAAGATAACAGAGCTGCAGTTCAATAAACAATCATAAAGACAAGGATAAATATTTGTCGAACAATCCACAAATCTTTCACGTTGATCAGAGCTGATCATCCAATCAACCAAAACTTCAAGAGTAAGAATAAATTTACCGAAGAATTCATACTCTACACTTTTGCAGTTATTACCAAACATCAGTATGACTAACCCTATCGAATTTCAAAAGGGTCCTAGATCCCTTCAACCTGTTGTCTGTATTGGGCCTGAAAACAGAATTTCACTAGCGCCATCTCATATTTTTGTGCGATACTGACATGCAACATGTTGTTATCTAGAACCCTTTTGGAATTCGACGAGATGAGTCGTAAGGATGATCGGTAATAATCGTGAAACGCATACGATTTCTTTGGATTGGATGATTAGCCCATATCAAGGTGGAATTATAGGCAAATTTTCTTTTCTATGTGTTCATATTGATAGTCCAGTAGTTTTTCTTTCATTTAATTTTCAATCGTACCTGCAGTTTTGATAATGTTGTAGATAATTTCCTTCGGAACAGCCTTCGAACTGAAATTTCTTATAGTTCTGCGTCTATTCATATTCTCATAAAAGGTTCTAGAATTCCTAATCATGACATCTTCCGGTAATATTTCAAAATTCAAAGGTATATGTTTCAGATCTTCGGGTAAGGCTGGAGAAATACCATCATCTTCTTCAACATCTGAATTATCATCTACAAGAATAAAAGTAGTAATGAACAAAAACTGAACTTTCATATCAAACTCACCATTGTAAGCATACTGTTTTCTATCATCCTGATGGTTGGTCTTCTTCTCGTACCATGAATAAATGAAATGGATCACAAAATAAACAAGTGCGGATGCCACTATATATTCCCAGTATTTTTCAACCACCATCGTGATTAAGTGAATGTTTCTGTATTGACATGAAACTGGAATAACAATATCATCTTATGGTCATTCACATCTTGCGAGATTTCTATTTTACATTATCACATTGCGATTGGGTCACATGATTCGCTTTATAATACATAATACTTACGGTGTGCTAAATACGGTTTCAAAGTAGATATTGCATGAGAAATTCATAACGCTGCTAGTCTTAATCTTGTATATTGCTCTTAGTGAGGTCGGTCATCTATACTTTCAGTCTTAGTTACGGTAACGATTTAAGGTTATTTTGGGAGGATTTCGTGTCATTTTTTTGGTTTTTTCTTTGGATTTTCACTCCCAATATCTGAAAGCGAACTATCAAAAATTAAATAAATAATTTTTTTTTCATAGAAAACGCTCTTGCGGATTTCAGGATTGAGCTATTAGTCAATCTACTTCCTTGGGAATTAGATTGCCTAATGAACAATACAGGAAGAATAGAAACGATAAACGAAGCAAACTCTGACGTTTCAGAGTACAAATTTGACTCTTTCATCAGGCAAAGGAGAAAATTTTAAGAATTATTTTCTTTCGATTTTTCGTTTTGAGTTGAGACTTTTGTCAAATTGACATTTTTGAGAACCTTACTTTTCATACATTCGAAACTACCAACTCGTAAATATATTGTGTTTGGTAGAAAACAAATACATCAGAACGAAAAATAAATATATCGTCACACAAAGCAAACATATCGCTGCAACTAGTAAATATATTTTCTTGAAGAGAAATATATTTGCGAATCTACTCTTGTCCCAACCGACGCCTCACAGAAATAGGTAAATATTCAAGGTTGAACGTCAGCTATTTTTCTTGGTTCCTTCAACAACATCGAAAGTTTCTTAGATTCACCAATAACTTTGTATCTGTTTGGTCTTCTCCAGAATGAGAATATGGAACAAAATCCCCAGTGGTTTGATGTTTTATCATATCAGAAACCATTGGGATGAAACTGCTGTGCTAATCTTGGATACAGGCAACCCCAGCATTTAGAAAGAGATGTTAGATATTTGCCTCTCTTTCTCTATGAGATATTTGAATGTCATCGTAACATTGTCAACCTATAATTGAAAACTGAACTGAAATACCGAAATGTGGAAAAACTAGTTTCGCTTAAATGAAACCACAATTTATGTTCAATGATGGGTTATCATGAAGAAGGTAAATATATTATGAATTTATTCACTCAATTATCCTATTTAATTTCAGATTATAAGCAATTCAGTGGCTTATTCCGATTCTGATATCCAATGTTGCCAAAAATCAGTTTCCATTTTCTGTTCAGAAGGTCTGTTCGATTATTATTGAACTTGAATCGTTCAAAATATGTTTTGAGACCAATTGTTATATTATTTGCGTATTTCACTTATCTTTGTGAAGGAACCGGATGTAATTGGAGTGGAATTATTTGAGTTGGAGAGCTACCTCCTTTAATATTTCTATTCATCAAGAAATGTTTATAATGTGTTCTGGAAGAAAAATCAAATATTTCAGAATGGGCCGAATTACTGGCTGGTTCTAGTTGGGAATTTGAAACGCAACAAATATGTTCTGTGATAACTGGACGTTTCAATTTTTCCGTTTCATTACCACGTAATATGTATTCTGAATATCAATAGTTATTGTAGTAAGATTTCTGTATATTCATATACTGTGTGATCACTGTTCATTGAAGTAAAGTATAATATTTTGGATCAAATTAACCCATGTGACTAGTCAATATCTGGGTTCAATCATAATAAATATTCATTCTGTAGCGAATATGTGAGATATATTTGACTTATTACATTTTCAAATAATATGTTTGTTTGATTTATGATTTCTAGCAGACAATAAAATTCCAATATTTCAAATGAATGAAGGTACCTGCATAAATATTCGAATCGCTGTCATTTTTCCTGCCACGACCCCAAAAGATGGCGGCCACTCTGTTTCTCTGATTTAATAGGGAGTAAGCACTTCTAGGATATTGTTATTCTATGCCAGAAACACTCAGTTTTTTCCCTCACGGAACAGTTGCAAAACTGATTTTTAGAAGTCCTATATACAGGGTGATTCATTAAGGGTGGCCACCGGCCGTATCTCGGAAACCGTTTATCCTATAACTTCCGGAAAAAAATTCTAATGACAAAATCGGTTCCTAGAAAATGATTAAAAATATTTTCAAGTTCGTAGTTCCCCACTAGAGGGCGCAATCTATCACTTGTAAAATATAATCTCATTTTTTACGAAATATTCTCCAGCTAACAGTGGTAAAGAATAATAAAATAAGAAAAAACTCTTCCTATTCAACAACTTTAGTTTGAGTAATTTTTCTATTTTTCCTTTTTTTTAGTGATGGGATGGAAAAACTTTTCTTCACAAAAAAAACACTCTTACTTCTGTATGCGTGAACCGATTTTCACGTTATTTGATTTTATTCGAAGGCCATTAAAAGCAGATCTCAGAAAAATATGACAACAACATACCGGGTGATCCAATTGAAAACTACAGGCTGTTTTATGTCACTTCACCCTATTTGCGCGTTTTACTGGAGAATTTCAAATGCAATGCTATGATTCTAACCAACTGAGAATAAGCTAAGCATTATCACCTATTGACTTGTTAAAACCGCAGACAGATATCTCCGGCCATTCCGAAGATATTAACATTTAGGCAGATTTCGATAAGTGTTGATCAACCCTGTGAAATTCAGGAGGAATTGAGTTATTTCATCATCTAAACAATCAAATGAAAGAAAAAACTCATCAAAAATGTATGTCACTCACAAAACAAGCTGATTTAGATCCAGTAAGCTTTGGCGTTACTGTTTATTCTCGGTTTCTATAGCTGTGAAATTTATTTAGGTCTATTGCAAACTACTTGTTTATGAGGCCTCATTATTCAAACGGAGAAGCATATGATATGCTTAATGTTTATGCTGAATGTTTAGAAAATTCAGTAGTTGAATACCCGATACGATATCCTGAAAGACGTCGTCATTCCAGAAAAGTATTCAAAATATTGACACGAAGACTGCGACAAACTTGGAAGGTTCAATATTTTGGAAGAACAAATGGAAAACGTAGAAGCCGTAATGAGGATAATATCATAAAAGTTTTGGCTTATATTTATGCTGGATTACATTTAAACATCCGAAAAATTGCAAGTGATTTGGGATCGAATTATTCGCTAGTTCAAAGGATACTAAAGGACCATAAACTGCATCCGTATCATGTTGTCTTGCACCAAGAATTGAAAGAGACGACAGGACTTTTGCAATTGGTTGAAACGAATGCTTAACGGCGAACCTAACTCACTCCATAGAATATTATGGACTGACGAGGCTACTTTTTCTAGCAATGGATAAGTCAATAATCAGAATCGCTGGGGTGTTTACGTGTGGTGCGGAATTTTTGATGGAACAGTTTTCGGACCATTTTTCTTCGATAGTATCTTAACGGGACAAAGGTGCTTGAAATTTTAACGGAAAATTTCGGAAATCTTTTAGAAGATATTGCTATTCAAATCAGGTTAGATATATGGTATCAACAAGATGGTTGCCCGGCGCATTATGCTGCTAATGTTAGGGAATATTAAGATACCGTCTTCTCAAAGAGGTGGATTGGACGAGGGAGTATTTTTCCAGCAAGATCACTCGACCTCACAGTATTAGATTTTATTTTTGGGGGAGAATGAAGACTTAGTTTTCCGAACACCCCCAACTACAAGTGAGGATATGAAAAATAGATTTCGACAGGCAGCTGGAACTGTGACCAGTATCAACTAAAGGAAGACTTAATTTATGTATAGAAAAAAATGGTAGACATTTTGAATATTTGAAATGATTATGTATAAGGGTTGTTTTTTGTTCAAATATTTTCGTTGTTGCTAATTTTTGTTTCATTTTATCGTATTATTGTTATTTCATGTGTGTTTAGTATTTTGCTGCGTTGTCATGAAGACTAAAGTCACTTCCTTTTTGTTTTAAGCTCACAGGATTGATCAACACTCATCAAAATTTACAAAAATGTTAATATCTTCGAAATGACAGGAGGTATCTGTCTGCGGTTTTCTCTAGTCAATAGGTGATAATACTTAGCTTATTCTCAGTCGGTTAGAATCATAGCATTGCATTTGAAATTCTCCAGTAAAACGCGCAAATAGGGTGAAGTGACATAAAACAGCCTGTAGTTTTTGATTGGATCACCCGGTATGTTGTTGTTATTATTTTCTGTGATCTGCTTTTAATGGCCTTCGAATGAAATCAAATAACGTGAAAATCGGTTCACGCATACAGAAGTAAGAGTGTTTTTTTTGTGAAGAAAAGTTTTTCCATCCCATCACTAAAAAAAAGGAAATATAGAAAAATTACTCAAACTAAAGTTGTTGAATAGGAAGAGTATTTTCTCATTTTATTATTTTTTACCACTGTTAGCTGGACAATATTTCGTAAAAAATGAGATTATATTTTACAAGTGATAGATTGCGCCCTCTAGTGGGGAACTACGAACTTGAAAATATTTTTAATCATTTTCTAGGGGCCGATTTTGTCATTAGAATTTTTTCCCGGAAGTTATAGGATGAACGGTTTCCGAGATACGGCCGGTGGCCACCCTTAATGAATCACCCTGTACAGGGTGAGTCTTTGACCTTGCAGAATATTTTAACAGAAGATTATTGAAGCTGAAAGAAACACATTTGTCCTCTACCATTTTTTCCGATTCGGCCTAGATAAAAAGATATAGGCACTATAAATTTTCATAATAGGCTAGCCGCCCCTGGAAACCTGAACACTGAAGTTTTTCCAAGCCTAAGATATACCATTCAAATCTTCGAAATAAGCAACTCTGTTATGAAAACAAGCGTCAACTTACTTTTTACATTCCAATTGGTGAAAAAAGTTGTATTTATAGTACAATAAACAAGTTAGGTATTCCAAATTTCGTGGGCGATAAAAGTTGAATATTCTTCTCTTGGTTTCATTTTCGATAATGAGGAATTCATCTAACTATCACTCATATTAGCTTTGAGATTCATCTTCAATTTGTAATTATTAATTTTCTTTGTTTATTTCATTTTCTCCAAGAATTATCAGATTCAGACATAACCCATTCAAACTTTCATTTTCATAAATAAATAAAACAGATGTACCTAATTTATCTATGAACGTACTAACGTTGCCAAATTGACGAACCGAAAGAAAGAACTCTTCGAAGTCAAACAACACACTATGCTAATTCTATGTATAGTCTATGATTCTGAACTGAACTATAAATCTGTGACTCCGTGGTTTTAAGGTTATGTCATGGTGGTTTTCTGGCACAATGGGTTGTTATGTTATGAAGGCGCATTTGAAGAATACCTCAAAATAAATACTATCAAAATTCTGTACATAAATTCAAGAAATTTGGGTCAGCAGAAAGATTGCATTCAAACCAGTAAGAATCCCCATTATCATGGAAAAGTGAGAAGTTAATCAATTATACTACACAAATTAGCTCGAAATTGTATAACACAGATATAGTTTTGGGATGGAAGCCTATTTTGGAGAAACTTCTTATTTCGTCTTGGTGATAATAATCGTAGTGTGGAAAACCTGATGAATACATCACTGGAATTGTATGGATACAAAACAAATAACTTCAAGATATGATAATAGTTCATTCAGATTGAAGAGATTTCTGTATAAAATGGGGAGCGTTTGCATCGTGACAACTATCCCACTGTCAACGAGATAGGCAATGGAAAGTGAAAATTAACAAGTTTAAGACGTGGCAACGCGGAAAAATAGAATTCTGTGAATTTTTTGAACAGAGTTGCATTCAGCCAAAGTACCCAATTCTCGGAATTTTACAGATATTTTTTATTTTTGAATTTCAGATTACTCGAAAACGGCTCATCATAGGAAAAAAAATTAGGAATACTTTTACTTTCCAAAATGGTCAAGAATTCGTTGAATAGCATTCAAATTATTTTTAAAAGTTGGATTCTTTGAACTTCTGGTATTTTTATGAAATGTTATGGTCATATTAAAGAAACTGGAGGATGTGGATGAAAGTTTGTAATCCGGGAACATTCATCGTATCAATAAAAAAGTATATTCCAAAAATCATCTCATTCGATGAGATATTTCGCAAGATATAATCGAAAATTGAATTTTTTTATGGATTTTCAACAGTCTGTATCATACGAACCAAGCCGAATCGGAAAAAATGGTAGGGAAAAAAGTGTTTCTTTTGGCTTCAAGAATCTTCTGTTAAAATATTCTGCAAGGTCAAAGACTCACCCTGTATAGTCACAAAATTTGAGCAGACTGTAGCGAAAAGTCTCCGAGATATCGGAATCTTTGAAACGGTTTTTATTTTTCCAGTGATACGATAACATTCTGTGTGAATCTTCGTTTCGATATTTCACCAATACCTTCATAATATTCATTCGATTGGATTTTTGAGGTATTGATTAAAGGGCATTTCTGATGACTACAACTCCATGACTACAACGAAATAACAAGCATAACCTAAACTTACCTAAAATATGCTTCCTATATTTTTGTTGCACATTTCGAAGATACTACAGAGAGATCATGATTTCAGCAATCCGATTTGAATGTAGTATTTTTCTCTACTGTTCGATATATTAGTAATGGTATATTTATATCAATGATGAGAGCAAGAATATTTCCCCATTGAAACAATATCAATTCAATTATTCCGAATCTATTTATGTGGCCAAAATAGTTTCAGTTTGTTGCCTTCAACTTGTTCAGTACCTCCTTTTAGATTGAGTCTTTAGTATAGCGACAAGAATTGACCGACTGCTAAAAACAATTCTTGAACATTTTTTATTGAATTTTCTCTCATAATTTTTTCATCATATTAATAATTGAAAGAAATATATCAGGAAAAATTTACCATGTTGCGAGAAAAGTACAGAACAATAAAAAACAAAATTCTCGTGTTGAACATAAAACTCATGATGAAAAAATGGAGCTTTTTCTAGGAATCTACGAGGCAATGACTGAAAGATAACTAATTTCAGGAAGAATTGGCAGGAAATAGGACAAGGAACCATCACAACGAAAAGAATTACGGACATACGAAACAGAATATTGAATCTATAACAGGTGTCAAACATAGTATAAATTTATTCTATCAATTTATTCTATAGTATACATATTAAGCAATAGTTATCACAAGGCCATTTCGAATAGAACTAAATTAGTAAATAACACAGACGTTTCAAAATGACCACAAAGATGAATTTATACAAACTACCCATCGGTTGGTTCATAAACATAAGCGTCTATTCGCAGATTGCCGGTGCAATCGTTATTAAATTAAAAATCAATTTGATTTTTACAGTAAATATCATAATCCATTTCAAATACACAGAATGAAACGAATAATTATTTTTCGAAACAAAAAAAACAGCATTCACTATCAAAATTCGAATTAGATATCTAGTCATAAAAACTAATTTGTTCGTTTTAAATCAATTTTCAATAGAAAATCTACAGAATAAATTTTCTATATCGAGATCCTAATTCAACCAAGCAGATCTGAAGTGAACAGATCCGAATGTACGATGATAATACTAAAAAATATTTTTGAATTCATGAAGAATTTCGTTGTATAAAACTATATCCCTTTAATTTCAATATTTTTAGATACCTTTTGTGCAGATTTGAAAAATTGCAGAAGCAAAAAATTCTGAAACATGTCAAATTTTCGGTTGACACATCATATCCAATGTCAGTTACTAGGGGGCAATTGAAGGCAAGACAGGCCCGGTGTACACATCTTGTTTTTCTAGCTTTGGCGCCGCAACATGCTGATCGGATGTGTGCATTCAGTATTCTAACACTGATACTAGCTATGGTCCGTATACAGGGTGTGTTTGAATAACACTGAAAAAATTTAAGGGGTGATTCTGTGATGAAAATTGAGGAGGGTATTCGGTATGAAATTTTTCGAAAAACCTTCCACCGGAATAGTTACACTCCTCCTTCCTTTTAAGAAAACATGGCTTGAAAGCACAATTCATTCACCTACTTTTTTATTGTTACAAGTTTTTTCGGAAACTTAAGCATTCACGAAAAAAAATATCGATGATCTGCGAAACCGCATTGTAGCAGGGTGTGAAACGATAAAAAATTCAGCATACGCATTTGAATGAGGAGAAGAGTAAAAAAAAACGCTTCTTTGATGCTGAAGGCAGTCATTTTCAACATTTATTATAATTGAATTGTCGATTTCTGACAGTTTTTGGTTCATTTTTCGCTATTGTTTTAGTCTTAAAAGTTTTAGCCTAGAATCATAATTTGGTTGGCTGTTGTTCAATAGAATGCTATCTAACATGAGTTTTATTTTCTTCGTAAATGCTAGAGTTTTCGAAAAAACTTGTGGCGATAAAAAGTGAGTCAATGAATTTCAAGCCATGTTTTCTGAAAAAAAAATATCTATCGAAAAAAAAGTTTTAAGAATAAATATCTTAGGGGTTGATTATTTCAACCCCTTCCAAGCATACTTCAGGGTTGAAAAAATTCTAAAATATTTATTTTTATTAACAAATAATATCCACCAATTTTCGTCTTTAGCTTAATATACGGGGAAAATATAAAAGAGAAACAATTTTTTTTGTTAATCTTCGGAGGGGTGTAACTTTTCCAGACGGTGGTTTTTTCAGAAAATTTTATACTGAATATTCACCTTAATTTTCATCACAGAATCACCCCTTAAACTTTTTCGGTGATATTCAGATATGTGACAGATAATGAACTGAAGTGTCAGGAATTTGAAAGCCCAGGCACTTACCATTAATAACCAAGAATATATACGGACCATACCCACTGTGTACCTCAGATCACGGCACGATAACAGCGCCGGATGTGTGCACCCTCCCATCTGATGCTGTGTACGGCAGCTCAACGGCGCCGGAGCTGGAAAAACCCGATGCCCACACCGGACCTAAGGCTCCCACAAAGACAAAAACTGGGCTACCTTTCACTCATATTCTTACAGTACGAAATTACAACAGAATATACGGTGAATCTACTTCAGTATAGTTATCTAGGGAGTTCTATCATCTTTGCCGAAAGCTACGATTGGTTAGTTTATCAAATAATGCTCCTGATTCTCGAGTTCATTTGCTACTGAAATATATAGCAGTTACGAAGTAATTGTGTACGATATGAAAAGTCAGAAGCCTACAAATTACTTCTAACGTTGTAAACGTATGAGCTCGAGGTTCGAGAATCAGGGGGCCTTGGAGCTTGAAACTGCTTGAGCTTGCCTTAAACCTTTGACTAAATTCGTAACCGGCTACAAAGTAAGTACGCGAGCTATTCTCTCCTATGCTCTATAATTTTTGCCACAAGATAAAACTGGATATTCAGGCCAATCTCTGAAATAATTAGACATACATGTGCTCAGTGTTGAAATCCGGAAGCATGCAACTGCAACTGATCTAGCTGATAACGTGATGATTCTCTACTTATTTCATAAGTGGCTACGAAGTGAGTATAGAATTGGTGAGTTGAGATTTCGGCTGCAAACTTCAAGATTTTTCAACTACATTGATGAATTCACCACTAATATTGCTCAAACACGATGAAAATACAGAAATTATCAGAGCAATGTTGAACATAGGGGCACGATGTGAATAATATCAGAGACAATAATGATGATAATACATGGTGCATTCATGAGCATCCTACCCACGAAATTTTTCAGAAAGCTGATGAGCACACCATGTAAATATAAAAGCAGGTGTGGGATTCAAGACTAAAAATAGAGACATACTCAGGTAAGGTTAATGGTCAGAGTTCTTCGCAAGAAAATGATTCTCAAATTTAGCAACTCATACCTGCAAATTATTTCAGCGAATTGTGAAGTGAGAAGTATAAGACTGGAACCAAGTTATTCAGAACGAATTTTAGATCAGAAGGGAATTTGTGAATTTATGACATATCATATTCTTCGACTAACTTAGATGTGTTCGAATTAAGTAGTGTAACAATTTTTTAGAATCTTCATAATGCACGATTTTGTTTGTCACTTATAGAATCAAATATTGGATTACCATCAGGAAATATTGAGGACTAATCATTCAAAATGAGACCAATAGGAAATTCACGACAAAATTTGGCTGATACAGTTCATACTAAAACTGGCCTGTCGATATGAGACATCCTGTACTTTCAATGTTCCTCAATATGAAACCTATACGAATAATATTACTTTAATATCGGAAAAAGTTGCCTCGTTCGTTTCATTTCCTTTCTGTTCGAAATATGCCTTCCACCAACTCATTTTATCATGAAATCCTAGCAAATATATCCCTCATAAGCGAAACGGGAATAAACGAGTTCAACCCCAAGTTTTTCCTTCGAATGCAGTATTTTTTCCAAAGATGGTCGGATTCCTTTCAATGGGCACAATAAAAGGAAAGTTCTCTATGTGAACAGGCTTTTTCACAGCATTCATTGAAGACTCCCCTTTTTCTTCTTCTTTGATAGAATTTCATCATTGAAACTGCCCTAGCTTTCCTCTGGAATGGAAATCTGGCTTCTTCGTACTCAGTGTTGTAGATGGGGCTCCAATATCCTTTCTTTTCTATTACTGAAATAAAGTGAGTAAGTATTATTTTATAAATGTAACAAATATTCAGAGAGGTACTTCAAAACAAATATTCCATAAAAGCACTGACGTGAGATTTTGCGCGCATGTAGAAATTGTTTGCCAAGGCCGTATTTCTCGAGTAGTTCAGGAAATAATAACGATAATGAGGAATTAATTTGACAAATTTTTTCCAACACTCACAAGGACAAAAATGAAATTGAGCTTAAATTAGGCCCACTGTTATAAAGTATCAACCTCGATGATTTTGCCAAATATTTGGTATTTTTGACATAACAATCCCTACCCTGAAAGTTGTTACTTTTATTTTTATTTATCGTGGCAACAGCTGGCCGTACAGAAGAGTGTTTGGCATCGAATTCATTCTTCATCAGTGGGGCCCACCTAGTCGTTTAAGACCATCTTCGAAGAAAAATCGATAACTATACAGACATTCGGGCAAAACGAAAGGACGATGTTTCCTAAAACTGTCTGTCCCATGACCGTGAGGATTAGCTTCTGAGCGGTTCCCTAGTAGAACCTATTAGAATCAGCAAAAATACAAAATAATCATAATTTTCTCTTGTTGACAGCATCATAGAAAACTCCATTTTATGAATATTGATAGAGTGAAGATAAGGATAGAATTAATGAGACATCATAAATTATACAAAATTCACCGAAAGACAAATTTTTACAAAATATACTTACCATCTATTTTTTTAGTCAGAGTATTATAATTTCCTTTACAAACAGTTGAAAGGGTTTTGGATAAATTATCTCCACAATATTTCTTCTTCGTCCTCAACATTTCTAGAGGATCAGTTTGGCAATGACAGACACTTATGAACATTATAACAACGGACCAGATCAGTCGAAGGATATTCATCTGAAAAATTATACTTATTATAGTAAGGAAAAACAAATGTAGTAAAGGGTTGAGGCTGACATGGAGGAGAATTTTCGAAGGTTGGGATAATTATTCGTGCGAATAAATATGTGTATAAAATATCATATATTTTTATTAATGTAACCAACATTAATCGTTCTTATCCTACCATTAAGGGAAAAGTGGAGTCACTGGTAGAGTAGATAATTAGAAATGATCAGTCTTAACTAAAATTACATAACAGAACTGAATCAGACATATTTCACTCGAGCATGTAAAATTTTTGCTATTCCAATATTCTCCAAATTATCTAATTATATTCAATTTGTTTGGCAATTAATATCTCTAATATGATATATTTCCCTTTGTTTCGTATTATTATGATTTGCTGACCTCACTACTTATCGCACTATTTTGAACCTGCCGAAATTTTCTTGGTATTCAGCAAGATCTATCAGTAATCAATAATACATAACACCCGGAACAGAAAGAGAATTTCGAAAGATTGCCTGATATAATTCGAAATTTGTAATTGTAGATTTCGGTTTTCCATGACTTCAAGAAGAAGTAAACAAATTCTTCAAACGGAATTGAATATTACAACGATATCTTTGTTGAGCACAACAATACTACTACTAATACTTCCAATATTGTCTTTAGAATACATTGATGAAAATACAGATTCATGTACCTCTGCCGTAAAATAACTCATTCTGTGAAATAATTCGATTCTATTGTTGTTCGCCTAATTGTCGACTAGGTAAAACATACTATTGAATTAAGAATGTTTTAACACAAATATTTAAATAAAATATAGAAAAATATCAAGGAAACTTTGATTGAAACAGAAAGAAGTTGACTAATGTATATTGTCAACAGATCATCTCAAATATCCAGAATAAAAAAAAACCTTTAACAAAATTTATCTATAAATTAATATGATACAAGGTCGATAACTTGTTGACAAATCTTCAATTCATACGTAAATTTCTGAATTTTAGGTCAAAAAGCAATAATAATTCAAGTTTAATAAATTTTGTACATCTATAATCTGCTTTACATTATGGAACGTAGAGAATCCATTCAATTCATGAAATTCGAACCGTTTCATGCTATTTTTTTAATGATTTGACAGGCGGCAAAATTATTGAGTAGGATTGAAAATATTCGGGAACATGTATATTTAGTAATTTTTATCACTAATCATCAGAATTTTCGACACTCAAAAACATAAAGAGATTTTTTTGGGCTCTCAACAGAACAATATACCTAAAATATACTCCATAAATTCATTATGATGAATTCTGTTTCGTGAATTTTATGTGCAGGTGGAAACATGTAATTTGAGGTTGTTTGGATTGGATAACTTCAATTCAGGATTCACTGATTTCTCAAGAACTTCCTGAGGTTTCCTCGATATATGAATAATTCTTAAAAACGAAGCCCTGATTTCGCATAAATCTATATTAAAACATTCTTCCCAATCAAGTTTTCGAATGTACAGAAACTTTCTCAGCGAATCAAATAGCAGTAGCTCCGAAAATATTCCAGAAATAAATTTTTGCAAATGATCAAACTCAATGACAAGTTTTCACATTGATAATTCGAATATATTGTTTATCAGTGTTTTCGAACAAACCTTTCAATTATATTCCTTGTAATTCAAAGTGAAACTATTCATCGTTTTTTCATCATACACACTCCGAACTGAACCAATACAATGTGACACTTCAACTTGATATCAGACAATCTCGAAGTACTGTACCACTAAACCTATCAAAACTTTATCACACATTGAAGCTGTACACTCGAATCCATACTTTATAAGAAGAAGAGATAAGCTAAGTAATCTTCAAGACTCAAGTTCTACTTGAATTTTATTACCGAAACATATCGCATTCTGGCATTTGAAATATGTAGTTTTCTTAATTACACTCACAGTGTTATAAAAAATATAATTTTTTGTAGCGACCAAAGTTCCAAACAATTCTGCACAAACTTTAAATTTTATTTTTAAATTCTGCGTTTGTCTCATTGCAGGGAAAGTTTCGAGACCGATACTTCTTTATATTCAATGCAATATTTTGACAATTACCTCAAAGAATTCTCCTAGGATACTGATTATCCGAGACGTTACTCCTCGGATGATCGGTTTTTCACGAAATTTTCATTGAAAATGAATAGCTAAAGAATTGAAATTATCAGGAGAGGTCGCTCATCTGAATGCAACGTAGAAGCTGAATAATGGTCGAAATCTGGCGGACAGTTCTAGAATTTTCCGCGTTTTCCATTGCTTACTTCCGCCTCGTGGAATTTTTCACGTGTTCTTAACATGAATCAAAATTTCGGATTTTAAAGCGTGAACAGACAGAAGAAAATGCAACCCAAAGATCCTGGCTTTAATATTGAGAAGAAACGTACGCTACTGACTTTGTGTAATTCTTATTTTTTTGGATAAAGCAACTAAATTCAACTTCAGTTTGAGTTTTCGAGAGAAAAAAACTTTGTCACTGCTATGGCAGCTGGTCTCAAAACCAGGTGTTCATGATTCGGTTAAATTATATTTCCTCGAAAAAGAGCTAGATATGAAGAAAATCCCAGAAAGAAAATAGTTGTATTTTTAGTTGCTCGATCTCAAAAAAACTATTACTATAAAAAAATCGATGTTTTTTTTTCTCACGATTGTTGTCAGTTATCCCCACTCCGCACTGCGACGACAGACTGGATCTAATAATTTCAATCTAGTTAGGGGGGCTTAATTAGTGTATCAGTCCTTTAAATAACGGAACCAGATTTCAACCGAGTCAGTTCAAAAATATTCATGATTATATAAACGATCTGTATCCCGAAACAAAGCAACTGGGGACATGTATTCATAATAGGAACTGTTCATTAGGAAACAGCCAGTATATGCAGAATTCATGTACCTTCATATACAGTGCGCGTCAAAATTATGGAACACATTCATTTTCTCAGAAGAAAAGTATTTGGCAACAAAATCCTGAAATAGGTCAATTTTTGTCTCACTTTCACCAAATTTTTATGCATTGTGAAGGATTTTTGCTGCACCCTGTGCCATCCCTATCAATCCTCCAAATTTTTTGAATAGGGAAAGTGGGTGATGTACTCTTTGGCAAGGTCTTTATATATTTTTTACAGGCGTACAGAAATTTTTTTTTTTTTAAACATTTCATCAAAAAGTTTCAACTTCAGTAGAAACGTACTAATAACATACCAACTTAAGATCATAACTGAAGCGCAATGTTCACACATTCTAATTTTTCACGGGAGGGGGTTGAAAGGGGTTGAAAGTTGTGCATGAACAAAACTGTAATGGTCGACTTCTATTCGGTGACAAATTTCATCAGGTATCATCGTCTCAAGTGCACATACTGGAAACCTCTTTGAACTAACTAATTTTTTAAAACAAAATTTTTTTCTTGAAAACTTATTCACGCTTGTAAAGAAGATACAAAGACCTTGCCAAAAAAGTACCGCATGAACTACTTTCCCTATTCAAAAAATTTGGAGGGTTGATGGGGATGGCACAGGGTGCCACAAAAATCCTTCAGAAATGCATATAAATTTGGTGGAAGTGAAACAAAGATTGATCTGTTTGAGGATTTGTTGCCAAATATTTTTCTTCTGAGAAAATGAATTTGTTCCATAATTTTGACGCGCACTGTATATTCTCGAAAATCCAAAGGAAGGAGGATTTCTTCAATAAAGTCCTCACATTCCCTAGGAATACGAAATATATTCCATAAATAGTTGAATGCTTCGATATCACGTGATATATGAGGCTATTTTTGAACCAGGTCATACTTATCACACAATAATATGGCTGATGCGACATAAGTGAAGTCAGGAAAAATTATAACCGATAATACTGGATCTAAATGATAACTATCCCGCAAATATAGTGGCTAAATATTCCTGAAAGAATATAAATCCTTAGGTATTAAATGAATTTATTCTGAATAAAAACCTGGATGACCTCATAATTAATTTTTTTTGGGGTAGCAAATTGTAATCATGTCAATTGTAATTCATGTCAGTTTTAAGATAAAACCCCTGAAGTGTTTTACAGATTCTGTTTCAAGATGTGATGGTGATGATGAAGCGAAAGTACGTAGGGTTTACCAAGACATCAGCTGAATGTTTGGATTGAAAATGACAGAAAAAGGAATTAAATTTAAAAAAAAGATGCACTCTCTTACCATACCTGTTTTTTACTTACATTCTTGTGAAGAGCATGTATACTTTTAAATTAATTTTGATATAGCGATCCAACCTTCCCGGTATTGGTATCGAATATTATTTTATACGAATTCCTGGTTTATATATACCTATGCGCATCAATGAATAACAATAAATAAATATATTGACTCGAAATAAATATATTAGCCGACTCACCTCTGTCTCAAACTGCGCCAATTTACCTGCAGAATAAGATGATCACCCATTTCGAAGTAGATGCAGAAGGGATATAGTTTTCAAGAAAAACGAAATCAATATCCTGAATCGTTCAATCAAAAAAATGCTCAAATTGAGCCTCGACAAATTTCATACAATGGTATACATTTTTCTCAATCTTCATAAGTCAACAATTCGTTGGTGTAGTTCTTCCAGGGAGGCGTATTCCGTGGCATAATTTTTTGATTTAGGTGGCCCCAACAAAAGAATTCTAAAGGGGCATATCTGGGGATCTGGCTTGGCATTCTATGGGACCCCTCCGACCAATGCGCCGGTTAGGGAAGTTTATAAAAAAAAATAGAATGATAGAATGGCTAGTTAGATATCGAGTCCAGTTCCCTTCAAAATTGTGATGTCAGTTAAAATCGAAACTATATGCCACATGCTGCTCTCTGGTAAAATATTGAGAAGCTAGTTGTCGACGAATGAAGCCGAATTAGTTCCGAAAAGGTCCAGAATGTCAGGCGGAAGTTTGAGCAAAGTTTTTTCCTTTTTAAATTCAATTTGGTCATCACTATTCCATTGTCCTTTGTCTAAGACCTATACCTTTGTCTAAGACCTATACCAACAATGGATTAATGTTGGCGACGTTGGCTTAGATACCAATAGGTGTGAATCATTTGCTGACCAAAATATAATCCTGTGAGTCACGACCTTGAAGACTATATAATTCTATACTAAACTCGAAAACTGAGGTGTGTATATTGGGATGTTCCAGCCACCATATTCAAAATTTAAATCCACCCCAAATTGGGTGTAGTTTATTTTTGTAATTTTTCAGAATACTTCGCTGAGCCAAGGGTTCCTGTTGAGATATTTTCATGGAATGATGCAGCATGATTGTGCTCAATATATTCAGATCTGCCCCATTTTAAGGGTAGTTAATTCTTGTAATTTCCCCGAAATCTTTGCTGATCAAAGTTTTCCAAAAATATTTCTTTAAAAAAAACTCATTATGATTTCCCGAAGCATACTTTTTCTGCTACTATAAAAAAAATCAGATCTCAGTTTAGGGGTAATTCATTTTCGTGAATTTTCGGAAATACTTGCTGATCGGCATTTTCAAGAAAAGATATTTAATTGAAACGAAATATAATAAATGCAGGTCACATGCCCTTCGGGCCACCAAAAAACATCAGATCCGCCCCCATTTAAGGGAAGTTTACTCTCGTCATTTTTTGGAAATCATTGCTGATCGATATTTTTCCCGTGGAGAAATTTCATCGGAATAAAGCATTATGATTTCAAGTCGGATACCCTCTGTGTCACCATACAGAAAATTCAGGTCCTACACCTTCAAGGGTAGTTTGTCCTCTTAATTTATCGAAATACGTTGCTGACCGAAAGTTTCCAGTTTAAATATTTTATTGAAATAATGCATTATGATTAAGCGTAGTATACTTCTGGTACCCATCTCAAAAGAAATCCAGATACGCCCCCTATTAAGGGTAGTTTATACTTATGATTTCTCGGAAATCCTTGCTGATCGATATTTTCCAGCGAAGAATTCATTGAAACGAAGCATAATGATTGCAAGACGGATATCTTCTGTGCCACCATGAAAAAATTTTAGGTCCGACCCCTTTAAGGATATTTCATCCTTGTAATTTTTCAAAATACTATGCGGACCGAAAGTTTTCAGTGGGGAGGAGTAACTATTTATTCTACTTATTTTTCGGAAATCCTTGATGATCGATATTTTCCAGCGAAAATATTTCATTAAAGCGGAGCATATTGCTGGCAAGTCAGATACCCTATTTGCCTCCATACATCAGTAATATATCTTTGGCAGACCCGTCATGCAGTTCTTCGAAAAATTATAGGAGTAATACATCGTTTAAGTAAAATACCTCCACTGATAACTTTCGGTCAGCAAACTATTTTGAGAAATTATTACGAATATAAACTACCCTTGAAGGAGTCGGACCTGAAATTTTTGTATAATGGCAAAAAGGGTATTCGACTTAATGCTTTTTTTCAATGAAATATCGATCAACAAAGATTTCCGAAAAATCACAAGAATAAACTCCTCTCTTAATAGGGGCGAATCTAAATACTTTGTGGTGGCACCAAAAGTATGCTGCGTTTGGTCATAATGCTCCGTTTCAATAAAATATTCCCACCGAAAACGTTCGGTAAGCCAAGTATTTCGAGAAATTGCGAGGATAAACTACCCTTAAATTAATAGGACCCGAAATTTTTTATGGTTTCACAGAGGATATCCTACGTGAAATCATTAGGCTTTGTTTATCAAATATTTCCAGTAGAAAATATCGATCAGCAAGGATTTCCGAAAAATCACAGGAAGAAACTACCCTTAAAAGGGAGCATATATTGAGTTTCTTTATGATGGAATCAAAAGTATGCTACGTTAAATAATAATGCAGCGTTACAAAAAAATATCTGGGCTGGAAACCTGCGATCTGCAAATTATTCTGAAGAATTACAGTAATAAACTACCCCCCAATTGGGGTGGGTATGAATTTTGAATATGGTGGCAAGAATATAATCCTAGGTAGATATCTCGTATGCATAATGAGTTTCATATTCGCACTAGAAGGCTGAAATTGACGGTTACTCGATTTCAGTTAGCAAAGTATTTTCACTCAGTTGCAATTCTCAATATTGACCAATGAGAACACCCCAAAATGTTACCATTATTAGCGGTGGTATTAGAATAGTGGCCCAATCAAATTATTTCGATACTGGACTAATATTGGAGTACATATTTCGTTTTCACGCTGAAATATGTATTAATTTTGAGCCGATATACAATCAATATGTATGCAATATTACGTGCTTGTGGAGTCACTCCAACGTCAGCTCGAAATTCGCGAAATACAGAAATTGCGACGAAATGACACCGCCATGGAACGAGCACGTAAAAATCAATCATTATTTCAGATGACAAAAATGTCTGATGCATGTCTAGTGATACTACTATTCTAAAAATAGACAACAAGCAAAGAAACAATGACCTCTTGTACTCATTAAAGCTGTTTATAACTACAACACACAAATATGATTATTTTAATCTAGGTATTCGATTTGATATCGGAATAACAATAAGAAAGTATGTGGATTTAAATGAATTGTTTTGACCCGGTACCAGTAATTTGATGTATAGTGATATTTTTCATATTATTCACGAGATGTACCGTGGAATTACTAGAATAGGTTGAATCATGATCTATAATTTCATATTTTGATCATGTTTGAGGTCAATAATGACTTGTTTGTATGCTATGCCTGTTTCCAACATGGACTAGGAAGATTTGTGCACGTGGAGTACTTACTGCATCATATTAAATAGATTACATAATTGTACCTTCAAGATAAATAATTTCCGTTTAAGACTTAAAATCTATGCATGTATAGATAATCTGCTACAGGCCTGTACTCACGAGAAATTGTAAATTTCGGACGTACGGCGTATTCTGATATCTCATTTTTATTCCTCAAGAACTTTTTTCGAATGTTCTTCCTTCATTTCCCTATCTACACCTTTTCTTCGGTGATTTCGAGTACTTCATTTTTCCCGTTCATGTGGAAATTTATTCCATTTTCTTGGAAACACCAATGTGCGGAATCCTCCGTTGTGGATGGATAGATGAAATACGAAAATTGTGATTTGTACTGAACATATCGCAAGAAAAATCAAAGTTAATTTTGAAAAATTCGTGAATTTGTTGAAAAATGTAAACTTCGGTGGAAAATGTAAAAATCTAGTTCCGACCACTCCTTTACCACGATTCGCTCACAATATATATGGCAGTTCCTTTTCAAAAGGAAAAAGCGCCTGTGGCAAATTATCTACATACGTATTGCACATAATAAAAATGAGTACCTATCTTTTAAATTGATGCGATAAGACTGTGACGTACTTCCCAGTGCATAGAAAAGCCCCTGATTTGTTTAAAGAGAATTATTCAGACAAGGGTGGGTTCATCTAGCCCCTCGGTCTCGTTCGTAAACGCCTCCGTAATTCATGATCTTTGAGCGGAAACCAGATGATATGTACAATAGGTTCCTGCACCACAGCAACGCTCTAAAATATGCAGAAACTTGAAGTGAAAATAACATAATTCTCAAAAAAAAAATATATTTTCGCGCTCCTAGTAAGTTTACGCCCGTGGCGAATGCCTCCTTCGCCACACCCTAGACCCCGTACTGGTTTCTTTATGGGTACATTCATTAATTCACAATTCTTTTTCGGTTCTCCAGAAATGTTGATGCAAAGTCGTGAAAAAATGATATTTTTTAGGAGAATTCGATATTTCCTCAGATTTGTGGACTTATATGATAGAAAAAGTGACCTCAAAATGCATCTTTTTGTGAATTTTGTGGGATCATATCTTCTGAACTATAAGAGACCGTCTAGTTGCTTCTACAGATTTTTTGTACCCACTGTAAACATTGATGCAAATATTTGATCAATAACTTCGCGACTTGGAAAATTGCGGGTTTGTCTAGCACATATTAATTTTGCCTAAATGTCTGCAATTCTGGAATAAGGTCCGACTGATCAACTGTTAAGAAATCCAAGGTCAAATTCGATATACTCCAGCCCGCCGTTTCCACGATAACTCTCAAAAGGTAAAGTGCTAGTAACTACAAATGTTCAGAAAACGTGGTTCATCAAAATTCGATAATGGGAATAATAATCGGTCAGACGGTCGTGAAGATATAAGCAGTTGAAATGTTGGAATTATTTACTGAATAACTTGACATTGATTCGATTAAAACTATATACTTAGTTGTAAAATATTGACGCGCAAAACTGTACAAAGTTTCCAACAAAAAATTTGAAGATTTCGTAACGAATTGTCTATTTTTTATTCCGGAAATTTCCGTCAGTTTCCACTGAAATTTTTTGAAATCCCTTGGATTAATATTTTACAACCGCGTTGCATATGTCAGCTTGATCATATTTCATTTTTTTTGGTGCACTTGGGAAATAATATGTGAACTTTCGTTATAACCTCACTAAGTCGGAAAAGATCACAATGAAACTTGGTTACTTGTCGTAAAATGTTGACACGCGAAGCTGTGCGAAATTTTCTTATAAAAAGTTTTGAGGAATTTTTTCACATGAACGTCTTAATTTTCCTTCATATTGGAAACTATCCTCCAGATTTCCCTGACATTTGGCAGAATCTTTCAGCTCGATCGCATTCCATTTTCGGGAGTACTGGGAAAATGATGTGAAATTTCGTCATTTCCTAGCTACAACAAATTACTGATCCCATCGAAAAAAAAACTCATTAATTAGTTAATGTTAGTAGTAAAGTCCTATGGGCAAACTCTTTGAATACTAAGTGATAATAGCGTCATCGGACCAATTCAAAAAGATTTCCGAAAATTTTATACTTATTATTATTTATTACTTATCAGAAAAAAAATCACACTTTTTCTTGAAAATTTCATTTCTCAAAAAGAAATATTAGTTTAGAATTTCAACTGAATTAATAATTAGTTGAAAAATTCCTACATACAATCATGTACGAAATTTAGTGAGGATCGCATCACAAAAAAAAACAACAGTGTTACTTTCCGATTAGGAGTTACGACTAGCAGCTCTATCGACTCTACAAATATCCAGTCATTGAGTCGGTTGTTTTGGAGTTTATAGTATTCACGATAGGTTCTTGTCCAGAAAATGCGGCGTTTTTGAGTAGAGAACAATAACTAATAATAGTTCAGAGAAGGTAGTTTTCAAAATTATACGATAAATCCCAAATTGAATACCACCTCTAATAAATTATCCAATCAGAGTATTTAGACGAAAATATATTGAGATTGAGGGGCTACAAATTGAGCAATTTTTTGACTTATATTTCCTCTTCTTCCACAGTTTTAGTTGTTGAGAGCAAATGGTATGAGAAATGGATTATAATAATTTACAACAAGGATAATTTATTTTCCATCGATATAATCGGCTCCAGCAAAAAGATTTAAAAAAAAATCAATTAACAAATTTAAGGGAAATTCATAATATTTTTTTTGTTTAATGGTAAGGAAATGTTAGGAATGTAGAAAAACGGTGGGAACTAGAATATTTTTACTGGGATATACTAATGGTTATTCGAGCAAAATAAGCAACTTCTTCTGAAATGAAAAATGCATAAAACTCCAGATACATGTTTTTACTTTCTGTTCTCATTTTTGTTGCGACCAGTATTTGACCCATCTTGAAATGAAGGATCGAGAGGGCATAAATACCAGAAGAAGTCGAGGTTTCGGACCAATTACTAACAATGGTTCTTGAAAAATTTCGGTAGGATTAAAATTTAATAAAAAAAACTTACCTCTTGCAACACACTTATGGGATACACCGTATATTTTCGTGACCATGAGATGAGATAAGATATTTAAGTATAAGCTATTTGAGCAGCGTGCACTTGCACCTAATAGTTATTAAGTGATGTTAAAGACAAGACGCCGATGTCTAATGGACTCCAATTTATTTCCTAGTACAGTGTCCACTCTACCTAAAAGTAAATTATAAGCTAGTTACCTAATAAAATTTGCAATTGTCCCATTACTAGCATATTGTCAACGCGTGCTAGATGCTCTGTTCCCGAATGGTTCGGGAGCAGTACCAACTGCCCGACTGGATTTTTTTATTGATTTTGTTTAATTTTGATTCGTCATATAAATTTCATATTTCATTTTGTATATTTTCGTATTTCAAATGATATCATTTACATATCTCATACAGAGTGGTAACAACTGAAATTATATAGAAGACTTTGGTCCAATTTGTCACCGACCCAAAAAATTCAAAAAATTCCTGAACTAATTCGTTATGTAAATATCCCTCAACTGCATTTTGTTTCCTGAAGCCAGATTATTGGATTCAAATATCGGTATTCGTGAGGATAATGCTGATAAGCTAGGGAAGTTGTGTTGGAGCTCCTTATTTCACCTCATTAATGTCAATGTTGCCAATATAGAATATGTGCCCTAAATCACCATCGTTATTTAGGTTGCTAGTTATCTGTTCCATAAATATTATATGCTCTGTTGTTTCCTGAGGAAATATTATTCACGGAAGTGGCTCGATGAAATTGCTTGATTTTCACCTTTTATATTTACCCTTATTTCACACTCTCATCATTACGAAAATATTGGATTTCGATTGAAACCAGTAACGGATATCCACATGTTGACGATAATTATTCTACGCAAACCAAAATTGATGGAAACCTCCGATCAACCAAATTTTTCGGAAATTTTCATTATTTTAAATCACGCTACTTAATTCGTGTTCTGCATGCTGAAGTTGTTATTCAGTTACACAAGAGTATTTATTGAGATTTCAATGTTTCAAATGAATTTTTTCATGGAATTTGTTTTTGTGCCGTGAAAAACCAATGATTCATGAATAATATAAAAGTTTTATTTAAGATATAAGTGAGCTTCGTGAAGAAATTTAATCTTAAAACCCGAAATACGCCAGTATGATTTCTATAAATAATTATTTGTTCAATTTTAGTAGTTATGTTTTAGATATTGGGAGAGAAAACCCAAAAATATTTAATTTGAACTACTTACGATTATGAAATTGTCAAAAATAACGATGGGGCATTTGCACATTGTGCATTATAGACGAATCCGTTAAAAATTTCCCAATTTGTGTTGAAAATTTGGTAATCAATCTTTTCATCTGCTTTTAGATATGATTCTGGATGGAAATTCAACCGAATATTCCACCGAATTCCAATCGGAACCGAATGCGATGATTCATTTTTGGGATTATTGAGAATTTGCAGTGTTTTTCTTTATAACTCAGGGACCACTGGTCGGAAATCATCTCGGTAAAAATTTTTAGGTTGAGTTATGCAACAGTAATCAATGTTCAGTGTTTCATGATAATTCGGTGGTTAGTTTTCGAGAAATAATTTTTCCCCTCCAACACCTAATTTTGAACCCTTAGCGTACACCGATCCTGCTGCAAAGCTTGTAGGATCAATCTCGAGCGATACACGATTTTTCTACCAAGTTTCACGGATTTCGGAAAAGCCCCGGACAACGGATGGCGGATGGGCGCATTCTTTTTATTAGTTCATATATATATATATATATATATATTATCAAAAAACCCAATTACCATATAATGGTGTAGGGTATTTATTAGTTCATTCGAATCTAAATACTTCAGAATGTAAATTGTGAAATTTTCAGTGGGGTAATCTTTTTTTTTGGTCGATCACCCAGGTTCATTATTTGATTTTATCAAACAATGAACCGAAAATCAACTATTTTCCTCTTCAACCAGAAAAAACTATATTCACCTCAGAGTCCATTTGAATCCAGTCAATTATTTTAATCTCCATTTTTCACGGATTTGTCATCCTGACATAATACATGTCTCAAGTTTTTCACTTTATTCCCGATATTTTATTAGATTTCTAGTTCGAAATGAACAATTATGGATCTATGGGAGATGATTCCCCAATTAAGGGGCCTGTAGCGTTCTTCGTTTATCTGAGGATCTGAAAATTATCGCTTGGAGGACTGAACCTGGTCGAAAGACCCTCTCGGTCATGAGCAAATGTAGGTGATATTAATTACTGCTTCCTTCTGGTTTTCTGTCCCTCTTTCTGTTTCAGATATTATGTCAAGATATTTTGTCGAAATGAATTCAAGATGACGAAAAAAATTATTTTCCAATGAAAAAGATGCCATCCATCTTCTATAAACAAATAACTACACTTATACGGGGAGGCAGAATTTTTCCTGAGGTTTTTATCTGTACTCTTGTATCATACGCAAATATATGGTACCCCGTTTACATTTCCTCTGCTAACACTGTGATATATCTTAGAATGTAATGCTCATTCTCAAAAGAATTTCAGAAAGTACAAAATCTAAAAGTTCAACTCCTAACACGTTGATTGTCGTCTTTATTCCTAGTTTTAGGAAAAAGGGCAATTATTTCACATCATTATAGTGCGTAAATACAAAAAAAATCCTACAATGTTGGGAACGAAATAATTTTCTGCTGAATTTCTAGAAAAATACAAATTATTGAACTATATCGCAAGCTGTTATATCGCTTCTGGTATCATTCGAAAAAATATTGAGTTGCATAAACTTGATAAATTGTGCAAATTTCCGCCAATTTGTCATGTCTAGTGTAGAGATAGATGATAGTTTCATTTTACCATCGTTCAAAACACAAAAAGAATCTTGCAGATAGGTAAGTAAGTTCCTCCCTACCAGGGATAGACAATATTCCTTTCTATGGGGTGAATTTCTAATTTTTCGCTATATGTACAGGGCGATTGTTTATATTTTACGCAATAGCTATCTCAGTTAATATTGGTCTTATAAAAACTTTCAAACGACAAATATGAAATATTTTTCATGGGCATTTAGAATTAAGTACTAGGAAAAATTTTGATTCCGAATATAGAAATATAATATTTTAAGGTTATCTCTGTTAGTTTTCGAAAATAGAGATTTTTTCGTCCAAAGCAGCTGCGGTACGCCACACGACACTGCTGCGTTTCTATGTTGTGGATAATAAAACTACTGATATTTGTTTCACTCATTTATTGCGAAAATTTTGAATCAATTGTTCAAACTGACCCCCATTCACTTTTTCACATAATTGATATCTTTTTCTTGAGTTTTCAATCAGACTAGAGAAAGAAATTGATAATATCAACAAACCGCCAAAAATAATAAGGAGAACCCTCGAAAACTCAATGAAATATATCTATTGTGTGTAGATGTGAGTGAAAGCCATTTTGAACATTCAATCCAAATTTTTGTTGATAAATGAAGAAAAAAAACTGTTGTTTTATCATCCGAAGCTATTTTCTTTCGGAAAACTCATAACTCCGTCACCTGCATTCCTCTGTCTCTTTTTGTTTTTGAGTATTGAAGAAAAAAGTTTTTGACGATCTTTGAAAATTCGCCAATTTGGAGCAATTCGGTGTTTGAAAGGGTGAAATCGCTTTCTACGTCACACGTCATAGCATCATTCTATACGATCGATACAGCCGTCACTATCTATTGGATTGGTAGAGTAGAAGGTCCACGAGAAGATATAGAGTGGATATGAATCATGAGGAGTTTCTGCCAATACGTGGAACCAAATTTAACCGACGCCTTTCGCAAATTCTTTTATTAAAATCCAAAGTTGTGACATAGTTGATGAAAAACCCTGTATAAGCTCCCTGACTATTTCGACTTGCTACAAAGTTTATTTTTGACCTTCTCCAAAATATATTCGAAATAACACGAGGATTCCAGGAGTTCAAGTTGCAATCAATATCTCTTGAAGATTAAAAATTTGTATTTCATACACGTGGAGAGAAATAATATGCCATTTTCATAGAATATATACTTTTAAAGTTTCTTTTTCGACAGTTTCAAGCACGAGAACATATGATGGATTTTGTGTTGAAATTTGTCGTCTGTATCGTCATGCTTTTCCATCATGAATACAATAACAATTGTTTGGTTTCTCCTTCACAAAATAAAGGTTATCTCAGTTCATGGCGAATGAATATAAGCAAGATTTAATCCTATTGTATCATTGAGATCTTATGATTCAATTCTTTATTTTTGATTGAACGTTCGCGGAAACACACTCTGTAACTAAAACAGCTCTGTTACGGAATGTAAAGAAGCACAACTGATTGAAATGAGTAAACATTTGTATATCTCGATTTCTTCCTAAATAATCAGGTGAATTTCTGAAATATAATATATATTATATCGATACAAGGGGTGTTTTTTGGAGGTATAGAACTTTAAGTTGGCACCACTGTTTTAACCGGTGGCCATTTTGTCAGCTGTCAAGTGATTTGTATTTAGTTTGGTCTTGCATTTCAACATGCATAGATTGACGCCTGAACAACGCTTAAAATTGTGCAAATTTATTTTCAAAATAATGGTTCTGTTCGAAATACGTATCGGGCTCTACGTCTATTTTACGGTCAACATAATCGTCCATCAGAGCAATTAATGAACCGTTTTCGCACCACATTTACTTTAACTGATAATGCGCATCCACAGAGATGTAGTACAGTGAGAACAGAAGAAGCCATTGCTGCTGTAGAGCGTAGCGTAGAGGAAGACCCGAATCAGTCTATTCGCCATCGTGTACAAAAATTGTATCCAATTACTTCATGGAAGATTTTGCAGAAAGATTTTGGTTTGCGTGATTAAAGAATCCAACTCGTGCAAGCATTGAAGCCACATACGAGCACCTAACAATGGATTTACTGAAGGAAACGTCTGATAACCTCATAATTTCACGTTCTGGGCCCATGAATTGGCCGCCAAGATCGTGCAATTTAACGCTGCTAGACTATTTTCTGTGGGGATATGTGAAATCGCTAATCTCCGCCGATAAGCCCGAAACTATTAACCACTTGGAGGACAACATTCGCCGCGTTATTGCCGATATACGGCGACAAACGTTGGAAAAAGTTATTGAAAATTGGACCTCCAGATAAGTTTATGTCCGAGCCAGCCGTGGCGGTCATATACCAGAAATTAAATTCGAATTATAATGCCAAAAGATTTTCATTTGAATAAAGTCAATTTCATGTCAATTTTGAAAATTCATCCTTATTTTATTCCATTAAAAAATTCTATGCCTCTAAAAAAAACACCCTTTATATATGGCATTGGCCAAAATGTGTGCCTCTACAACAACCGTCTTCGATTTTCAAGAAATCAGTCGAACTTTATTCGATAGCAGATCCGCCCCAACACTACATGAAAAGACAATTGAGGTAACAGAATACTTCCAAGAATTCCACCTCATTTTCGACAAGACCTTTGAATTCCATATAAAGGGTCTTTCAATAAGGACGGGTCGATTTTGACATGAAATAAATCAAATGTCTGTAATTTTGGATGATTGAGCCGAAAATGGTCTCAATCGACTAGGTTGGACTCACTGATGACGAATCCGGTGTCAAAATCGATTCTGTCCGGCCGGCCGGCCGGTTGGCCGGCCGGCCGGTTGGCCGGCCGTAGACACGATAACTGTGGAACGAAGTGAGCTAGCAACTTGAAACTTTCAGGGTAGGTCGCGCATTGGAATGCCGCGGTTAAGTTCGTTAATGGGCCAAATCGATCAAATAGTTTCGGAGTTATAGGCATTTGAAGTTTTGAAGTTATTTATTTTTTATTTCAGAAACTACCTGAGCGATTGGATTCAAACTTGGCGGTTAGGTGATTGCCATGGTGATTTGGCATTACTAACTGAATAAAAAAATATAGGTTAGAAAGACGACGTTAAAACAACATGGCCGCCACAGGCTGCCAACATCGACCCGTCCCTATTGAAAGACCCTTTAGAACCTCGTTACCTACTTCTCCGTTAAACTAATTCAATTCTCAGTATTCTTTCTTCACATTCTAACCTTTTTTTTTCCAATATTTCACTGATCATTGGACTAAAACTTCATAACCACTGACTCTTTAGAAAAATATTTTGCTCTGAATACTAAGGCAATAAGTTTCGGAGATACATTGTAATTCAGAAATATTGTCCGAAATTTCTGATTTCCATAACTTGAAAATCAGTTGTCTGATTTTGATTGGATTTTGACCCATTGGAACGGGTTATGTTATTTCAATATTCACTAGGCAATACGCTGAATATTGAAAATTGTTCAAACAATGTATTCTATATTTTTGAATCAATTATTAATGTCGATAAGTTTAACATACTTGCTTCCAAAAATAAACTGATATTCTCAAAAGAGGGGAAACTTTTTCAGATAATCGATTAAAAAGTTTGATCATCCAGGAGAAAATATATGATAAATTTTATCTACCTACTTACTTCGCCAGCGAATATTTGGAGTTTCACGAAAATATCGGCTTCCATATGCACCTATGTGTGTAAGACTCCACTAACTCAATTTCACTCACCCTTTGAATCACGAATCTGAAAAACTCTGTTCATTGTAAAAGATCCTATATTGCGATTCTTTAGATACAAAAATAAAATTGAACGATTTCAGAACAGAATAAGTTTTGCAATCCAATTTCGTTCGGAAAATTATGAAGGAAATTCGTCGTTAAAAGGTGGGAATATTGTGTTGGTAAATAGGCTATAGGATCAATCATCTAATTCTTAGACATCGGATTATATGCATTAACAAACTGGCAAAGTATGCATGCAAATATGCACTTGAAAAGGGTGAAATATGCACATAATATGCACTAAAAAAATATCAATTTCCATTGTGTCTCCGATCAATTTTCAATCATCAATCAATCATAATTTTGTGACTATACAAAATTAGACATTTTTTACGCGCTTGTTCTAGGGCACAGCGCGTTATCGCGAAGTCACAATGTCTGTAATTTTCGAGTTTTGAGCTGAAATCTGTCTCAAACGACTAGGTTGGACACATATGGATAATCCGTGGTCGCTTTGGATTCTGTCCGGTTATGTTTTGATCCTAAATATCTCGGTTGAGTTCAATAATGGGCCAAATCTGCCAAATGATTTTTGTGTTACAGCCATTTGAAATTTTGATTTTTCAATAACTGGAAAATATTCATCTGGTTGAAAAGAAACTTGGAACATTAATAGTGCCAATGAGAAGAATTATCCTTGGGAAAATTTGAATTAATATTTCTCTTCAAATTTTCATATTCCATTTAATTTTCACTGAAATTTCCAAGTCATTTCCCAATGTGAACAAGCTCGTAGAAGCTGCTGACATCACGTCAGTGCTTTTCTAGGTTTTTTAAGTATCCTAAAGAAAACTTGTTACGTCTGTCTGTTAATATTAACTTATAGGCCGAAAACGATTCCTCTTCGACCATTAATGTAAAGAGATTTAACTAGAATTTTGTGCCATTTCTGAAGATATCTTTGTAGACAAGGTTTCCCTTGTGGCGTTGACATATACTCCTATTTCCTTAATTGCTGCGAGCTTCGTGTTTTCAAATTTGTCACGGATTATTTCTGACAGTAAATTAGTAAGGACATCTTTCTGTTCGATTATTCTTTCTGAAATTTCCGTGGATTTGAACAGAAGAAGATTTTTGGTATCCAAGCTTTCAATAGCTCCGCACCCGTTCAACGTTTTCCGGTTGATCTATGCACCAGGATTACGTCCCACTATTGAAATATGCACTTTCTACAAAAAAGTGCCAAAATTTGCAAAATTGCCTAGAATATCGCGTTATATGCATTGCATATGCAAATATGCAAATGCATATAATCCGATGTCTACTAATCATAAATTATTGTTGCTCATAATATATTTTGGGAAATTTGGATGATCTAGAAGTTATCAAATATTTCCATTTCTTCATAATCTTGAATCGTAGATCGTAAAGCAGATTCCTGTGTATAGAAATTTTGGAATAATTTTTTTTCATAGTAAAATTAGTTGTAATATACAATATTTGAGCTGTGAATTTTACATTATTATCAATCTGAGGGGAGTAATGAAAATTTATTGTAAACCTTGTACCCAGATCATTTTCTGGTATTCAATCGTAAATGACCCTTGCATTCGCCATTCTGCAACACATTTTTTTTTAATATTCACATTTCATATCGAATCATCGAAATTGAATCTAGTCGATAATTTATTCAGATAAAAACTTGAAGATAGATGTAAAATTGCTTCATGTATTTGGAAAAACAGTTTCGAAAATATAAATTTAAGAATAATTAGTTTCTTCAAGAAATTCTTTCACACGTTGTTAAAATGCACTTCTTTGAGTAAATATATATCTAGTTTCCAAATGAAATAACATGGATATTGAAAAACTTATATACAATATGAAGTATATGATCTGTTATGAGTTCATATGACCGATATAATTTCGTATGTACTATCAGTGCTCAAGTCCACGGTAAACACAACATCCTATATGAATGATTCATTACGAAGGTCGAACTCGTAAATAGATTTTTCCAAATATTTCCGAAAACACAGACTTCATCTAATTGAAAAATTAAATCGTGAAGGGTCAAGCAAAACTAGTGAGGACCTTATGATTAAGATATCGAAAAATCGATTTATCAAACAGTAAAGCTGCAGTGGATGGCATCTTTACTCAGATGGAGTGACCAGCCTGGCGTCAAATTTGAACGAGCGCGTAGAAACTATTGAATTCACGTTCTTGAGGTCAGTGCTTTTTTATAGAATATTTCATTTGTTATATGATAGTAATCAATTTGATACTCTATCCGTCGGTTTTCTTTCGACATCCGATCAACTCGTTGATAAAGGTTTTCATTCTATGGTTGGGTTGAAAATGAAATGAAATCGAGCACAGAATTTACTGTTGACTGAGAAACAAACCCTTGATCGGACAATCAAAGTTTTGTGAAACCGGCCGTAAGACATTCTTTTCACAGTATGGACTTTTCATTCTCTCGATATCTTTGAAATGCTCTCTATATCTCCCTTTCAATAAAAATCTATGCTTCTCCTCTTGAAGTTGTCTTGCTTCGGAAAATTGAAACAGCTAATTCAAGCAAGAGCATGAAACTTCAAAAAAATATCTGCACTTTCGATTCACACGAAAAAAACTTTTTTCTCTCGGTTTAAATGTTGATATTTTCAGTAACTTGGAATTGTTGTCTGACACATAAATCCTAATTTCCAACTCATCATTTAATTAAATAGCGAATCTAGGCAATGCTTGAACAGAAGAATTAAAAGATAACCTGAAAACTCATAATTTCATCCATTTTCCGAGAGTTTTTTTTGGAGTCGTTAAGAAAAATCCATCAAAAAAATGTGTCACTGGCTATATCGGATTACTATAGAGGTAAGTATGGGGTTGATATTAAAAAATTTAAATAATATTCACATTTATTTGAGAATTAATTAATTAACTCTTGTAATGAATCAAAGAAAAAGTTCACTCTCAATTCTTATGGAGTATCTCGGTAGATACTTTCGAGAAAACGTATTGCCCAAATTGTAAGGCAGCGTTCAATGTAACGTTATCAAAAGTTGAAAGAAGTCAACGTACCATCTCTATAATCTTAATCTGAGTCAAAATAATTTCCAAAACGCGTATTAAAATAATACGACAACGAAGATTAATGGACTCTTCATGAAGCCCGGGAGCTGCTCCCAAGTCAGTTTTGATGTGAATCCATGTCGGCTACTACTTACATTCACGAACGTAAGAAGTAGATGTACAGATTACTCAATTTTTCCAAGCTCTGACTATACATTTTTTCAATAACTTTTCAAATACATAGGTAATATTGCGGAGGTAATCTTCGATTTCAATATTCCAAAGCTTACTCTCCCATATTACAGTCTTGAGAATAACAAACTTGCCCATTATGGTGCATGTCATAGAAGTCACCCTCACGCTCACAGATATTTTGAATCGATATATGTTCACAATACTTTTCAAAAATGCATATATACGATCGAGATAATTTGTGGTACTCGGTTTCAGAATGACAGCTTGAAGGTCCATGAGTAATGTCTGATGAAAGGATTCTGATAAATGTAACTTTTTTGAAAAGAAAACACAAAATTTTCCTATTTCGCATAATTTTGCACTTCGCAACAATGAATGGCTGCTACTCCAAAATTGTAAGGTGGATTTTGTCTATCGAAGAACCTATCCGAGATATCCTAGCACTTGAGCATAGCCGAAAAAATCAAGTATCTAGGTAATTTCTTTCAAATTTTTCCTGAGACGTCTGGCTGGTGGATAAGACGAACTAGAGGTTCGATCATAAGAGACCATTTGAGGTTTCAATTCCAGAATTACAGACATTTTCGGTAATGCTGACGCTATCATTCTACACCTAATTCAGGGTAAATAACCTAAATTCAATCGTCGGTCTATAAAATGTTGATGAATAGATTAATTTATATTTTGGCAGTGTGTTCTGCTTACATATGTCTGCTATTATACAGAGATTTGGGATAAAGTATGGAACCAAGTAAATATCTTTTGTACGAAGAAGGCAATATTTAGGAATGAAATTCTGCAGGTGAGTGCGATGGCGCAAAATGTATCTGAGGTACGATTTTTGTTGATAATATATTAGGTGCGCAACTAAGTTCTCGCTGTTTTTTCGATGAAAATATAACTTTATTATAAAAAAATGGTTACAAATGAATCATTCAAAGTATTGCCCATCGCTAGACACAACTTTTTCCCATCTTTCTGGTAGAGCTCGAATACCTTGACGCCAGAAGTGTTCGTCTTTTGAGGCTATCCACGAATCAAGCCATTTTTTGATGTCTTCATATGAGTGGAACTGTTGATCAGCCAGGCCATGTGCCATCGAACGGAACAAGTAAAAATCGGACGGCGCAATATCTGGGGAATATGGCGGGTGGGGTAGAACTTCCCATTTGAGCGTGCCCAAGTAGGTTTTAACAGGTTTGGCAACGTGAGGCCGAGCGTTGTCATGCAGTAAAATCACTTTTTCGTGCCTTTGCTCGTATTGTGGCCGTTTTTCGCGCAGTGCTCGGCTCAATCTCATCAATTGAGTTCGATAACGTTCCCTAGTGATGGTTTCGCTCGGTTTCAACAGCTCATAATAAATAACACCGACCTGGTCCCACCAAATGCACAGCATAACCTTCGCAGCGTGAATGTTCGGCCGAGCCGACGACGTAGAAGCATGCCCGGGTAGTCCCCAAGATTTTCTCCTCTTTGGGTTGCTGTAATGAATCCATTTTTCATCACCCGTCACGATGCGATGAAGAAAACCCTTCCTTTCTTGCCGCTGGAGCAGTTGTTCACAGGCGAAAAAACGACGCTCAACGTCTCTTGGCTTCAACTCATAAGGAACCCAAGTTCCTTGCTTCTGAATCATCCCCAACGCATGCAATCGCTTGGAAATGGCTTGACGGGTAACTCCTAATTCTGCAGCAAGCTCTTCTTGAGTTTGGCACGAATCCTCATCGAGCAATGCCTCCAATTCAGCGTCTTCGAAGGTTTTGGGTCTTCCTTCACGTGGACGGTCGTCAACATCGAAATCACCGTCTTTGAAGCGACGGAACCAATCACGGCATGTTGTTTCGCTTAGAGCAGCGTTTCCGTACACTTTTTGGAGCTCTCGATGCGCTTGAGCTGCCGTTTTTTTCGAATGAAAAAAGAAAATCAACACTTCCCGCAAATGACGATTGTTTGGTACGAAATTCGACATTTTCACTTAACCAGAAGTATATAATGCGAAAACAAAATGTTTGCGTGAAGTTACCCACACATTTCCAGCCACGGTTTCTGACGTAGAGACTGTCGATATTGGGATAGAGGGAAGGCATGCATTATTCGTAGACAGTGTTGCCAGATGTAATCAGTAGAATGAAATGAGAGATATCTCGATTCTGCAGCTCAAATTGAAGCAATTGCTTGAAAGTTGACCAATGACTTCATCATTCAAGAAAGCAGAAGCCAAAGTGATCGATAAAAACAATAGAGTCAATAGAGTATCCGATATAATATGATATAGATTTCCGTTGAACTATGGAAAAAAAGACGTGCCACGTAAACTTAAATTCTGTTCGATAGAGTATAGAATATATGAACTAAATCAATTAAAAAAATTTTTCGACGGCCGTCGAACTACGACTAATAAATTTAGTATGGATTCCGATGTCGAAAAGATGGAGATCGGAAAGAGGTGCTGCGTGAACAAGAATTCTTTTGGATAGAGTATTCCATATATCCACTGAATATATCGAAACATTTTTTTGGATGGTCGTCGAACTATGGAAAAAAATTGAAAATGGAAAGAAAAAGTGAGGATGGATTCTGATGTCGAAAAGATGGTGATAGAGAAGAGGTGTCGCGTAAACAAAAATTGTTTTGAATCGACTATTCAATATATGAACTGAATCCATCGAAACATTTTTTTGGATGGCCGTCAAACTAAGGAAAAAAAAATTGAGAATGAAAAAAAAAAGTGAGGATGGATTCTGATGTAGTAAAGACGGTGATCAAAACGAGGTGCCACGTAAACAAAAATTGTTTTGAATCGACTATTCAATATATGAACTGAATCCATCGAAACATTTTTTTGGATGGCCGTCAAACTAAGGAAAAAAAAATTGAGAATGAAAAAAAAAGTGAGGATGGATTCTGATGTCGTGAAGACGGTGATCAAAACGAGGTGCCACGTAAACAAAAATTGTTTTGAATCGACTATTCAATATATGAACTGAATCCATCGAAACATTTTCTTGGATGGCCGTCAAACTAAGGAAAAAAAAATTGAGAATGAAAAAAAAAAAGTGAGGATGGACTCTGATGTCGTAAAGACGGTGATCAAAACGAGGTGCCACGTAAACAAAAACTGTTTTGAATCGACTATTCAATATATGAACTGAATTCATCGTAAAATTTTTTTGGATGGCCGTCAAACTAAGGAAAAAAAAATTGAGAATGGAAAAAAAAGTGAGGATGGATTCTGATGTCGAAAAGATGGTGATAGAGAAGAGGTGCCACGTAAACAAAAATTGTTTTGAATTGACTATTCAATATATGAACTGAATCCATCGAAACATTTTTTTGGATGGCCGTCAAACTAAGGAAAAAAAAATTGAGAATGAAAAAAAAAAGTGACGATGGATTCTGATGTCATAAAGACAATGATCAAAACGAGGTGCCACGTAAACAAAAATTGTTTTGAATCGACTATTCAATATATGAACTGAATCCATCGAAACATTCCTTTGGATGGCCGTCAAACTAAGGAAAAAAAAATTGAGAATGAAAAAAAAAGTGAGGATGGATTCTGATGTCGTAAAGACGGTGATCAAAACGAGGTGCCACGTAAACAAAAGTTGTTTTGAATCGACTATTCAATATAAGAACTGAATCCATCGAAACATTTTTTTGGATGGCCGTCAGACTAAGGAAAAAAAAAATTGAGAATGAAAAAAAAAGTGAGGATGGATTCTGATGTCGTAAAGACGGTGATCAAAACGAGGTGTCACGTAAACAAAAATTGTTTTGAATCGACTATTCAATATATGAACTGAATTCATCGTAACATTTTTTTGGATGGCCGTCAAACTAAGGAAAAAAAAATTGAGAATGGAAAAAAAAGTGAGGATGGATTCTGATGTCGAAAAGATGGTGATAGAGAAGAGGTGCCACGTAAACAAGAATTGTTTTGAATTGACTATTCAATATATGAACTGAATCCATCGAAACATTTTTTTGGATGGCCGTCAAACTAAGGAAAAAAAAATTGAGAATGAAAAAAAAAGTGAGGATGGATTCTGATGTCGTAAAGACGGTGATCACAACGAGGTGCCACGTAAACAAAAATTGTTTTGAATCGACTATTCAATATAAGAACTGAATCCATCGAAACTTTTTTTTGGATGGCCGTCAAACTAAGGAAAAAAAAATTGAGAATGAAAAAAAAAAGTGAGGATGGATTCTGATGTCGTAAAGACGGTGATCAAAACGAGGTGTCACGTAAACAAAAATTGTTTTGAATCGACTATTCAATATATGAACTGAATTCATCGTAACATTTTTTTGGATGGCCGTCAAACTAAGGAAAAAAAAATTGAGAATGGAAAAAAAAGTGAGGATGGATTCTGATGTCGAAAAGATGGTGATAGAGAAGAGGTGCCACGTAAACAAAAATTGTTTTGAATTGACTATTCAATATATGAACTGAATCCATCGAAACATTTTTTTGGATGGCCGTCAAACTGAGGAAAAAAAAATTGAGAATGAAAAAAAAAGTGAGGATGGATTCTGATGTCGTAAAGACGGTGATCAAAATGAGGTGGCACGTAAACAAAATGTGTTTTGAATCGACTATTCAATATAAGAACGGAATCCATCGAAACATTCTTTTGGATGGCCGTCAAACTAAGGAAAAAAAAATTGAGAATGAAAAAAAAAAGTGAGGATGGATTCTGATGTCGTAAAGACGGTGATCAAAACGAGGTGCCACGTAAACAAAAATTGTTTTGAATCGACTATTCAATATATGAACTGAATCCATCGAATCATTTTCTTGGATGGCCGTCAAACTAAGGAAAAAAAAATTGAGAATGAAAAAAAAAAAGTGAGGATGGACTCTGATGTCGTAAAGACGGTGATCAAAACGAGGTGCCACGTAAACAAAAACTGTTTTGAATCGACTATTCAATATATGAACTGAATTCATCGTAAAATTTTTTTGGATGGCCGTCAAACTAAGGAAAAAAAAATTGAGAATGGAAAAAAAAGTGAGGATGGATTCTGATGTCGAAAAGATGGTGATAGAGAAGAGGTGCCACGTAAACAAAAATTGTTTTGAATCGACTATTCAATATAAGAACTGAATCCATCGAAACATTTTTTTGGATGGCCGTCAGACTAAGGAAAAAAAAAATTGAGAATGAAAAAAAAAAGTGAGGATGGATTCTGATGTCGTAAAGACGGTGATCGAAACGAGGTGTCACGTAAACAAAAATTGTTTTGAATCAACTATTCAATATATGAACTGAATTCATCGTAACATTTTTTTGGATGGCCGTCAAACTAAGAAAAAAAAAATTGAGAATGGAAAAAAAAGTGAGGATGGATTCTGATATCGAAAAGATGGTGATAGAGAAGAGGTGCCACGTAAACAAGAATTGTTTTGAATTGACTATTCAATATATGAACTGAATCCATCGAAACATTTTTTTGGATGGCCGTCAAACTAAGGAAAAAAAAATTGAGAATGAAAAAAAAAAGTGAGGATGGATTCTGATGTCGTAAAGACGGTGATCAAAACGAGGTGCCACGTAAACAAAAATTGTTTTGAATCGACTATTCAATATAAGAACTGAATCCATCGAAACATTTTTTTGGATGGCCGTCAAACTAAGGAAAAAAAAATTGAGAATGAAAAAAAAAAGTGAGGATGGATTCTGATGTCGAAAAGATGGTGATAGAGAAGAGGTGCCACGTAAACAAGAATTGTTTTGAATTGACTATTCAATATATGAACTGAATTCATCGTAAAATTTTTTTGGATGGCCGTCAAACTAAGGAAAAAAAAATTGAGAATGGAAAAAAAAGTGAGGATGGATTCTGATGTCGAAAAGATGGTGATAGAGAAGAGGTGCCACGTAAACAAGAATTGTTTTGAATTGACTATTCAATATTTGAACTGAATCCATCGAAACATTTTTTTGTATGGCCGTCAAACTAAGGAAAAAAAAATTGAGAATGAAAAAAAAAAGTGAGGATGGATTCTGATGTCGTAAAGACGGTGATCAAAACGAGGTGTCACGTAAACAAAAATTGTTTTGAATCGACTATTCAATATATGAACTGAATTCATCGTAACATTTTTTTGGATGGCCGTCAAACTAAGGAAAAAAAAATTGAGAATGGAAAAAAAAGTGAGGATGGATTCTGATGTCGAAAAGATGGTGATAGAGAAGAGGTGCCACGTAAACAAAAATTGTTTTGAATTGACTATTCAATATATGAACTGAATCCATCGAAACATTTTTTTGGATGGCCGTCAAACTGAGGAAAAAAAAATTGAGAATGAAAAAAAAAGTGAGGATGGATTCTGATGTCGTAAAGACGGTGATCAAAACGAGGTGGCACGTAAACAAAAATTGTTTTGAATCGACTATTCAATATAAGAACTGAATCCATCGAAACATTCTTTTGGATGGCCGTCAAACTAAGGAAAAAAAAATTGAGAATGGAAAAAAAAGTGAGGATGGATTCTGATGTCGAAAAGATGGTGATAGAGAAGAGGTGCCACGTAAACAAGAATTGTTTTGAATTGACTATTCAATATATGAACTGAATCCATCGAAACATTTTTTTGGATGGCCGTCAAACTAAGGAAAAAAAAATTGAGAATGAAAAAAAAAAGTGAGGATGGATTCTGATGTCGTAAAGACGGTGATCACAACGAGGTGCCACGTAAACAAAAATTGTTTTGAATCGACTATTCAATATAAGAACTGAATCCATCGAAACTTTTTTTTGGATGGCCGTCAAACTAAGGAAAAAAAAATTGAGAATGAAAAAAAAAAGTGAGGATGGATTCTGATGTCGTAAAGACGGTGATCAAAACGAGGTGTCACGTAAACAAAAATTGTTTTGAATCGACTATTCAATATATGAACTGAATTCATCGTAACATTTTTTTGGATGGCCGTCAAACTAAGGAAAAAAAAATTGAGAATGGAAAAAAAAGTGAGGATGGATTCTGATGTCGAAAAGATGGTGATAGAGAAGAGGTGCCACGTAAACAAAAATTGTTTTGAATTGACTATTCAATATATGAACTGAATCCATCGAAACATTTTTTTGGATGGCCGTCAAACTGAGGAAAAAAAATTGAGAATGAAAAAAAAAGTGAGGATGGATTCTGATGTCGTAAAGACGGTGATCAAAATGAGGTGGCACGTAAACAAAAATTGTTTTGAATCGACTATTCAATATAAGAACGGAATCCATCGAAAGATTCTTTTGGATGGCCGTCAAACTAAGGAAAAAAAAATTGAGAATGAAAAAAAAAAGTGAGGATGGATTCTGATGTCGTAAAGACGGTGATCAAAACGAGGTGCCACGTAAACAAAAATTGTTTTGAATCGACTATTCAATATATGAACTGAATCCATCGAAACATTTTCTTGGATGGCCGTCAAACTAAGGAAAAAAAAATTGAGAATGAAAAAAAAAAGTGAGGATGGATTCTGATGTCGTAAAGACGGTGATCAAAACGAGGTGCCACGTAAACAAAAATTGTTTTGAATCGACTATTCAATATAAGAACTGAATCCATCGAAACATTTTTTTGGATGGCCGTCAGACTAAGGAAAAAAAAAATTGAGAATGAAAAAAAAAAGTGAGGATGGATTCTGATGTCGTAAAGACGGTGATCAAAACGAGGTGTCACGTAAACAAAAATTGTTTTGAATCGACTATTCAATATATGAACTGAATTCATCGTAACATTTTTTTGGATGGCCGTCAAACTAAGGAAAAAAAAATTGAGAATGGAAAAAAAAGTGAGGATGGATTCTGATGTCGAAAAGATGGTGATAGAGAAGAGGTGCCACGTAAACAAGAATTGTTTTGAATTGACTATTCAATATATGAACTGAATCCATCGAAACATTTTTTTGGATGGCCGTCAAACTAAGGAAAAAAAATTGAGAATGAAAAAAAAAGTGAGGATGGATTCTGATGTCGTAAAGACGGTGATCAAAACGAGGTGCCACGTAAACAAAAATTGTTTTGAATCGACTATTCAATATGAGAACTGAATCCATCGAAACATTTTTTTGGATGGCCGTCAAACTAAGGAAAAAAAAATTGAGAATGAAAAAAAAAATTGAGGATGGATTCTGATGTCGTAAAGACGGTGATCAAAACGAGGTGTCACGTAAACAAAAATTGTTTTGAATCGACTATTCAATATATGAACTGAATTCATCGTAACATTTTTTTGGATGGCCGTCAAACTAAGGAAAAAAAAATTGAGAATGGAAAAAAAAGTGAGGATGGATTCTGATGTCGAAAAGATGGTGATAGAGAAGAGGTGCCACGTAAACAAAAATTGTTTTGAATTGACTATTCAATATATGAACTGAATCCATCGAAACATTTTTTTGGATGGCCGTCAAACTGAGGAAAAAAAAATTGAGAATGAAAAAAAAAGTGAGGATGGATTCTGATGTCGTAAAGACGGTGATCAAAACGAGGTGGCACGTGAACAAAAATTGTTTTGAATCGACTATTCAATATGAGAACTGAATCCATCGAAACATTCTTTTGGATGGCCGTCAAACTAAGGAAAAAAAATTGAGAATGAAAAAAAAAAGTGAGGATGGATTCTGATGTCGTAAAGACGGTGATCAAAACGAGGTGTCACGTAAACAAAAATTGTTTTGAATCGACTATTCAATATATGAACTGAATTCATCGTAACATTTTTTTGGATGGCCGTCAAACTAAGGAAAAAAAAATTGAGAATGGAAAAAAAAGTGAGGATGGATTCTGATGTCGAAAAGATGGTGATAGAGAAGAGGTGCCACGTAAACAAAAATTGTTTTGAATTGACTATTCAATATATGAACTGAATCCATCGAAACATTTTTTTGGATGGCCGTCAAACTGAGGAAAAAAAAATTGAGAATGAAAAAAAAAGTGAGGATGGATTCTGATGTCGTAAAGACGGTGATCAAAACGAGGTGGCACGTAAACAAAAATTGTTTTGAATCGACTATTCAATATGAGAACTGAATCCATCGAAACATTCTTTTGGATGGCCGTCAAACTAAGGAAAAAAAATTGAGAATGAAAAAAAAAAGTGAGGATGGATTCTGATGTCGTAAAGACGGTGATCAAAACGAGGTGTCACGTAAACAAAAATTGTTTTGAATCGACTATTCAATATATGAACTGAATTCATCGTAACATTTTTTTGGATGGCCGTCAAACTAAGGAAAAAAAAATTGAGAATGAAAAAAAAAAGTGAGGATGGATTCTGATGTCGAAAAGATGGTGAAAGAGAAGAGGTGCCACGTAAACAAAAACTGTTTTGAATTGACTATTCAATATATGAACTGAATCCATCGAAACATTTTTTTGGATGGCCGTCAAACTAAGGAAAAAAAATTGAGAATGGAAAAAAAAGTGAGGATGGATTCTGATGTCGAAAAGATGGTGATAGAGAAGAGGTGCCACGTAAACAAAAATTGTTTTGAATTGACTATTCAATATATGAACTGAATCCATCCTCACTTTTTTTTTTCATTCTCAATTTTTTTTCCTTAGTTTGACGGCCATCCAAAAAAATGTTTCGATGGATTCAGTTCATATATTGAATAGTCAATTCAAAACAATTTTTGTTTACGTGGCACCTCTTCTCTTTCACCATCTTTTCGACATCAGAATCCATCCTCACTTTTTTTTCCATTCTCAATTTATTTTTCCTTAGTTTGACGGCCATCCAAAAAAATGTTTCGATGGATTCAGTTCATATATTGAATAGTCAATTCAAAACAATTTTTGTTTACGTGGCACCTCTTCTCTTTCACCATCTTTTCGACATCAGAATCCATCCTCACTTTTTTTTTTCATTCTCAATTTTTTTTTCCTTAGTTTGACGGCCATCCAAAGAAATGTTTCGATGGATTCAGTTCATATATTGAATAGTCAATTCAAAACAATTTTTGTTTACGTGGCACCTCGTTTTGATCACCGTCTTTACGACATCAGAATCCATCCTCACTTTTTTTTCCATTCTCAATTTTTTTTCCTTAGTTTGACGGCCATCCAAAAAAATGTTTCGATGGTTTCAGTTCATATATTGAATAGTCAATTCAAAACAATTTTTGTTTACGCGACACCTCTTCTCTATCACCATCTTTTCGACATCAGAATCCATCCTCACTTTTTCTTTCCATTTTCAATTTTTTTCCATAGTTCGACGACCATCCAAAAAAATGTTTCGATATATTCAGTGGATATATGGAATACTCTATCCAAAAGAATTCTTGTTCACGCAGCACCTCTTTCCGATCTCTATCTTTTCGACATCGGAATCCATACTAAAATTATTAGTCGTAGTTCGACGGCCGTCGAAAAAATTTTTTAATTGATTTAGTTCATATATTTTATACTCTATCGAACAGAATTTTAGTTTACTTGGCACGTCTTTTTTTCCATAGTTTAACGGAAATCTATATCATATTATATCGGATACTCTATTGACTCTATTGTTTTTATCGATCACTTTGGCTTCTGCTTTCTTGAATGATGAAGTCATTGGTCAACTTTCAAGCAATTGCTTCAATTTGAGCTGCAGAATCGAGATATCTCTCATTTCATTCTACTGATTACATCTGGCAACACTGTCTACGAATAATGCATGCCTTCCCTCTATCCCAATATCGACAGTCTCTACGTCAGAAACCGTGGCTGGAAATGTGTGGGTAACTTCACGCAAACAAACAAAATCACTTATGTGTCGCGGCGGTTTGTTTACCATATGTCTAAGCTTGGTTCATGACGTTTTGGATATGTCAAAATCGACTAGCTCTTACTGCTAGAGCCATCTACTGACAAACAGCGAGAACTTAGTTGCGCACCTAATACTTCCGGTTGAACCGGAAATACCTCCAACTTTTTAATTTATATGGGACCTCCTGTATATCGTTGCATATATTGAAAGAGCTTGGGATTTCGAATGCGCACATAGTGAGTCTAGTGTGAAAAATCTATTAAAGAGAGGAATTATCGCACTTTAATCAACTTCTTGTGTGTTAAAAAAACAAAATTCAACATCTGCAAAGATATACAGGGGGTCCCATATGAATAAAAAAGTTGAGGGTATTTTCAGTTTAACCTGAAGTATAGTATCAACAAAAAGTTGTACATCAGATGCATTTATGCAGTTTCCTGCAAAATTTAAAAATATTGTCTTCTCCGTTCGAAAGATATTCACTTGGTTCCATACTTTATCCCAACCACGAAAATGGAGAAATTAAATTCGCACACACAAACAAATAATCCACATGGCACAAAATGTCCGCTAGTTGTATTCATATAAATGTGAATCCTCAATCTTTTTATGCTTTCACACAATTGGCCAGTTGAAAGAAAAAGTAAGCTGGTTGGCAAAATATTATAAAAAGTAACTGTCAGGGTGCCCCAAAAATATGGTGAACTTTCCGTTGTTCTAAACTGAAAAATAATCAACAATAGCTTTCTGATTCATTCATTTAACTGAACGAAATTACTAGTTCCCACAAATATTCGAATCTGAGCTTCACCGCATTCATTTTTGATTAGATTACAAACTAATTATACAAAGGAATGATAAAATAGGCAAACAAAATTTCGATCATATGGGAAGTCTTCAAGAATGTCCTTGAAGGCTGATTTTAGCCAAAGTAGCCGACAATTGACATTATTGCTTGGGGCACCTTCTATAATATGGACCTCTGCAGCCTGCTCGGCCTCAGAATGTTATAAATTTTAGTTTTATTATGTCGTTGAAATGAATATTCATATTTTCCATCCCAGTGAAAACCATACGATGTACGAAATTGGAGCACTCTCACACAAATAGGAAAGGCAATATCGAATGTTAAATTCCTTGCGAGCTCCTCTACAACAGTCTCTGTACGTGAATTTAGCTATTATTCTAATGGCTTATGCTTTGGCAGATGTTGGCTACTTAAACCATTGTATAAAGACCCCGCAGCTCGTTGTAATGCAATGCCGATACTAACTCAGCTTTGGAAAAATAATAATTATCAGGCATAACTAAAAATTGGTGTAAATGGAACAGTAACAGATGATATTCGAGTTTGATTCATTACGGTATCATTAGGTCTAAATACATGAACCATTTGAAGTATGAGAATATCGTCGAAAAGCATTGTTGGTTAATTTTTCTTCTTGGAACTGACAGTGATTAAGATTATGACTGAGTTAACAATTCCATTGAATGTTTTTAAAGGTTGATTCTCACTATACGTTCCGTAACCTTTCAGTTTCCCTTCCGTATAATTCACGTTAAAATTTAGTAGGCAAAATATCATGTTGACGGAACATAAACGGGACGTATGGTGTGCATACATCAGTTCATTTACACGTTATAATATTTTTTTCCGATCGTGGGAAAAGTGACACTATTTTGACCTGTTTTCTATGCACAAAGCTCAACATTCCAGAATAGTGGGCAATTGCAATTGCTATTAGCCATTAGAAAATAACAGTACGATAATATCCTTACTGCAATGCTGTAGCCTGCGGTAATGTAACAAATGGATTATTAGATTAGATTATTTTTCAATTCCTTTCAAAATACAACGAATCAAACAAAACCGTCTTGAAAATTATTCTACTTTTGTCATAACAAAGTAATTTCCATGGTTACCCCTTCTATATTTCAATATGAATATGGAGAAACCTATTAAAACTTACTTGATTACATCTTGAATGAAATATTTTTAATTAATTTTTTAAATTTAATAAAATGATCGGAGAAAAAATAGTATGCATAATTCGTTAATTCACTAATTATTCAATATACTCATTTCATACTGTACTGTAATGTGAAATTTTCCGGACTCATTTGTGTCCGGTTAATGATACACTACATCACTAGGCCGGTAAAGTAACTTTACGGGATGGTATATTACAAATAACACATGAACGATTTTTATTACAATTTCAGCATAAAGAATAAACTCCTACCGCATCCAAGAAGTAAGCGAACATTATGTTTTCATTTAAGATTTTCTCCACCTTGTAAGTTTTGCGAAATTCAAAGAATATCTCGTATTCCCTCTGATATCGTCCGGAAGACTTGGCCGGGATAAGTTTCACCGTCGCTTCAGAACTTTTTTTCAAAATCTCTGCATCCATTCCGTTTGAAATTATTCAAAACCAAAAATTCGAAACGATGCTGAACTGACAGTCAAGACAATCAATAAAAAAAAATATTTGTTACTGTTAGCAATCGATCCAAAGCATACTACATTATCACCCTATATTAATGGATGGTTTTATATCGTGTACTGACACATTACTGACACCTCCAAACTACCTGAATAGACAGTTCAATTTTTGTACCAATAATTAAAAAAAAATATTGAGCAGTATGAAATAAAAGGTACGATACACGGCCGTGAAATGTCATTAAAATACTTGTCTAGAAATTCCAGACTCGGCTCCTTCGTCACCACGTCCGTGAACATCTAGAGTCGTACATTAATGAGCCATTTCCCGGCCTTGTTACGTAAATTACTATCACGGGAAGGATACTGAAAGGTTACGGAACGTATAGTGAGTATCAACATGACTGAAGTTCAAAAATAAACAATAATTTGAAAAAATTTTTGAAAATATTTCAAATATGTGTACTCGAATGAGCGATGAGTTTCCGTCCTCAGTCCATCCATGGAAGAATCACAAATATTTGTGGTCATTGATGTCACATGCATTCGAATACTGCAATAAAAAATGTAAGGTTTCTCCCACATCTAATAAAAACAGTACGAATCAGTATTGACCTTTGAGCAGAGACGGTCCGGGTAGAAGCTAAAATTATGCTTCTAAGTATACATATGTCATCTAATGCCGTCTAATAACTATTTATTAATAGGCCGACTATTCCAAGTCTAGAAGTCGACACATCAATCACTAGTTGATTGAGGTTGACCCATTATGTCTTTTCTAATATAACATAATTCCCTGATTATCATAGAGAAGTATAGTTCGTTTCAATTGGTAAAGGACTTTGGGCAGAGCCGGTCCAAGTTAATTCTTTCAAAAAAAAATTCCTTACAAAATGTTGTTCGTGTAAAATGCCGAAAATGTTTTCAATAAGCATGATGAAAATTCTATGAAAACAATTTTAAGAACTGAATACATCCACGACTAAATTCAGAATACATATAATTCATAACTAAAACTTAAAAATTCAGTAGATTGCCTTAGAGAAATAAGTTACACTCACTTCAGCAAAAAATCAACATTCATAAAAAATGTATTTTTTTTGCCGGATTAATATTGGATTTCTTGTTTTTACAGAATGTTTAAGAATAAGAGGCTGATTTTTGCATGATTTTGAGAATAAAATTTCCAGTGAGCATACGCTCTGAACCCAATACCTTTTGAGCTTCAGAGTTGTTAGTTTATGAGGAAAAATCGTTGTTCTATCAAACCATCGATATTTTGACTTTTTATAACCCAAACAAATTATAACTATTTTGAAGCATGTTTGAATTTGAACCAAATATCTGATTCGGTCTAAAGTTATCATTAGTACCTATGCATGAATTTTTTTTTATTATATTATACGATAATCGTGTGTCTGAGGACAAACAAACCAAATATCGACTTTGTCCTGAAATAAATAAGGATTCAAAATTCTTCAACAAAACTTGCAGAATTCCTTCTTTATTGCCTGAAAAAGTTTTCGTTTGAACGCATTTACTAGTTACCTTTTAGTGGACTTTGAAACTTTTTGAATGTCCAAATGTCATTTAAAGTTGTTTCATCGAAAACCAAAAGAGATCAAGATTCCAGGTATGCTCATACTAATTCTTTCTTCGAATCTGAAACAGCATAGTCTTGGTTTTTTCATTCATGTCATATCTTTATATCCTTTTTGGATAAAATATCCCATAATTCTAATCAAATTTGACAAAGATAGAAAAAATTGACAAGAAATTTATGAGGTGAGAAATTTCGTAAAAATCAGAAGAAGATAAATATTCTGGAAACAGCTGATTTCCAACAGCAAATGAGTCATACTACCACCACCTCCGAGGTTCACGTCTAATTTGAAATCACCTTGTAAATCCTGAAGAGTAGCTGATTGTGATTCAAATAGTATGTTCCCACGATAAATGAATAGTGATACTCAATTCCGTGTACGACACTAAAATACAAATTTCTACTGTGAATAAGGTGCTGGAAGCAGCAGATTTGCCATAAAACTCCAAATAGTTAGATTTCCATTCAAAGCGGAAATTATTTCTGTTGTAAACTAAGTGGTATGCAAATTGACGATATTATTGATTGAAATTTCTTAAAAAACTTACTCGGACTATTACAGATTATCTATAACAGGATTTCAATTTTTCTACTTATACGGAATGAGAAACTATTTCCATACAGAAAATCATCGTGACGTATTGCTAATTGAATGGAAATTCAAGAGATGAAATGAAAAAAAGCAACATATGATTTTTGCCTGTTAACAGTCATAAAAACCTAAAAAAGCACTGACGTGAAGTCGGCAGCTTTTACGCTCTTGTTCACAATACGAAATGGTGACTTGGAAATTTGAGGGAAATTCAAATGAAATATGAAAATTTTTTAGTTAAATTTTTTTTCTATGGATTATCCTTCTTATTGACACTGTTCATCTTCCAAACAAGTCTCATTTCCATCAGATCAGCTGTAACACAAAAACCATTCAGAATTTCAAAACTCAAGGCCCTCTCTTTCGAAAGTAAGAGCACACACGGTCAGCCGACCGGTCGGACAGAACCAAATTCGACCTGCACAGATTCTTCATCAGTGAGTCCAACCTAGCCGTTTGAGACCCATTTCAGCTCAAAATTAGGAAATTACAGACATTGTGACGAAACGATAACGCACTGTTCCCTAGAACAAGCGCGTAAAATGAGGATATTAATATTAAGGCATCTTGATCTTCAAAATCATTGCGTGATCACAAAAATTTCCACATTTAAAACAAGAATTTTTTTATTTCATTTAATGTTCAAGATATAAAATATACATATACAACTTCATGAACCCTTTAGAATTGATATCAATGATGCAACATTATTTAGAACAATAAGATCTGAGAACATTTATGGAGCATGGTTTTTTACAGCATTCTTCGACAATACCACTTTGCCTGAGGTGCCTTCTTGGAATGATGGAATTTGCATCATTGTCTAACCATCGGAAACCAGGAACAGATATGGCATTAAAACTGTAGTCATCAACGTAGTCAGCAGGGTCCTCTAGGTTCCAGTTAACTAGGAAATACAAATTTGATATCGAATGAAACTTTGTGGAGATGGTACAGCTCTCGTTTAATAACACAATAAACTATGCAACAAGAACACAAGGACGAAAAATGGTCGATAAATTATCAAATACTTCATGATGTGAGCTAATTCAATCAATCAGAGCCTCTTCACCGAAAAAGTTTTGTCCAAAGGAATTCGAATGATGAAGTTTCACGGACATTACCGATCATAGTTACGGCTCACCTCGTCCAATTGCCGAAAAGGTTCTTGATACTTAAAACCTGTTGGATGGCAGTCTTGTGAATAAATTTCACAAGTGCCATCTCAGGAGCATCTTAGGAATCCGTACCTTCGTTTGCAGAGAACTTCAAGTGATGTGCATGATGTTCGTCCAATTGTCGTTTCAGAGAACTGTTTGCTAATCGTACAGTACTTTCAAAATAAGACAAATATTCGTCCTTGTGTACATGTTAATGTATTATTTATGAAAATTTGAATTTTAATTAACTTCATTCAGATAATGGTCCAGCAACGCGTTTAGAAAAAAGAGTCAGGTTAATTAATAGTTGCTCAAACAACTATGTCATGTAGGTCAGTTCTAAAATGAAGAATATTATTTTTTGTTTTTTAATGGCGTCCGTACCGTCACATAACCGTATATTTAAGAGGAAAAACCTGCAACGCCTCCCGTATTTATTGGGACGAAGGACAGTAATAAATTCTCCAGTCAATTTTTAACAAAGGATGATTATCCTGCAACATGTGCCGTTCATTGTCGACAAATGTCTCCGAGTTAGCTCCGAAAATCTTCAGAATATGAGGCGTAAGTTTGAGCAAAATTTACAGGGTTAGTCTTCAATTTGTACATTATTTTCAACGCCAAATTTCTCTAATCAAATAAAACCTTTTTTAATCATTTGCCATTTCTCCAGATTCGACCACGGTTAAAAGATACAGGCTCTGAAATTTACAGAAAAAAACAGTCGTTCTTTTGTAGCTTTGACATAGTTTCCCCAAATGAAATGAATTTTGGTGTGAAGTTCACTATGACTAATCGTCAGTTTCACAAAACTTCAAAGTGCCAATCAACCCGTTGACTGAGATTCGCATTCGATAGTTGGTTGAAATTGAACTGAAATCGAGCACAGAATTAAATGAATCAAGCCCCAGATCGGGCAATCAAAGTTTTGTGGAACCTGCCGTATGACTCGTATTCTACAGTAATCAATTTGACCTTACTTCAAACGTTTTCTAGTTATAGACGTCCCGATTCATAAAACTAAGAGACTTTTTCAACAAAATATCGCATGACTCGCCTTCCCCATTAAAAGTCAAGGGGTTGGGGTGGTCTCGCAGAGGAATGAAATGATATATGTGGATGGATTTTATTTAAATAAGAAAATGTCCTCAAGATCGAACGATTTTCCAAAATCTTGATTTTCTACTAGGAAAAACCTACGATATAACTCACCTGATTTCTTATTTGGTGAATTATAATGATAATTGCAAACTATAGCCATGGTCTCCACCAACCTAGTTCCGCATAGGCCTCTGTTTTCGTGTGTGTATGCACTACAAGATTGAAGTGCATAGATGTAAAAGACAGCCACGAAAAAGAAGAGACAGGAATTCTGAAACATTAGTAGGAATACACTGTAACTAAGAAACCCTGCAACTTCGCTCTATTGCAAGCAGTTATTTAATAATTTATCATTGTTAAGAAAACTATCAGTAAGGTAAATGCTGATGTAATTATTTTATTTCGTAATGAGCAGGTATAAACTATGAAATCTGCCTTCAGAATAATAAGAAGCAGTTTATCACGTAGTAGTAAAAATTTTAATTTGTTGGTTTTTCCCTCATGTAAACTTCTTCCCTGAATTACATCTTGTCTATATATTTTTCATTTTTTCTGAATAACAGAGATAATTGTACTGTAGGTACAGATTCTACCGAACTGGTACTTTTGTGCCGGGATTCTATTCTGAAAGTTTCATTTTTTTTTAAGAATATCAAAAATATCTTTGTCCACGACAACTCAATAATAAAAATACATATATATTTCGATGGTTCTAGTTGAAGGAAAATGAAAGTTGTTAATTGCGCCCGTGGATAATAGCAGATTGCAATGAATATTATACACTCCATGCATAGATCAAGTGGAAATTTTGACTTTTCCCGTAAACTTGACAATTTCCAGCAATCGCAGAGAATTAAGTTGACCATTCTGTCAACTCTATTATAGATTGTTGAAAATGCGGAATCATTGCAATTTCACCATTGAAGTCGTGGACAAACTATAGTACCTATTGAACTCGCATATGATGGCTATTCACTTAACCCTCGTAAATAATAGCAGTAATTATATGCTCATTGACTATTATTTGGCCATAAAGATATTTTTCAAACAAGAACTCAGTTCTAAAAATATACAACAAAGTTTCAAATTTTCCAAAAGTAAAAATTCAGAGACTCAATGAATGTTGTCTTCACAATCCTTAAACGATCGTCAAAAAAAGTTAACGCCCACTGACTTTGGATAAATCACTTGGGCATAGCTCTTCACAAAAATGACCCAGTAGGCAGTAGGAAGTGGAAATTTTAAATTTAAGTCTCAGGTTCAAATGTTCCGGCTTAGTTTGTGAATGGACCAAAACTACTCAATGATTACAGTGTTAGGCAATCTTAAATATCGAGGATATAACATATTGAATCGATAGGTATAGGTGCATCTACTCCACAAATATGGACAAGTCTTCTTTCTCGGAAAATGTTTATTCGATTGAACATTATAGAATGAACATAATATAGATAATGGATGTACTTACCATGATGATACTTCAGGAATGCTCTTCTTGCAATCTTCACCATCTTATATATGAAAAAGGGCTCCAGAGGAAACACCTACAGGGGGAATATTTTCAGCACATATTATGTAAATGTATATCAGAGCTCTAAATCATTCACATCATCTCGCAGGTGAATCGGAATGAGAATTTAAGTTATTAATATTCATAATCGGTGGTAAATAGTTCGGAAACAAAATTATCCTACCCCACATGTCTTTGAGGGCGTTCGACTAGACATAGACGTCACAACAAATAACAATGAGTTTGATGAAGATCTCAAGGTAACTCGGCGATTCATTTGAACCAAATTGACTCTTCATTATTTTTGTGACCAATATCCCTTTTCATTTAAGTTTCTCTATCAGAACTTTGTACTTATACAGTGTTATGCTTCACCTTGTCGGAAAAGATCGATATTTTCGAAGAATTTTGCATTATATCATACAGATCTGTATAAATATGTACATGTATGCTGCCTGGACTTAATCAACAAATCTCTCGATATATTTCGGGATGTATCAGATAATACTGCTTTATTTCAATATTACTTTATTCCACAAATAGGACAAAAATATGCCGGATTGGATAAGATTCACCTCTTCAGTAATGAGTCTGATTCAATCTGTTCAGACCATATTCCACTTATTTCACCACTAATATACGCACATCATTAAAATTCTTGGCCCCCTAGGTTTCACGAGAAATAAACAAACTATTAAACTTTATTTATCTACACATTCCCTTGGCTATAAAATCAGTGCCATTCACAACATACTGAATAGAGCAATCAACTTAAGTGCACCTGTATACCACAACCAGAACATAGAAAAAGTAAAGAATATCCTATACAACAACAATTATCCAAAACATTTCGTCAGCAGAATTATTTCAGAACTTATACCGAAAATTAAAAACAAAAACAAGAACATAATTGAAACAACTAAGAAATACTATAAAATACCATATATACCAGAACTATCACAAAAACTCAAAAGAACTCTAAAAACAGACAACAAGGAATTAGTATTTTACAATATGAAAACCGTGGGATTGTTATACAGCCGTATCAAAGATCCTATTAAAAAAGAACAAAAATCGGGGGTGATATATGGAGTTCCATGCTTAGACTGCGATAGGGTATATATTGGACAAACAAGGCAATATTTGAATAGCAGGATGAAACAACACAAATATGACTTGAAAGACGTAAAAAACAGAGAAAAGACGGCACTGTGCTCCCATTTCTTCGTGGAGAATCACAGGTTCGATTTTCCGAATGTGAAAATTCTTGAAAAAGAAAAACAATATATAAAAAGAAATATCTTAGAGATGATTCACATTAATTTAAACAAGTTGTATCTGGTGTGCAATTTCATTCTTCCTTGATTTTAATTTTATATTTTAACTTGTATTTAAAATTTTTCTATATTATATGGTCAGAATTTGCAACCTTCATTTTGAGGTATGTAATTTTCTGTCACTTTGTGTATATGTGTAAAGAAAAATATTGCTGATATATTTTTAATTTTGTAGGCCTGAGGAAGCAAATGTGAATTTGCGAAACGTCGCCGAATATATGTACTAAACAATCTGACATATTATAATTTGTCCTATTCCCACGAAAAAATTTTCATTATTAAACAAACTATGTTCTGGAAATGGGATTAATATTTTCTTCTATTTCAGCAGCAATATATTAGATAGAAAATCTTTGTTTGTTACTCTCAGTATGACACAAAGTAGAAAAAATTACCCCCACGACCCCACGAATCAAGTCTTAAATGAAATTTTCAGGCATATAGTGCCATTCTTCAGGAAGGGCTAAACTCATTTCCTGGGACCCTATTATTGAATGTGACGGTATGAACGTTCTCTATCTTTCCAGCAAAAATGCACCGCGTTTCCTCGACAACAGCGTCGACACGCACATTTTCTTCCATTACCGGTTCAAGAATATGCACCATGAAGAGTTGAAAGTAGGTTTCGGCGATTCGATATTGCTCTCCCTAAGTAATCCCATACGTGCTCAATTGGATTCATGTCTGGTGAGTTTGCTGGCCAGTATATAGTTCTCTTGAATAATGTTTTGAACCTTTCGTGTTCGGATGAAATTATCCCCAAATTCGTTGCGCAAAAGAACAATGATTGTTTCAGTGATGTTTCCTACGTAGATGGCACTAGTCATTGTTTGTTCAACGATAATAAGAGGGGTACGGCGACCGAACAATATACCCCCCCGCACGTTATTGATACGCCTTGAAAGGGCACAACTTCCCGGCCGAAATTGAGTCGCTCTAGTCTGCCTGGACCACACATTCCCGTCGACCATCCCCTCGTAAACCGAATCGTGACTCGTCCGAAAAAAGTACGTTTCGCCATTGTGGTAAAAGCCATTCTTGGTGGTGTTCTGCCCATTGCCGACGGGCAGCTCTATGTCTAGGTGATAGCTGACGTACTGTTAAAGGTCTTCTTGCCCTTGAGTTTGAGGAATGCAACCTCGTGGTACTGGTTGAGACTACCTTTTTAAAGGTCCTCAAAAAATGACTTCGAAGGGTTGTTGCAGATACCGTTCGATTCCTTCCAGTAAAATTTGCGATATAATGGTCTTCCCTTGCAGATGTTACTCTGGGTCGACCAAGCACCGGTCTCCGGGCAATACTGCCGGTTTCCAGGAAAAGAGCCCCTATGCGCCTTACTGATGTCAGTGTAATATTCAAACGTTGCTCAATCTGGTGGTTTGACAAAGCTTCTTGATGTAGGGCTACTATTCTTGCCCGGTCAAACTGAGAAATTGGATGTCCCGGCATTTTCCACGGGATAGTCTCTATATTACAACTCTCGGTTTTCCCTCAAAACACATTAACTTCGAATACACCTGTATTCATCCGAACAAGAAACATTTCTTACCGGTTCATTGTTTTCATTTAAGTGATAAGATAGTGAAGATTTCACACACGAAAAATTGTCATGTTATATTCAACAAGTTGAGAGTTGATGGGAGAGGCTAAGACTTTTGGTATGTATGTATGTACTTGTACACTCAGTAGCTTGTTTTCTAATGACTGTAATTTCCGAATTTTGAGAAAAGATAGTCCTAAATGGACAGTGTGAGATTCGCTTCTTTGGATAGATCAATTGAGATGGAAGTGCAAAAAATCTGGTTTAAAACAATGGCATCAGAGAATTATTATTGCAAAATGGCGCATCATCCAGGATCGACTACTTATTGCGTTGATTTCGAAAGTCAGCACGGGTTTGAGATTATTTGATAGCTCTATCTGCCACGTTTCGCCCAAAATATTATCCAAATTTTCGTAATTCGAGTTCGCCGTTATTCGCACTATATTCAATCAGTACAGTATGAAACTACTATACAGTCGTCACAAAAACAGATGCCGCATCTACAGGAGCCGCCAAAGCGAGAAAATTGAGCTTGTTTTATAGCCTTCACTTTGTGTTTGGTTGAAAAAAAGGTTGATATGGATTTTCATTAAGGTCGTGTGATGATGAAAAAAAATAAAAATCAACAGGCTCCAATAAGAAGAATCACAGTTTCTGCCGAATTTTCAAGCGGGCTATACAAGCAAGGATGTATAGTATCTATATGTATGATGTAGATGAACGGCGATCGTTAAATGTCTAGAATATTAACACTTTTTAAATGAAACCCATGGTGTATTCTGTAAAGTATACAGGGTTCCGCAACAGTGGCGAGGTGTACCATATCTCTATTCAGAGCACAGATAGGAATATAGTTTTTTGTTATGTTCAATTTTTTTTAATTATTGCTCGGACTTGACAAATTAAAAATGTTTTCGGTCACACAGGGTGCTCAATTTTTTTTGGGTGGGTCCCAACTTTGTTTTGTTGAACGTCAACCTGTATTTTTTACTTTTCCGGTTTCTACATGAAAAATAGAATATACTCTATACATATCTCCACCCTGAAAATATCAACGGTTTTCGAGATATTCTGCCTAACATGTCTTTTCTTCCAATATTCGTCACTTAAAGTATTTGCGATTATTGAGTTGTGCCAAATCCCATTGGAATTTTTTTCTGGTCAACTATTGAACTTTGGTTACTTTCTCAAACGCGATATATCCAAAATCGAGGTATGGAAAACAGTCTGTAACATATTGAAAATGAAAATTAGCAGAATCTTCTTTATTTCAAATGAAACACCTCATATTTTATCGATTCATAAGTAAGACCAAAAAAAGCTCTGCAAATTTCGGCTTGTATTCCTTATGGGTAATTTCACTAGTTTTTTTCGAAACAGCTCTTTTTTCTGAAGAATATTTCTACACCATACTATTTAAATAAGATGTGAGTCGTGGAGAGTTTAAACTCGAAAAAGAACAATACGGATGACATTCCGACTTCTGTGGTAAAAATTTGCGAAAAAACTTAACCAGTAGACTCAAGAACGTGATGTTTCTACTTTGCCGCGTATTTAGAAAAAAAACTCAAAATCGACGAAGCTAGCTATCGACCCTGGCTCCTGCTCTTTTTTGCAACTCGCAAATATCTTTAACTAAGTTTTATGCACCTACATCACAAATGAGCGGTCCAAAGAAGGTAATCTTCCGCTAAGAGTACATGAGTCTGATGAGAGTTGATATTGAAACATATGTTTGATATAGGTTCCATTTTCTTGGAGGAATTCTATGTTCGAAATACTGTTCTAGCCTGTGCAAGATAGCTGGTGTAATCTGCGAAGGGTATCCGCTATTCTACGTCGCATCTTTTCGGGAGAAAATGGTAGCTCGACGTGAAGCGTATTTTATGCATCCTCATAAGTAAAATTAGTTTTGTTACATCAGGTGATCTAGCGGGTGACCACAGTTGAAACTATCATATCAATATCAAGTCGTTGAACGAAATCATAGCGGAGAAGTATGAATAATTGCCATTTTTGGACCTTTTTTGGTGCTTCATATATGGATCGATAAAATATAGGGTGTTCTATTTGAAATAAGGAAAAAATAAACATGTCAGGCAGAATATCTCGAAAACCGTTGATATTTTTATGGTGAAGATATGTATAACGTGTATTTGATTTTTCCTGTAGAAACAGGAAACGTTATAAACAATATAGGTTGCCATTCAGAAAAACAAAGAAAATATTTTTAATTTGTCGAGTTAGAGCAATAAGGAAACTTCATGGAGAACCAGATTTCCATCTGTTTCCGAACTAGAGATATGGAACACCGCGCCACTGTTGCGGGACCCTTTATATAATGAAGAACTTTATTGAATAATAATAATGATTCAAAAATATTGACCTCCATTTTAACTTGGCCCTTTTATACCTTATTTCTATTCGTCGTTAGTTTCTGGTTAATTAATCCAAGAAAGTTTTTGATTTTCTGGCAGACTATCAAGATTTTTCAATATTGCTTCTTTTTTCATTTTAGGAAAACCCCTAGGTTCAGTATACGGTATGCTCGCCGCACCTAACATGTCCACATGTCCCAACTGGAAACGCCGTATATTCATTTTCGCGGAAGTAGATACGGCTTTTTTCTTAGGACAGACAACAAGTTTTTCACATAAGTCTAAATAAAAGAATATATTCCTGATATTTCAAACAATATTAGTTTTTCACTATGCCAATGAGAAGAAAATGTCAAAATCCAATTTTTTTATCGATACCTAATGTTCTGAGTACGGCAATGTAGGCCATCGAATCTTATCAGCGATTTCATTGAGTATTGAATACACAATGGCAATATTGAAGCGGCAGGGCTAATGGCCTAGCAGCGTTGTGAAATGGTGGAGGAGCCAGGATCGATTTTACTGGATCGATTACCTACATATGGGATCTTTCGAAAATATTCGGGCAAAAACTTGCTAGGGCCCATTTTCAATGATTTGTGGATTTTTCCTAGAAAAGTCAAGATTTCATTTGGTCTTTTCAAATAGTTTAGACTAATAGTAGATTTGAGTTCTATATGCGGCAGTGGATTTCATAAATGTACGAAATCCACCCAATGGTTTCGGAGTTATAGCCATCTGAAATATTGTATTCTTAATAGCGCAAAAATACACATCTGGTCGAATTTAAAATTTTATAAATTGTTGTGAAGAGGTACCGACGCGAAAAAATACCGTGAGGATCATGTCACCATTTCAAAAATACTAACGAAATTATTTAAAAACTCGACATTTGTAGAAAATTTTTTGCCTTATTTCCATGATAGAATTCGTGAAGAGGTAGAACTTTCCAATTGTATTGCTGCTGATTCTCCTAGATTCCGCTGTGGAACTTCTCAGAAGCTAATGATTGTACGAGTTAGAAGACGTTAGGAATAGCACAGTTAATTGTTCACACAACAGCGAATGGTTGAATGGTCCTATGAAAAACGGAAAAAAAAAATCCGGTTAAGGGCTTGAACCCTAGACCTCAGTAACATGATTCTAACCACTGAACTAGCCAAATATTCCATAGCGTAACATTCTTTTGAAATTATTCCAATATTTCTGGTCGTGAAGTGAAGTAGCCTGAAAGTTCGAGCAAAATTTTGTGGAGATGATATAATATGAATTATTGAAATATTCTCTTCTTTTCGGAAGTCCTACCATCATTCGCGATTTATTTATATCAATGGGTATAGGCTCTGTACCTGTATCATGTAGAAAAGAAAAAAATGATCGAAACCCCCCAAAAAATTAATAGTCTATTTCAAATATATTTAATCTTTTTAGATCAATATATCTTTCTTGATTGCACAGCCCTCTTCAGAGAGCATTGAAGACGGCTTTGGTTGAAGCAACAAAACATAGATGAAACTTGCTGGAAGTTATTAACAAATTTTTGTTTTATAGTTATGTAGGATATTTGGTTATGAGCATTGTAGGTTATTTTTGATGGAAGTTAAAAAATAGTCAATTAATATCAGTTTAAATTGTTAACCAGTTCACCATTCCCGATTTGTTAACACTTGATCTTCTCTGAATCGATTCAAAAGATGCCAATTAACCTGGACTGGAGAATCATGAATTTCATTTAATTTTTCATTCAAATTCATGGATGTGCTTGTACTCACCGTTTCTATACATTTTATTCAATAAATTGATATTCAACACCATTATTTGTTTATCGATGTTAACCCTACTAATTTCTCATTCATATAATAATAAAAATTTGATGAATATACTGTCACAATCTTTCCACATATAGCAACATATGTTGAGAATATTCTAATCCGAATGTGGTTTTATGTGAAGATATATGTTTCATAGTATCCACAAAAAAAACCTGACCTTAGTAGGCGAGTAGTTTTATTCTTCACTGTTCGTATTATTTGACAAGACCCATATTCGTAAAGAAAAATTTTCAATCCGTCTATATTATCAGCTGCCGCGTTGTTATTTAATGGCAAAATGAAATATCTAAAAACTAAATCAGAATCTAATCATTATGACAAAGGCTATCAAGAGAGCATCAAAGAAATCCACTCTCTTCCAGACAAGATGTATAGTAGCTCTTGTGCGATTTGCATATTTTCGCTTCATTTCCTTCTTCGAAATACTACTTCTTTTTTGAAACCAAACATATGTATTGTAGAGCGGTCACCTGTCCAGTATTATCATACGATTTCGATACTTATAGATTTCTTGTCTTTATTCAGGGTGTTTCTAAACTACGAATCATAGGGTTCTCTATTGGTATCTGGAGATTCGTTCAAGGTTAATACATAATGGTCTATCAAACACGTTGTATCAAAAAAAGTTAGGAATTGTTGAAAATTTTTGGGTTTCATCTTTTTCGAAAATTATTATTTTTTTTATATCCTGACATATGAAACAAATAATGAAAAGAGACATGACCTGTGAAATATAATATCATAGATGTCGGATGAGCGCATCCAGCATATTTTCTTTCATATAAAAACGATATATACCTGCCAATAGTAATGATAATAATAACATAATATATTCCAATGGAAAACCATATATACAGTTGGAAAAAGGCATATTCCGCATTCTTTCAGAATTAAAGAAGTCAAAATTCTGATCATTATTGTTCCGTGAAATTCTAGAAAAGTTCAAAGTCGTGGGCGAAATAAACACAACAAACAAATATGTGTACAAAACTTCAGTTTGGATTGTAATTTTCGGATATTGGTAAAGAAATAAGACAAACTTCATGGTTTTCCCTCAGTACCGATGAAATTTACCGAATAACTCAATATATATATATACTGATTTGAGGGTGATATAAAACTCCGTAACTAGTAGGAAATGCTGATGCGCAATTTTGCGAAAAATTACTTGATGCTCGCGTATCATTAGAAAAATCAAAAAGTAGATTAAGTTATGTAGTGAATGTTCTTATTCACGCAGCCATAATTCATTCTAGAAAATCGGATAGGAGAAACGAGAATAAAAATGGGTAGAATTTGAATAAACCATTTCATCCTCATTTTTCCAAAAATTCAATGAATTCTTGAAAACTTTTTATACGTTCAAAAGCACCACTCATCAGCAATGTTCAGGAAAAAATTTTCGAATCAGTTTCATCTTAGAGACATGGTATCCAAAACATTGAGGAAAGGTAGCGATTTTTCAAGAATATTCAAAATGCCCTCGAAAATGGTAAACTCAATACCACAATATTGATTAAGGTTTATCGTACACCCTTTATAATTTATGTTATCTAATATTTACTGAATGAATTTATGATGGTATTATATTATTATGTGCATAAATTGAATGTCCTATTTCTATATTGAAACCGCTAGATATTATCTTAACTGCTCATCTTTCTTAAGGTAGCTGTAATCTTTGATTCAGGCTATGTGTGTGAATTTTGAGGTTTAATTGTGTGTTATGCTTCAGATTAATAGTATCATGAATAGATCGGCTAATTTTTTCAAGTAAGAGAGGCCTCAAGAACATTTCATTCAATTGAGATATTAGGGAGTTAATTATCAAAGTAACATATGTCAAACTGTCAAAAAAATCTATTATACAGAATTTTAAATGGGTACAATACATCGAACTCATAATAATATCACCTTGAGTTCTCATTTCTACCGATACACTAGAAAAATTGATAATTACATTCCTCCTCCACTCTTCTGCAGCAATTGTGCGAATCTATTCGTGATAAGAAGTGAAACATCGATGAATCTATCTACACAGTTGGTTAGACAAGTTTCGGTTTTGCTGTCCAATTTATTTCCAGGTTTTTCGACACATTTCTCCCAACAGAATTCATTGAATTCGTGTATCTTGAAAAAAATGAGAATGAATTTAATAACGACAGTCGTTTCGCCTTTTAAAGGACCTACCTGGGCATTGAACTGAGCCTTCTGTTTTTCAACCATTAGAAAATCTTGTAGGTCTTTATCTCCACCTTTGGGGACGCTTGAATCGAATGATTCGAAACTCATTTTAATTCAATGAAATTAAGTAAATAATTTTTCGTTTGCTGATAATTATTCAGCAGGAGGTTCTATTCAAATATTTCAAATTTGAGTAGGAAAAAAATTTTTGGTTTCCCCAACCTGACTAAAAATTCTAACCCCTTTTATTTTTCACAGAATGAAATAAAATTTTAATTTCTATGATGTGATATCGATGACTAGGTTCCATTCCATTAGGTATTTTATAAAGTGCATAGAATGCACCTTAGTATTTTAGTCGAAGGAACAAAGAATGAGGAATCTTGAAATCTGATATCCTTATTCACATGAAATGATAATCAACATCAATGATCTCATGATGAATCATTAGATCGATGATAATCATTTCATTTTTTAAGGACACAATGATAATGCTCCAAATTGATCTGGTGAACCCTCTTGTCAACGATTACATAGTTCTTCTCAAGTTCTTCATCGTTTGGCAAAGAGACAACAGATGGCACATGTGGGATTCAATTTCAAACATTGAACTCTATACTAGTAATATAGAGTTCTTGTTTTCAATGAAGTGAATAGTTCAGAATGCTCTCGTAGATGGCTGAATTGCTGGTTTTTCAACTTCCTGTAGAGTTGCATTGCACGCTAAATGGCTTCGTTTTTGAATGGTAGGGGTTTTGTGACAAGACAAGGCATGAATCACTGAAACTGAGCACAATGAACGCTTCACGCAGTCGCCGTTTATTGACAATTTGAGTTGGTATTTTGACAATGCAGTGATACACTAGTAAAGAGCTGGGTTTATTTGTTTTTATTTTATTTGTTTACCAGTGAAGTGAGAATTTTAATTTGTAGTTCTGTGCCGTGGGCCAATTATGTGTACATTGATGTGATCTGAAATCGCGTTCGAAAAATTTTCGTAGGAATAAGTGAAGTGCAGTTCTTATTCGATCCATTGAAACTCAAATAAAGTATCGCAAAGGCTTCAAAGTGACGTTGTTTTGTGTGCCTCGTCAAAGAAAATCTTCACAGAGCGACAGCGTGAGTTGGGTTCATTGTATTTTATTCAATTCATTTTTTCTCGTACCATGGATGTAATCGATGACGGAGGTGATAGATAGCAACGTTCACCATAATCTGGTATTATAGCATTTTGTGAATGCCATGGGAAGATCGAAATCCCTTATTCATTTCATATGCAAACTTCCAAGAAACGTGACAATCTTAATTGTGCCCATTGGAACGGTCAGATGGTTTAAAACTAGTCTAACTTTTGTCATCACATCAAAATATAGGCATAATTGCAGCGTAACATTCATTCACTCCCTCAATCGATTATAATTACCATTTATTCAATTAGTATTTGAGAACATTCATGTTTCTAAAAGATTAACCTCGTTGATGAATTATTATTTAATTCTATAATGGATTGTTTATTATGTCCTGAAATAACGGTGAATACCACTATTTGAACTGCCCTAGTTACAAACTGATTTGAATACTACGGCTTTGAACTACAGGGGTCACATATAGCTCTGGTACTCAAATGGTTATTCTTTCAGTGATTCTTGATTTTAGTAATCTTCCAATTTAGAAAACTGTTATTTTCATACAATTCAAAAATTATATGGTGGCAAGTGGTTCAGTATTAGGGTTTGATCAGAAAATATGACTCATTCAGAAATTTTTATTATGAGTTACTAGTTTTCATATTAATTGAACTCTCCAGTACCAATTAAATTTTCAGACAGATATAACCTTTCATTCCATAAGAAGTAAGGGTTAATATACCTAACTATATTGTGATATTTAACTAATAAATTCAGATGAATGTATCGATTTTATTTTACTATCATTATTTATCAGAGAAACGTGCATGATGAATGTCATAAATAGAATGTTTCACACCTCATCATAAGAAAATTAATTGTTTGGTGGTCAAAATATGAAACTGTTTCTAGGTACAGCAGAAGAATTTATTGGTGTATGATTGCGATCTAGAGGACAAGAATTTTGAATAGACTTGATTATCTCTTATAAATGTATACTTTTAGATGAGAAGGTGAAGGTTGTATGTGTGTTCTTACCGATCTCTGGTAGTGCTAGGCCTCTTTCTGAAATAGTTTCTATGATTCGATTATCGTAGGATGATATGAACCATATTTCATAAAGTTGCAAGTGATTCATCACGAATATGGAATTAGAAAACGGTTTCAAGTGATGGACCAAGAGCACCGGTTATAGTTACGGTTATCCACATGCACATAGTCAGATTATCCTTTGCCTACAAATGTCACTTTGGATAATCGTAACTATAACTGGAGCTTGTGATCGCTTATAAAGTGTTATAAAATGGTGAATCTGCCGGTTCAACTTGTATTGCTTCAATGAAAAATTCAAATCGATTAGAAGAGGGATGAATGAACTTATATGTGAAAATCTTGATTGTCTAAATGTGGCAAACCTGAGGGGTCTGCTAGTGATAAAGTACAATAGTACGACGTTGCAGTGTCACACCAACACTGGATCTTGCTAACTTTGAAAATTGTTGAATTCTCTTCCTTGTAATAAACCTCTTATATACAACTCAAATTTTTGCAATTGAATACATTGATCCCTTTGCTGTCGCTTTCTTTTCTGAATTGGTTCGTTTGAAATATATCTATTTGGGTCGGGTTGATTGTAATTAGCACAACCGTTATCCTCACCTTGTTTGCAGGGATGAATTAATTTCCACTTAACAATACGTGATTCATTAATTTCGGATATCAATAAGGTACATTGCAGACTTTGTGAAAAATAATACCTACCTCAATACATCCCTAATAGTAACTCAAATAATTGCTTCTATATTCATAATGTAGGGTAAGCAAACTTGCCTGAAACCTAAAATTAAGTGAGTGATTAGTATTCCCGATGTAATCCACATATACCAACTTTTCAACTTTTAATTCTCGTTTCGGAACTATTGTTTCCTCCTTCAAGAGATATCGTTAGTGCAGTAACTTTATCTCTGTTGACGAAGGATTCCTACTTTTGGAGCGTTTATTCGATGCAATAATATGTTTGCAATGAAAAAGGCGAACTTTAAGGTTAGCTCAGGCCGAGGGCTAGGCTGTGGCTGTCGAATAAGGACGCGAACTGAACTTTTAATTTTTTTTTGAGCTCATTTTCTGGGGAACAGCGTGCTATTGTTCTGCCCAAATGTATGCAATTTTCGAATTTTGGGCTGAAAATGGTCTCGAACGACTAGGTTTGACTCACTGATGACGAATTCGGCGTCAAAAACCATTCTATCCGGCCGGCTGTCCGTCCGTAGGCATGATTACGGTCGTATGGAGAATCCTATCGACCTGAAACGTTCAGGGTAGATTGAATTTCAAAATGCGACGGTTAAGCTCTTTAATGGGCCACATCGGCCGAACGGTTTCGGAGTTAGGTCCTGTTGAAGTTATTTTGGCGATAATTCGGGAACTCCGGAAACGATTGAATCGAAACTTGGCAGTATGTTGAGTATAGCAACGCTCAACTTTTCGCGGAATTTCGTTGAGTTCATACCATCAGTAAATTTGAAAAAAAAATTTTTTCGAAATTTTTGTTTTCGCGAACTGTTCATCACATTCGGAAAAAAATTAGCTCATACTTCGAGCTACATATTTCACAGCAGTGTACCAAATTTCAATTCGATATTCCCATTAGTTTTGCAGATATTTGGAAAAAATATGTAAAATTTCGTGGTTTTCCTCTCGATATCGTTGTTTTTTTCGGTATAACTCAAGAAATACTGGTTCAATCCTGATAAAACTTCGCAGGTAGTTTCCAGATGCTGAAAGACAAGTTTGTGTTTACGGTTTACGGCCGACCGTAAACACAATTACTTCCGGAAAAAACGACTTAGAAACTCGATATTTATAAAGTAGGTTTGGGGCTTAATTACGAATGCCGAATCCGTGAATGGGTAAGATACGCCCAATGATTCCGTGGATATACCCATTCAAAATTTTATTTCCTCAATATTTCCAAAAATACAGATTAAACCGAATTGAAATCCAGTACTTTGTCGAAAAAACCTAGAACCCAGCTTTTGCGCGCATGTTCAAATTCGTTGCTAAAGCGGTCATCTTCGTTGAACGTGCGCCCAAAAGCTGCTGCCTTCACGGCAGTGCTTTTCTAGGTTTTTTTTCACTTCCGGTTGAACCTCCATGTAATGCAGTTACAAGTGAAGCTTCACATATTTCATTTCGAACTAAAAATTTTTTGGCTCCACTTCAAATGTTGGGTACACGAGCTACACAATTTCTTCAGGGAAATTATAGACTCTGTGGTTCTGTATATACATACGATTTTTGGAGGAATAGTTCATCTCATTATTTCCCTTTAAAAACAATTGGTTTCGCCGTATCATTCATTTGAATAGCTGTATTGTGTTCCATACGTTTTATTCACTTTGAATTGGATTATAAAATTCTTAATTGAATGTGCAGACACGTCTTCATTGAACTTATTAGGCCATGACAGTTGTATCATAACATTTCTTATTATTATGTACTCTTTATTTCAATCTCATAATAATAAACTTCTGGTTACCTTCCTCTCGATTTTGCTGAGTGGTAGCAAAAAATCTCATTATTCATGTATTTAAAAATGTGAGTTGCTGTGATGAAATTCGCTCGGAAATTCGTTCATAACACATAAACTCTGTACCAAGGTTTTACACAATTTCTTCTTTCATTATCTGTACGGTAATATAGTGACTTCGTAACATTCAATTAAGCGCATCTCTTGACCGAAGGAGATAAGAATGCTGTTGAGAAATGTTGGTAGAATTGATGGTCTATTTGTTCATTAATTAGCTTTTCAGACTTGTAGGAGACCAGTGTGCGTAAAGATCGTCGAAATTCTCGTGTCTACTCTAATAAATGTGGAGCAACGCAAATTTTGGATGTTGAAAAGATATGAGATTGTTAAGGTATCATTTTTGGTTTATTATTTGATAAAATCAACTAATAAACCCCTCCTGAAAATTTCATACTTTACGTTTTGGAGTATGTAGATTTGAATATACGAATAAAAAAAATCCGTCCGTCCGTTGTCCGGGGCTTTTCTGTAGAAGTACTGAACGGAAATCCTTGAAACTTGGTGGAAAAATCGTATGTCACTCGGGGTCGATCCTCCAAGCTTTTTAGCAGGATCGGTGTACCCTAAGGGCTCTAAATGGGAGGTTGGGGGGAAAAAATTATTTCTCAAAAACTTATCACCCAATTTTCATGAAATTCTAAATGTTGGTTATTGTTGCATAACTAAACCTAAAAAATTTAACCCGGATGATTTCCGACAAGTTGTTCCTGAGTTATAAAGAAAAACGCTGCAAATTTCCAATAATGTCGAAAATGAATCATAGCATTCGGTTCTAAGTTGTTTGAGTTATCAATGGTATATTGGGTTATTCTAACTAAGAAAATAATTAACCTTTGTGTTAAATTTGCAGTGTTATTAGGTTTTTTTCTGGGTCCACTCCCAATATCTGAAACTATTAAAAATCTAGAAAAGCACTGACGTGAGGTCAGGAGCTTTTACGCGCTTGTTCAAATTATATCTATTAGATCACCACGAAATTTTGCACCTAGTTGCATGTTGGTAATCTCTACTTGGTTACGAAGTTTCAATCTGATTGCATTCGTACTTCTTGAGATATTGCGGAAATAACGTTAAAATTCCAAATAACAACGAAATTTGGCACAATTTTTTTCCATATATCTCCGAAAGTAAATATCGGATCGAATTGAAATTTGGAACATTGCGGTTAAATACTGACTCTAAGGTTTGTGCCAAATTCCATTGAAATCTAATCAATATTTTCAGAGAGAAAAAATTTTTCATACAAAAATTGAAAAAATTTTCGAAATATTTTTTTTTCAATTTTCCAACAACTGGATCCACACGAAATTTTGCTCTAAGTTGCGCGTTGATATTTCAAAACTGTCCACGAAGTTTCAATCTGATCGAGTCAATACTTCATGAGATATCTAGGAATTAACCTAACACCGAAACTATCCAACCGATTCTACCCATTAACGAACTTGGCCGAGATATTTGGACTCGAAACCTAATATGACCATTACAAGTCGTTAAAACTTTTCCTCCGAAAGTGAGAGCTCATACAGACGGACAGAATTGAATTTGACCATTGGATTCTTATTCAGGGAGTTCAACCCAATAGTTCAAGACCATTTTCGGCTCAAAATTCGAAAATTACAGACATCGTGACGAAATGATAACTCGGTGATCCCTAGAACGAGCGTGAAAATTAAATAAAAATTGTTTTTCATGAAAAACGCCCTTGCGGGTTGCAGGATTAAACTATTTGCCAAGGGCAGTTTCTTGGAAAACAGATTGCTTAACGAACAAAACAGGAACAATACAGACAAATCGAACAGTGACGTTTCAGAGTACAAATCTGACTTTTTCATCAGATAAAGGAGAAAAATTTTAAAATTATTTTTTTTCGATTTTTCGTTGAGTTTCTAAATGGTTTCTTTCAGAAGTTATTGTGTTCACGATAAGACGTAAGGCGAGACCGAGAAAAAGACTCTTCTTCTCCACAGACTTTTCAAATTTAATCTCGAAGAATATTTTAGGAAGATCCCCAAATAATAAATCAGAATATTCTAGACGAATTGAAATATAGCACTTTGTGTGAATTGATCCCTTGACTATATGAAGGAGGTTTTCAGAAAGATCCGGGGAAATAAGGAGGAGATCCGAGGATATCCCGGGGAGATCCAAGGAGATCCTGAGGGGAGGCAATCTTTTGCCACAAAATATCTCTCGTGGTTAACCTCTCGATTTTTCACTCTACGGAAATTGAATTTTCGCATTATTCTTGTTTTGCCCAACATTTTTTCTCAACTTCTTTGTATGCGCAGTACTTGGTGTACCCGATGGTGTACCGGGGTGGGTCAGGACGACACTCGATTATACTCATCTACTCATTCTTTGTTACTTACCACAGCATGAAAAATTCTGACCCCAATCAATGAGCTCTTGGACTATGGATATTTCCATTTAAATGAAAGAATTCTTCAAAGGCCAATTTACTTCAGAACTAATTTGATATCTGCACTTTCTATTCGACGTAACAGACAGTTGGACGAGAAGATAGCAACCTGTTCCCCAGAATATACAGTGCGTATCAAAATTATGAAACAAATTCATTGGCTCAGAAGAAAAATATTTGGCAACAAAATCCAGAAACAGGTCAATTTTTGTTTCACTTTTACCAAATTTTTATGCATTTTTGAAGGATTTTTGTTGCTCCCTGTGCCATCCCCATCAACCCTCTAAATTTTTTGAATAGGGAAAGTGGGTGATGTGGTACTTTTTTGGCAAGGTCTTTGTATCTTCTATACAGGCGTGCAGAAATTTTCAAGAAACAAATTTTTTTTTGGAAAAACTACTTAGTTCAAAGAGGTTTTCAGTATGTGCACTTTGTCATGGCTCATTTACTTTGAGACGATGGTAACTGATGATATTTGTCACCGAATGAAACTTGACCATTACAGTTTTGTTCATGCACAAGTTTCAACCCCTACGAACCCTTTAATGGAGAAAAAAAAAAATTTTCACGTGAGAGGGTTGAAAGTTGTGCATGAACAAAACTGTAATGGTCGACTTTAATTCGGTGACAAATATCATCAGGTACCATCGTCTCTAACTAAATGAGCCATGACAAAGTGCACATACTGAAAACATTTTTGAACTAACTAATTTTTCAAAAAAAATTTTTTTCTTGAAAACTTCTGCACGCATGTAAAGAAGAAACAAAGACCTTACCAAAAAAGTACCACATGACCCACTTTCCCTATTCAAAAAAGGGTTGATGGGGATAGCACAGACTGTAAAAGAAATCCTTCAAAAATGCATAAAAATTCGGTGAAAGTGAAACAAAATTACCCTTTTCAGAATTTTGTTGCCAAATATTTTTCTGAGGAAATAAATTTGTTCCATAATTTTGACGCGCACTGTATACATTTTGACGCGCACTGTATACATTTTGTCGCGCTTGTTCTGGGGAACAGCGCGTTATCATTTCGTCACGATGTCTGTAATTCTCGAATTTTGAGCCGAAATTGGTCTCAAACGACTAGGTTGGACCCACTGATGAAGAATCCGGTGCCAAAATTGATTCTGTCCGTCCGGCCGTGTGCGCTGTAACTTTCGAAAGGAAGGACCTAGAGTCTTGAAATTTTCAGGTTAGGTTAAGATCCTGAATATCTCGGTTAAGTTCGTTAATGGGCCAAATCTGCCGAATGGTTTGAAATTTTGATTTTTCAATAACTCGATAAATATTCATCTGATCGAAATGAAACTTGGTTGGAATATGAACAGTGTCAATAAGAAGAATTATCCATGGAAACATTCGAAAAAATTTTTATTTTTTTCGAAAATTTTTATATTTCATCGAAATTTCACTGAAATTTCCAAGTCACCATTTCGCAATGTGAACAGGCGCGTAAAAGCTGCTGACTTCACGTCTGTGCTTTTCAAGATATTTTCTCTTTAGCTGTTATTAGTTTGTAGAGATTTGTTTGATGGATCATTTCAGTACTTAAATTCGCGAAATACAGACATTCGGACATGAGGATAATCGAAAATAACAGGAAGGAAGTTTCACTGGAATAATCTCTTCATCGCACAACTCTGATATGAAGGAGTGTGCAAGAGCAAATGTAAAATTGTTTTGTTATCACATAATAATCTTAACTACGATATTAAGGTTAGTGTTTCCGGATGTTGCTATTCAGAAGATTTAAGAACTTCAATAGCCATTGTGTGAGTTAATGGTTATGGCATATCAAGAAAGCATTATGATCTCTCGTGATAGGGGGTTTCGTATTGTTTCATCGATGTGAATTACATATGATATTTTGGAGCTGATTAGATAGGAGAAAACTTGGGTATACCAACGCATTGTTCTTCCATATATTATTTCTGAATGATATGGTGAAAACATGTGATAGGAAAACGTAAGAAGCATTATAATTAAATTATTAATGTACGAAGGTTTATTTCTCGACATAATGTGCAAATTATCCGAGAACATTGTTTTATTTTGGTATTCAATCCTTGATAGCGTGTACCGCATTCCATACTTTTTCCTTTAGAACTTTCGCCTCGGATGGTGGACAGAACAATTTTTGCGAGCATATTCTAGTTAACAGAATGCATGCTATCTTGATATTATAAAAGGTTTACTCCATTCACTTTTATAAAATATCCCGGTTGGCTATGACATTCAGACACATTTCACCGTGTATATTTTGAAAATGTTAGGTTATAGTCATTTTCCTGTCAGATAACTACACAACGTTGTCCTCTCTACATAGAGGTCGTAGTAATTACGATTTTTTCAAAATTTGAATTTTCTTTGGGAAAATAATGAATTGGAGAAAATATTATGTGAATTCAATAATTCCAAAGACCTGGCGAATGTTGAAGAAACTTTTTCCTCTGTTAACACTGGAAATATTTCACATACAGAGTTTAACAGCCAAATGGAATAAATTCGAGAACGAATAAATGAAGGCGTGTTGGGAAAAATGCTCGGACACGTCGATTTGTAATTTTAAATGCGCATATTTTCCAAGAAAATAATATTATATAGGGTGTTCCATGTGACCGTGGCCAATAGCAACTTTCTTATTTCAAATGCAACCCCCTGTATATTATTTATTTTTTGGATTCTTCAGAGAATTCTAGACACAATTCATGCACAATGTCCTATACCTATCTTTAACTATTTCGGAAATATTAAGTGTTTTCAGATTTAGTGAGAAAATCAACGTTTTAAATAAAAATTATTTTATTTCACAAATTCGGTACATTACACTCAAAACCTAATAAGTAATAATGATTATTTCTTAATAATTAAAAAAAAACAAAAAAAAAACCTTAATGTCAATGTAGGAAATGTTCAAATGCTCGCCGCGAACGTCTTGAGAATAAACAACTCTGTTTTTGTTTTTTTTAATTTCTTCTCAGTAATGGTTTTTGCTTACTTTCTTCATATCAAGAGATAAATGGGAAATAAGTATTGAGTGTAATGTATCGAATTTGTGAAATAAAATAATTTTCATTTAAAGTGTTAATTTTTGTAAAAAATCTGAAAACTCTTAATATTTCCGAAAAAGTTGAAGATAGGTATAGGACATTGTACATGAATTATGTCTAGAATTTTATGAAGAATCCAAAAAATAAATAATATACAGGGAGTTACATTTGAAATAAGTAAGTTGGTATTGGCCACGGTCGCATGGAACACCCTATATAATTTTATTTTCTTGAAAACTATGCGCATTTGAAATTACAAATCGACGTGTCCGAGCGTTTTTCCCAACACGCCCTCATTTATTCGTTATCGAATTTATTCCATTTGGCTGTTACACTCTGTATATGAACATGGTTTCTTGTACGAAAAAGAAGAATCGAGTGTGAAATTCTACTGAAAAACAATGAATAGAGTAATCCGTTACTTTGTGATAATAGCACTTGAATAACCCTGCAGTAAAACTCCTAAACCACCTGACAACCTATGGAATTCCCTACTTTTTGAAATTCTCAAGGAATAAGACTACAGGAGACATTAAATACCCTTGTTGCACAACTTGAAATACTCAAGTATGAAAATGTAGTAGTACTACAAAACCTGTGTCACTTTAAAAGAACTAACTCAATTTACAAAGTTCTTGGGAATCTATGTGAACAATAAACTGAATTGGGTTTTCACTCATATACGTGGAAAATGTTGGATAACTTGTGATAAATTATTGATTTCAAATTATGAGGGTTACTATCAGAAAAAGCATATTTCAATTCTACATAACACTTCCTAATACTTGGTCCCTGCTTCTTCAGAACTACCTTCAGCATTTTGACTTTCCAAGCGTGATGATTATGTTGAAATTGAGAGTAAAAATTGGCATTGGCATTTGGCAACGTCGCTGAGAATTATTTTGACATTGCCGATATTTCACGAGTGCCAACCTGCGCCATTTTCAAGTGAAAAAAGTCGATAAACCTAAATCATGGCCAACCGGGATAGTTTATAAAAGTGAATGGAGTATACAATAACCTGGACATGGGCAACCCCTGGCGACTTGAAATTTTCAGAGTAGGTTGTGCATCAAGATGAGATAGTTGAGTTCTTTTATTGGCCGAATCGGCCTAACGATTCCCCATTTATGCTCATTTGAGTTTTCTAGGTTATTTTTTCAATATCTCAGGAACTACTTATGTGACCGGATACCAATTCGGTAATTATGTGGAGAATACCGACCCGCTACTACTTGCAAAATTTTGTTGGAATCGTATGATTGATAAATTGAAAAATAATTCTAGACAAGCGCCTGAAATTCGTTGCCGAAGGGGTCGCCTATTCACGTATTTACCCCGGCTAAAACAGCCTTACTTCCTGATTGAAAGATCGTAAATACAATTATTTCCGAAAGAATTCATCTGGAGACTTGGGAGACTTTTGGAGTGTAATAACAAGAACGAATTCGCGACTTGGTTAATTCCACCCAATTATTCCCTAGATATACCCATTCGAACTTTTGTTTTCACGGTTTCTCCAGAAATATAGTTCGGATCGAATTGGAATTCAGTACTTTGTGATAAAATGGCGGCGTGAATCTGCATGTATCAGTTCAATCATTACATAAAGAGGGACTTATACAATAGGCGCTTTCTATTTGCCGCTGTATCACTTCCAAACTGATGCAAAATCAGTTGATCTGCGTTCTATTTGACAATGTTGTGATTTTGAACTGATGCGCTTCACTCCCAACTGATGTTGCTCTCTGACGGAATCAGTTTGATTTCCGTAATCACATCAGTTCTACATAACCTTGCTTTTTACTAAATGAACAATTTGTCGACGATTTACATACACTTTCTGCTGAATTGTAATTTGAAAGGCCAGCAATTGAAGATTCCTTAATGGATGATACATACAAATGGAACCTGAAAATTTTGCAAGCACCTACTAATTTTGAACATCACACTAAGTGAATTATTTACCCCTGGTTGCATCGCTATAAATGAAACTGTATAATTTATAATATGAAGATTGTTTCGATGTTATGTTTTGTTGATTTGGTGTATTTAATATGAAAATAGTCATTGATTTGAGAAACAGAAAAATTGAGTTCCTGTCCACATAGTTTCAAATTGAAATACTTCAACAACTCCTTGCTAGTTTTCCTTGATTGGATGTTGATTATTCGAGCTTGACTATCTAAATTTGTATCAAAAAAGCTCAGATTTTAAATTGTATTTCCTGTCTTAATAAACCCAGCAACATGCAAAGACGGAATCGAATGGCAAGAATTTTATTTATTCGAAAAATTCGATATATTCTGTGAAGCTGGTACAGAAAAGAGATATTAGATACTTCGGATATAGTTTCTAGATAGTGTAGTAGTAAATATTTCAGTTCAAAATATCTAAATTAATATAAGATCACAAGCCAAATTGCATTTTCCGATAGTAAACAATGCGTTTCAAGTTTTTTGTTGGTCCTCTCAACTGTCAAAACAGAACGTCAGCTGTTATAAGTCGTGTTCTATTTGTTAAATTCACTTCAGTTCGAAGTGAAGAAATTCGGAAATTAATCAATCAAATAGAAAGCTAGGAATGGTTCAATCTAAGCATTTGAGAAAAACGAATGGAACAATTGTTGGGAATACTAGCTATACATTGCTTCACCCAAATTCAGCAAAATATTATGTGAGCAAATGAATCGTCGAATTGATCATTGATATCATACCAAATGTATGGATTCAAGGATATGCAGACAGGATTTTGAATTATTTTTCAGTTTTTTTGAGGTTTCCATTCCGAATATCTGAAAAAGGATTATTAAAAATTAAATTAACAAAATTATTGTTACCCCTTCGGATTGCTGGATCCAAACTATTTGTCAAAGGCAGCTTCTAGAAAAAATGTTGTCAATTGAATATTGGAATAACGTGAATGATCTACGAAGTGAACTGTAACGTTGACAAAGGTCTTGCAGTATGGGAGTATTGAAGGAAAATAATTCTGCAAATTTTCTCGTTATTGTCTGATGAAGGAGTCAGATATAGATTCTGAAACGTTACAGATCGTTCACATTATTTCAATTTTCTTCATTAATCAACATTATTTCTCGAAACTGCCGTTGACAATTAGTTTGAGTCTAGCAATCCGCAAGTGCGATTTCTAAAAATAATAATTTTTTTTTAGTGTTTAATAGTTCTAGTTCTTTTTCGGGAATCGGGAGTGAAAACCCCAACCTCAATAATGATACCAAACAAATTCATAAAGAAACGAACTTCGAATCCAGACTCAACATTTATAACATCTGGAAAACTGGAACTGATAAATTTCAAGATAAAAGTTGACTCCGATCAAAAACGCCCATTCTCAATGTTAACATAAAAAGAGTGTATGATCGAAGCGAAATTGAAGCAAAAGCTTACAGTTCTTATAAGGAATGAGAACATTCTTGTAGATTGTTCGAGTTAGTTCTCTTATAAAACAACGTGGGTGGTATAGATACCTTCAAAGTGTATTTGTTCAAAATGAAAAATTTGCATCAGAAAGGCCAACTTCTCTTTTATTCAAACATAGCTTTTTCAATAGCCTCATCTTGAAAATAAAGCGTTTGGATCAAATTCAGACTCATGTAATAATATAATATGAAAATATCTCCAAAATTTTTATGAGGTAATGAATAAAGGTTACTTATTGCAAAAGGATATTGAGAGTGAGAAAAAAATTGTACAACTGGTTCATCATCCTAACACTGCCCTGAAATATGTATGAAGCTTCAAGAAAAGTCATAATTTGGCGCGCCTGTGGCAAATGCCTCCATCGCCACGCCCTAGATGCGGCTCTGGGCGGAATAGAGTGCGCCTCAAAATTATGGAACAAATTCATTTTCTCAGAAGAAAAATATTTGGCAACAAAATCCTGAAACAGCTCAATTTTTGTTTCACTTTTACCAAATTTTTATGCATTTTTGAAGGATATTTGTTGCACCCTGTGCCATCCCCATCAACCCTAATTTTTTGAATTGGGAAAGTAGGTCATGTGGTACTTTTTTGGAATGGTCTTTGTATCTTCGTCACGGGCATGGAGAAGTTTTCAGGAATTTTTTTTAAATTAATTTAGTTCAAAGAGGTTTACAATGTGTGCTCTTTTTCATGGCTCATTTACGTTGAGACGATGGTACCTGATGAAATTTGTCACCGAATGAAAGTCGACCATTACAGTTTTGTTCATGCACAATTTTCAACCCCTACGAATCCTATAATGGAGAAAAAAAATGGAGGGGGTTGAAAGTTGCGCATGAACAAAACTGTGATGGTCGACTTTCATTCAGTGACAAATTTCATCAGGTACCATCGTCTCAAAGTTAATGAGCCAGGGCAAAGTGCACATACTGAAAACCTCTTCGAAGTAACTAATTTTTCAAAAAAAAATTTTTTCTTGAAAATTTTTGCGCGCCTGTAAATAAGGTTCAAAGACCTTGCCAAAGAGTACATCACCCACTTTCCCTATTCAAAAAATTTAGAGGGTTGATGGGGATGGCACAGAGTGCAACAAAAATCCTTCAAAAATGCATATAAATTTGGTAAAAGTGAAACAAAAATTGACCTGTTTCAGGATTTTGTTGCCAAATATTTTTCTCTTGAGAAAATGATTTGTTCCATAGTTTTGTCGCGCACTGTATATCTGTTCGTAGATTCCATGATTCAATAGTTCGACTAAACATTCGAAAGGATCAAATTTATAACAGTTAAATGGCGACTATTAAATTTGAACCAGAAAAAATGTGAAGTAATCAAAATGAAACTGAGATGTACCATCCGAATTCTACCCGTATTAATCGAAGTTAACCTACTTCACGGATATGTTTACAACAAACGAAATCGCTGAACGATGAATTGGTTGATTAACATATGGCTGATAAACATTGGCATGCCAAGGGATCCATTACAGTGTCGTTAAGTATCTGAAATTAATCATACTGACAACTTATAAATGTTAATGCACATTTTTTTCGACCTTTTTTGATAGAATTGGTTCCCCAACTACGTGAAAGTGATGGAAGGATATATTATTTTGTATTGTATGTATTACGAAAGGTATTGTATATTTTAGGGTAGATATAAGCAAACAAAACAACAAACAATGGCACTTATTTTTCGAAATTCACAAGGAAATTTTTTAAAATTACTAAATTAAATAGAAACAACTGGCTTAGGTTTAACAATTCAGAAAATAGGTTGTCAAATCAATATCCAGGTAATCTCGGAGATCCGTCGTACCACATCCAGAACATGGTGAAAGAATTACGGGTGTGTTTGAGAGCTTCTCAAAAAACTCCTTACCGTTCATTTTGTGTGTTGTTTGTATCATAATCTAGCATATGAGAACGCATGAATTTGAACCATTATGAGGCACATGCTTTATATTTTCACTCATGATTATACTTCGAATCTGCATTCAATTGACGTCAATTGGGAAGGGAAATGATGCCCGCTATCCTCGACGCGAACACACCATATATTCTTTCACCATGATCCATATATTTATTACTTGGAGATCCAGTCGTAAATTGAATCTTTTTTGGATTTTCGTGGCCGAAAATATTCTGGTAATTGCAATGAATGTAAAACTCGGAATTCGGGAGGGAATAGAAAAAACTGGCGGAAGATTGTTTTATTTTTTATTTTTTTTTGTGCCATGATATGAATCTGTTGGTAAGAATAAAGAATTCATTGATTCTTTGAGTCGATATTTTTTTCGGAACACCATTAAGGAAAAAAATACAGTCGACGTCCAATTTCACTACGCTTCGGTTTCTTTTGCCAAAAAATTTTCTGTCGAAGAACAAACAAACCTGCAAACCATACCTGTTGCCCCTTTATTTCTTAGGCGTATACTCTTTCTGTATGTTGGAAAAAGGATACTTTCTGTATGACCACTTCGACAATACCATCTAACATACTGAAAATGAGATGAAAGTCAAATTGATTCTGTTCGTCCGTTCCTTCTTAAAACGATATATTTCGAAAGAAATCGTTCAGAATTGGAAAATGATGAAAAAACAGGAACATTATTTTCATTGTAGCGAATTCATCCGCATCAACAAAAACAGAGAATGGGACATAAATTGTCGATAGTTTATAATATTCAGTCGACTTGAAAAATGTGTCTTCTCTTTCACCTAACCCATACAAGGAATGAAAAAAATATTAGGCGGAGATTACAAAATAAATTCAAATTCAAGAGTCAATACGGTTGTCAAAAAAAATTATAAAAATATTCTCTCAAACTTTCACTTAATATCTTTCGATATCTTGGAACTAACGCCCATGGTCGATCTGTTGGCAAAATGACGGTAAAAAAAATGTCCGCCGAACAATCGTCGAAAATCCATCCAGGTTATAATGCAGGAGGGAAAATTGAAGGGGAAATAAATAGAAACACTTAGGCAAGTAAAAATAGGAATCCAGGCATTTCTTCAGGTAATGGAATATGAAATCCTTAAAAACCTTTTGTTTGAATTCTGAGGAACGTTATATATTTATATACCTAGCGAGTAACTTTAGATGAAGCAATACATGGACGAACTGATACGTGTCACAAAACAGTAAAAATAATTCAAATATAAACACCGAAGAGCCGCACAAAAGTTTATAATATACTATAAATGTAATAGGTTCATCGCTCTCTTTCAAGTCACGTCTGCAGTCCCCATGGATTCTAGAATTTACCAGACACTCACTGAAGCCGAAGGGAATGTTTTAAAAAGCCATAAAATTCTCCACTAGTGTGAATTTTTCCTGTTGCCGCGAAAACAAACAACGCAGCTCGTACACACAACAACCAGATGTTCAACATCAGAAATCCAATGCGATAAGAATAGTGGGACGGTAACTGGAGCTTGGTGATCCAGGCGTTTGTTCCTATCACGTTCTGTCATTACGGAACGATAAGAAAACATTTGGTACGGGAGGTATTGAATAAAGCCGGGTCCAGATGATAAACGATTCGGCGAATAGTGTGGGCGGCACTCGAGCCCAGCCTCGAAAATTCAAATGCATCGTTCGAGTTGAAAACCGAGTCCCGACGGAGCAGAAAGAACGCTGCCTCGAACCATAAATGACAGGAAGTTTATGGTTCGAGGCAGTGCTCTTTCTGCTCCGTCAGGACTTGGTTTTCGACTCGAACTATGCATTTGAATGTGTTATGCGGGGCTGAGGTCGAGTTCCGTCCACACTATTCGCCGAATCGTTTATCAAATTTTATTGCATTCGCTGTTCGGTTACTCTCATCTGGGCATGGCTTAAGCTGCGAGCACAGGATAGAGAAGTATTAATTACTGATCTATTCTGTAATGCGACTCGGGCGAGCTTGAGAGCACAGAGTACCTCGATGTAACGACTTTTGGAGACCAGAATTCGTTCTTTCGAAAAAATTTTTGGGTGCAAAAATTTGGAAAAACTAGTAAGAATGAGCAATGTTGCCTCTTTTCATATTCGGGAATTTTCGAGGAAATAAAAATTGAAATAGGGTGAAATATGAAAAAATGAATAACATTGCGCATTAACAAAATTTTCACGCATTCTTATATTTCTCGCTGCTATTGGCATGCAGACCGTGGGCGGGTTCCTGACCTTGAGATGTTAACGAGATTTCATGAAACTTGAATGTGACTTCCAGAAATCCACAAAGCCGTAATTCACCAGCTGTTTGCTCTTGAAGTCGAAATAGTAATATTCAGACATTTCGACTTTCCTGTTCGAAAGAAGAGAGCCTTCAACGATTCCGAATTATCTTAAAAATGATCTCAAACCACACAGTAAATGACCGATCCCTTTTAATGCGCCATTTTGCAACTCCCACAATTAGCTCTGATGACGATGTCTTATAAGATATATTACCATATCTATTTATTGGTCGACAAAGGCGAATCCCTCAATGGAATTGGTTAGTGATTCTAGAGCTGAGTGTAGGAGGCGCTGTTTGGGACGAAAGTGCGTTTTGTGAATACAGGGTTTTACTCTGTGATGGAAACAGAGATCTTTTCTAGTAGATAATAAGCACTGAAGCTCTGCTCGGTTTTAACTCGATCAAATTGTATTGCATTCGCTGTTCGGACTAAGCCGGGTCCAGATGAGTGTAATGCGAACAGCGAATGCAATAAATCACAGGGAGTTTTATGATTCGAAGCAGCGTTCTTTCTGCTCCATCAGGACTCTGTTTTCGACTCGAACGATGCATTTGAGTGTTTTATTCGAGGCTGAGCTAGAGTGTCGTCCACACTATTCGCCGAATCGTTTATCAAATTTTATTGCATTCGCTGTTCGGATTACACTCATCTGGACCCGGATTTACACTTATCTGGACCAGGCTTTACCAGCGAAACGCGCAATAAAAACAAGGGACAAGAGCTTCGCCGTTTGTTTCAGACAAAGCGCTAGTGCAGTGCAGGCATTAATTCCAGAGGGGATGCCAAGATTAAACGTCGTATTTCTGTATTTATTACACTTGTACACAGTAGGTATTGGTCGGTATAAACCGATGAAATGACATCACGTTTCAATATTTCGTTGCCATAAACTCGCCATGAAAAATTGAAGGCAACCTCCCGTACTAAGTGGTAGCCAAGATATACCTACCTATACAACCTCGATATACAAGCCGGCTAACAATTATCAGAAATGTTCGCTCTCAGACGACATATATTTGAACATTGTTCCATTAGCGGAAGTGCAGAAAGCGGGTTTCTCGTTCACTTTCTGAGAGAGCGATGACTTCGACTGATTGAGGGAATTCCAGGAATCTTGAAGCTGGTGAGTTAGGATTGCTACAGTGTAATAATATTTCTATTTGAAGACGACCACGCGAGATTTTTATTTCGATTCGATGTATCCATATATTTTAATTTCTGGATCCTTCTGTAATCCGAACAGCGAATGTAATAAAATTTGATAAACGATTCGGAGAATAGCGTGGACAGCACTCGAGCTCAGCCTCGAATAATACATTTAAATGCATCATCGTTCGAGTTGAAAACCGAGTCTCGACGGAGCAGAAAGAGCGCTGCCTCGAACCATAAAACTCCCTGTGATTTATTGCATTCGCTGTTCGCATTACACTCATGTGGACCCGGCTTAACGAACTGAACCGGTGCATTTAGAGCTCAAAGCTTTCGTGAAAATATCTTAGTCCCACAAAATTAACTTATTCACTGCAACACGAACGGACATAGTTTGAGACCATTCGGGGCATAAAATTGGCAATTTACAAACGTTAGTGGGTATCTTGCAGGTGATTCCAAATATAAATTTTTTGTTTTTCTCAATCTATTTCGACACAAGATCATAATGTACGACATCACACACTTTGACTTTTTGCGAATTTTGAATAAGTAAATTGAAAATGTTGAAATCTAGACGCAAATTCAAATTGGTTGGAACGCCGTAAATCAACTGATACGTTACAAGGCACAGCACGATTATACGATCGATAAAAATGACACTATCCATTGGCTTGATATTGTGGAAGGAACAAGGGAAGAGAGAGGGGGTGGATATGACATGTTACGTCACGGAACGCCGCGAAAATTCTAACGTTTTAACAGTCGATATGTAGTACCAATTTCCAATATTCTCGCTTAAAATTGAAAGATTTGACGGCGATTGAATCTTTTCAGTATTCCTATGGTTGAATGATCGATTCAAATAATCTAGAATACATGCGAGAGATCTCTCGTGAGTCAAACGATGGATAGTTCTCTAACTCCTAGACCAGTAATTGTTTTGACGTGCAGAATACGCCAGATATTTATTTTTACCCTACCTAAGTCTAGAACGACTAAGGTTTGACTCATCGATGAAGAATCCCACCTTAGTTCGATTCATGTGGTCTACCGGAATGAACGGAATAAATAAGCGCTTTGAAACTTACAGGATAGGTTGCGCATCAAAATGCGACGGTTAAGTTGATGGGCCAAATCAGCCGAACGGTTTCGAAGTTGTACTCGTTCGAAATTTTGAGGTTGTTTTCTCGATATCTCAGGAACTACTGATGGTATCGAATTGCAACTTGGTAGTTGGATAGAGGATACTGAAACACAACTGAGCAATATTTTGTAATTTAATTTAGGTATCAAATTTCAGCTCTTACGTAAGGTCAGCAGCTTCTGCGTCAATGTTCATCTTGATTTCAAAGGCGGTATTTTTCGAGTGTTTAGGAAATAATAACTATAATGACGAAACAGCAACGAAATTTGACGTATTTTTCCCAATATCTTCGAAACTACCTAACATCGGATCGAGCAGAAATTCGACACACTGTTGCAACGCATAACCCTTGAAGTTTGTGCCCAGTTTCATAGAATTCTGATGGATATTATCAGAAAAATCGAAAAAAAATCCATTCATTCTTTTTCAAATTCCGAACAGTAAATAGGATCCCAACAAAATTTTGCATTAAGTTGCGCGTCGGTATCCAACAAACTAACTACAAAGTTTCAATCTGATCGCCTCATTATTTCCTGAAATATTGAGTAAATAACATACCAAATTTAAACAGCTCCTTCTGGGTGTTGCAGTTTCTTTGTCAGTTAGTGTAAATTGATAATAACTTCTGAGAGTCTGTGTTATAAGGATGAACCTTTCAACTTTATCAGTGATTCTACGTATATGCGGTTTAACTTTTGTGAAATTCTCCGATTGTTGGTTATGCCAAACACTAAACATAAATGAATTATCTTAAGTCATTATCGAATGAATCTATTAGGGTTAATGGTGTCTTAAGCACTCTCTTGACTCAAAGAACCATTCGGATTATCTTATCATCTTCAGGCTCTTTGGAATTCTCCATTTCATCTGAAACCTCTTGAACATTACGAAGTGCTGAAATATGGAATCATCAATTTATCCGCTATTAGAAGAATCGAACGTGTTAATTAATTCTTTCACTTTCTCTTAAATAAATTAGTAGCGTTGAGTGATTAAGTAGGTACCCTCATATTGGTTATGACGAATTCCAATGTAGAGAGATTTCACTTATTTGATCTATCCTACATTTGAACTAATGTCAGCTCACAATGTGCAACTTCAGATCAAATATATCTCTATACCGATTCCTTTGAAAGAAAAAGTTTGTTGAAGATCACCCGAAGAAAGAATAGTAATTATTTCCAAGAAAAAATTGATTTTGAACAATATTTTGCAATCACGCCCTAGTAGGTGGAATTTCATCACATCAATTACTAGGAAAAATTTATTGAAACGAATTGTCCGTAAGACTGTGAATCACCATTGCTTTGTAACGGAAATTGATTTAAGAGTACCTCGAATGTAACGTTGTGACTTTCGGATCCCAGTGTTGTTTTTTTTTCAAAGAAATTTTTGGGTGCAAATGATTGAAAAAATTGTAAGAATGCGCAATGTTGCCAATATCTTATATTCGGGCATTTTCGGGAAAATAAAAACTGATATGGAGTGTAAAAAAGAAAAATGAATAACATAATAATAACGTATTCTCACAAAAGATGTGAGTACATCCCAAAAAAAAAAGTTCAAAAATACTAACTGAAGCCTGCAAAACGGCACCCCGTTTTTGCCCTATAAACGTCGAAATTCACGCATTCCAATATTTTTGTGGTTATTGGCAACGTTCAAGCATGCAGACAGTGGGCGGTTGCCTGACCTTGAGATATTAACGAGGTTTTTTCAAACTTGAATGAGGTTATGTTGCCTGAATTCACGAAGCCATCATTTATATTCCGGCAGTACGGTTTGCTCTTAAATAATTCCAATTTAGGTAAGGCAAGACAATGGAGCTTTTCTTGAAATTACAGCAAACAATTTGTTTTCGTATAATTTCTTGTTACCATGCGTGGCGTTTTAGCTGTCCTGTTTCGAAATTCTGGCTGATTCACCCTGTATATATAAATATTGGAAAATTTTTCATTTCGATTTCTTTGAATTTTTCCTTTCCCAAGAAAATAGTAAAATAAATAGGTGGTAGGGAAGTGACAAAAATAAGCGGAGACTTGGGGAATGTTTTGTCAGAAAGTCGATATATGTATTTTGATAGTCCATACATACAGTGTAGGAATTTGAAAAGGTAATATCACGGTTTGGTTCGTATGGGGACATTTAATACGGTTGGTTTCGCTCAATCGATCAATTTGTATCAACCCTGTGAGCATGATTAAATGGAAAGGGGATTAAATGACTCCCTGTGTCAAAGGTGATTCGATTGCCCTTTCAAAAATGCCATACACTTAACCATTTTCGTTAGCACTTCCGGAAAATGAAAAAATAGTAGAATAGTTTTACGACAGCAAGAGTTTTAATTAAAAAACAAAAAAACTCCAACTAAATGAGCTCCTTATTTTACAGCCTTCTTTTCACATGTTTCGGCCCCCGATGGCCATCTCCAGAATACAGGCATGTAACAATAAAGGAGCAAAAACTACTCTTTGCGCCATCCAATAAAGTCGCCAGATTTTCGTGACAAATATATCATTCAGCCTGGTTTTTGAAGAATCGAGAGTTACAGAAACATTCATCACATGTACATACATTTTCATCCAAAATTTATTTCGAAAAAGTGAAATTTCAGGAAATACTGCAGAGAAACGGATGCCCCATGCTGGGCGCCATATAATATATCGACCCGTCAGCGCATTCTCGTTGTATACGGCTATTTCTTATAACATATGTATTCTTCTATTTCACTCGAAATTTCCTAGGTACCACTGGTACATCAGTTGAGAACGTTCGCGAGTGGAACTGGAAGGCTAGAAAACTGTACGACCAAGTTCAGGAATTATTGTTTTATAAATAAATACAAGAATATCCCCACTTTCATTTCTTCCAGTGCAATCTGCACGATCTGAAACCAAAACCCATACTTATTCAATTCACCTTATTCGTCCCTTTCACACCATTCCAAATATTAAATCCCCTAATTCACCACCCTTGTTGTCTACTCCGGTCGATTAAACCCATACCGGACCGTATAACGGAGGAAACTTGTTGAACAAACATGTAAACCGTTTTCCGGCTAGAAGGTCGTCCCTGAGAAAAACACACTCATGCATGCATAATTTCCTCGATATATTCACACCCGGCAACCATTGATGATTATGTATTCGCTTTATACCCTTTACATTATAACATAAAATACATATTTTTATAACACATTTTGGACGATTCAATATTCTACAATACTTTGTGGCCAGTTTATTCCATTTATGAGAAGTCTGGGAATTCGGTTAAAGAAGTTTGAACTTGGATATGTATATTCTATTGTTGGGAAAAAATATTCACTATAGATTGAATATTCAGCATACTCTGGTTATTATTCCAAATTATTTCTTGAAAATAGTAAATTTTCAGGAAATACTCCAGTAGAACTGAGGCCCCACGTTGGGCGCCAAATAATATATCGTCTTCCCAAGAGAATTTGGAAAACAAAAACTACACGACCAAGTTTCGATATTACTGTTGTATGAATAAATACGGTAAATTCCCACATCCGTTTCTTTTCTGGTGATCTGCACGATTTGAAAACAACACCTATGCCTATTCAATTCGCCCAATTTGTCCGATTTACTCCCTTTCACATACTTCCGCTAATTTGAGCCTCTAATTCACCACCCTTCTTGTCTACTCCGTTCGATTAAACCCATACCGGACTCTATAATGAAGGAAACTTGTTGAGCAAACATGTAAACCGTTTTCGTAGTAGAAGCACGTCACAAAGAGAAACACACTCATGCATGAATAATTTCCTCGATATATTCACACCCGGCGAACATTGGACGATTATGTATTCGGTACGCGATGAAATCATTATTAATCTTTTCATGTGTTACGAGGGGGGCTCACCTTGCGAAGCAAGCGGTTATTGTTTGCTTCTTCCGAAGCGCAAACAATGCGTTTAAAGTTACATTGTAGGAGTGTGGAAAAAGCGAATATCAAATTGGAAGTGAGGGGTTGAGACCGTCGTTGTTCTTGGACTTTGGTTGAACATGAGGAATTAACTGAACCTGGCACTGTTTCAATTTGAAAAGATACCACACTTACCTAATTAACTTTTTGCAAAATTTTGTTGAGATCGTACTGTCAGTAAATTGGAAAAAAAATGCTTGAGTTGTTTTCCGAAAATATTTCTTTTTCGAAAACTGTTCATCATTTTCGAAGAGAATTTTGCTCATATCAGGCCTTGAGCTCTATATTTAACTTTAGTGTACCAAAATTCAGTTCGATCCGAATATAATTTTCGGAGATATTTGGAAAAGAAATCTCAAATTTCGTGTTTTTTTTACATTATCGTTATTTTTTCGGGATAACTCTAAAAATACTTATCCAATCATCATTAGCTAGTTCGAAAATGCTGATGGACAACTTTGTGCGAAATTTGGTAATGATTGATTGTGTCCTTAGAACAATTTGAATGAAAACATTTAGTTCTTTTTTTTTTCAAATATAAATATCTTCTGGTCATATTATCCTAATTTAATTCCGTAGGAACCTCCGAACTGTCATCTTCGATGAAGTACTAGATTTCAAAACGTTCCATTTTTATATTTTTGTAAATATTTCGAAAAATATAAAATTTTGAATGGGTATATCTGCGGAATCGGAGGGTGGATTCTACCCATTTACGAATTGGGCATTCGTAATTAAGCTCCAAACCCACTTTACAAATATCGAGTTTCAAAGTTATTTCTTTCGGAAGTTATTGTGTTTACGGTTGGTCTTATGGCCAACCGAAAACCTGGACTGTTTTTTCAGTGTCACTTGCAGTTGCCTTATCATCGTCATTGAAGTGCTTCTCTCGAATGTTTATTCGGATATTATCTATTTCTCAATATATACTTTTTCAAATCCAATGTCTAATGAATGTACAATATGAATTATTCATAGAAATGATAAGCATATCTTCGAAACGGAAACTGATAATTAACAAAAATTTAATAAAAAAAGAGCTCTTCTGTTATCTTGGCGAATACGGTATGATTTAACATATCTCTCGCCTATTTATTGATTTAGTGACTGCGACTAGAAGGTCACAGTTTCAATCTAGATCATTAACAGTCTCTCGAAATTCGTACATCTATTTTCACCCACGTTGACCTGAATGGGTGGCTGCTGATATTTTCATTATATGCACTATTGAATTTTTGCTGAGTGGGTTGAAGTAGGAAGGGTAATTAGTGTTTGTGCAAAAATTAGCTCAAGGTGAATGTATTGGAACTACTTAATGCGTCGGAATTTCGCTCTAAATGTTTTCGTGCTTGTTCATTGGAATTTGAGCCTTTTCCCCTTCCTAAGTATAAATTTCAAATTCTGGGATTGAAGTGGTTCTTAAACATTGAACGATTAGATTTGAGCTCGCTCATGAAGAATTCAATCTTCTCCTTCACTCCAACGTTCGAAGTAATAGACTTAGAGACTGCAAATTTTCAATTGAATTATGTCAGGAGTGATCATGAGTTATACAGGGTTGGACGATAGTCCGTAACTAAAATAAATGTTGTAATTTTCCACCCGTGAACTGGTTTTTTATTTTCTTCTTTTTTTCGCCAATGATCTCCCTTCAATTCCTTGGTTGCAGCCCTGCTAAACTTTCGCTGTTCAAATGCAAACATATTTCTTGTGTGGTTTCATTTGATAGCTTTCAGAAATGGAATCTCATCAAAACCAATTTTTTTTCAGTTATTGAAAAATTTTAATTACAGAAAAAGTAGTAAAAAAACCGCAAATAATATTAGATTAGAAACATAAATTTTATTCAGAATTGAACTCAGCATACTGATATGTTCTATTCATTCATTTTTTTTAATTATAACATAACTGATTCCAGAAAAGTAGTGACGTGTCAGTAGCTCTTGCGCGTATGTTCAAATTTCTTGCCAGAGCGGTCTTCCATTCACTTATTAACTCCGCCAAGCGCAGCTCAACATCCTGATGAAAAGGTTTGGCGATCCTCTCGAAATTCCGCATGAACCCCTCAAGCTGTCATTTTTCAATCAAGTACTAGATTTCAATTCGATCCAATCTGTGTTTTTGGAAATGCATATCGGAAAAATAAAATTTTGCGTGGGTATATCTATGGACTTATTAAGCGGATTCACCCATTAAATAATTCGATAGAACAATCTTAGAAACCCGATATTTGTAGAGTGAGTTTGGACCTTAATTACTAAGGCCGAATTCTTGAAAAGGTGATACCCACTCCATGATTCCGTAGATATTAACCTTTTCACATTTCGTATTCTCAATATTTCCAAAAATACCGACAATATCGGATCGAAATCCAGTACTTTGTTGGAAAATGACAGCTTGAAGGTTCATGATGAATTTCGTGAGGATATTATGCTTACAACTTCGCCAAATAAAGAATATTTGAAAACACTTTTGCGTCAAATTGTGCTGATGACACGATCATCAGGAATTTTTGGTGAAATTCAATAGCCATACAATCTCAAAAAATTTTGCAGAATATTGCGGGTTGCAACAGACTCTCAAGGCTCAATCCAATCGCCCGAGTGATTTCCGAAATATTAAGGAAGTATCCTGATTATTTCGAATGACTATAATTCCGAAACCGATTGGTCAATCTACCTTGAAAGTCGATTTTCGTTTTCACGTTATTATGGGTACGACCGGACAGAATTGATATTGACACCGGTTTCGTCATCAGTGAGTCCAACCTAGTCGTTTGAGACAATTTTCGGCACAAAATTCGAAAATTACAAAGATTTGGCCACTCGATCCCATGCAGTTCTTCAACTAAGTGTATGGAAAGATTTGATTTTTCATTAGTTATCCAGGTAACCCACAAATGGCATTTGAAAAACACTGGTATTTGGTTACACTGGAGCCAATGGGCTGAAGGAAAATATTTTACTTCATCGCTAAAAAATTGGGGAAAATTGAATATTATTCAACGCAAGCGTCACCGTTTTTGCATGCATGTTCTAGGGGAACAGCGTGCTACCGTTTTGTCCAAATGTCTGTAATTTTCGATGATTGAGCCGAAAATGGTCACGAACGACTAGGTTGGACTCACTGATGACCAATCCGGTGTCAAAATCAATTCTGTCCGGCCGGCCGACGACACGATAACTGTCGAACGGAGCCAGCTAGCGACTCGAAGCTTGTAGGGTAGTTCGCGCATCGGAATGTTCCTTAATGGGTCAAATCGGCCAAATAGTTTCGGAGTTACAGCCATTTGAAATTTTGAGGTTAACTTCCTCATATTTCAGAAACTACTGAAGCGATTGGATTGAAACTTGGCAGTTAGTTGAAGCATAACGACGCGCAACTTCGAGCAGAATTTCGTCGAAATCGTATGATAACTCAATTTGAAAAAAAAAAATTTCCATACTTTTTTCGAAACAAATTTTTTTTTCTGAAACCATTGTTTATATTCGAGATATTTTCTCAGTTATACCTTGAACTCCATATTTCACAGCAGTGTACCAAATTTCAATCCGATACGGCTATTAGTTCTGCAGATATTGGGAAAAAATATAGAGAATTTTTTCTTCTCGACATCGTTATTTTTTTCTGTATAACACTGATTCAATCGCGATGAAACTTCGCAGCTAGTTCGAAGATGTTTAGGGACAACATTGTGCATAATTTCGTGATGATCATGTCATTAGAACAATTCGAAAAAAAATTCAAATTTTTTTTCAGATATTTAATATTCTGTGAATTTCTCATCATATTATCCTCATTTAATTCTGTATGAACCTTCAAACTGTCATTTTAAATACTGGGTTTCAATTCGATCTAATCTGTATTCTTGGAAATATTGGAAAAATAAAATTTTGAATGGGTATATCTGCGGAATCATTGAATAGGTAAAGTCCAATGATTCCGTAAATATAACCATTCAAATTCTTTTTTTCCAATATTTCCGAAAATATGGATTAGATCGAATTGAAATGCAGTAATTTATCGAAAAAAAAATCCAGAAAAGTTCTTTCGTGAAAGCAGCAGCTTTTGTGCGCATCTTCAAATTCGTTGCCGAAGCAGTCATCTACATTGAACATGCGCGCAAAAGCTGCTGCCTTCACGGCAGTGCTTTTCTAGATTTGTCTCCTAATCTGGTTGAACTTCTAATTCAACGAACAGCCTTATATCAAACTCCAAACAGTCATATGTGTCACAAAACAATAAACAAAATCCAAATTTGACCCACACTTTCATAAGGATACTGTGTTTGTCTTTTCACAGAATTTTCCAATCTGCGCATTGAATTGGCTTCCTGTATTCCATCAAAAAAGTTTATTTAAGCAGCAGTGAAATTCAGACTATCTATTTCACTCGAAAACTGAAAATTCTTTTAATCGTACCATTTGCGGATATATACCGGATGTTGTTCATTCTGAAATTCGAGGGTCACGCTGAATATCAATGAATTCAGCTGTCGAATTTTTCAATTGGATGTCTGCATCACACTGCCATATATGTATTAATTATGCCAACGTCTGATTTAACTGTAAAAATTTTATGATTGTAATGCTGTAAGCGTGAGTTATTATATCGGATTTACCGTTTTCATTAATATTATCATTTTTTTCTCATTGACAGTTTACTCCATTATCGTTTGATTGATGCGGGTATTTTTAGTTACATCAAATAGTGAGCCATAAATAATTATTGTCAATAATCCTTCGAAAGAATTTTTTTTTTTTAATATTATAAAGCTAGTCTACGGGTATTTTTCGGCATGGGCAGATAACAGGATAGTATGGTATTTATCCGGAGAATACTAACTTCGAAAAAGTATGTTCCAAAAGAGGTTGAGAGGTTTTTTTTGTTTTCATAGTGTGGCATCGAAATAAGAAGGATCTTCAATTAATTGAATTAAAATCATTTAATTTTGTTGGGATTCTATTTTTTAATTTTATGCCAAAAATGATCCTAAAAGATTGGGTTGAACACCCTGAAGGAGAATCCGTGGTAAAATTAAATTCTCTCCGTCTGGCCGTCTGTCCGTAAGGTTGAGTAAGGTCCATTTGAATTTTTGAGGTCAATTCCTCGGTATCTCATGAAGTACTGACTCGATCAGATTGAATCTTTGAAGACATTTTTGGAATACCAACGTGCAACTTTGTGCAAGAATTCGTGTGGATCCAGTTGTTAGAAAATTTGAAAAAAAAGTTTATTCGTAATTTTGTTGAAAAATTTTTTTCTCGGAAATATTGATTTAATTCGACACTAATTTTTAAATCAGTATTTAACAAGAATATTTCAAATTTCAATTCGATCCGATATTCACTTCCGGAGATATAAGGCAAAAATATGTCAAATTTCGTTGTTATTTGGAATTTCAATGTTATTTCCGCAATATCTCAAGAAGTAGGTCAAAATTTCGTGTTGATTTAATAGTTGGAATTTGAACGAACGCCTTAAAGCTCCTGACCTCACGTCAGTGCTTCTTTTTATCTTATTCTATCTGTAATACTACTGAAAAACATTTCAATTTTCAATCAGAAAACGATCATTTAAATTTGAATCCACATATTGGCTGTTCAAACGGACGTCCTGAAACAGGTGAATTTCTGTTTCACTTTTACCAAATTTTTATGCATTTTTAAAGATTTTTGTTGCACCCTGTGCCATCCCCATCAACCTTCTAAATTTTTTGAAAAGGGGAAGTGGGTCATGTGGTACTTTTTTGGCAAGGTCTTTGTATCTTCTTTACAGGCGTGCAGAAATTTTCAGGAAAAAAACCACATGAGCCACTTTCCCTATTCAAAAAATTTAGAGGGTTGATGAGGATGGCACAGGGTGCCACAAAAATCATTCAAAAATACATAAAAATTTGGTAAAAGTCAAACAAAAATTGACCTGTTTCAGGATTTTGTTGCCAAATATTTTTCTTCTGAGAAAATGAATTGGTTCATAATTTTGACGCGCACTGTATATCTAATCTTTTTCTCTTCTCGTGTACTTTTCTCTCTAGCGAGCTAATAGACAGCGTCGGCTACATCGAACAGTGAATCTTGCAATAACGAGTGACGTAGATTATTTTTATTTTTTATCGATATAGGTATATTGAAACACATAAAAATATAATAATTCGTGTTACGTGAAATTTAGTTAGTAGGACTACCGTCAGTACAAAGTACAAAGAATATTGCCGGAAAAAAATTTGACAATTTTTTATATCGGAGGTTGTTCATCATGTTTCTTGAACTTCTGGTAATTTTCGAACCAAGTGCAATGGTTCAATTCGATCAGATTTCTATATGTGTATGACTTGTTTTTCGACGGAAGTTCAAATCGAGATAATGGGTTCATTTTGAATAGAAAATACTTCAGCCATATCAATTCCCGCCAAACAATGAATGATTATAATATATATGAAAAATAAAAACACAGAAATATGAAGAATCAATGGAAATTGTTTTCCAGAACCGGCCCTGTACTTTTCTTCCTCAAGTACCTACCTAATATTTCCTGGTAAGCTATGATTAGTATGACTCAAGTATACCTTGTACCGTACTACAAAATTGCCAGTGTCTTCCGGAGAGAAGACGAAAACCGTTTATCCTAGCCTACTTTGCTTCGCTTCTATTGTGGCTAATATTTGTGGAATTGTTCGTTTGTTGAGTAGCTCAATACGAAATCTGGAGTCGTAAGAGTCTGATCTAACGGCCAGGATGTGGGCAATAGATTGCAATGGTGCAGTATTCCTGTCTCAAGCAAAAAATTTAAAATGCACTGTCGTGAGGTCACTAGCTTAAACGTGCTTTTTCAAATTCTAACTATTAGATCAACACGATATTTTGCACAAAGTAGCTTGTTGGTAATCTCCACCTAATTAAGAAGTTTGAATCTGATTGCATTTGTACTTCTTGAGATATTGCGGAAATAACATTAAAATTCCAAATAACAACGAAATTTGGCACAATTTTTTCCTTATATCTCCGAAAGGAAATCGGATGGAATTGGAATTTGGGACATTGTTGTTAAATACTGCTTTTAAAGTGCCAAAATTCATTGAAATCTAATCAATATTTTCAGAGGAAAAAAATTCAAAAATATTCAAATAATTTTTTTTAAATTTTCTAACAACTGGACTCACACGAAATGTTGCTCTAAGTTGCGCGTTGGTATTCCAAAATTATCCACGAAGTTTCAATTCGATCGAGACAAAACTTGAGATGAGATTTCGAGGAATTGAACCTCAAAATTTCAAATGGGCCTAACTCCGAAACTGTCCAACCGATTCCATCCATTAACGAACTTAACCAAGATATTTGGACCCCAAATCTAATCTGACCACGGGAGTTCAACCCAATCGTTTTAGACCATTTTCGGCCAAAAATCGAAAATTATAGACATCGTGACGAAATGATGACGCTCTATTCCCTAAAACAAGCGCCTAAAAACTGGCTACAGTTTGGTTTCTTCTTTATTTTTTTTTGTGCCAAGTGATATGCATCTGTTCGTAGGAAAAAAGATTTCATTGATTCTTCGAGTCCATATTTTTTCTGAAACACCATTAAGGAAAAAAATTACAGTCGACGTCCAATTTCACTATCGTTTTTTAAGACCATTCTCGGCGCAAAATTCGAAAATTACAGACATTGTGACGAAACGATAACGCGCTGTTACCTAGAACAAGCGCGTGAAAAGGTCAGTCTAGGTGTTCTTCAGGGCTCAAAAATAGGTCCTCGTTTATTCATTATGAACACCAGAGAGTGGCTCCAGAACTGTTCTCCATGCTAATGATGCTGCGAATGTTGGGGAATTTCAATCAGTTTGGAGCTTTTCTTGGTCCAGGTCAAACTTCAGTTAGTATAGTTAACAATTCTGAGGGAGCTCTGATGTGGAATCAGGCACTTGTACATCGGCTCCTTCATTCTATGAATCTACTTCGAGAATTAAAAATTCGGTATTTTCCCAATTTCTTATCAAGGATACTTCCTTCCGCTGTAGAAATATAGCATCCTTTATCATCGGATCTCCTGATGTATAACTTATTTCCGGTTCACAATGAATGCTTTCTGCTTGATAAAAGTCTAATTCATAGACAATGGTTAGGTATACGAGGAGGAAATTCAATAAAATAATTATATTTTTATACAGTGTGTCCATTTGAAAACGTATCACCCTTAAGAGCCAACAATACCCCAAATAAAACCGGGTGACTTTTGGAGGCTAGAGCTTGTTTTTTCTCAGAAATTTTTTCGGGGCAAATGGTTGAAAAAAATTGTAAAAATGCTCAATGTTGCCACATTTTTATATTCAAGAATTTTCGGGAAAATACAAAATGAAATGGAGTGATAAATGGGAAAATAACTTGAAGTTGCGCATTTTCATTAAAGAATTGGGTACATCCCAAAAAAAATTTTCAAAAAATAATCACTGAAGCCTGCAGAACGACACCTTGTCCTAAATTTCACGCATTTGCAAAATTTCTCACGGTTATTGGCAACGTTAAATTAGGCAGACCTTGGGCAGCTGCCTGACCTCGAGATATTAACGAGAATTAATGAAACTTGCATGTGGCTGTGTTGCCGAGCCGTAATTTACCAACACGTGATAGTGTTTGCTTTTAATATTTAGGCCCCCGTGCAAAATTGGAAAATATGCGAAAAGGGTGACCTTTGGTTCGTAGGAGGGCGTTTATACGGTTATTTTCACTCATTTTTTATCACTACGCTCACAGGAACATGATGATAGCAACCCCAACATTTGAATGGAAAGTTGGGCTGAGTGACAACTTGTTCTGAAGGTGATTCGATGGCTCTCGAACTTTTCTGTGGGAACTTCTTCATTATTCTGAAGAACTGGAAAATGCAAATGCAAATTCAATATTGGTAACTTTAACATTCTCAACTCTTTCTGTTATAACTATTCCATTTTATTTTTCATTCTACGGAAGTACTAACACGGCAGTGGTCCGCAGTTAAAGAAAGCACTTATCGTAGACCTTATGTAAAGAGTCCAAAGGCTAGAATACCACGACAACGTATATGACAGGTATACTTTTTTCTCCGAAAAACATTGATCAGATATTTGACGCGTAGTAGTTCTAACCCTATCGAAATCTAACAAGGTGATTATTTTGTCGTCTTCGTACTCGACGCATTTTGCTACGCTTTAGTTTGGCTTAACAGAAGTCAACTACCGGCAATATCTAAAAATATCTGTTTGAGAACCTTCTATCGTCACTAGTCTAGGATTTTCTTGTATATTTGATCGATTAAAATCCAATTTTACAATTTATTCGAAGGCTTTTTCAGTTAACAAAAGTGGTTTTGTGAATAAATATTTTATTTCAACGAATGAGTTAGGTATAATCTAATCTAATTGAATGCGGCAATGTTGCACTTACTGTTAAAAGTATTTCAATATCAACTTGTTCAACTCTAAATGACAAAATTAATTTTTAATCATTTGAGCCATCTCGAAGGCACAAATAAATCTAGAAGTGTTCAGAAAGATGGATGTGATATTATGTTGCATGTTATGTGCAGAACTAAAAAATTTTCAACCATTTTACTTACCCGAATTGATTGTTGATCACATACTTCAAGTCTACTGCTCAAAAAGTAATATAATATATAGTATTGTATAATATGATTTTTTTAGAGTAATAGACAACAGAAACACATACTCATATTAAATTTTCTATTTATATTAGGAACGATTCTATTTACCCAATATATTGTGAGTAAAATGAATATATTTACATGAAACTGATTCTGCTGATTCAGTAAGCTATAATTCATCATGACAAATAAAGAAGCTGTAATAAACCTTGTGCAACTTCGATTCCATCGACAGCACTTTGTGTGGAGAGTATTGATCACCAAGTATTTCTTTGTTGAGACTACTTTGTTTCAATCGGTCAGTTCTACCACTAGACCATTGACGATGTGCCCTTATGATCAGTTCAACAGGAAAATTTCTGGAACGCATAGCATTCCTTGAGGTAACTTTCTCTGCTTGGATCAGGGACCTGTGAACAATTGTGCCCATAAATTTGATCTAATATTTCATGAGAAATGAGTGCTTACCTCTGAAAATTATCGTCATGGGTAAAATGCAGGTAATAGCTCCCTACTGATTCTTCAAAACTCTCAAGCCCGATTTCCAAGGGAACTTTATTTCACCCAAACTCGAAATTTTTCATCGGGCTGTGGAAATCTATCGAAAGTTGGAGTTTGCTTTTTCCCCGTAAAAACAATTTTAAATCACATAAACGAAAAAGAAAATTCATAAACTGTGAAATGTCGTCGAGGTCAAAATTATTCGGCGGGACACTGCCAATTCTCACATATTTTGGTCAGTGACTCTATGGTTCAGCTCAGTTACATACGGAATTACTACGACCTCTGTGTAGAATGGACAACGCCGCGTATCTGACAGGGAAATTACTATAACCTAAAGTTTTTCAATTATACAGAGTGGTATGTGTCAAACTTCCATAGCCTTACAACTGACTTCATAGAAGTGGATGGAGTATATGTATATAGTTCATCAATCTGTTGACAAAGCATGAAGTTCGCAAAGTAATTCCTTTAAGATATGTCGCTTCTAACATAACTGAGTATATAACGTGTCAACGAGGAAGAACGGAAGAAGAACCTAGTCGTTCTCGAATAAACCTGCTTGGCACCGTCTTCTCCGAACACATTTTGTCCCTTTAAACATCTCAACGGCCAAGAATGACTCCTTCTTGCGCCAAGAACGACCGTCGGTCGTCTCGAATATAAGAGACCGCCAGTATTTACCCACATTCCTGGGAACTGATTCATCCTCGACGTTCAAGAGTCGACCCGGCCATTCTGTACTTTTTAAAGAACCCGAGAGTGGTACCGTACCTATACCACAGTGCCCGTTTTCGGGCTAGCGCCTTCCATTGCCATTAATTTCGGTTTATATTTCACGAACTTTCGATGACTCAATGAAACGAAATGTCAAGTAATACCTGGCCTGCTATGATTTATTATTTATTAGTATGGGCTCGGTGGATTTGTGAATGGGATAATGAGTAAACAAATTATTGTGGAATTCGTAGACGAAAATATATGGGTTTGGAATCTTGCGCAAAGTTGTGTCATTTTATGGGTTGGTGTAAGATAAGTAGTGAAAAATGTATTCTAGGCATTGTTCATACGTGTGCGTGATTAAAACATTCATATCTTTTTTGAAGGGTGTTTCAAATTGCGCGGTATTTTTCAAGAATAAATGAAATATAGATGGAGCACTGAATTCCTCAGGGTATTTTGACATTTAAGAAGTGTGATGTATGACATTTATAAAAATGGCTTCTTACACGATATAACAACGCGTTTCAAATTGTTGAATTAGTTCATGAAAATCAGCGTTCTGTTGAAAGTGTTTTCAGAAAATCACGTAAATTTGATGGTTTAGATAATAGTCCATCTCGATATAATCTCATGAATAATTCGTGGATTTTCCTCACCCCAGATACGACAATTTCGTTTTTCAACAAAGCCACCAAGTTGAAAATGTGCCTCAGTGGAAAACATGATTTTTGAAGAAAAATTAGCTGGTTGTTGATTGATGAAATTGACAAATGAACGACGTTTCAAATGATCCAATCGCTTTAGTTGCTGTGTAATTTGAACCTTTTATGCCTTCAGAGCTAAATCCTTGTGTAAAATACTTGTTGTGGACTCACTAAGTCCAACTTGTTGTGAACGTCGTCTATTGGACATTCCAGAGTCTTCAGCAACACTTTCACGAACCAAATGAATATTTTCTTGACCGCTACGACTGTATTTTTCACTTTTTGATCTTCCATAGAAACGGTCTCTTGAAAGTTTTTAATAATTCGATCAATAGTTCTTTGAGACGATTATGTAACACATAAAATTCACGTTATTTTCTGAAAACACTTTTCACAGAATGCTGACTTTCATAAAATGATTCAACAATTTGAAAGCGTTGTGTTATCGTGTATGAAGCCATTTGTATAATTGTCATACATCACTCTTCTTAAATGTCAAAATACCCAGACGAACTCAGTGCGCCATCTATATTTTATTTATTCTTAAAACAAAACCGAGCAATTTGAAACAACCTTTAGTTTTTCACGGTGAGTTTCGGCAACATCAAGCTTTTAAATAGAATGAAGTCACTAAGGGATTAAAATTCGGGGGGAAATCAAAGAGGAAACTGGAGTACCAATCAACTTTCTCTTCATTCAGTCACATTTACAATTTTTTACACAATGATTTTGGCTTGCTAGTTTATACAGTTTTTTCAGCTTCAGCTGCTTCGCACAAGTAATCCAGAGGATATTGAATGATGGTCATTTGATTCAAAGAAATTTTCGAGCGACACATCATATTTGTAAGGATTTTATCGCTGTCAATTCTGAAAAAGAACTCATAAAATTTTATGAAAATGTTTATTTCGAGAAATCGCCCTTGTGGATTCCGGGATTGAAACTAATTATCAAGGACAGTTTCTTGAAAAAATGTTGCCGTATGAAGAATATCGGAATATTGTAAAACGATCAACGAAGTGAGATTCAAATTTTTATAGTCTATATCTGCTTAGCAGTCTGAATAGGAGACACGGCTGTGATATTTGACTCCATCAGATATTTGAAGTTAAAACCTATATAGAAAAAAAAACATGAAAAATGATGCAAATTCCTTCCAAAATATATTTCAATCGATATTCCATATCAGTGGATAATTTTCATGTTTAATATATTATTTCTACTATTAATTCTTTATTGGTAGATTGTGAGATCGCGCGGCACCCACTTTGAAAAGTTTTCGCATATTTAAATATTTATTCACGATATGTCCAACAAGTTCCTTTGATATATTTACGGTCCCAGGTATCCTAATCAGCTTCACTGTAGGGTTTTCAGAAATTATTCTGTGGGCTATTTTTATGTTCGGAATCATTGGGTGCATTTTACCCATTCACGAATTCAGCATTTGTCATTTTGAGTTTCCAGAAGAAACTACTAAGAAACTCGATATTTGTAGAGTAGGTTTGGGGCTCAATTACAAAGGTGGAAGTCGTGAATTGGTAAAATACGCCCAATGATTCCGTAGATATACCGATACAAAAATTGATCTTTGTGCGCATGTTCTAGGGGAACAGCGTGCTATCGTTTTGTCCAAATGACTGTAATTTTGGATGATTGAGCCGAAAATGGTCTCAAACGACTAGTTTGGACTCACTGATGACGAATCCGGTGTCAAAATCGATTCTGTCCGGCCGGTCGACACGATAACTGTCGAACGGAGCCAACTAGCGACTTGAAATTTGAAGGGTAGTTTGCGCATCGGAATTCCGCGGTTAAGTTCGTTAATGGGCCGAATCGGCCAAATAGTTTCGGAGTTATAGCCATTTGAAATTTTGAGGATATTTCCCTCATATTTCAGAAATTTCTGAAGCGATTGGATTGAAACTTGGCAGTTGATTACGACGCGCAACTTTGAGCTGAATTGAATATAGTCACTCAATCGAAAAAAAAATTTCAACATTTTTTTCGAAAAATTTTTTTTAACTATTGTTCATATTTGAGAACAATTTCAGTTATCACTAGAGCTTTATATTTCACAGCGGTGTACCAAATTTCAATTCGACACGGCTATTAGTTTTGGAAGTATTGGGAAAAAATATGTAGAATTTCGTGGTTTTCTCCTCGATATCGTTTTTTTTCGGTATAACCCAAAAAATACTGATTCAATCGTGATGAAACTTTGCAACTAATTCAACGATACTGAAGGACAACATTGCGAAAAATTTCGTGGCAAACGTGTCACTACAACAATTTGAAAAAAAGTTTTTCTTTCAAATTTATTCAATAAATAAAATTCAATATTCTGTGATCTTCCTATCATATTATCCTCATTAAATTCTGTATGAACCTTCGAACTGTTATTTTTCAATGAAGTACTGAATTTCAATTCTATCTGATCTGTATATTTTTGGAAATATTGGGAAAATAAATTCATTGCCATAGCGGTTATCGCAAAAGCTGCTTACTTTACGTAAGTGTTTTTCTAGATTTTTTGAAAGTTCTCTGAACCTTCGGAAATTGATGTGTTTTCCTAAGTTAAATAACTTGGTTTCATCTTTCTACTTCCGCTCACAATAGTCAAAATTTCGTTAACGTGATTTCATTCGAAAACCAACCAAGTTTTGTCATGGTGACCACCCTGTGATTAAGCGTTCAAGGGTTCCTGGCTTCACGTCATTGCTTTTCTCGCATTTTGAGATTCAAGAGGTACCGCTCACTGTCTACATACACAATCCCAAGTCTTTAAGTCGCTTTGAACTTACTCACTTTCAGATCCATATCACTATGTAGTCTATTGGCAATTTCATAATTTGGCCTTGCCCAGATTTTCGTTCTTCATATGCCACAATTCATGTGAGTACTCCTTCCCTTTCACGAAATAAATGTGCTTTCTCACATTGAATTCTCTTTGAAACACCTTTCTCCTGAAAACGGTCCATTCGAATTAATTTGAAGACCGATAGGCGTTCTTCGCAATCATCCGGATTGAGAGTAATGGAGCCGACAATTAGAGTATGTGGTTCGGTTCTAAACTCGCATTAAACGATGAGTAAGAGTTTTAATTGAGATTCCGATTGGCAATAATTACACAGTGTCATGTGAATATTACTCTTAAGTGAAAATAGGATTCATGAGCTCGCTTCAATGTGCCGATTTCATTTGAACGGCGACGTAAAAGAAGATATAATTTAAAACGACAAAAAAAAATGTATTTGTCTGTAAACTGAATATCTCTTGATAGGTTAGCTGTGTTTCAGGTTTTGATGATTTCCAAGCATAATCCTAGTCGTTCTGAAGCAAAAACGTCGGATGGTCAAATCTTCCCAAAATAAAAGAACTTCATCGGTCAAGCAAGAATGCATTATTCCATTCAAAATAAGCAAACATGAAATTTCCTCTTAAGAGTTAACGATAACACGTGGTAGTAAATTACAGCTAGACAACACAGCCACATTTAAATGTCATCGAACCCCGCTTATGTCTCAAGGTCAGGCCGCTGGACCCGTTCTACATGCTTGAACGTTGCCTATAGGTGCGTGAAACATTAGAATTCGGAGAAATTTCGACGTTTATCGGATAAAACGGGGTGTCGTTCTGCAGGCTTTAGTGAGTATTTTTTGAAAATTTTTTTTGGAATGTACTCAATTCTTTAGCTAGAATGCGCAATGTTAGTTATTTTTCCATTTTCACTCCATTTCAGTTTTTATTTCCCCGAAAATTCTTGAATATAAAAAAGTGGAAACATTGCGCATTCCTACGATTTTTTTCAACTATTTGCAAAAATTTTTTGAAAAAACGAACTCCCGTTATATTCGAGATATTGTTTGCTCTTTAATGCAGGCTTCAAGGTATAAATGGAAATATAAGAATTGCCACTTCAGTTGTGAGATATGGCAACACTGGTATGAATATGTCAAATCTGCCATTTTCATCGTAGTCTTTGACATTTTTGAACTCGAAGCGTCTTGTCATACGAGTGTCATTAGTGCTGCTTACAGAATTGGTTTAAATGATATATAGTGCGCCTCCAAATTATGGAACAAATTCATTTTCTCAGAAGAAATAATTGGCAACAAAATCCTGAAACAGGTCAATTTTTGTTTCACTTTTACCAAACTTTAATGCATTTTTGAAGGATTTTTGTTGCACCCTGTGCCATCCTCATCAAACCTCTAAATTGTTTAAATAGGGAAAGTGGGTCATGTAGTACTTTTTTTGATTATGTCTTTGTATCTTCTTTACAGGCGTACAGAAATTTTCAAGAAAAAAATTTTTTTTTGAAAAATTAGTTAGTTCAAAGAGGTTTTCAGTATGTGCACTTTGTCATGGCTCATTCTCTTTGAGACGATGGTACCTGATGAAATTTGTCACGAAATCTAAGTTGACCATAATAGTTTTGTTCATGCACAACTTTCAACCCCTACGAACTCTTTAATGGAGAAAAAAAAATTTTTCACTTGAGGGGGTTGAAAGTTGTGCATGAACAAAACTGTAATGGTTTTCATTCGGTGACAAATTTCATCAGGTACCATCGTCTCGAAGAAAATGAGCCATGACAAAGTGCACATACTGAAAACCTCTGAGCTAACTAATTTAAAAAAAAAATTTTTTTCATCAAAATATCTGCACGCCTATAAAGAAGATACAAAGACCTTGCCAAAAAAGTACCACATAACCTACTTTCCCTATTCAAAAAATTCAGAGAGTTGATGGGGATGGCACAGGGTGCAAAAGAATTCCCAAAAATGCATATAAATTTGGTGAAAGTCAAACAAAAGTTGACCTGTTCCAGGGTTTTGTTGCCGAATAATTTCCTTCTGGGAAAATGAATTTGTGCCATGATGTTGACGCGCACTGTATAAACTATTATAACAGTGGCTGTACAGACTGCAATATCGTCGATATAGCGACCTGAAACACAATAGGATCAACGTCATTCACATCGATCAAAGTATTCTACACTCGAAGGTTTGGATTCGCGAGATGCTATTGGGAGATGGCGCTGTATGTTGTCAATACTGCAGCATCACTTCGAACAGATCATAAGTACTTAGAGTCTAATCTGCCTGCTTCATGGTAAGTCAGTCTGATGATTGTTTAACCCCGTGAAACTGCAGTAACTGTACTCCTTGGATATCGCTTCTTCGGCGTAGATGGTTTGTTTGATTGGATGATTTGATCAGAACAGAACAAGGTGGAATATTTATTGACTTATGGACAGATATTCGTCTTTGTGTCATGTTAGTTTATGTCAATTTGAATCTTGAACATTTTCGTTGCAACAACAGCAGTGCCGATCAACTGGCTTCGACATTTGGAATGATGCACCATCTCGAACCTCCGTAATTCGATGGCTTCCTGAATTGAATCGGTGTTCATGGTCGCACTTCTCTATACAGGGTGTTCACCACAAACTGGACAAACATATATAGCCTTAAAGATGACATTGGAAAAGTCATTTTGTCTTATGACATTTATCCCGTTTTCATAAGCGAGATACAGGGTGTTTAATGTTTACTTGGAGCAATATTCTGATAACTGTGGTAAGTTATGCGTGAATTCTAAAACAACGGTTTCTGGTTTCTGGTCACATCTTAGTATTTTTTGGTGGTCAATTCAATTGTGGTCTAGAATTCTGAAGAAAAGATTTCAAAACGGCCAAAAACCTGTAAAACATTTTCCCAAAATTCAAACTCACTTTTTTTTACACGTTCACAGATAAGTATATTTTCCCGCAAATTGTTGGATTCTTTCAATTCCGAACACTGGTGCAAAAAAAAAATAGGAAAATATATCCATTGGTTTTCATTTTGTAGCCTCCCAAAGATTTCGCTCGAAGTACTCTTTAGTTAAAAAACTAGTAGCCTAACGGAGACAAAAATTGTGCTGATAGGCCTCCAGATGGACCTGGATGGAAATATGGATTTACCGAAAAAAAAAATTTTCAAGAAACTGGTGGAAAAAGAACTCGCTCAACTTTACGACAGTAGGGTCACGTTCACTCTCCAGAATAAATTGGATTTATTTTGATCATTTTAATTTCCGTTATCAAGCAACGCTAACGGTGATTCATTGAATTTGACCCTAATGTTTTAACGTAGAGAGAGTTCGATTACCACCAAATTTTTTTTGAAAGATTTTTTTTGTTGATAATTCCATATTTCCATTCAGGTCATTCTGGAGGCTCAATAGCACAATTTTGGCCTACTTAAGGCCACCAGCTTTTTGAATAAAAATTATGTAAGTACTTCGAGCGGAATCTTCGGAAGGCTACAAAATGAAAACCAATTCTATTCTGTTTTCACACCAGTGTTACAATGAAGAATAGTTCAACCTTGAGAGAATCCAATAATTGCCGGTGATTTCTTTTCACTTCACATGTGAAAAAAAAGTTGAGTTCGAATTTTGGAGAAAATCTTAACAATCGAGTACATTGAAATAATGCCATCCAATTTGGCAACCGAAAATAAAAAATTCCAACTTTGCAGGTTTTCCGCCATTTTGAAATTTTTCTACTAGAATTCTACACCACAATTGAATTGACCACCAAAAAGTACTAAGATGTGACCAAAAACCGCTATTTTAAAGGTTACGCATTACTCACCGCAGTTACCAGAATATTTCACAAAGTAGACCCAGTATATCGCTTATGCTTCGAAAACAGGGTATATGCCATAAGGCAAGAATGACTTTTCCAGTTTATGGTGAAACACCCTGTACAGATGAAGAATTTCGTACACCTCGAGTGTGTTATATGCCAGAAAACATCGATGCTGTGCGTCAATTGATATAGCTAGATCGTCATGTGACATCTCACGACATTTAGGCATACTCGGGCTTTTGACCCACACTCATATATATTCAATATTGCATGATAATTAGGCCATATGTTGGATTTGACACCGGATTCGTAATCCGTGAGTTCAACCTGGTCGATTGAGACCACTTTTGGGAAAAAATCCGAAAGTTATAGACATTTGGACATTTCCTTTGAATATTCTGAAACACACAATAAATGGCACTTTCCAGGCAATTATAACAATTCGTAAGATCAAAATTATGATTTTTGTCATATCTGCCTGGGAAATGGTCATTTAGTGTTTTTTTTTTCTATTTCAAGTGTTCAAATGTGTTCATCCTAATTTCGCTGTTTTAATTGTGAATATTTGACGAAAATTTGACCTACACTTTGCGTGTTCAATGGGTTATTTGTATCTTCATAGGCCTAAAGCAATTAACTAAAGTCTATTTAGACTTCTTCATAGCTTCTTCTGAATATTCCATATATTTTTATAGACGAAACTTCGCTCGCTTAGTGCTGTTTCACTGACTGACCTATTTCATATTATCCTCATTAATATGCATGGTGAAGACGAGAAATTATTGATATGGTTATATTCATAGAGGCAACTCGACTAAACTGAATACTAAGATTAGGAAACGACCTGATCATATCTCTAGCCAACATATCCAGGTCTAACGAACAAAATCCTCTACCTGGGGATTTCCTCGGATATCTGGCATTTTTGAAGTAGAACTTATCGGTCTTCTCGCACATAGAACGGTTATCTGCGTGACAGAACAGTTTGAAGTATGTAATTTATTACCTACGACCATATTCAACACCTGTCTGGTGTGCCTTCGGATCTGTGTTTCGTACTTCAATGGGTTTCAGGTAGTATCTTCGCCTCTGAGAAATGCCGGTGCTATTGCTCTTGAAGTGGTACAAATTAACTCTGCTTCTTCGCTTGTCGATCTTCTGATTCTTTTATGGTTACTTGAGTGCCAATTTTGAGTTACTGCGGAATTGGGCTTTTGAGGAAAGGTATAGGAAGATTCTTGAATTTTTCGACGAATACTCCATTCTGAGTAAGCGCCCACCCATCCAAGTATTGACCCCATGGAGCTTGACTCGTACTGATGAAAACATTTTAGGATCAGCTTTTTTTATGCTCCGCACAAAATTTCGCATGTACCTTAAAGCCCTCATTTTTCAACCGAGTGCTCGATAACAATTCGATGGAAATGTATTTTTGGATAGATACAATTGAATGGGTAGGTACTTTGTAATTTGAAAAAGTCACATTAGCATAGTACACCCGGTAGTTATCGATAAAATAAGTTATCTCGTCAATTAGTTTTTTGTCCAGAAGGAAAAATTTTCTAAAAATATCTGAATTCATTAAGGATTGATGATGTGTTTTTGTTGAAAAGTCATTTCATCTCGCCTATAAATGATCTTAGATTAAACGATATGTACAATATTCTCCTGATTTCTGCGCTTTCCTCACTTTTGGTTCCCATTCATAGGGAAAGAGTTCTCTTGTTTTGCCAAACTGTCTGTAATTTTCGAATTTTTCCCCGAAAGTGGTATAAAACAACTGGGGTGGACTCACTGATTCGATTTTCGACGCGCAACTGATTGCAAAATTTTGTTGGTATCGTTTCGTAAATTAATTTGAGAAAAATTTCTTAAATTTTCCCAATTTCTGTTGAAAACTATTATCCGGAAACTATTCATGAGATTTCAATGAAATTTTGCACATACCTTGAAGTGAATATTTCACAACAGTGAACCAAAGTTGCGTTCAATCAGATTTTAGTTTTCGGAAATATTAGGAAAGAAATATTTCAATTTTTGTCTTCGGTGCCGTTTTGATTTCCGGAATTACTTAACCCATCCCGATGAAACTTGGCAACAAGGTGGAAAATAATGTTGCACAATAATTTGAAAAATTTCGTGATGATCGTTTCATTAGAACAATTGAATAAAATAAAATTTTGTTACGCATACGAATTTGAACATGCTCTCAAAAGTTACTGACTCAACTCAGATTATCTAGATTTTTTCGTCTTGAACTTCGACGATTAACAACGTAGCACGATAATACGTAAAAGCAGGTAATTTCCGATATGACCCTACTCGCATTACTACCATATTTGTAAAATTCAAGTTAAGGTGAGTCAATGAGCTATACTGATAGGCATTTCAAGTATTTAAGCGCAGTGTATTAACACACTTTTGCATTTTCAAGGTTGTGTTTGCACCTCAGGATTATTATCCAGTTTCGTAGATGTCTTCAACGATTCCGTGAACTCAAGTTCAGTAGAGAAAGGTGGAAGATCCACTGTTGGTAGCAGAGTTGTTCCATGGTCATGGCGAATGATATTGCTAGTTACCGATTGCCGCAATGATCCTGTAAATGTTACATCATGTGCTTGTAGACGGTAATCAACGTTACATGGTACTGTCGAGTTGGTGGATGATTACATTGATATCAGATTCGTTTCGAAGTTTTTATGTTTGGTGAAATTGAAAACATCCTCTTGTGCGCATGTTCTAGGGAACAGTTGAATTTTTTTTTAATATTTCCTCGATAGCTTATGAACATTACTTCATTGTAAACTTGGCAATTAGTTGTGAAATACCCACGCTCAACTCTTTTAAAATTTGGTTAGAATCGATTAAACCTTCTTCTGGGAGGATTTTGCACCATTTTCTAGGTTTTTTCTGGGTTTTCACTCCCATTTTCTGAAACAGAACTATTAAAAATTAAATAAATTTTTTTCATGTAAAACGCCCTTCGGATTGCAGGATTGCACTAGTTGTTGGTTTTATTCACTTCATATGCCTTAAACCTTTCATAGCCTTCGATAAATAAAATTCAGACAGAAGCTTCTTTTTGTATAGAACAACCACTATACGACTGAAACTCAATATCGAACATTAGATAGTTCTTTATTTTCCTTATATTTGGGTTCTGACTATAAACATGAGATTCATTGAGCCACTTCAGTGTGAATTAAAAACTTGAATTGGCAGGGGCCATTATTTACTCCGTGCAATGGGAACAATTTCTTAGGGAACAAGGATATTGAGTTCCCAAAAAAAACATCCCAACTGTCATAAATATGGTCCAATTGAGATGCAGTAAATGCATTGAAAATAACAGTAGCGGATAAAAAATAAGGCAGCCAAAACTTTCTTCATTACGGAAATAGATTCTAAGAAATATCAATTTGAACTTATTTTGGAAGGATTTTACAACATTTTTTTGGTTTTTATTGAGTTTTCACTCCCAATAGCTGAAACAGAACTATTTAAAATTGTTTGTTTATGGAAAACACCCTTGCAAATTGCAGAATAAACTATATGTCAAAGGCAGTTTCTTGGGAAATAGATTGCCTAGTAAACAATACAAGAACAATATAAACGGTAAACAAAGCGAAATTTTAAATAGTTGTGTTTTAGATATTCCAGAGGAAACCTAAAAAATGATTGGTTGGAATCGTTCCTTAACTGATGAGAAATTAACAGGAGAAATCGCATAAGACATGAAATTCCAGCATGAAGATTTTCTTCTGTCCATGAATAATTGCAGGAAATTTGGGTTACGAATACAAATAAACTGGAAAATTAATAATATTCATACCAAGATTTGTTTGATCATAAATATATGGAATGTGCAGATAATAATAAATGTGAATTTCATAAATTTTCAATACTACTTAATATCGCTTTTTTACATATTTCCTTAATTTTCTTCTAAAAATTTCGAATCCTCGGAATTTACAATAATTAATTTGTTACTGTATCCTCACTGCTCTATGTTTCGAATTTCTTGTTAATCTGTTGATAAGTTCCCGGTGAATTTCTATTTCACTACCTACCCTAGTATTGGATCGGGTATAGGGTTATTCTGTTATATTCATCAAGAATCTGTGTTAAATTTCACTGAAGGTTCAACCTGCAGATTAATTGTATCAAGGTTAACTACCAGTAGTTATTTAAAATTTTAATTACTTCATGAATTTCGTACATGTATGCTCTAATAACTAACCGAAGCAAGAAAAGATATAAGAAATTAATTCTCCTTCTCTTCTCTTGTTGTTCTTTGGGAAATTCTGTATTTGAGAACCGTTTCTCAATTATTCGAGGTCACTGTATAGAATACTGATACCAGAACTGTGAGTAACCACTATGTAATCCACTTATACTTTCTGCGTCTGAAGCACGTTTGAGAAACAAAGTTTTCTCCGTCAAGAAACATAAGTGTAACTCCTCTCGATGAAGGAAACGTTGTTTCCGAAACGTGCGTAAGGCGCATAAAGTATTAGTGGATTAGATAGTAGTTACTCACAGATTTATTATGAGAACTGTTTATTTTCCATAAAATTTCATCATTACTGAAGAACACCTCTTAGTAACTTTTTTTGAGTTATACGAATACATACTGCTTTAAGGACTAAACCTATCATATTATTCAATCGATTCAAATCGTACAATGGTTATTATCGATTTGTAACACAGCTTCATGAGATTTTATCCGTGTATAATTTATAACTTGTATATTTTCGGTGAGTGTTCAGAGTTTTACATAAATTCCGGATTAAGTTAATTAACATACAATACTGAAAATTCAACCCGTTGAATCTCAAAGACGCGCCATGTTAATGTCCGAATCCATTGCAAGGCTATAGGGAGATTGAGGACTAAATACAAAAAGAGCTAGTTAAGTGTGGTATCCTGCCATAAGACCCTTCAAAAATCGTTTATTAAACTTCTACGTTGAGACAACGTGTTATAACTAGAATGTTACAGTCTTAGTTTGTAAACGTAGGAAGAGAGCAATGGAGAAAAAATGTGAATCTTTCGAAAGTTTTAAATATATTATGATTTTCTCTCGATCTCATTCCACGAAGGTTTTTTGCGTTACCAAAGAATGAATATTAATTTATTCAACATCTGTGAAAACAATGATCTCATTTCACAGTCCATTTTTGAAAAGAATCTGTCTTAAGTAGAGTAACGTCAACAACAACCAAATTCTGACAATGAAGCGTAGGAAGAAACAGGATATAATTATGCAAAATTTTCACTAATACTTTCATGTGTATATCGTTCCACCCTATCGAAGGATAATCAAAAAGATATACAGGATATGGTCCATTTTGTATGCTCTATGAACTATATTCGGGAGATGCTTCGTTTAGTTTAGTTTTAAGGAAGTCATATTTATCGTTCTTAAAGAGGTAATCATTGTTTAGTATACTAAATTATTGAAATAGGCAGTTTTGGGGCGGGTATAATAAAACTATTTTTACAGATAACTAGGAGTTAACTCGTAAAATCTGGTTCAAAAATTGGAGTTAACTGCTCTTTGTGGCCTAAATAAGTTTAATAATACCGCCCCTTAATCCTCTTGCGAGTGGATCTGGTCTGGTAAAAAAAACGTTGAGTGTTTCTGGCTTCCACGATTTTTAAAGGCCCTTCTAAGTTCTCTTCGACATCGCTTCCTACATTTCTTGGCATAATCGACATTGAATATCAGAAGCTACATCATTCAATAATTTTTAATGGAGAACGGAAGTTTATCTCAGTTATTTAAACTATGAATATTGTGAAATGAAAGTCAGACGGGCAAAAGGAAAAGCGACATATCTTAATGAAGGGGGGCCATCTAGCGTTTGCACGTTGAAGTTGTGGTCATTTCGAGTCTGGTAACGAAACTGGAAAATATTAAGAACTTGTTTCCAAATCTTCTATCGAAAATGTTGATGTCAATTGGTCGCTTCGGAGCTGGGATTAAAATCCCTTGGACATTTTTTTGTGGGGATCCGTTTAGGATAAGCGATAACCATCCAGAAACTACTGATGCCTTATAACACGAAATTCATGATGCAGAGCCCTAAACAATCGATAATGTAGAAATATTGAGTTGATCAAACGCGGAAGTGTATGGCCAGTCGTTGGGACCATTTGAATGATATTGTTCTCATTCGGAAATGTCAAGGTTCAACCTTTCTAATGAACTTTAAACTTTGATAAAATATTCATTAGTGTTCATTTATAGCAGATCAAAAATGCAAATTTCATGTGATCGACGCTATGTGAGCGCATACGCAATGTGCAATCACGTCCATTGTAACCATATTTTCAGTTTTTTCAGCTTTTCACTAATGATATCTGAAAAGAACTAATGGAAATTAAATGAAAAGGGTATAGTTTCTGACTTTTCTCCTAGGAATTGCCCTCGACACAAAGTTTGAATCCTGCAATCCGCTAGGGCGTTTTAAATAAATAATAATCTTTATTTAATTTTAATTGTTTATTATTGTCAGATATTGGGTTCAAACTCAAAAAAAACCTGAATTATAATGAAATATCCTCTCAAAATATGTTCTAAAGGCACCGTTAGAGCTAGGGAGATTCGGGTATTTGGGTAATCGGGGATTCATCCTATTGGTCGAGAGATTCACCCTATTGGCTGACGACGATCACGCGATCGTCGTCGGCCAATAGGAAAGAATCTCCGATTACCCAAATACCCGAATCTCCATAGCACAAAAGCTAGCTTTATAGACGACTTCAGCCCAAGTTGCCAACCCACAATTTTTTTCACAATATTACGGTCACTGGGGAACGGGAATTTCAGGACAAATTCGACATTATGAGGTTCGCTTTGTTAATGAATATCCGTAAAAGATGCCTCGGCTCTTCAAACAAGCTAATTCCTTCCAAATATAGGTTTTTGTTAAGATCATCTCTGATTGGCTCAAATTTAAGTTGGGATTCCTGATTTCAGGTTAATAGTGTCAAATTTATATAGGATATGTTCCGCAAATCAACTTGGTTATTTCGGTTGCCGGTTTCCATTCCGTGAATATGAAATATTTGGTTGGTTCCTAAAAAAAAGGTTAATTACGGAATTTGATCCATGAAAAAACGTTCTTTCTGTCACCAAAACGACAGTCAATGTTCTATGGTAACATATCCATAGCATAGAACAATCTTTATTTACTTTATGATCCATAGAACATAGAAGAGACAAAATCAACAATCGAAAAACTACTAGGTATGGTCTATGGATCATAAGGTAAATAAAGATTGTTCTATTCTATGAATATGTTACCATAAAATATTGATTGTCGTTCTGGTGCATAGACTTAATATGTCTATGTTCTGGTGACAGAAAGATTGCTTTTTCATCAATCAAATTCCGTAATTAACGTTTTTTTCAGGAACTAACCGAATATTTCATATTTACGGAATGGAAAACCGGCAACCGACACAACCAAGTTGATTTGTGGAACATATCCTATATAAATTTGACACTATTAACATGAAATCAGGAGTCCCAACTTAAATTTCATCCAATCAGAGATGATCTTAACAAAACCCTACATTTGAAAGGAATTATCTTGTTTGAAGAGCCGAGGCATCTTTTACGGATATTTAGAATTAAAGCAAACCTTATCATGTCGAATTTGTCCTGAAATTCCTGTTCCCCAGTGATAGTAAATTTGTGAAGAGAACTGTGGGTTGGCAACTTGGGCCGAAGTCGTCTATTGATAGGTACTACTATAATTTGATTCGTCTCGGTTCATGAAATGGCTGAAGGAATCTCCTAGGTGATTTCCGAACCGTGAAATGGTCTCCAGATACAGCCCTGGTTGATAAGATCTTGAACTCGACCAATCAATCAACGAACCACGATACTAGTTTGGCGACTTGCCCTCAACACCCAAAGATCCGTAAACACTCGGAGAGATACGTGCCTCAGTGCACTGACCACGTAGGTGGAGATATGCTTGAGCGGCTTATACACGTTTCCTTCCGGTGCGCGGTTTGTTTTCCCTCCACCTTTGTCCTCCTTAAGCTTAAGCACGAACTAGACGCGACGTCCATCCAGTACAATTGTGAAAATGTATGTATGTTCTTTTAGTTCATGTTTTCTGCCTCTTTAGGTTCGAATGTTCGTTGTTCAGAATCAATTCTATTCAAAGGTGTATAAAATATTTTTACAGGGTGTCCCAATGAAAAGGAGCGAGCCCTGATATTTTTCATAATATTATACATAGCGCACACGAATACGTGTTTTATTTTTTTACTTATTAGAACAGGAACAGAGGTCGAATGATACCTCATGTTGAAGGGATTTAAAATTCCTCAACAGAAATGGCCTACTCGATATTTTCAGAGCAGTGGTTCATCCGAAAAAACGAAATATCTGTTTGCTATTCGGCTTGTATTTAGTTGAAGACACATTTGAATAAATGTTTTCTTACGTACGCCTAATAAAATGCTAATAGCAAACAGATATTTCGTTTCATTTTTTAGGTTTTTTTTTTGGTTTTCACTACCAATATCATAAACACAAGTGTTAAAAATTAAATAAAGATTGTTTTTTCATGAAAAACGCCTTTGTGGTTTGCAGGATTGAACTATTCGTCAAGGGCAGTTTCTTGGAAAACAGATTGCCTAATGAACAATACAAATTATAAACAACTTGAACTGCGCGACGTTTCAGAGTACAAATCTGACTCTTTCATCAGACAAAGGAGAAAATTCAAGAATCATTTTCTTTCGACTATTGTCAAATTGACAAAAGTCTCAAACTCAAACTTTTCTCCTTTGTGTGATGAAAGAGTCAAATTTCTATTCTGAAACGTCACAGTTCGCTTAAATTATCGTTTGTATTGTTCCGGTATTGTTCATTAGGCAATCTGTTTTTCAAAAAACTGCCTTTTACAAATAGTTCAATCCTGCAATCCACAAAGACGTTTTTCATAAAAAAAACAATTTTCATTTGATTTTTAATATTTCTGTTTCAGATATTGAGAGTAAAAACCCCAAAAAAACCTAAAAAATTCTACGAAATCCTCCCGAAAGAAGCTTCAATCAATTCTTTCAGATATTTCGTTCTTTTTGCTAAACCGCTGTTCTGAAAATATCGACTAGGTGATTTAAACAGAGGAATTTTGAAGCCCTCCAAGATGAGGTATCATTAGACCCCCTTTCATTATTCAAACTCTTGAGGTTATGGCGCCCCCACATCGAGGGTGGCGAAAAAATGTAAAATGATAATTATTTTAATTCAGCAGTTATCATTTTTGTGCTCCAAATGTAAAAGAAGCTGGCATTGATAATTGACATTGTAATGAGTTTGTTTTTGAAAATTGAATTGATGAAAAGTTGTTATGAATATCGTCGAAGAAACATTAAATCGTCCTTAAAAAAATAAAATTACTGGAATCATGGCATTCATTCTGGTGAACAATACAGAAGAGAATGAGGAAGCCATTATTTTGAAAGTGAAAATCGTCATTAAATTCGGTATTCCCACACTTTCGAAATCCATAAAGTATTTGGATGTATTGTATCCCCAAAGACTGAAATAGTGCCGTATTTGGAATATGAAAAAGTTTTATTCAGACCAAATCACCAAACACCAGATCGTCAAAAAAATAACCTTTTACATTCCTACATCCACAGGAATAGGAAGAATTATCCGAAATCAAAATAAAATGAATCACAATAAATCATATGAAGCCATTAATTGAAAAATTGAAAAAAACCCGGTGCCATTTAGTATAGCATTTGTTCTCTGACATTATCCGGTGATTTCAGGCAAACGCTTTCTGTGATACCTCGCTCAACAGCACGTGATCGAAATTGCAAGTCAGGGGGTCAATTCTTGAATCTCGAGCAAGAATTGAAGATTATGACAATTGTCATATGTTTAATTCGATTTTCTGAGTTTTCTCGAGCATCTGCAAATTTCGTGAGAGTTCCATTCGCCATTTCGACTATGTTTTCAAGCAAATATTCAAGAAATAAACTGAATGCAAGATATCGAGAAATTTCAAATCGGAATATAAACATAACCTTATCACCGTTTCCTTCGACTTAGCAACGAGTGGTACGGAGTATAGGAGATATAACATTCGATTGTCGAGTGACATTCGGTTCCCTGCGCAGGTCATGTCTACTTGTTCATATTCAACTTAGAAAATCGACGCAAACTTGTCGCAATTGTCATACTAGTCAATTCTTGATCGAGATTCATGAATCGGTCCCCTGGTTGAAATATTCAACTTTTTGCTGTCGGTCAAACCTACGGCACTGTATATACAAACACAGAAACGGAATGAGTCATCTTGCCGAACAAATTTCTACAACACCTTTAAAACATAACAAAAATTCGAATAGATAAGGTATTCAGAATATTCGAAATAACTCTTCTGTATGGCTGAGCGGAAAAAAACCATTTTATTAGAAAAAAAATTGAACGTGAACGATATGCAACGAATTTCTCAAGCGTGTCGATGCTGAAGAACGGACTAATGGGAAATGTAGTAGTCTATTCACCTGCTACAAATTAAAATGATGCTTCTCCTTTCATTCCACTGCCTATAGCTTCAAAAACGGAGGGCGTTGAATAGACTTAATATTTTTCTCTCTTAATCTATATGTCAAAATATTTTTTATTACCATTACAATTAATATCTGACTAAGCCACAGAAAATCGTGGCCGGCTTCGCTAGTATTCATCAAAAATGTCCTGAATATTTCCATTATAATTCGTTTAGTTCGGAAGACGAATATTAATTTTCCATAGCGAATTTTTGCTTTCTTGAACATGATATGAATGGAAGAACATTTAGAAATCAATTGAAGGTGGTTTATGATGAGTTAGTCATGGTAAACTTGTATCACTTGTGATACCTAATTTTATTACCGGAAAATGATTCATCAATAAAAACAGGATTTTTCAAGATCATTCGTGCGTTTTTATTGAACAGTGATCATGATTTTTCGCAGTGTATGTTTCTTTGACGATCCTCGGAAAAATGATGCTCCGAAAATATTTCCGATTGTTATTGATTTATTCCTGTCAACTTTCAATGCTAAAGCATTGCTATTGTAATTTTTACCTAAAAAAAACTCTGCAAATTTAACACGAGGGTTCATTTTTTTCTCTGTTGAATAACCCAATACCATTGATACCTTAAATAAAACTTATATATTATTCATAACTCATTGAGTTTTCACACCACGATTTGCAGCGTTTTTTTTTAACTCAGGGACCACCGGCCGTAAATCATCCGGATTAGAATTTTCAGGTTAGGGTACACCGATCCTGCTCAAAAGCTTGGAGGATCAATCTCGAGTGACATAAGATTTTTCTAAAAGTTTCGCGGATTTAGATTCAGTACTTTTAGGGAAACGCCCCATACAACGGATGAAGGATGGACGGATTTTTTTTATTAGTTCATTCAAATCTACATACTTCAAAATAAAAACTGTGAAATTTTCAGGGGGGGTAATTTTTGTTTTTGGTCGATCACTTTTGGAGGTTATTGCCTCAATAGCTCAGAAACTTCTGATTGAAATTCGGTAGTCAGTTGAAAATTTTCCAAATTTTTGGGAATTTCTTTCCGAAAACTGTTTTTACCAAATTTTTAGTTTGATCCGATTTTAATATTCGAAGACATAGAGAAAAAAGTATGTTCATTTTCGTGTTTTTTCCTCTTTACCGTTGGGAGTAACTCAAAAAAAATACTTATCTGATCGTGATAAAACCTAGTATCCTGTTGGCAAATGCTGATTCACCAGTTTGTGTAACATTTCGTGATGATTGTGTTAGTAGAATGATTTCAAAGAAAATTCAATTTTCATAGTTATAATTGCAAAAATCCGAATCGCATGTTCCAGGGAACAGCGTGCTATCGTTTTTGTCCAAATGTCTTTAATTTTCGAATATTGAGCCGAAAACGGTCACAAACGACTAGGTTGCACTCACTGATGACTAAGCTAGTGTCAAAATCGATTCTGTTCGGCCGCCGGCCGTGGACACAACTGTCGAACGGAGTAAGTTAGCGACTTCTAGGGTAGTTTGCGCACCGGAATTCCGTGGTTAGGTTCGTTAATGGGCCAAATCGGCCAAATGGATTCGGAAAAATAGCCATTTGAAGTTTTGGGGTTATTTCCCTGATATTTCAGGAACTATTGGAGCTATTGGATTGAAACTTGGCACTTAGTTGAAGCATAACGACGCGCAACTTTATGCGAAATTTGGTTGGGATCGTATGGTCACTTTATTGAAAAAAAAATTTTTCGAAAAAAATTTTTTTTCAGAAACCATTGACCATATCCGAAAACAATTTCACTCATACCTTGAGCTTCATTTTCCACAGTAGTGCACCAAATTTCAATTCAATGTGGCTATTAGCTTCGGAGATATTGCGAAAAAATATGTAAAATTTCGTGGTTTTCTTTTCAACATCGTTGTTTTTTTCGTTATCATTCAAGGAATACTGGTTCAATCATGATTAAACTTCGCGGCTAGTTCGTAGGAGCTAAAGGACAACTTTGTACGAAATTCCGCGATGATCGTGTCATTACAACAATTTGAAAAAAAAAATTTAATTTTAATTTAATTTAATTTAATTTTAAATTTTTTTTTCCAACTATTCGATATTCTGTGATCTTCTTATCATATGATCCTCATTAAACTATGTATGAACCTTCGAACTGTCATTTTTCGATAAAGCACTGGATTCAAATTCGATCTTAGCTGTATTTTTGGATATATTGGGAAAATACAAATTAGATCGAATTGAAATCTAGTACTTTACCGGAAAAAAACTAGAAAAGCACTGCCGTGAAGGCAGCAGCTTTTGCGCGCATGTTTAAATTGGTTGCCAAAGCGGTCATCTCCATTGAACATGAACTCAAAAGCTGCTGCCTTCACGGCAGTGCTTTTCTAGGTATTCGATATATCAAGTCATCTTCTTTAGATTTTAACGCTATCAGAACATTCGTCTGTCGGCCCATCTCATATAATAATAAACAATTTCTGAATTAGGATGACCATTGAATGTAACATAGTAATACCTCTCGATTTAAATTGATAAGATTCTTCATCTTGATAGCTTCAGTGGAGATAGCAGGGAGATACTGTGGGCGATGACTCAGAGTCAATCTAGAAATTCTCCCTATTCAATTAACTGCGATATTTATAAACATTTTCCAGTCAATTTCGTCACCAGCATCTCCTCAGAATGTTAATTAATATCTTCCTCATACCATGGTTTATCTCCTGAGTTGTTTCATTGTTTCTGATTAGGATATCCTCATGAAAGTGCATTGGTGATAATTATCTGATTTGAAGCACCACCCAACTTATTACGTATAAACTTGACCTTCCAAAAAGCATCGTCACATCGGTGAGTCACTTTACAGGTGTCCTCAAGCTCATCGCTACATGACTGGCGGTGCGCATACGTAAAAATATATAATAACAATACCTAACCTCTCCGCTATAATTATGCCCTATTAGCGGGAAGCTATTATTTCCACGCTCACGTGGATACGGCGCTTTTCGTTTGCTTCAGAGCGAATGATTGGCTGCTGCAGAGCAAAATTTTTCTACGGTGATGTTTGGTGTTTAGTTCGAGAAGACAGAGAAAAATTGTCATTCTTGAAGGAGGTTGTCGTTACGCTTGGCGTTTCGGCAGTTTTTGTAGCGGTGCTATTACTTTATCTCTGGGATTTATAGTCCGTTTCCTTCATTCGGAAGACTTAATTTTGATCATAACATTTGCGAGGTCATATCTGGCATTGTCATCATTATACTGAATTATGTTTTCTGAAATCAAATCTGTAGTGAAAACTATGGACTCCCTTTTAGTTATGGGTCCCCAATGTTCCGAAAAGGTACATTTCCAGCTTAGTTTTTCTCCCATACAAACCATCTATCACGGCTTGCTTATAGATCACAAATGACCTATATACTTTTGCACAGCCATAAGTGACCTTTTTTAACAGGAATATTTGAGGTTTAATCGTAAGTGATATCATAAGGGCATCTAATTTTTCCGAAAAAAATCGAAAAAACACGTTGCTAAGTAATATTTCAACAAGAAGCATAAGTGCTGGTGGCAACAAAAATCCGAGTCGAAGACGAGGGTTTTTGCACCTGCACGAATGCATTTTGTTAAAAAATATTACTTTGCAATGAGTTTTTTCGATTTTTTTCACAGGACAAATTAGATGCCCGACTGGTATTTGACTATTTCATGAGTAACAGATTATTCTGCATGCATTATGTATAGGTATTGAAATTTAAGGTATAAACAACTGTCAAGTTTTGCCGCGGATAAACTCGAATAAACTGCTGATAGCTCCTGCCAAATAGGTTTTCCACCTAGAAACCATTTGTAATTCAAAATTGCGCGTTTCTGATTGGTGGAAATTACGATGGGGAAAATAGTCAAATAAATCGTGAATAATAGACAATCCATTAACCTGAAAATATGCTGAATATCGATGGGCCGTGTAGTTAAGTTTGGCATCAGCGCAATTTCATCTTTACATATATGACAGATGAATACATACAGGGTGAGTCTTTAAGTTGTACATTAATTTTAACCATAGATTCCTCTCATCAAATAAAATACTTTTTTCATTTTCCATTTTTCCAGATTCGGCTCAGGTAAAAAGTTATAAGCATTTAAACATTTCTCAATGTGCTAATACACTCCTGCGCTTTGTTTGCAAGTTCACCACATATATCTCTTACGGTGATTTCTTCTGGAGAATAACTAATCCAAGGGTTGAAATTCGAAAAAACAAGTTTGGGAGAACTGATTTACTCACTTAATTCTTATGATTTGGTGCTTTTTGCGATATTATCGCACGGAAAACATTTCTCTTCACTGGACTTGAAACACTGATCTTCAACTTGATGTTCATGCAATATCCAATTTCATTCCACTATAAGATTATACACAATTCCATCTTCGCCCATTCTCATATCGAAAACTCCATTATTATACTTTTTTTCACGAAATTTATGAATGAATTATATGAAATCTTCGAATAAAGAACTCCAGGAAAGAAGGAGCATAACGCTTTTCTACTTCGTATATCAGTGAGACATATGCGGCCATATTGAACCTCCAAGTATGATTCATGTTAGTTTGTTTCTTCTGACAAAGAAGTCTCGGAACAAGTTGTTCTCTCTTCAAAGTGAAAGGGAAGTCGGCCATATGCAACATCCATCCCGGACCCACTTTGTGAGGCAGTATGCTCCTTCCTTATGTTCTTTATTCAGAGTATGAAATCAATAAATTAACCTGAAAATATTCTCTAGACTTATTTTAAAATGTTATTCTGTCTATGAATGTTATGGTTAGGTCTGTGGTATGATCACGAAATAGCATATACCTAAATTAGTTCTATGCGAAATAGATGAATATTTATGTGTATTGTATGGTCTGGATAAACGTGAACCCAGCTTAATTAACTTCCTCTACTAGATCAGGGGTGGATCCATAAATATAAGGTTATTTTTCGAATTTTATTCGATTTTATAATATTCAACGTTGAATATCTGCAAAACGGTGCGTTTAAGGAGAAATGTTAAAGAATAATCAAGTATTTTAAAATGATTGAAGATTCTTATAATGACATGAGATGAACTTAATCTGCATTCTTATTGCTTATTTCGTATAGTTTTATGAATTGGCGAGTCTTTAACTCGGAAACTGTTTGAAGTAGGATGAAAGTGATTACTGAAGAATATGTGTAATAGTTATAGAAAACTTCACACCTAAGTTCATCTCATTCGGAATTACATTATCAAAGTTACAAAAGAAAAACTGATTTTTTTGGAAATTTAAACAGCCTGTATCTTTTTGCTGGAGCCGAATCTGAAAAAATGATAAACGAAAAAAGTGTTTCATTTTATGAGAGGAATCTATGGTTAAAATTAATGTACAACTTGAAGACACACCCTGTATATTATTATGGCGGCGTAAAATACGAAATGGTTATATCACTTTTGATTGAATACGTGGTTTTGTTCCAAATGAGTGTTATTATCATATTTAAGACTCGAAATTATGAGGAGTAAGATCGATAGATCCATCGCTGTTTTCATGAATATTTACATGCTTTATGAAATTCGTTGTCACCTTGAATCAGAAACTATAAAGTTTCATTCTTATAAGGAAACTGCGCTCAAATCGCTTAAGTTTTAGAGGTAATTCAATCGGTATGGAATGAGTGCTGTCATAATTGGTGGTTCGAACACATGCTACAACTGCCTTGAGGTCAGAAGCTTTTACGCGCTTGTTTCCCCTGCCAAAGTGGTCATCTATACTCGTATTGACCCTGCAGGCCAAGCTCGTAAAAATGAGCGATAACGAATCTTCTGAAGAAAGCGAAATTCAAAAGACCTAGGAAATCAGCTGTTCAGCAGTTATTGCCGAGAAATATTAAATGAATCAAATTCAAATTGTACTTGAATTATTTCATTATTTCAATGAATATTTGTAGTAATTCTCACTAACCGTTCTGTTACGAACTAGTAACCAATAAAAATGATCTGTAGATCTAGAAACAAAACGTGGTAACTAACAAAAATCGTCCTATTTTTAAAAAACTAATAAATCAATCAAATTATGAGGAAAAATAATGAAACAATTTCCCATCATAAAATTTCTATCTCAAAAGTCTCGTAATACCAGAAGTTGGAGCAAAGGAACTACTCCAAGCGTTAAGGTAGTTTTTATAGCGGTACTATTACATTATCTGTCGAATCCGCAGATCATTTCCTTCATTCGAAACATTCAATTGTTTGTAACATTCTGTTGTGGTGAATTCAGGTAAGGTAAGGAGGAAAGTACAAAGCGCTGTTGTTTTGAATAGAGGTGCCTCGCGGAAATCATACAAGATTGTTTCAACTGAAACTAAATATAACACAAGTTACTATTGAATATTCGAGGTCTATGGGACCTGTGAATGTTCACTAGAGGATTCGAAATAGTGAGAGATTTGTATATAGGAACGATAGAGGAAATGAAAAAGTTCGATTTATTAGCCGATAAAATCGCGATGTTGTCAATCCCTTCACTGATGAAGAATTCATCTCGACTTCTTTACGGTTCTTCATGTTACGAAAATTTTCTTGGTCCTTGGTAAAAATGATCGACATGATACCAATAAGTAGAATAGTAAACTATGGAGATCGATAATTTCAACATTTCCAGCAGTAGGTTTATGTTGGCATTTGAACAAGTAACTTATTATTGCTTCAAAATTAAAATAGTTTGGGTGGAATATCGAGTATTTATGAAGCCTTTGTGATATTTATATTGAGAGAGTTTGTTGTGGGACCGGACAGTTATTCAGAAATACTGAGGGCCGTATTTATAGTTGCTCCTTGAGGCTTCCTTACTGAAGGCCACCTTGAATTTGCTTCCCGATCAGTTCAAATTCTAGGCGGCCTTCAGTAAGGAAGCCTCAAATTCGTTGCCAAAGCGGTCATCTCCATCGAACAGCTGCAGCCTTCACGGCAGTGCTTTTCTAGGTTATTGTTGTACAGTGTGCTTTTGATAACTGATACCTCTAAGGGCCGTATTTATAGTTGCTCCTTGAGGCTTCCTTACTGAAGGCCGCCTAGAATTTGAACTGATCGGGAAGCAAATTCAAGGTGGCCTTCAGTAAGGAAGCCTCAAGGAGCAACTATAAATACGGCCCTTAGAGGTATCAGTTATCAAAAGCACACTGTACAACAATAACCTAGAAAAGCACTGCCGTGAAGGCTGCAGCTGTTCGATGGAGATGACCGCTTTGGCAACGAATTTGAACATGGAAACTCGATATTTGTAGGTTAGGCTTGGACCTTAATTAAGAAGGTCGAATTCGTGAACGGGTAGAATACACCCAATGATTCCGCTGAGAAACCCATTCAAAATTTTATTTTCCCAATATTTCCGAAAATACAGATTAGGTCGAATTGAAATCCAGTACTTTTTCGAAAAATGACAGTTCGAAGGTTCATAAAGAATTAATTGAGGATAATATGATTAGAAGATCACAGAATATCGAACAGTTGAAAAAAACACATTTGATTTTTTTTTCAAATTGTTCTAATGACACGATCATCACGAAATTCTGCACAAGGTTGTACTTCAGCATCTTCAAACTAGCTGCGAAGTTTCATCATGATTGAATCAGTATTTCTTGAGTTATAACGAAAAAGCAACAGCATCGAGAAAAAAACTACGAAATTTTACATATTTTTTCGTAATATCCCTGAAGCTCATAGCCGTATCAAATTGAAATTTGGTACACTGTTGTGAAATGGAGACCACAAAGTGCGAGCAAAATTTCTTCCGGAAATGGTCAATAGTTTCTCAAAATATTTTTTTTTAAATTTTGAAAAAAAAAGTTTCAATTCAATCGCTCCACTAGTTTCTGAAATATCAGGGAAATAATTCATTCGTCATCATTGAGTTCAACCTAGTCGTTTGAGACCATTTTCGGCTCAATTATCGAAAATTACAGACATTGGATAAAACGATAGCACGCTGTTCCCCTGGAACATGCGCGCAAAAATGTTCGAACTTTCAGACTGGTTTTAAATGGTTTCTAATAGGAGGGTCCAATATTATGCATAACTAGGTTCAACCATATGCTATATGTAGTCTTCAGGCTCCGCGCTAGCCTTACTACAATACGTCCTATAGGATCGTATGTGTGTGTGTGTAGCCGTGCTATGGATTCGACATAAAAATTTAAGGTATGGTTTGATCGAGAAGAACAAAAAAATCAACGTTGAAATACTCATTGAATATGTGGAACTTCGTTCATTTGACCTTCATTGGCTTATCTTATCTGAATCGATTACTCATAGAATCAAGATAAACTTGAATTGTATACAAGTATGCAAAGAGATGAGAATAAAAATATTCTTCATCAAGTAATTCCATTTTTGTTGCAATTCAGAATGAAAACATATCTAGACATTCAAATCACTCTGAAAAGGAATCAAGAAAAGTACTCTTGAAGTCAGGAACTTGGTAAACCCGCAAGAATTCCCGTCGCCGGGAGAGAAAATGAGAAGTCGAACATAGGAAGTTTCCCTTAATTTGGAAGATATGGGCCCCCAAAGTTCCAAAATGAGTCGTTTTCAGGTCCCTTTTTCCACCATAAAAACAATCTCTCACTTCATCTGTATAGTTCACAAACCACCTTTGATCCTTCAACCAACGATAAGCAACACTTTCTTTCAAGAATAATCAATATTTAATGAAAATACAATGAAAATACTGGACAACCACTCAACCTCTATTCCTTCTGATTTCGACTCAGTCTAAAAGTGAAGTTTGGCAATGGCGCGAATTTCATCTATCGGAATCGCGCCATCGTGCGTATTCGTGAATGACAGATTATTGCTGGCGAGAAAAATGAAATGTTCTTAGTTCTAACTGCTTACTGCAATACTCTAAATCTTCCAACAGAAGATTTCGTTTTTAATGAAATCTACAAGGTTGAAACACATAGTAATGGAATGAGAATACACCCTGATATATATTTCAACGTACATATCTTTTCATATGTGATAGATCGCGTCCTTCCCAGATTTCCAATGAAATCGAGGTTATTATATAACCCATTCTATAGAAATACCCTGAATCTCATTCTAAACTGAGACCATCTCGAAGACACAACAAAAAACGAAGTTCGACTATAGATAACAACCTCCCTATTTTGGAAGGGATAGAAAGAAATGCAAACGAAAATATTGAGAGTGGAACCTTAAACGAGTATTCTCAATTATTTTGTTTTGATGTTAGAATAACCATAATGACAGAAGCATTTTCCTTACAATCATATCTTTCAACTGTCCATCATTTCATATTTCCCGCCAGAAACTACTCTTCTGTCATAATGCGTTGGCCAGCGATGAAAAGACGCTGTTGCCAAGCTCCGCTTTAACATTGAGAAGTATTTCGTAGAAATATAGGTTAAGTGGTTGTCTAATATTTTCACTTTTCATCCATTAAATAATGAATATTCTTGAAATAAGGTGTCGCTATTCGTTGGTTGAAGGTTCAAAGATGATTTATGAACTATATTTGAGAAGTGAGAGATCATTTTTATGGTGGAAAAAAGCATCTGAAAATGCAAATATCTGGAACTTTGAGGGCCCATATCTTCCAAACAAAGAGAGGCCGCCTGCCTATGTTGGCCTGCATATTTTTTGTTCAGGAAGTCACACTGCTTACAATGATTTTAATATCTTACTTATAGCTTGGCGAAGGGAAATCTTGCGGGTTTACCAGGAACTTTGCTCGCTTGTGCAAATTCCTAGTCAGAGCGGTCATCCACCTGGGTGCCCATGTATCGCAACTTGACTTCGTTATGTCGACGATTCTGCCAGCCTTGCGATTCTATTTTTGATCTCCACGAAATTTTGTCTGGATCACTAGGTCGACATTTTTCAACCAAGTAGTAGATTGCAATTCGATCGGGCCTGTAGATATGAGGAACAGCCCAAAATCCGACCAACTAAAAACACCATTTAGAACTTAAAAAAGTTTTCGCGTATCAACCACATGAGCTCGTTCATCCCGTTGGAAACCCTATTATACTATCCAAGTCCTAAGCTGAAATATGAACCAACAACAGGAATTTCGTGTGGATCTTATAATTTGCGCCAGTTTTCAGTAGGTTTTTTTCTCGCAGCGGCAAATAGTTGATTAGGGAGCACCTAAGGTTAGGTTCTTGGACCACTGATATTTTCAATTTTCTTCAATGGCTTGCCCACCACTCAAGAAAAGGGTTTGATGGTACTCTTTGCTGACGATACAATTGTCTCCCTATCATCCGTTGACCTGGTTGCTTTGTTGAATGGAGGTGCGGTTGCACTGTCGGGTGTGCTTGACTGATTCACGACGAATAAGCTGGTCATAAATGAGTGAAGGATCATTATTGTGATTCCCATTTACGTTGAAGGAGTGTGACGATTAGGAAATAGTTGGAAGTGCCAGATCTTAACTCGCTTTACTCTGCTTTCCCAGGGGATGTCGCATGTCGATCAGCTGGCCAAAAACAGCAAAAATATTTTCCTCGTCAAGTTTATGTCTAACAGTCTTTCACCAGGTGTTCTGAAAACAGCCTATTTTGTATTGATTGAAAGTCTGATGAGTTATAGTTTTTTGTACTGAAGAGGAGAGTGGTGAGAATCATTGCCGGCCTTAACTATCGCGATGATTGTATAGCGTCTTTCATCGCTCTGGGTCTCCTCTCTTTTACAAGTGTGTATATCTGGAATGCCCCAGGACATGCAAATAAGACTGGATCCAATCAAGAATGTGATTTTCATGATTACCCTAGTAAAGTCAGATTTTGATACGAATTAAATTGTTCTAAGAACAAAACAGTGTGTAACTACCCTCTAATCCTCTTACACTTTCTGCTTCTAACGCACATTTCGTAAACCAAGTTTCCTTTGTCAAAGACATATCGTTACTGTTCTAAGAAAATTGTTTCTGGTGCAAGTTGAGTTTTGTAATCTTGGAAAATATTTCGCTTCAAATTTCAGCGCAGATAGTCCCACTTGATTCTTTTAGCTTTCAGTTTGTTAATTCATCTACTCCCATTAAATTATATATTCATCATTGAACTGCTTTTGAGCAATCAGTAGTGTCAACAAACAAACAACGTGAGTTATGATAACCCACTGTAATAAATCGGGAAAAAAAGAGAGGAAATTCGACGTAAGACAAGGGTCCTACAAAGATAGAAGGGTTTTGCAAGGCTTATTTTATTCCTCACAAATGAACTGAAAGGTACGAAAAATACGAAAGAATGTCGGTAATTTTTTACGTTTCCAAAGTCTCCAAAAATTCTGGCAACTATCCGATATTTGTTTTAATTTGTGAATTCTCTGCTTTTGTATAGTATTTATAGTAGTATAGTTATACTCTGAGATGAACTATAGTATTCAAATTACGGCAATGATCATAACTCACTTGATCACGCGCTGCAAACTTCATCTGCGTGAGTTATGACCTACATTACCGCTCGTTGAATAATAGTCTATTACTAATAGGTCTAAATACTGCATTTCCCAGAATACTAGCAACTGGATGGTTGCTGTACTACATCCGTGCTTTTATCGGATAATTTTATGTAAATGAATATTATCTTGAGGATAAATTCTCTAATTATGGTATTCATTGCAGCGTGATGGGATGATTGGTCTGCAGGAATGCGGGTCAGCGCCACCCCGGGCGCCTCTATCCCAGAGCCGAGTCAGGACGGCCCAGGCCGTGGAGTACTACAACACGCACGTGCATAAAGCCTGGGCTTCGGCGGGCCTTTCAGCATCTGCAGCGAGGGCCTCCTTCAACGACCGACACAGCCACAACTGTCCCGCTGGGAAGAATTCTTCTGGCAGACCACAGAACATCGGCACTCCGGAGCTTTTGTACCGCAGCAACTCGAGCTTGGAGCTCTTGGATCACCATCACGGCCATTCGAGAAGGTGAGTGTCTTGCGACCGATTGATGATTCATCGGTTCTGGGAAGAAGATTAGCATACTTTCGAACGGGTGCATAGGAATTCGGTTGACGTCAATCTTAATTTGTATGCTGACAGCTGACGTGTTCGCTAGACGTCTTCTGCTCTTCGGAGATGTTGGATACCTAGTTCAATCATTTAGCGTGCGGCTTTGTTCTTTATTTCTGGTGCCTAAAAATTCGATTATACTTTTGACAAACACTGTGTGTGATCTCCTGTATATGAAATATTCAACTTTGAAGCAAGTTCGTTGTTGGAAAAGTCACAAAATGATTCATGTATGAAGACCACCGGCAGGTATCTTTGAACTCAAGTGGTTCCTAGAACAACTGAGATACATAACAGTCATCTAGGTTAGTGTAGGTCAGGTTCTCTACCAACTTTTTCTTTACGCGTTCTCACATGATATTTGGGTAAATTCCATAATGATTCATACCATTAAATGTGTTTCTATAACCTCCAATGTTGTTGTTGTATACTAAGAATGGAAATTACCGACGATTTATAAACACACATCAAAATGATCTAAGAGACAGCGCGGAATTTCAAATGAAAATAATTATTTGTGAGGAAGATTGAAGACACCTTTTGAAAAATCATATATATTTTCAATTCCATTTTAATTACTCGAATGAAAAAATAAATTGTTAATTAACATGTCAACATGAGATTTCTGCCCACAAAATTTTGACTCGAATCATACGGAACGGATACTGGAAGGTTACGGGAATTATAGGGAGAACCAACCTTAAGTAGGTACTTGAAAGTTTTCGCACATGTTCAAATTTTTTGCCAAAGCAGCCATCTCCTTTGAACATGCACGCCAAAGCTGCTGACTTCACGTCAGTGCTTTTTTAGGGTTTTTACTCGTAATTCACTACTTACTCTTCGTAGATGTTCTGAGTGTTGATGATGGGTCTTATTCTTGAGTTGATAACGAGAATAGGTTTTGAGTATGTACAACTGATTGTGGATTTCATGACTTCAATAGTAGTTATAGGCGTGATTTGGTCCGAATCAGCTGATTTTCACATGGTATTTATAGAGATACATCATTTAGATCTGGACACCCAGTTGGGAGTTATTGGTCTCATACAGTATGCATGAGTATGCGATCAAACTGTGAAAAATCGTTAATATGAGGATAGCCTTGGATAGCCTTCACGCTAGATGAACTCTCAGAGTTCCTGTTTATTCATATGGGTTTTGGGCTAGGAGATTAGATTGGACCGTGGAACATTCCGACTGGGGTGAACAAAAATGGGGAAGTATTGTTCACAGATGTATTCAGATTTGGTTTGAGACCAGGTTCTAGAAGAAGGGCATGGAGACACTCTGGCAATGTCACTCGTTGAAATATTGTTCATGATATAGATAGATACCAAGGCGGAATAAGAATGATTTAGGCAGGCATTGCAAGAGGTCGTGTAACTAATCTCGCTTCCGTAGAAGATATCTTGACAGTTAGGCAATACCGAAACCACATTCTGCAACCTGTAATTGGGTCATCGGCTGCAGATTTTGGTGATGCATAATAACGCGCACACAGTCACTAATTTCCTGCGTGAATCCCATTAAACGTGTGACATATTTTGCAGAAGCGTGTTATGCATCTTGCGGAGGTGTTTCAAACGCGAGATCAACTGGAAACGGCTTGAAAGAACTGTGCCAACAAATTCATCTAAATCAGATTGATAACCGGATAAGATGTGCTACTGTCGTGAACAACCGCGGTGGTACCTGTCGACAAATTTCATCATAGAACTTGTTCATTAATACGTCCACGTTGAGGATTCTCCACCTATCGAATAGTTTCTAGAGTGACATGTCAATTAACAATGGAAAAAACTTGACGGAACGTAAACGGGACGTCTAGTGTGCATACATCAATTTATTTATACCTTATAATATTTCACGGGAAGGATACTGGAAGGTTACGGAACGTTTAATGAGAATCGACCTATATGCTCCAACTAACGCCAAGAGTCAATAGACGACTTTGACCCAAGTTGCCAACCCACAATTTTCTTCACAAATTTACTATCACTGGGGAACGGGAATTTCAGGACAAATTCGACATGATAAGGTTCGCGTTATTTATGAATATCCGTAAAAGATGCCTCGGCTCTTCAAACAAGATAATTCCTTCCAAATATAGGTTTTTCTTAGTCTGAAATTTAACTTGGGATTCCTGATTTCATGTTAATAGTGTCAAGTTTATAAGGGAAATGTTCCGCAAATCAATTTGGTTATTTCAGTTGCCGTTTTTCCGTTCTGTAAATATGAAATATTCGTTTGGTTCCTGAAGCAAAAGGTTTATTACGGAATTTGATTTATGAAAATGCAATCTTTCTGTCACCAGAACATAGACATATTAAGCCTATGCACCAGAACGACAATCAATGTTTTATGGTAACATATCCATAACATAAAACAATTATTATTTACCTTATGATCCATAGACCATACATAGTAATTTTTCCATTGTTGATTGTTGTCTTTCTAAGTTCTATGGATCATAAAGTAAATATAGATTGTTCTATGCCATGGATATGTTACCATAGAACATTGACTGTCGTTCTGGTGACAGAAAGAATGTTTTTTCATCAATCAAATTCCTTAATTAACCCTTTTTTCAGGAACCAACCGAATATTTCATATTTACGAAATGGAAAACCGGCAACCGAAATAACCAAGTTGATTTGTGGAACATATCCTATATAAATTTGACACTATTAACATGGAATCAGGAATCCCAACTTAAATTTCAGCCAATCAGAGATGATCTTAACAAAACCCTATATTTGGAGCGAATTATCTTGTTAAAAGAGCCGAGGCATCTTTTACGGGTATTTATAAATAACGCGAACCTTATCATGTCGATTTTGTCCTGAAATTCCCGTTCCCCAGTGATAGTGAATTTGTGAAGGAAATTGTGGGTTGGCAACTTGGGCCGAAGTCGTCTATTCAATTGCTTCAGTATTTCTCGAAATATGAGCAAAATAAACTTGAGACTTCAAATGAACTATTTTGCCCGTTAACGAACTCGAATTTCGCATTAAAAAATGCAACCAACCCTGAAATGTTCAAGTCGACAGATTCCTTGAAACGCCCGTAATCGTGCATACGGACGGCCGGCCAGACAGAATCGATTTTGACAGCGGATTCGTCATTAGTGAGTCCAACCTAGTCGTTTGAGACCATTTTCTGCTCAAAATTCGAAAACTACAGAAATTTACGAAACGATAGCTCGCTGTTCCCCAGAACATGAGCGCAAAAAAATTGATGGTCTGTTTCGAATCATAATAGAGATCTCCTGAGTCACATTGTATAATTTCTCATTTGCTGTACCGGAAAAGAGTCTTAAAACAGTATTGGACATGGACTCTCTAGAAACAAGACCAAATTGATTAGCCATGCACTTAATGAAATAAGTTGTCAATAACTTTTTGTTTTAGTAATATTGTGTTTATTTTCGTAGCAATTCATTTTGTTCTTCCACACCTTGTAGTTATTTTTTACCTAGGGATAGCACGAATTTGAGTGTACATGTAATTCTGAGTTGTTGGATTGTTTTCTTCGCAACATCTTATTCTTTACAGGCCAATTAGAAAATACGATTAACGGAACTGAATTAAAAATCTCAGTAATACCAATGAATGATTAGCTTCCGTACGAAATAATCTATTCCTGTTCTATGTATTTTTTGCACCTCATTATCGTGGAATATTTCATCACCTCTGCTCAACAATCTATTTGCTTGAACAACCAGCTAAACCACTGTCGGATGTTGTTACGTCTGTATTCTGAGGAGGCTCTCTTAAACAACAAAACAATCAAGCCGGAAATTCCAATATGTTTTACGCATACATCCTTGCGTGTACCTAGTGCACTAAATGAACCTTCGTGTTTCTCATAGAAAGATTTGTATCAATTTATGGAGACGAGTCGATACAGCCCACTTCCGGTTCAACCCTTCATGATGTCTAGGTGTATATTCAAATTGATCGCATCTGGATTTAAGTATGAGCTCACGAATCAACTGTAAAAAACCACTTTCCAGAACTTGATGTTATTCAGTTTATTATTTCTTAGATATAAACCTTTTAAATCGAGAAGAGAAACAATCCTTTAGTCCCCTCCTGAAGTTTACTATTTCTTTCGGAAATATCCCAAAATAATTAGGTACTATCGTTGTCCGATTTTTTTTTATATGGGGCCACTTCAATTCGGTATATTTTCTTGATATTTTTGCCCTTATTATTTGGCGTGAAGAACTTTTCTGGAATATCGGAGGAATATTCATGAACTTGATAGCAAAAATTCATTGAGTACACCATTATTCCATAGGACCATAAAGGGCACGTCGAATGAAAATCATTGTAGATCAATATGTGTTGAATCTCGTGTAGAGAAGTCACTCTGATGAAACGATTACCGTTTTCGAAAAAGTGGATTTCATGAAGCTATTGAATTTTTGACACCCTCGGTCATTTTTTCTGCACCCTCGGTATCATTTGGAATTTTCCAATTAATGTTTTCAGTGAAATTTTATCGAATGTCTCTCCTTACTTGTACCCACGAACAATTGACCAAATACTATGATAATTGTTATCACAGAAAAAGAAAATACTGGGCTTCAACTGTACATTCAATTAATATACATACATATTTCCATTTTATGATAATTTCAGTGTAGTATAACAAAAATGTTTTTTATTTCTTTCAAAAAGTTCGGCTGTTTCTGTCAAAAAGGGGACAATTTCAATTGTTCGGGGTCGATAATTGTGTAAATACCATTGAAATTTTTAACTGGGTAATGAATATCAAGATATTTTGCTGAACAATTTGATAAACCAGATTTTGAAGTAATGGATTTCTTTATTTTTATTCATTTTGTTTAGATATCTAGAGAGAAATATGATTAAAAAAAACTAAATTTTGTTAGGAACTTCCCTTCTCGAAAGAAGTCTTTTTTAGACAAAAAATTACATGTAATATTCCATTTCGGAATCACTATAAAGTGGACGATTACTTGATATAATATGTGCCACAGAATTCAAGTACAATATTTTTTACCACGAAAAGAATAGTCTATTCCCCGAACTTTTTAAAAACATTTCTCACAAACACCTTCCTTGATCTCTGAAATATTTTTCTTACATAGAACAATTGAACATTATAAAACTGTAAGATTATATCAACAGCCCAGAAAAATGCACTGACAGGAGTATTCAATATTTTTTGAAAGAAACGAATAACTCAAAAACGGTTACTTCATATAAGGGATTTTTTCACACCAGAGAGATTACCCTTCTTGTGCTTCTTGCATTATACACTGTATAAAGGGGATTTCAGGTTTTAATAAACAAAATTCATTCGAGAAAAGTTGAACTTTTTTGGATTAACATAAAAAATTTTGTTTCCTGCAAAAGCAGCTGAGTACCTATCTAATTTGCTAAAAGAATATCAATATGCGCTCCGAAAAAATAACTGATTTTGGATTTTCTTCAAGTCAAATCCAACATGATGTTGATTTATTATTTCATCAACCAATCATTGTTGAAATTATTGTTTATACGAAGAAACATCTACTGCAGACATCTCTGCACTTACTGCAGATATCTTTGCACTCATTCAGCTGTAATCAAACTAGAAAACTGAAGTTATTTTCAGATGCCGAATACGCTGTTGAATTTTGTGTATCAAAATCTGAAACACCCCGTCTAACTTTCATATTTACCATTCGAAAAAGAATTCAAAAAAGACAATTACGTAATAAATAAGTGCTCTTATCGATTGCAATCGGAAATATTGATAACATTACCAGTTTCGACGTTACGGAAGTCTTGTCTATCGCAGTCATGATTTTGGGTTCCTTCATGAACATTGAGTGCTGCCATCGTTCTGAAGAATATTACAGTTTCAACGAAATTTTATATTGTATTTTAATAGTTTCCGCCTACCCATTGTTTTCGTATCGAAAGAGAATATATTTCCCGCATATATACGTGTAAAATTTTATTACCTACCTGATTTTGAAATGTGTTTTCATTTCCAAGTACACTGTTGAGTTATTCCATTCCACTCGAGACTACTTGGATAATTTTACGTATACACAATTATTAACCTCGCATCCTGCTTGATGAAATTATACTTAACTTCTCATCAAATCATTTTGTTTTTGTTCCTTTACAGCGGATGATCTTGATTTCGAATTTCCACCTTGAAATGTTCTGTTCAACAGTTTTTAATTCTCGAGTCAATATTTTTCACCGTGAAGCATGAATTGTCTGTTCAAAAGGTGCAGACGGAGAAGAACTATCCAAAATTGCAGGTTAATATATGATACTTCTAGATTATGTCATTAAAATTAGTAGTTAACAATTTTGCAAACCCCATTGTTTATTTTTTTTTCGTTCAATATTTATAGTAGCTTTATTTGATGTCAAAGTCAATTACTCTATTCTAAATGTTCCACTGTTAGATAGTTTTTATATAATGATCTAATTATTTTATTTTTTAGGGCGAATGGTTCTCCTCCAGGCCTCAAAAGGGAATACGGAAGCCACGGATCTATAGATCACATTATAGACAGACCTTCTTCTAGCCAGGCTTCGAATGGAACTCCTCTAACTACCGGCGAGTCATTCTTTGCCATGCTCCAGGATTATAGACCTGCAGTTCTGGGAGCTATTGGAACAGACCAAAGATCACCTGGACCTTCTGAATACTTGAGGGGGAAGTCTGTTGACCAGTCAGACGGCTTGACTTGTAGTAGCTACGTGGGTGACACAAACGCGAATGCTTCGTACCATTCTAATCCTCAAAGCCCTAAATTGAGGGTCAAACTGCCTAGGTTTTGGGGTAGTGGTAATGTGAGTAAATTTCTTCAATATTTTTAGGTTTGTTCGATGTTTCTGCATGAAAATGATATTGTACCCCGCGTTCCACAGCCTTCCGCTTGTCAGTGCAGATTAGTGTAGTGCAGTGTAATTCAATCTGTCCGCTATGTTCCTATCGTTCTCGCAAATAACGGTAATAATACGATTTCTAGGTTATGTTGCTAGAAATTACTCACAATCTTCATCAGCTGAGAGAAATTTATATTTAAATTCATAGTCACACACATAACCCCACACTAATCCCAGATTAGGTGTTATCTTTCTGAAAACTTCATTGTCGTTGTCTACACATATGTTATAAACAGAGTGCAAGTTAACAACCAGAAGCACTGAACGTTGTGAGTTCTTCACATACTGCACTGGTGAACAATATTGTAGTTCATGGAGATACAATAAACAACCTTGAAGTCTCTAGCGAAGAATGTTTCAATAAAAGTGCAAGATTCGAATTTCGCGCTATTTTGGTTGTCATAATGACAAATTATGTTGTGACTAAAGGAGGTTTCGGAAACTTACCAGATCACTAACTCCAGGTTAGCTCAAATCAACTGATGAGTTTCCGAAAACCCCTCACGGTGTCGAGATATCCTTTTTATGACAGATCTAAGATATCTAAAACAATGATGAATTTGCTTTCTCTTGTAAACCTTTCAGCCAGACATTTTCAGTGCTAAGCACTCTTCGGATTTCTAAAAGATTTCACATTGTTCCTTACAGCACTTACATGGTCTTAACTCTGTCAAATGCAATTTTGAGGTCAGAACACACTTCAAATTTCCATTTTGCTGTCAGTCCTCGCCTACTGCAAGAGTAGAAACGAACTAGCGCCCATCTGTCACTTTTGTCGTAGTCGAGGCTGAACCAAATTCGCATAAGTGAAACCACAAGTATACTGAAGGCCATTTATCAGATGTGGTGTGCCCTATAGAATATACCCACTACTTTATAGCACAACACTTTTTAACTCATACAAGCTTCTGCTTGGTTTCACCAAAACCTACAATACAAAAATCCAAATGCAAATGCTTCATAATAGTAAATTATGATATATTGAACCTCAGGACAACTTTTATTGAAACACTCTAGCATTAAAGAACAGTGACTAAATCTTATCGCTATACAGGGTGACCCATTTTAACTTAGGCAGCAAAATAACTCGAAAAATAAGCACACTACGAAAAAATGTTTAGAATCAAAATTTCGTCATTTCGAGGGGGACGTACAATGACGTTAAAATGAGCCCCCCCACCCTTCCCCCTGGGCGGTGAGGGGGGGCAAGTTTGAAATCTTAAATAGGAACCCCTATTTTTTATTGCATATTCGGAATCTTTGGCTAAAAACACATACAATTTGTCTGAAACATTTTTCTCGATTCATGATAGATGGCGCTGTAATCGACGAAATTCAATTTCTTCGATTTCTCTTACTGAGAACCCATGCTTACGATTCTGCAATAAATTAACAATAAAAATACCACGTTTTCATTGTTACAAGTGTTTATGTATTTTTTTAACATTTGTACTCTGATAAAATTTTGGTAAAATGGCAAATTATACGCCTACAGAAGTAGTCGATATGCAGTTTCTTGAGAAGTAATTAATGAGTAATAAAAAATAATGAGAAGTTTGTTTTAAGACTAATGTCGAGTATTAACAATGAAAACGTGGTATTTTTATTGTTAATTTATTGCAGAATCGTAAGCATGGGTTCTCAGTAAGAGAAATCGAAGAAATTGAATTTCGTCGATTACAGCGCCATCTATCATGAATCGAGAAAAATGTTTCAGACAAATTGTATGTGTTTTTAGCCAAAGATTCCGAATATGCAATAAAAAATAGGGGTTCCTATTTAAGATTTCAAACTTGACCCCCCTCACCGCCCAGGGGGAAGGGTGGGGGGGCTCATTTTAACGTCATTGTACGTCCCCCTCGAAATGACGAAATTTTGATTCTAAACATTTTTTCGTAGTGTGCTTATTTTTCGAGTTATTTTGCTGCCTAAGTTAAAATGGGTCACCCGGTATATTTTTTCAATTATTAGTATAGGATTATTTTCATTCCTCTCACGATTTGTATTTGAATATGTACAATTTTTGTCTTCTTATTGAGAGTTTACTTTTCTTATCATTCCATTAACCAAATAATTATTCCTTGGATTTTTTTATTAAGGCTAATTAATTCCATGTTTTGGATTCTACTTGAAGAAGAAGATTTTCACCTAGTTCTCATTCGTTATTTTAAACTCAACTTCTGGGATTTTTTTTTCATTTTGACTGTAGATTTGTGAAATGTTCAGGTGATAAACAAGCAGAACAAAGTAACTTTATTGGTATATTTGAACTTAGTTCAAGATTTAAATTCAAAGTGAATATCTAATGATGGGGTATAATAGCAACAGAAATAAAAGTAGTTCAGATAATTTTTTTTGTCTTTGATTAAAGTTCGAATTCATTGCTGGTATTTATTAATATCTGGTCTTAACTATTTCCAATTTGATCTAATCATTTTTTATCCTATTATTAGGACTCTAATGCTAACACCAAAATTACTGACGAAGCTATCCTCATATTTTAATGAATCCATTTGGATTTATAGGTCAACAGTAGTAGCAGTAACAAAAACCAGAAACAAGCAATGGATGACAGTTCAATAGTGTCGGGTAGTAATACCAGTGTTAACGTAAATACCGAATCTGAGGAGATAGCAAGAAGAAGAGCGTTCACCCATTTTGACTGCCAGTCCCTGACTACCAACTTGAGCTACGTGGTTCGCATAAGGAGGAATCTCTTGGCCAAAAGAAGAAACACAGCTACAGGGGCCTCGGCAGCATCCATGTTGGCTAGGTCTTCGACACCAGATGCAGAAAACGGCGACGAAGACATAGGTGACGGTCAGAGCAATTGTTTAGTGGAGAGTTGTCCGTTTTTCAGAAATGAAATCGGCGGTGAAGAAGAGAGAATAGTGAGTTTGACTCGAGTGCACAGTGGTAGTGTCGGGGGTACTAAAAAACCGTTACATAGGCCTCCGTTGGCCTATGGAGTGGCTGTGTTGGAGTTCCCATTGGGAGAGACGCACTGGAGGCATTCGACGTGCCCTTATCAGAGATTACCTAGGCCTATAGAGAGTGTGGACCAGGGAGCTTTGTATTATAGGAAATATTTCTCAGGACAAGGTGAGCCATGTTTAGGTTACTCAGGGTTCTACATATTTTGACTTTTTCCGCGTTTTCCCTGAAGATTCTTTTTCGCCATAACTTGCTTAAAAATAAAATAAATTCTTTAAGGTAAGAAATTGGATAACATAATCAAATTCTGAAAAATGCGAAATCGAAGGTCGACATATTCAAATTAAATGTTCACCCTGTAGTGTCAAGAAGTAGCCAAATCTATTTTGAAGAAATAATCAAGCAGTAGCTATTTTGACTGAAGGATAGATTATTTTGAACCTTAATTCATTAATATTCGTTGCTCTATTAATTTGTTGCCCATAAACCAAAATTTTCTTTTATTCCCGAAGAATGAAATCATTGGGCGATGAATTTGCCCTTTGTAGAAATGACACTGTCCTAAAAAATCTTCCTGAGATATTGTGTGACTACTCTTGCGTTGTGACTTGGACAGCCATCCAGTTGAAATCATACATCATCAAAATTTATTGGTAACTGTCAGAGCTTGATTTTCCTTAAGCCCTAAAAATCCTGCAAGCTTTAGGTACCCATACAATTCTGCAGTTCTAATAAACTTCTATAGCTAATATGATTTTTCAATCATTTATGATTTTGTGGCTGAAGAGATCTTTGCTTTAGCACTCTGTGAAAACATTCGTTTATGTTTATTTATTCCATAAATTCTACATTCGTTATTTGTATTTTTTCCGAATATCCTAGGCTTCAACGAAACCCCTCAGAAGCTTAAAGCTTGTTAATTGTTTACCCAACAGCGAATGGTTGGACGGTCCCCTAAAAACCGGAAAAGTTATTTCCCGGCCAAGGGCTTGAACCCCAGACCTTAAGATCATGGGGCTTGCGGTCTAACCACTGAGCTACCGCCGCTATTATCTGCTGAAGAAAATTTCACTAATTATGCATTGGAAGGAAGCTCTTCAACAGTTGTAGCTGGTTCCTGAGCTGTATAAGGGATTTTGATTTCTTGCTGTTAAAGTTGAATTTGAAAATCTTTCTGAATAGTTTGAGTTAGTGTGGCTTTGCCAGAAATTTTTTTCTCAATTGGCAATATCACGTGGGATGCTTAAAAATGGTTCCCGATCCACAAGAGCATGTACTGCAACATTTTTTGCAACTTTCTCTATATTTCAATCACTTTTAAAGTTTGTCGGTAGCAACTGGAATAGATTTATCAAGTTTTTGTTACTAGAACTGAACCAGATTGGCACTTGTGCAATGTCGTCTAGGTCAAATATTTCGGCGGGACGTTGTCAATTCTGATCATATTTATATATCATATATTGATCAATCATTATATGGTTTGGTTAATTGGTATAACTACTACGACATTTGTGTTAAAGGGACAACATAGCAAAGTCATCGGACAGGTACATTTGTATTAACCATCTTTTTTTTAATATATAGAGTGAAATCTGTCAAACATTCATGGCCTAACGGCTGACTTGATAAAAGTGAACAGAATATACCTTATTATCGTTGCCTAAGGAACCTTAGTGCCTCGACATTGAGACAAGGGAAAGTGTATTTTTCACGCCAGAAGTTCCTAACTGATTTCATTGTGTATCAGTTAAGTGCTATTAATCCTGCTTGAGTATCCCTAAATATTTTGATTTCTCTGTGGTGGAATGGCTGTTGTATCTAAAGTTGCCCACAGTTTCAATGGATTAGGTTTCTGTCTGGAATACCATAGGACTCTTGCATGTAACAAGAATTATCATATTTTTATGTTTTTCTTATTCTATTTTGATTCTCCTGATGGATATAGCCAACGCTCTCTATTGGTTTGCTAGAGAGAAAGGTACAGAATAGAGAGAGGGTGAATTTAAGCCAGTATGTCACGGAAGGCTCGAAGTTTCTTCCGTTTAAATAGCCAATATGTGGATCCAAATTTAAAAGATCGTTTTCTCGTTCAAAATTGAATTTTTCTTCAGTTTTCTTATGGATAGAATAATTGATCCCGAAGATAAAAAAAATACACGCAAGAGACCTACTGCAACTTTTCCTAAAATCAGTGTAAAACTGACGAGGGCCTGCGTCCACTAATTCCGGTTCCTGTCTCTATTTAAATAACAATCTATGTTATGTCTTGATTTTTCCATTTATATAACATCAAAGATTTTCTTATCACAGATTTAGCCTTCACTTCTATGAATATATGATTCATATTGTTTTCTGAAACAACGTTCTATGCATTAAGCTATATTACAAATATTAGCTGAGTAAATATATGTTTCATCTGCTAATATTTGAGCAAAGTGTGATGTCTTACCTATTGGTTATAATATATTGTTTATAAGTGAATTTATACTTCAATCTCCTTTGAACCCATCAAGTCCAGGAACCAAAATCATCCTTCGGAAAAACCTGTATGAGCACATTATTTTTTTTCTATCTAAAAGACTTAATTTGATACCATCTAAGTTGAAAAATTAAATGAATTCAATAATTAATTGATACATATTTTTCGTTAATATCTTTGCATAATGTCTTTTTATTTTTGAATTACTTTTCCTCGAAATTTTCAATTCAATCAATTTATGCCAATTTATATTAGAGTTTATATTTTATCATTCAACACTCATTAAATTTGAGAACAATGCAGTAAGTAAAGTAAAAAAAGATAAATATAAGATAACATTATTCAAAGATATTATGTAAAGGTTTTACTGAAAAATCTGTATTATTCAATGTTTGTACTAATAACCTCTAACAAGTACTCATTTGAATTCAAGAATGAAAATGTCACTGGATTCCCTATACATCGAGGTTTATTCACAAGTTTTATTTTCATATAAGCAGTATACCTTGCAGTACAGCAACTATGTTACAAAAATGTCAATGTAAATTCAAAATGATAATTTTCTCTTGCAATGGGACTAATGAAGTTATTATTTTTGAACTGCATATACTGATGTGTCCTCCATCTTCATAATTCCTCACATGATAAAATTATTTCAAGAGCTAAAAAATACAAGTGCATTTTTCATTCTAGATCACCAAAATTGGTTTGGGATGGACGAACAGCTAGGTCCAATAGCAATATCAATACGAAGAGAAAAAGTGATACATAAAGAAAATCAATCATCTTCCATAATGCAATACCAGTATAGACTAGTCATAAGAACGTCAGAGTTACAGACTTTAAGAGGCGCCATCTTAGAAGACGCGATACCCAACATAAAAACATCGAATAGCAGTAAAAACTTGAACGTTAAGGAAGTGCTGGAGTATGTCGCATCTGAAATTCAACTCGGTAGCCTGAGAATGGGCGTTCAGTCCTCTCAAACAGAAGAACAACTACTGAAGCTGGATGAACAAGGCCTTATGACAAACTATAAGGTTGGCGTTATGTACTGTAAAGCTGGTCAGAGTTCCGAAGAAGAGATGTATAATAATGAGGAAGCCGGACCAGCTTTCAATGAGTTCTTGGAAACTATCGGCAAGAAAGTGAGGTTAAACGGATTCCAGAAATATAAAGCTGGACTTGATAATAAATGTAAGTTTACTGACATGTATGAAGAACAATAATCATGAATCAGATATTTGTATATATTGCTTAATTTACACCTTTGATGTTTCAGCTGATTCGACTGGACTTTACTCTGTGTACGCTGAGTATCAGAATTGTGAAATAATGTTTCATGTCTCGACCATGCTGCCTTTCACACCAAACAATCGACAACAATTGTTGAGAAAACGACACATTGGCAACGACATTGTTACTATTGTTTTTCAAGAACCAGGTGCCTTACCCTTCACACCAAAAGGGATTCGATCCCAGTTCCAACATGTTTTTATTATAGTGCAAGCAATAAATGCGTGTACAGAAAATACACACTATAAGGTAAATTCATTTTATAATATTGTAGGGTTGACTATAAGAATAATGAAACAATTTGATAAAACATTGCTTCTGTGATGTATAATGTCAAGTACTATACTAGGAAAGCCACCTGCATTTCTGCATTGAAATGTCCTACGTCCTACGTCACGATCAGTCTAGCTTAAAGTTTCTTCCTTTCAAAGGAATTACAGTAGTTGACATTTTTTGGAAAACTGCTATATATCATTATTAAAGGCTCTTTAATCCAAATTGTCAAGATTTCAGTGAAATGTACATCATGGGGCTCTGTTGTCTCATGTTTTGACATAGTTCATCTAATAAGTCCAACTGTTATGACGTCACATACTTTGAAACAAACACAGTGTGGTTGATGTGTTAAAAAGTGTTTAAATGACAAAAGTATCAATTCTGAAACCCTTGTTGTGAAAGTACAAGTAAAATCCAGAAAAGCTTGTTTGTTCATAATGCCTTACAAAGAAAAAATTTAGCCAAATTATAGCCATTTGCCATCAGAAATCCTACTTCCATTTTGAGTAATTGTAGTTCTTCAGAAAGCAATATAAAAACACCCAGTCCAAAGCCTATTGAAACGATTAATTTAGGCTGAATGTGAAATGACAGTTTCAGTTTGTTTGCATTTCAAACTGTGACTTCACGTGCTCTGCTTCGCGTTGCTCCTAAACTTCGAAAATATAGAAACCTTTGTCAATTGTCAATATCAACTACCGTATTGTACTGACTAATTGGGCTTGGTTTGATACTTTTGCTGCTGAATTTTTTTCTTGAATGAATAACTGAAAAAATCAATCTTCTTAGTCGGAATTAAATAAATGTTTTTTGAAATATTTATGTATAATAACTAGAGAGGTAATGGATATCCTGTTTCTATCTGGTACCCAGCTTATCTGGCCTTGTATTCACTATCCAGCCCGATACCGGATAGTAACAGGATATCCATTTCATCTCTAGTTATCATACTATTTCAAAAAATATATTTATTTAAATTGACTAAGAAAATTGATTATGAAATATTCAAGAAAAAAATTCAGCAGCAAAAGTATCAACCAAATCCGTATTAGTTAAGCCATCACAACAGCGTCTGAAAATAACTTTTCGCTTAAAAGCTAACGCCACGTGCAGAAAGCTAACGGCCGGTTTCACAAAACTTTGACTGCCTGATTAAGAGCTTGATTGTCAGTCAGCAGTAAATTCTGTGCTTCATTTCAGTTCATTTTCAATCCAACCATCGATTCCAAACCTTAATCAACGAGTTGATCGGACGTCGAAAGTTTTGTGAAACCGACGGTAAATCTACCATCTCTTGACAACTGCAGCTACTGGTTCAAATTAATTGACCACCAAGTTTCTGAGTTTCCACTCACAAAATAATACAAAATCCTTCCAAAATAAGCTAATTAACACCAAAAATAAGGTATTGTGATTGCGCTGAAATTGAGATCTCTTTAGGATAGAGTCAATCCCGTTTGCATTTGGATTTGGTTTATTATCCTTGTCAGTTTTTTGCAACAGTTCAAAAAAAGTGCCATGAGCTTCACATGTGAAGTTCGGTTCCTGCACTTCGGCCAATTGCCGAATATCCCGCATCTGGCCAAATCACTATCCGTTTAATCTAATAATAATATGTAAACAATATGGAATACCCATTACACTAATATTTCTACTAAAAATTACAGTATATGATCCATTTGGGAACAATAATCCAATTAATTTTTATAATTTCAGGTAGCTGTAAGTAGGTCTAAAGATGTGCAAGTTTTTGGACCTCCCATAAAAGAAGGCGCAATATTTCCTAAAGGGAAAGCCTTTGCTGAATTTCTGCTTGCCAAAGTGGTCAACGCAGAAAATGCAGCTCACCGAAGTGAGAAATTTGTCTTAATGGCAACCAGAACGAGGCAAGAATACCTCAAGGACCTCGTGGAAAACTTTTCCACACACACGACCATTGACACTGGACAGAAATTCTGTGAGTACTTCACCGAGTACTCATATGAATTTCCCCCATTAATGATGAGCTACTTTTCAGCCATTTTCAGTAGTAAAAAGAAAGAGAAGATCCGTCCAAGATTTATTCCTGACGCATGCCAAAGAGGAGCAATACTTTGGCAGGTCCTCCTGGACGACAGTGGACAATCTCAACAAATTGAGTGTTTTCTAGGGATTTCAACAGATAGTTTGGTACTTATCGACGAGCATACCAAACAGATTGTTTTTGTCACTCCTTGTAAATCAGTCTTGGGATGGTCGCCCCAAAGTAACAGTCTTCGAATATACCATCATCAAGGTAATAATGGCTCATAGAAATATGCATGATAGTTTTAGGAAAGTTTAAGTTGATCGTTACTGGACCAAATTTTATTGTGCATGGTCTCAAAATATTTTCACTTCCTTTGAGGGGAATAGGGAATCTATTGAATTGCTTATTTAAAACATTCGAAATATGGTGATACCTTTAGATTTTGCTGCTTTCATTAGAGATCTACAGTCGCATCTGATTCTCAATTTTTGCGCGCATATTCTAGGGGAACAGCGTGCTATCGTTTTGTCCAAATGTCTGTAATTTTGGATGATTGAGCCGAAAATGGTCTCAATCGACTAGGTTGGACTCACTGATGACGAATCCGGTGTCAAAATCGATTCTGTCCGGCCGGCCGGCCGGCCGTAGACACGATAACTGTCGACAGAAGCAAGCTAGCTACTTGAAACTTTCAGGATAGGTTGCGCATCAGAATGCCGCGGTTAAGTTCGTTAATGGGCCAAATCGGTCGAATAGTTTCGGAGTTATAGGCACTGGAAGTTATTTATTTTTTATTTCAGAAACTACTCAAGCGATTGGATTCAAACTTGGCAGTTTGGTGGAGTATAACGACGCGCAACTTTGAGCCAAATTTCGTCAAGATCATATTGTCAGTAAATTTTAAAAAAAATTTTTCTCGAAATTTTTTTACAAAAAAATTTTTTTCTCGGAAACCGTTAATCACATCCAAAAAAAATTATACTCACACTTTGACCTTCTAATTTCACAGCAGTGTACTAAATTTCAGTTCGATACGATCATAAGTTTTGGAGATATCGGGAAAAAATATGTCAAATTTCGAGGTTTTCTTCTCGATATCGTTGATTTTTTCGGTATTACTCGAGAAATACTGATTCAGTCCTGATTAAACTTCACAGCTAGTTTTAAGATGCTGAAAGACAACTTTATGCAAAATTTCGTGATAATCGTGTTATTAGAACAATTTGAAAAAAAAATTCTATGATTTTCTCATCATATCATCCTCATTAAATTCTGTATGAAACTTCGAACTGTTATTTTCGATGAAGTACTGGATTTCAATTCGATCTGATCTGTATTTTTGGAAATATTTGAAAAATAAAATTTTGATTGGGTATATCTACGGAATCATTGGGTGGATTTTACCCATTCACGAATTCGGCCTTCGTAATTAAGGTCCAAACCTTCTCTACAAATATCGAGTTTCTAAGTTGTTTCTTTCGGTAGTTATTGTGTTTACGCAGTCGGACGTTAGGCTGACCGTAAACACAATAACTTCAGGAAGAAACGACTTAGAAACTCGATATTTGTAGAGTAGGTTTGGGGCTTAATTACGAAGGTCGAATTCGTGAATGGGTAAAATCCGCCCAATGATTCCGTAGATATACCCATTCAAAATTTCATTTTTACAATATGTCCAAAAATACAGATATGATCGAATTTAAATCCAGTAATTTATCAGAAAAAAAATTCAAAAAGCACTGCCGTGAAGGCAGCAGCTTTTGCGCGCACGTTCAAATTCGTTGCTGAAGCGGTCATCTACATTGAACATGCGCGCAAAAGTTGCTGCCTTCACGGCAGTGCTTTTTGAAATTTTTTTTATATTCCTTTTTTATGTCTTTGAGAGCATTCTGTTAGTTTGTAAAATGAGCAGCATAATATGAATTACATTTTGCATTGTGATTTTGGCATTTTTGTATCTTTCGCAATGAAAAGGAACCTTTATTTCAAATTTGAAATGATTGAAGGTTTTGAATATTCATTTAAAATGATAAAAAACGTTCTATTGAACTGTTGAAGAAATAATAATCTTTGATATTGTATTGATACTTCACCGTTTACTTTAGTGTCATTGAATTTCTGTTATGAGTGACAAAATTTTATCATTCACTTGTATAAAGTCAGTCAGCAGGCCTATCAAGTTTTGATATCGGCATGAAAGTAGTGACAAGCCTGTTTCATGCTCGCCCATAGAAAAATAATGTCAAAGTTACACATTTTTTTACATTTTTTGACAAATTAGATTTTTTACATGCACTTTATTTCAACGGGCTTGTCATCTGAAACGCTTGTCCTTACACCTTCAACACATTGTTCATGTAAAATGAATTAGAATTTTGAAGACCACTTTGTTTTTAGAACGCCAGCTGTTTATGGGCAAAAATGTGATTATAATGATTATAATTACCGATTAAAGCTTATTTTGATTGGATATTGCATTTTTTTTAAGGTTTTTTCTGGGTTTTCACTCCCAATAGCTGAAACAGAATTATTAAAAATTAAATGAGAATTGTTTTTCCATGGAAAACGCCATTGCAGGATAGCAGTCACAGGCAGTTCCTTGGAAAACAGATGGCTTAAGGAACAATACAGGAATAATATAAACGATAAACAAAGCGACCTGTGACATTTCAGAGTCCAAATCTGACGCTTCATCAGACAAACGAGAAAATTTTCGAACTATTTTCTTTCGATTTTTCGTTTGTCTGATGAAAGAATCAGATTTGTACTATGAAACATCACAGTTCGCATTGTTCATCGTTTATATTATTCCTGTATTGTTCATTGGGCAATCTGTTTTCCAAGAAACGGCCCTTGATTAATAGCTCTATCCTGCAATCCACAACGGCGTTTTCGATAAAAAAACAATTTTATTTAGTTTCCAATAGTTCTGTTTCGGATATTGGGAGTTAAAACACAGAAAAAACCTAAAAAATGATGATTATAATTAAATTTCACTTGAACTCTGTCCTCCGTCTTGCAGGTGAATGCATGACTATTCACATGCGTGATTCGCATGGGGACCGTGATGAACTCATGGAAATCATGGAACGTCTAAAGGCTGTTACACAGGGTGTCTTTGCGCAAGAGCTTCCCTTGAAAAGAAATATCATGGGACAGTTAGGCTTTCATGTACAACCCGATGGCATTGTTACATTGGTTGAGAGTGTTGGACAAGCATGGCAGGCTGGTTTGAGGCAGAACTCTAGACTCGTTGAAATTTGTAAGGTCAGTAATAAACAGTTAAATGAAAAATTCTTCCCACATCACTTTCAGAAGCATTTTAACTGGGTCTGTCTGCAATAGGTCTCATCATTGAAATCGAAAATTTTATCCATAAAAATACTAAAAGAATTCCATCGCCGTCAAAGATTTCAATTTTCAAAGGGAAAACTATCTTTTAAATTTGTCTCCACATATTTGCTTTTTCAACGGTCGAAACTTCGCGGGTTCGGTGACATATCGGGTTATATTCTCTCTCTCTCTCTTTTCTCGTGTATCTTTCTCTCTAGGAAACCAATGGACATCGTCGGCTGAACGGTCGCAGAATCGAGTAGTTACGAGTAACCATAGTCCTATTATTGATAGGTCTATGCGAGTAACGTTGGAGGTGAACTACCGCGGTTCACCCAATTCGAACTTGCGTTCTGATTTGACCATTTTTAATTCCGAATTATTCAGATTGACTTTTCATGTTAGCTTACAATATTTTTCCATTTTTTACATTATGAAGTTTTCCAGGTATTTTTCCACCAGAACATAGTGTTCATTTAACTAAATTTTCATAGAGATATACCAAGACACTCGGCACTATGCAAAACTCTACGCTAATCTAGATGAGTAGAAAATATAGTCCGCCAGTGGAAGATTCAAAACCTCAGCACGTTGCTATATGCGCAGGTTTTTGGGGAGTCTCGAGTTCCTCGATATGTGGAAATCATCTGAAAAAACAAGTAGATGTGTGCGCTTCTGTTGAAACCAGTGCACCTTGTTCCAGTAGACAAATTACTGAACAAGTCGATATGAGCAATAGAAGTGTTCGGAATATTTTGAAAAGGAATAGTTACCAATGATATGAGGTTCAAAGGAATCAAGAAATTTTCTAGAAGACCACATCAAAAGAATGGAATTTTGTGAAACAATGATGGAAAAAGAGAATGAAAATACACAGCTTATTTCTAAACAATATCTTATTCACCAATGAGTCATCGTTTATTAGTCTAGGGGAATTAGCATCTAAGTATTCCAGTGCGTACCCAGTATCCTCAAAAACTCAATGTTTGGACAGGAATACTGGGGAATTACTTATTTTTAAACGCAACGCTGTCAAATATCTGGAGCTTTTAGAGAATCAACAGGATGGCTGTCCCAGTCGCAACGCTAGAGTAGTGACACAATATTTGAGGATGACTTTTTCGGACCTTGTCATTTCTACAAATGGCACGATCAAATGGCCCCCCAGATCACCAGATTTATCTCCAAATTAATTCCTCTTCTTCAATGGAATGAAATTGTCGTATTTATTTTCGACCGATATGGTCTTAAGCTCCTCAAGTTTGGGGTGCGACTGGCACTTTTTACTTGGCTTGGATCGCGTAACAAGGAACTGGAGATTCCCCACCAATCTGTGCAAAAGAACAGTCGTTTATTTGATATGCTATGGAGCTGAGGTTTTGAACCTTCCACTGGCGGACTACATTCTCAACTCATCTAGATTAACATAGAGTTTCGCATAGTGCCGAGAGTCTTAGCCAGACCTGTAAATGATGTTTTCTGATGAGAATTGAAGATTCTTTCTGTAAAGTATCTTACATTTTCTTCATTTTTCTCCTGAAAACTTACTCTTTCACAATCAAACTGACTTCTGTGATTCATTGTTGATAAAGTAAAATGATTGATTCTAGGTTGCTGTATCTACTCTCACCTACGACCAGATGGTAGATTTATTGAAAACATCACAACTTGTTACACTTACTGTCATCCCTCCTCTACCAGATGGTTCACCCCGTAAAGGTTGCACCCTGCCAAACTGTAAGTACAACGAGAATAACTACGAGGGTGATTACGAAAATGCAGGTAACGACGAGGGAAAATACAGGAAGGCTCCTCAAATTCAACAAGCGGGAAACCACAAGAGGGTGTACGAAAGGAGTTTCAGCCCTCCACGTTCCAGTAACAGCTCTGGATATGGTACAGGAAGCAGCAGCAAGTCATTTCATGGACCCGAATCCAAATATAATATGAACATAGAGGTATGTTGTTCAGCTTGAGGTCGAATGTTATTTCACTAACTTTATTATTCTCTTCAATTTTTTACTAATGGGACAGATTAGAATAGGTGAGTTGGATGATGTGAATGTGTTTGCAGTATGAATATTTTAACGATTTGGAGCACCTTGATACTTGACTGACCACATTATAGAGTTTTTTTGATTGTCCCTCCTTCTATTTTTAATGATTTTGATATATTGTGCATGGAAGTTTATGTTTCAGAATTAAATATAAAGGGTTTTTCAACAAGAACTTTGTTTTTTAAAACAAAATAAAACAAAGAATTTAGTGGAAAATGAATAAAATTTTTATTGTATTACAAAGAGAAAAGTTTGGCCATTATGAATGAAAAATGATATCTGACAAAGGTCCACCACGACCACGCTGACAGACGTTGATTCTTTCATTAAAATTTTTAATCACTTTTTGGCAAGAAGGAGGGTCTATTTCGTTAATGACATCACGGATTTTGAGTTTTAAGGCTGCAATCGATTCGATTGGCTCTGTGTAAACTCTGTCTTTAACATAGCCCCACAAAAAATAATCCAGTGGTGTTAAATCACACGATCTGGCCGGCCACTTAACAGCTGAATTTCGCGAAATTATGCGATCGGGAAATTTGGTTTGCAATAAATTGATCGTTTCATTGGCTGTGTGACATGTGGCACCGTCTTGTTGAAACAACATTTCAGTGACATCCATGTCATCAATAATAGGCCAAAATTCAGTTGTTAACATCTCGCGATAGCGTGATCCATTGACTGTTACCGCATTTCCAGCCTCATCTTCGAAAAAAAAACGGCCCAATCACACCTCCAGACCACATAGCACACCACACAGTGACACGTTGAGCATGCAAAGGCTTCTCAATAATTGCTTTAGGATTTTCAGAAGCCCAAATGCGGCAATTTTGCTTGATAGCGGTCTCAGAAGGACGTTTATGTTGTCCGAAAAATATCACGAATTTTACGAAATGTAACTTTAACAGAACGACCATTTTCATAGTGGATTTGAATTATTTTAATGCGATTTTCGAGCGAAATTTAATTCATTGTAACAATTGCCAAAGCATATACTGCGATTACGTCAAAAAACTAAATGTCAAAACTGTCATGTCGTGCCGGTGTTACCACATTGAAAAACAAAGTTCTTGTTGAAAAACCCTTTACAGGATTTTTTGAGTATGTAGACATATCAGATTATTCTTAAAAAACAGTGCAGTGTAAAGCTTTGTGCAGTTTATACGAAGTGTTTTCATTGGTTCTTCATTTCTCTATGACAACTCAAAATTATTAGGGAAGTTACAGAGTCGAGGATCTTGTCAAAAAATTAAGAGAAAATTATGTAGTGTTCATACCTATTGACTGTTTTGATTATGAAATCTTCTGTAGAATGATTTAGTATTCCAATATTATTTTTATATTGGTATGCATGATTCTTTTATGATCTAGAAGTAAAATACGGGTTTCTTATATTGTTCTTTCTCCAGTATAAGTAAAAAGTCCAGAATGTAGTACTTATTACCAGATTATTTGCGTGATAGCATCGAAATAGACCTGACTAAAACACAATATTGTGAATATATAAACAGATCATGGGACAACCAGTTCCAATAGATACTACGTAAACTCCATTTTCCTATCCTATCTACTAGACTTATAATTCGCGCTAAATTATCAATGAAACTTCAAACCAATAATTTTCAACTACGAACTAGATTTTCACTCAATTCTTTGGCAATATTAGGAACATAAGATTTCGAATGGCAAATTTACGGAATCACATTCCGAATTTTACATATATATTATGTATATTATATATATTATTTTACATATTGTGAACACTCGCAAAAAAATGCTCTGTACCCTCGCAAAAAAACGCTCTCTATGACTTGTCAAAACATATGTCAAGGTTACTTCGGAATTATAAACTTTCAGATACATTTTCTAGAGAAACGGAAATATATATCGCCGAAAGGGGATCGAAAATGAATAAAAGGATATTTAATCTTCAAAAACTTACCAGCAAAAGTAACCTAGCTTGTACACAACGGTAGGATTCCAGTGAGAAAGATCGTTCTGATCGTTCATACAATATTTGCCAGTATTTCGGCGTTTTTCGGTCAGTTATATTCAATTTCTATCTGACAGCACTGACATCGGCTTTCAAACTCGTATGTAAACACAGATCGGACTCGATGGTCTGTCAGAATTTTTCCGAGAAAAAAGAAACGTCACGAAGTAAACAAACTCCTTACGAATTTTTCGTACATTTTCGTTCGTTTGAGAGGAATGGGAATATATTCATGGACGTCTACTGTCTTTGAAGGTTCATTCCCCACCCTCGGTTTAGGCCGAAAAGCTTCGCCTTCGTAGGAGACAGCCCGTATGGAACGGTCTATTTTACGAAATTGGTGAAATTCGTCAAGTTTAGGAATTTTTTTCGATATCTTGGAATTCTTCGACGTTTTCGAACGTGATATCGACGGAAAGAGCGTTCTTTCTTCTTTCAGATCGGGAAATCGCCTTCGGCGAGTTCCCTCTCTTTGTGGCTCGCCAACAAAGAACTGTCAAAGTTTCGAATTTCGTAGTTCGATGATTTTTCAAAATTCTTTTTTTTTTTTAACCTCTGTAATTGAGCCTCTCTACGAATATCGAGTTTCTAACTCGTTTCTTTATGGAGTAATTGATTTTACGATCGTTTCGTCGATCAAAAACACACATGTTTGAAACTACTTTACGCTTGAACTCTCTAAAGGTATAAGAGAGCACAGCTGGATTTTACACAGTTTAATCTGAGACAATCTCCATAGCACTACTAAGTTTCTACTTCAGAAATTTTTGAAAAGGAAGCAGGGTTGTTTTTATATTACAAATGCTTCTTTTTTATCAAATATTTTGATCAAACCTCCATTCTAGGGCATTACAACCGGCTCGTCTAGTGCGAATTCCACCGAAGAAAAATGGTACGATGCCGTGCACGACTTCGATCCCCCACCAATTCCAACAAAAACCAGTCATCGCGCTCTTCATGCAAACAACACATTTCCTTCAACCCCAAAACGTAACAATCATCATCTTCAAACGTCACAACTTCAACTGTCGCAGTCGCACAACCATTTCATCCAACCACAACTTCAACATAGCAAAGTTTCAATCAGTCATTCTTTACCGTTGCAACACGTAAATTTCACGCAACAACTAAGTACCCCATCTATTTCTACATTGAACAACATAGATTACGATTTAGGGTTTAAGAATAACATACTCAAACAACAGAGTGAAAAATCCAGACAAGATGGGGAGTATTCCGTTAGTAGAGTCAATACAGATTATACTTCACTGCAGCATTTAAATAACGAGTTGAGTAGGATGAACTTGAATGATGGCCACTCAACAGATAGTTCAATAAGCGAACGATTGTACATATTGGGTAGTGAGGATGAAGTGTCAAATGGTAGTGGGGGAAATATTTCACCTAGGCCCCAGCGAAAAGCCAAAACTTTCACGAGTACCAACAGTTTAACCAGTACTAGCAGGAATCAAAGCCCCCGTTCTATAAATAGCGACACAAAATTGAGACCGGGAGTGAATTCCAGGTCATCCAACAGGAACAGTGCCAACTTGTCTTCCAGCAACTTTCAAGAAGAACTGATGAGACTTATAAATCCAGATAATATCGAGGCTTCGAATGTTTCTACTGACCCCTCAACAAAAACCAAAGATAAAAATCACTCTAGGGAAAATTTATCCAGAGAAAAGCTGTCAGTACACGATAAGACTCAAGCAGAAGTTATTTTAACAACAGCCCGACCTGCTACAGTTATTTCGAATGCCAGTACTACTTCCAGTCCCCTGCTGAACGAATTCAGAAATAAAGATGACGCTTTAGGAGTGGTGAGAAGGAATAATTTGGCGAAAGAAAAATCTATGGCAGTTGCCGAAGAATTCACGCTTCCTGAAGAAATGGATTGGTCCAGTTTGATTGAAGGAGGGGTTAGAAGTTTGATTTCTCCAAAAGAAGCTAGCAGTTCGAATTACGAAGGAGATAGGAGACATTGGGAATTGGATGGAATGATAGACGCTTCTTTAACTTCATCGTAAGTTTTTTTTTTAATGGAAATTTTAACCATAGGAGTCCAATAGACGACTTCGGCCCAAGGTGCCAACCCACAATTTACTTAGCAAGTTTACTTTCACTGGGGAACGGGAATTTCAGGGCAAATTCGACATGATAAGATTCGCATTATTTATAAATAACCGTAAAACATGCCTCGGTTCTTCAAACCAGATAATTCCTTCCAAATATAGGTTTTTGTTAAGATCGTCCCCGATTGGCTGAAATTTAAGTTGGGATTCCTGATTTCATGCAAACAGTGTCAATTTTCATAGGATACGTTCCGAAAATCAACTCTGTTGTTTCGGTTGCCGATTTTCCGCTCCGTAAATATGAAATATTCGGATGGTTCCTGGAACAAGCGCGTGAAAAAAGTTATTTACGGAATCTGGTTGATGAAAATGCGGTCGATTTACTGTCACCAGAACGATTTTCTATGGTAAATATCCATAGCATAGAACAATCATGTTTACTTTAGGTTTGTTTTGGTTCGGAGTTCAGAACCACAGACTATTGGTCTATGCTAGAACCGTCCCGAACAGATCTGAACTCGGAACCAAAACAAACCTAAAGTAAACATAGATTGTTCTATGCTATGGATATTTACCATAGAAAATCGTTCTGCTGACAGTAAATCGACCGCGTTTTCATCAACCAGATTCCGTAAATAATCTTTTTCACGCGCTTGTTCCAGGAACCATCCGAATATTTCATATTTACGGAGCGGAAAATCGGCAACCGAAACAACAGAGTTGATTTTCGGAACGTATCCTATGAAAATTGACACTGTTTGCATGAAATCAGGAATCCCAACTCAAATTTCAGCCAATCGGGGACGATCTTAACAAAAACCTATATTTGGAAGGAATTATCTGGTTTGAAGAGCCGAGGCATGTTTTACGGGTATTTATAAATAACGCGAAACTTATCATGTCGAATTTGTCCAGAAATTCCCGTTCCCCAGTGAAAGTAAACTTGCTAAGTAAATTGTGGGTTGGCAACTTGGGCCGAAGTCGTCTATTCAGCATAACTTGTATACATTCTGATATTTCTGTTAATCTTCTGAACGCACTGATGAAGGTGAAAGGCCTGGTAAAGATAATTGATTTCTTAGTTGGGTTTCTGCTCTGAGGTATTTGAGAATAAGCACGGTTGAATGATTCTTTCAAATATCGATTGAAGATTATTTGTAGAGAATTAGGCATTATTTTTCGTTTTCTTATCATCTATTATAATATTATAAATTGGCTTGTACAATTCCACCAAACTCTCAATAAAACTGGTCTTAACTCTTTTTAAAACCTTCAATTGAAAAAGTATAATAAAATAAAAATAAATAAATCCAGTACCTATATGGAGATTCACAACTACAGGAAAATGACTAACTATTAATTCATATATAAAAAAAATTATTATTTCAAATTTTGAATAAATTGTTTCAATTTTATACATGAATTAAATCATGTAACTTTCTATATTAGAAGACTCACTTCTGCTGATGATCTTCACAAAGAGAGCGATGATACGAATGTGTCACAACTCATTTAAATAGCGAATAACCTAGATTTGAGATGCTTTTTTCAAGGTTTCTTTCAATTTTATCATAAAAACCATTTCACTACTCTTCAGAATTTTTACGTCGAATATTTTCTCACAGAACATCTTAAAATGATTTCTGATGGTAGATTCTACAACAATGTATTTATATCCAACAATTCTATTCTACTTAAACTCTTAAATGCACTCCTAAATTTTAAGTCATTTGTCCAATAACTGTGCAACCTTTTCCATGCCACTTAAAGTTACTAAATCAAACCAAAGAGTCCTTGATGAAAATATGTAGGAATTGACAATACCTCATTGAATTATTTCGGACAACATTTCTCAAATACCCTTACTCAGTTCCAGTTACAAAAACTTGATAAAACCACACCAAGGCCTACTGTCTGACTTTATAAAAGTAAATAGAGTGATGTGCTCAGAGTACATAATATTTCAGTGAAATGACGTTCATTTCATACTTGTGAATAAATAACATGGAAGTTGGTTGAAAACAACAATTCATGATAACAAATAGTTTTTCCTTTTATTGGCGGTGAATAATTCAGTCTATCATATTTTTAGTGTTGGTTCCAGCACTAGTGTTCCAGAACTTCAGAATACAGTTACAGAGCTGGAAGCAAAGGTGAACAGGGAAACCCGAAGGAGATTATCGCTGGAAAACGAAGTTCAACGTTTGAAAGATGAAAATCGGAAGCTGCAAGATCAAGCGCAGGCTGCTCTGGCGCAACTTCGAAAATTTACTGAATGGTTTTTCAAGAATGTCCAAAGACAATAACAAGTGCGAAACAGGTATCTGAAACACCAAACATGTAGTTAATAAAATATACATTTAGGAATAACTTCTCAATTTTCCAGTATCTATTCTTTTGCATATGTGATAAACGTCCCTTAGACATTATTACGGGATGTTTTCTCTACATTGGATAAAGTCAATCGTAAGCAACTCTGATTTTTTTAATATTTCTGGTCGAAGTTCAGAAATTGGTACCAAAGATTTATACAATCCTATGCAGTATTTAAAAAAAATCTCAATGCAGCGTTGGGAAAAATTCTCAATCGAGATTGTGGTAGCCTGGTGTAGAGAGTATACGGGGTCAATCAAGAAATACCACCATAGTACTGAAGTCGAAAATTTTTCACATTTTCGTTTTCCATTAGGTCAAATCACCTGATGGATCTGGTATTTCTCAACTTTCTTCCAAAAAAAAATAGTGGTTTAATTCTTTAAATTATTCATCCTCCTTTGATCTGAATGTCCCCTTAATTATCAACGGCTGATAGATAAAAAAAAATCAGTCTGAAATTCGATATGGTATCGTAACAGGTGTTAATTGATCGATCCTTGTAAAATAATAATCAAAGACAATTATGTTTTTTATATGCGTTAGATTTGTTAATATTTCTTGTATTCTACTATATGTAAATATGTAGTTATCTCTACAGCTAAATCTTCCTTCGAAATATCACTCCACTGACTGTGACTATATTTATGTTTTGAATTTTTACTTCTTAGTTGTTTAAGTGTAATTTTATACTTTATTTTTATATACAGTACAAAATTGTTATGTAGTATAATGTATGTATTTATTATTTTCTGTTTATAATGTACTATGTTATGACATTTTCAAATTGTTTTTTTTTGTATTTGTTCCAATATTCGTATATCACTTGAAGTTAGAAATTTTCATTTACCTCAGTATTCCCTTGTTGTATTTTCCTGACTTTTTCATATATAAAGGTAATGGATTAATTTTTTGTGTTAATGGTTACCAACTTTTATTTCATATGTCATTTCTCGCAAAAACTACATCCAATCAGAGAATAAATCACCAATTTATATATTGATGTGTATATATCCAAAAACGTTTTGGATGAGGGGGGGTTCTTTTTGGAACTCTTGACGATCAATTATGAAACACAGCAATAATTTTACAAGAATGATAGATTTTCACTTGTTTTATCCGAGGTATCAGGAATATTGCTGGAATTTTTTCTCATTGTTCTTTGTATTTTATCAAGTCTATCATTGTTGCATAATTTTATACATAAAACGTATTATAAGTGAGTTAATATTTACAATAAAGAATAATGAGGATGAACACCAAATTTATTATGAATATTATAGTTATTGAAATGAATATTGTAACTTAATTGTTAGCACTTACAATCCATTTCTGAAGTATTAAAACACACAACAGCCAAATTCACATTATTCAATGCTTCAGCAATGAATTTCAAAAGGGACTTATGTATTTAAGTATTCTGTAAGTTTATTAAACTTGAAATATTATAGTGATTAAATCCAAACAACACAAATACATATTTTAATTTCATCCAAAAATTAGTGAATCGTCAAGGCTATTGTCACTACAGAAGAATTGATCAAAGCATCGAGAATAGGTCACGAGCAGTTTTGACGTTTCTCAGAGAGATTGGAGGACCAACAAAAGATTAACATAACCTCTCCTGTTGTTTGAGCACTGTGAAAATAGATTTTGCTGGAGTTTAATTGTAAATTTCTCAACTGAAAATCTCCTAATAAACAATTAAACTCCAGCAAAATCTCTTTTCACAGTGCTCAAACAACAGATTAACATAACCTCTCCTGTTGTTTGAGCACTGTGAAAAGAGATTTTGCTGGAGTTTAATTGTAAATTTCTCAACTGAAAATCTCCTAATAAACAATTAAACTCCAGCAAAATCTCTTTTCACAGTGCTCAAACAACAGGAGAGGTTATGTTAATCTTTTGTTGGTCCTCCAATCTCTCTGAGAAACGTCAAAACTGCTCGTGACCTATTAGTTGTTTATATGCACAATTGGAGGTTATTTCGGACTCGATGGTCTGTCAGAATTTTTCCGACAAAAATGAAACGTCACGAAGTAAACAAACTTCTTACGAATTTTTCGTACATTTTCGTTCGTTTGAGAGGAATGGGAATATATTCATGGACGTCTACGGTCTTTGAAGGTTCATTCCCCACCCTCGGTTTAGGCCGAAAAGCTTCGCCTTCGTAGGAGATACCCCGTATGGAACGGTCTATTTTACGAAATCGGTGAAATTCGTCAAGTTTAGGAATTTTTTTCGATATCTTGGAAATTTCGTAGCGAAACGAACTCGGTATCGACGGAAAGAGCGTTCTTTCTTTTTTCAGATCGGGGAGCAACGAGTAATCATTTCACCCACTTCTCCATTATTTTCGAGATTTTTGCTGAAAATAGTTTTAAACAACTACGTTGGACTCACTTATGAAAAATTCAATGTCAAATTAAATTCTGCACGCCCCTCTGCTGCCAGGATAATATGTCGAACTATCGACTTGTTAGCTTCATTCGGGTTCCAATTTCCGGACTATCCTAGGATTGTTCCTGAACTGCGCAGAACCGATGAGCAGACCTTTTGAGTCCTAGAACTATCCTAGGACAGTTCAAAATACATGAAAACCCGAACAGAACTAAGGACAGAAAGAGGCAGAGGAGAATCATTTTTTAATTTAGATCAGCTCAATGATAGAATGAATTCAATCTGGCGATATAGGAATACAATCGACGAAACGTCATCAAATTTCTCGACCAACCAGATGAGTATGAAAAAAAAACTCTTTCCCATTTTTGCGCGCATGTTCTAGGGGAACAGCGTGCTATCGTTTTGTCCAAATGTCTGTAATTTTGGATGATTGAGCCGAAAATGGTCTCAATCGACTAGGTTGGACTCACTGATGACGAATCCGGTGTCAAAATTGATTCTGTCCGGCCGGCCGGCCGTCCGTAGACACGATAACTGTCGACAGAAGCAAGCTAGCTACTTGAAACTTTCAGGATAGGTTGCGCATCAGAATGCCGCGGTTAAGTTCGTTAATGGGCCAAATCGGTCGAATAGTTTCGGAGTTATAGGCACTTGAAGTTTTGAAGTTATTTATTTTTTATTTCAGAAACTACTCAAGCGATTGGATTCAAACTTGGCAGTTTGGTGGAGTATAACGACGCGCAACTTTGAGCCAAATTTCGTCAAGATCATATTGTCAGTAAATTTAAAAAAAAAATTTTTTCGAAATTTTCTTACAAAAAAAATTTTTTTTCGGAAACCATTGATCATATCCAAAAAAAATTATATTCACACTTTGACCTTCTAATTTCACAGCAGTGTACTGAATTTCAGTTCGATACGATCATAAGTTTTGAAGATATCGGGAAAAAATATGTCAAATTTCGAGGTTTTCTTCTCGATATCGTTGATTTTTTCGGTATTACTCGAGAAATACTGATTCAGTCCTGATTAAACTTCACAGCTAGTTTTAAGATGCTGAAAGACAACTTTATGCAAAATTTCGTGATAATCGTGTTATTAGAACAATTTGAAAAAAAAAATTTCTATGATTTTCTCATCATATCATCCTCATTAAATTCTGTATGAAACTTCGAACTGTTATTTTCGATGAAGTACTGGATTTCAATTCGATCTGATCTGTATTTTTGGAAATATTGGAAAAATTTTGATTGGGTATATCTACGGAATCATTGGGTGGATTTTACCCATTCACGAATTCGGCCTTCGTAATTTAGGTCCAAACCTTCTCTACAAATATCGAGTTCCTAAGTTGTTTCTTTCGGAAGTTATTGTGTTTACGCAGTCGGCCGTTAGGCTGACCGTAAACACAATAACTTCCGGAAGAAACGACTAAGAAACTCGATATTTGTACAGAAGGTTTGGGGCTTAATTACGAAGGTCGATTTCGTGAATGGGTAAAATCCGCCCAATGATTCCGTAGATATGCCCATTCAAAATTTTATTTTTCCAATATTTCCAAAAATACAGATTTGATCGAATTGAAATCCAGTAATTCATCAGTAAAAATTTCAAAAAGTACTGCCGTGAAGGCAGCAGCTTTTGCGTGCATGTTCAAATTCGTTGCTGAAGCGGTCATCTACATTGAACATGCGCGCAAAAGTTGCTGCCTTCACGGCAGTGCTTTTTGAAATTTTTCATATCTCAAACAAAATTCTTGTATTTGATTTTTTTTCACAATCCACTGCCTTGTCGAATATTAATTATTAGGTAGTCAATGATAGACCAATGGATTAAAATTTAAAAAACGCATCCAAACACAAATATAACTCTCAATTATGTTCAAATAATCGGATTTCAATGGCATTGTCCAAAATAAAAAAATCTGACCATGCGGCGGTAGAAACCCTAGAACAGTACTAGTTCTAGGACCGTCCGAGGATAATTCTGACAGAACCCGAACACAGATCAAGTCGGTCCTGAAACAATTCGACAAAACCCGAACGTGACCAACTCTACTGCGCAAACTCCTGGCAGTTCTAGAACAGTAATTGTTGGAACCCGAATGAACCTACAATATAGTAGTTTGCCTGTCAAAATCTGAAGGTTGAGTTCCTTAATGCGCAAATTTGGTCATAACGTTTCAGAGGTATATCCATTCGAATTTTTCAGGATATTTCCTCAATCCCTCAAAAAGTACTCACGTGATCGTATTGAAACTTTTTAATTAGTTGTTCAATAACAACGCGCATCTCTTTGTAAAATTTCGATTGCTTTTAGAAATTTCCCAAATTATTTTCTCGAAATTGTATATCAGATTTTATGAAAAAGGCACAGATCTTGAGGTCAATGTTTAACAACATTGGCCTGAATTTCAGGTCAATCCGATATGTAGTTGAAGAAATATTACGGAAAAAATTATGTCCAATCACGTTTTGTTTATTTTCTAATCTCTACAATAACCCAAGAAATATTGGTTTGGCTACGAGTTGGACAACTGCCTAAAAGTTCCTGACTAAGCACAAGTGCTTTCCTAGAAATTTTAAATACACTAAAAAAGGTGATTTTTTGTTCTTATAGTTTCAGTTGATTAAAAGAAGAATCTCAAGGAAAAAAAAATTGTTTGCTTTTGGAATATGCAAAAAATTGAGTTTGAGAGATAGACAGATTAACTTTATCGATACAAATCGAAAAGCTAGTAATAAATTCTATGTACGTATGTATATTTTATTTTTTCTGGTTAATTAGGAATGTTAGCCATCATCAATGTGCCACCTATCTTTCAGAAGAGAGACAAATCATAATAGATTTGAAAAACATTCATTTTGTGGGAATTCTTCAATTTAACTTCAAGCAATCGTGAAACTAAAAAGCTTATGGAATATTGGCGTTTCAGGAGGGTAATAACTGGAAGTTACCTTGTGTACCTGCAGTTTAGTTAATTTTGATGTATGCATTCTTAGAGCTATCTGAGATTTGAGAATCAATTGTGTGCAATTATGTGAACTGCGAAAAGAAACCCCCTTACCGCTTCTGGAAGAAATAATCTGCAGACTTAAAATTTTCGGGCTAGGTCTGAATGACTAGGTTATTTTCTTGAATGGCTGGAGTTGCCTCCTATTGGTTTCACAGATGTAGCCATCTGATTTCTTTTGTCAACAATTTGAAGATGAATAATGATACGATTGCATGATTTGAAATACAATCTGATATTAAGCCTACCACAAAAAAATTTATAGGGACTTCAAATTTTCGGGGTAGAAGTAAGGTGCCAATAATAGATGGATTAATGAGCGCCAATAAGGTTCCGACTCTTGAATTACTTTTTATTAATTTTTTTCCAAATTCAGCTTGTTACTGTCCTGTTAGATTTATTTGAGTAATTTTATGGCGTATAGTGTGTCGTGAAAGGTGAGTTGCGTAGTATTTTCATTTTCCCTTTTCTTCATTACGTCGTTACCACACTTAAAAATCTAAAAGAGTTCAATGTTTTGTCTGTCAATTCGTGGTTCAATATTGATCATTCAAAGATATGTTAAAAATCTTAAACCTACTGATTCATATGGTAGAGATTTCATGAAAACATTATTTCTTCATCTATTTCATATCGTATTCTTATGTTTTTGTGCAAATATCAGTAAATTTCGATTTTTTGTTTCTGAAAATGATGTCAAACAACTAGGTTGTCAAAATCCATTCTGTCCTTTTGAAATTTTGAGGTTGTTTCCGTGATTTTTCGGGAACTACTGAAACGATTGGATCGAAACTTGGCAGTTAGTTGGAAAATAGCGACAAGGAACTTTTCGCGAAATTTTGTTGGGATCCTACTGTCAGTAAATCTAAAGAACATTGTTTCAAAAATTTTTTTCGAAAAAAAAGTATGGGTAGAACAGGGTAATGCAGGTCAGTTGGTATTCCAATTTTACAGTATTCAAGCCGTGCATACACTAGATACCGTGATGGTCAATATATGCTTATTATATCAAACTCATCATTATTTCAATATTTTATTGGAGCATTTCTGAAAGAAAAATTAAAACAGTAAACACTCGAACTGAAAGGGTCAATTGGACCGGGAATAGTATTTTGAGAAGAATAGCTAAACGTGCGTACTCTGTTTGCTTATTTAACTTATTTCCCTTCCTGAATGATTAAAAGACGAAGTAAAACACGTTCGAAGGCTGAAGATACTCGGAAAATGAATGTTATCATATGTATGAAGTCTACATAGTGGTATTAAATATCTGATATGCGTCCTTAGGGCCCATGCTGATTCCTCAGGATGCGATTCTTCTGAGGGTAATACAAAGTGTTTCACCATAAACTGGTCAAACATATATAGCCATATAGATGACATATTGGGAAAGTCATTTTTGCATTATGAGATATACCCCGTTTTCGAAGCATACAGGGTGTTTAATGTCAACTCCGAGCAATATTCTGGTAACTGTATTGAGTTATGCGCGGTGACCTATGAAATAACGATTTTTGGTCACATCTTAGTTTTTTTTGGTGGTTAATTCGAATGTTGTGAAGATGTCTGGAAAAAATATGTCAAAATTGTGGAAAACCTACAAAGTTGGAATTTTTTGTTTTCGATTGCCAAATTCGATAGCATTATTTCAATGTACTCAATTTTCTAAGATTTTCCGTGAAAACATTTTTCCAAAATTCAAACTCAACTTTTTTTTACATATACACAGTAAAAATAACTACTTTCACCCAAAATGGTTGAAATCTTTCGAGGTTGAACTCACCTTCATTCCAAACAGTGCGGTGAAAACAGAATGAAAAAATATCCATTGGTTTTCATTCTGTAGCCTTCCAAATAATCTCGCTCGGCGTACTTAAATAATTTTTATTTAAGAAACTGGTTGTCCTACGGAGGCCAAAATTGTAGTAATGGGCCCCCAGAATGACCTGGATAGAAATATGAATTTATCAAAAAAAAATTTTTTTTTCAAAAAAACTTTGATGGGATTCGAACTCGCTCCACTTACGGCCAATAGGGTCACGTATAAATTGGATTTATTCTGATTTTAATGACGCTATTTTCCGAATGCGTAGGGAGTTCGGTTCCCACCAAAGTTTTTCAGAAAATATTTTTTTTCTTGATAAATTCATATTTCTATCCAGGTCACTCTGAAGGCCTATTAGCATAATTTTGGCATTCGTAGGGCCACCAGTTTCTTAAATAAAAATTATTTAAGTACTCCGAGCGGAGTCTAAGGAAGGCTATTTATTAAATGAAAACCAACCCTCTAAACACGAAACATATTTGAAACGTTTCGCATAGTCTCTAAACGATACCTTGGGAAACATTTCAGGATAATATTTCGTAAATGTTACATACATGTTTCTTGAAACGTGAAACAACACGAAACATATTTGAAACGTTTCGTATAGTCCCTAAAGGATACCTTGGGAAACATTTCAGGATAATATTTCGTAAATGTTACATACATGTTTCTTGAAACGTGAAACAACACGAAACATATTTGAAACGTTTCGCATAGTCCCTAAAGGATACCTTGTGAAACGTTTCAGAGTAATATTTCGTAAATGTTGCAAACATGTTTTTTGAACCGTGAAACATTTGTATCTATTTCGTTTGATCCATGAAACATTTCGATGTAACATTTCAGATGTATATACGGGACATTTTCTATTCTCAGTAAAAAACAATTTTGTGGATAGGTGAATATTATAGAATTGTTGAGAATATTTTTTTTCAATTATTTTAAGTATGAATACACAGCAGGAGTAGTAATTATATACTGAAATTAGCTTTTTTCTCATCATCTTTTCACTCGAATTCTGTGGGCATTATCGATATCTATGATCTAACCTATAAGTTTCGCCACAGACCGGTGCGTGGTTTCGCGCTGAGTGGTGTTTCGTATTTCATAATCGTAACGTATAAAGTGAACTGGTGTTGAGAAGAAAATTGAGCAAACCCCTCACCAAGTACAAGAACCTTGTACAATTGGACAAGAAAATCACGAAATGTGAAATCTCAGGAAACAATTGGTAAAATTATTATTTCATCGTTGCCTGCACGACTCAATGTGTTTGTTTTAGGAAACTATATTTATCAGATGTGGAGGGGCATCTGAAAAAGATAATATTATAAGGGGACTACGAAAAGTATTTTCAGACAAATTTGCCAAGAAATGTTCCTGATGTAGACGTAAAAATGACTATCCAAAATCGGAATTGTTTATCACCAGACTTCTTAAAGGTAAAGGCATATTACACCCATTTGAGTTTCCATTCAGTTTTGTATGATATTAATTGTATTAAATTTCATAAAGAAATCAATGAAATTTCGAAAATACCTCTATTGATGTAAAATAAAGACTTAGAGTTTTCACAAGTAACTGTTAGTTCAAACTAAGCATCAACGCTATTCAATTTTTTTTATATTCTATTGTATTTTCAGTTGCAGTCACCAAAAATTTTCCCTATTCAGAGGAAAAGACTTTTGAGAAGTTGAGAAGTTACGCCAAGCAATGCTGCGATACTCAAGAAGCCAGAATAAGTGAACTACAATGTAGAGAAAAGCAAATACCTAGGAAAAAATATTTATTTATACTTTATATACTGTATAGATATATGTATTTAATTTTATTTTGTTAACCATTGTGTGGCAATATTATGCAGTGGAATCAGATATAGTATTTTTCTTTCATCTTCAAACAGATGTTTCAATAGGTCCTTTTGTTTGCATAGAAATTGTAGCACTTTCCTGCACTTGGTGTAGATATTCTATAGTATATCTACACCGTGTGCAGGAAAGTGCTACACCGTCTATGCAAACGAAAGGACCTATTATATTTCATTGTAACATACTAGGAATGTTTCATAAAAGACTTTATGATATGTTTCTGAAAGGTAATATAAAAACGTCACTCTGATGTTTCGGGAAACCTCACTGAAACGTTTCATCAACTGTTCTCAGCAACATTTTTTTGAAATGTTTCTACAGAAATGTATCTGAGGGTGGACATTAAGGATCTACTAGATGTTCCTGGAATGTATTTGTACCCTTAAATGAAATGTTTCATGTTCCAAATGATTGTTTCCTAAACGTTTCTGATACTGAAAAATGTTTAAAGGGAATGGATATTTTTTCATTCTGTTTTCATCCCAGTGTCCAGAATGAAGTCGAGTTTAACCTCGAAAGATTTCAACAATTTTGGGTGAATTTTTTTTTTCACTGTAGACATGTATAAAAAAGTTGAGTTTGAATTTTGGAAACTTTTTTTACGGAAAATCTTAGACAATTAATTGAGTACATTGAAATAATGCTATCCAATTTGGAAATCGAAAACAAAAAATTCCAACTTAGTAGGTTTTCCGCCATTTCGAATTATTTTTTCCAGAATTCTACACCACAATTGAATTGACCACCAAAACATACTAAGATGTGACCAAAAACCGTTCGTTCAAAGGTCGCGCTTAACTCACTACAGATATCAGAATATTGCTCATAGTTGACATTAAACACCCTGTATCTCGCTTATGCTTCGAAAACGCCGGGGTATATGCATCAGGCAAAAATTACTTTCTCAATGTCATCGATACGGCTAAATATGTTTGACCAGTTTATGATGAAACACCCTGTATATAGTATTGCCTGCCATGTGCGGTCCATATTATATTATATTATTTTGAAGTTGTATTATATCAAAATACTTAAATCTTCTGATGTCACTTGTTCTGATTATGTCAGCAGAATTTTTGTATTTTATATTATACAAAAAGATCTAAGAAGAAATTTAAATTACAGTTACCTACTGACTTTTACGCAGTAACTTTCCCTTAAGTGACCGGTAATGCCCAATCGTGCCCTCTATAGTAGCAACGACGATTGTTGTAAAATATTTGTTGGAATAACACTGATTGATATCTTCATATTCCTCTTTGAAATTTTCCGCATCAAAACTAAACTAAAGATACAAGAGATATCAAAATCCTGCGGTTTATAATCTACACCTTACCTTTCGAAAATTAATATCCGGCCGTAAACATAATTCTTTTTAATTAAATTCATTACGGCTCTGCACTTTATAGCGACATAAATAGTAGTCTGATAAGGACAATAAGTGGTTGACTTCTCTACATTTGGTTCCTCTAGTACAAGACTGCCGATAATTTCCGTTGTATGTAATCAATCCCCAAATATTCCTACGTTTCTGGGTCGAAAAATAGTTTCTGTGTTAATACTCCATAAACTATTCATTTCACTGCTCCCGTTGATAAGGAATAGCTATTGTGAAATATTCCAATATCGAAAGTATTCGATTTCCATCAAATAAACGAAACTGATTGATCATATATGAACGCTATTATAATCACCACCAAAAATTTGGCATCTGGGATATTAACAATTTCAAGATGTATTGGAAGGTATGTGGAGCATCTCTATTTTTATCTCGTGGCATTCTTTCAAATCTCAATTCATCCAAACGAATAGTACGAGAAATATGTTGTAATGACTTCCGAAAAAACGGTAAAACTTCACAGCGGATGTTTCGGTAAAAAGAAAAAAAAGAAGAACCATACCGATTTGGTGCAAATCGAGCACGTAAGATTTTTAAAATTTTCAAGTTTTTTTTGTTTACTAACTCTATGCTACTAACATTCTGTGGTTTGATTTGTTGTCATTTCGAACATATGGGGAAGCAAAGGAAAAATTTGATCGCTTCCAGGGTAAGAATATGATCCAATATTCGAATAGTTTGATAAGCTTATCAGGTATAAGTCATTTGAACATTATGAACAGGTAAGATTTTCGATTAATTCTCGATAAAATTATTATTTCAATATCCGCACAAGTGCTATTTCCATTGTACCATTGTTCATTGAAGGAAACATTAATTTAATTGCGTTTTCTAGAGAAACCTGGAAGAATCGGCAACAATATATCTATTTGGAAAATTTGGGACGCTGTCAATGTCACCTGAATTTTTGCTCGCATGTTCTAGGGCAACTAGCGTGCTATCGTTTTCTCCAAATGTCTGTAATTTTGGAATATTGAGCCGAAAATGGTCTCAATCGACTAGGTTGGACTCACTGATGACGAATCCGGTATCAAAATCGATTCTGTCCGTCCGGCCGGCTGTCCGTCCGGCCGTAGACACGGTAACTCTCGACAGAAGCAAGCTAGCAACTTTAAATTTTCAGGATAGGTTGCGCATCAGAATGCCGCGGTTAAGTTCGGCCAAATCGGTCGAATAGTTTCGGAGTTATATGCACTCGAAGTTTTGAAGTTATTTATTTTTTATTTCAGAAACTACTTGAGCGATTGGATTCAAACTTGGCAATTAGGTAGAGTATATCGACGCGCAACTTTGAGCCAAATTTGGTCAGGATCATGTTTTCAGTAAATTTAAAAAAAATTTTTTTTCGAAATTTTTTTACAAAATTTTTTTTTTCGGAAACCATTCATCATATTCAAAAACTTTGAGCTTTATATTTTACAGCAGTGTTCCAAATTTCAGTTCGATACGATTGTAGGTTTTGGAGATATCGGGAAAAAATATGTCAAATTTCGAGGTTTTCTTCTCGATATCGTTGATTTTTTCGGTATAACTCGAGAAATACTGATTCAGTCCTGATAAAACTTCACAGCTAGTTTTGAGATGCTGAAAGACAACTTTTTGCGAAATTTCGTGATAATCGTGTCATTAGAACAATTTGAAAAAAAAATTTCTATGATTTTCTTATCATATCATCCTCATTAAATTCTGTAAGAAACTTCGAACTGTTATTTTTCGATGAAGTACTGGATATCAATTCGATCTGATCTGTATTTTTGGAAATATTGGAAAAATAAAATTTTCATTGGGTATATCTACGGAATCATTGGGTGGATTTTACCCATTCACGAATTCGGCCTTCTTAATTAAGGTCCAAACCTTCTCTACAAATATCGAGTTTCTAAGTTGTTTCTTTAAGAAGTTATTGTGTTTACGCAGTCGGCCGTTAGGCTGACCGTAAACACAATAACTTCCGGAAAAAACGACTTAGAAACTCGATATTTGTAGAGTAGGTTTGGGGCTTAATTACGAAGGTCGAATTCGTGAATGGGTAAAATCCGCCCAATGATTCCGTAGATATACCCATTCAAAATTTTATTTTTCTAATATTTCCAAAAATATATACAGATTTGATCGAATTGAAATCCAGTAATTTATCAGTGAAAAATTTCAGAATGCACTGCCGTGAAGTCAGCAGCTTTTGCGTGCATGTTCAAATTCGCTGCCGAAGCGGTCATCTACATTGAACATGCGCGCAAAAGTTGCTGCCTTCACGGCAGTGCTTTTTGAAATTTTTATTGGTTTAATGATAGTTCATCAGAAAGTCAAAAAATATGGGCAATGGGACTCATTTTTGCGCGCATGTTCTGGTGAATAGCGTGCTATGGTTTTGTTCAAATGTCTGTAATTTTCTAGATTTGAGCCGAAAAAGGTCTCAAACGACTAGTTTTGACTCACTGACGACGAATCCGGTGTCAAAATCGATTATGTCCGTATGTACGATTACGGACGTACGGAGCGACCCTGACAACTTGAAATCTACAGGGTAGGTTGCATTTTGAAATGTTGAGTTCGTTTATGGGCAAAATTGGCCGAATGGTTTCGGAGTTATAGCCATTTTAAATTTTTGAGGTTGTTCCCCCGATATTTCAGGAAACTCCTGGAGCGATTGAATTAAAATTCAGCATTTAGTTGGAGCACGACAACGTGTACTATCAGTTAATTTAAAAAACATTATTTTTCAAATATTTTTTTGGAAAGGATTTCTTTCTTTCAGATAGCACGCTGTTCCCCAGAACTCGTAAAAATAGATCAACCGAACGTACTCTGAAAGTTTCAAGTCGATAGCTCGAATTACAAAATTGAAGACATTTGGACAAAATGACTACGCGTCGTTTCACATATTACGAGCGAATTTTTTTCAGACGATATCGGCCAGATTTGCTGGGATTTTGTGTGCCGTCAGAGTCTACAACCAATAAATAGTAGATGTCATTAACTCGGATCTTAATTTCCGTGAATATATCGAACCTACGAAATCTCAAGCAGGATTTCACCCATTTAAGAATTCGGTATTCGTTATTTAGCTGAAAAGTTATTATCCCTAAATTATTCCTTTCTTGATATGTATTTGTAGAGAGAGTTAATACGGGCTTAATGAAGATCGAATTCTGTAGATGTATCCATTTCGCATTTCAAACTGTATTATACAATAATTGTATAATTTTTCGATTGATTCGGTCTTGACATAACGGAAATTCATCTTGAATTCGAAACGAAAACACTTTTCAATTTGTTCTGATCTAGTTATAATTTCATAACAATGGTTTCGTTATATCGTGACTTCGTCAGGTGAACATTACTACTACTTGTACAATTCAGAAAGATCTCCAGTTTCAAGCTATGTGAAAATAAGACGGAATGGATCAGGCATTTATCCTTCAACAGATTTGTCATATTTCACAGGTGAAAAAGAAAATATTTTGAAAAGGTATCAACTGATTCACATGAGGTTTAATTGAGTACCAAGCTGATATAGAATAAAGGTCAATATTCGCTCTAATTTTCTCACTCAAAATTCAAACCCTTTTACAGATTCTCGCAAAGGTGGCGGCACGGTGTCACCTAATTGATCAAATTCAAAAAAATAAAATATTCCCAGTCACATAGGGTGCTCCAGTTTTTATGGGCAGGTCCCAACTTTGTTTTTTATGTGGCAACCTATCTTTTCTCACTTACCTACTTCAAGCATGTCTTTTCTTCGAGAATATTAACGTTTTTCGAAATATTCTGCCTGGCATGTCTTTTTTCATCACTCGGAATAATAATTTGAAATTATTAAATGTCACCAAGTCTCATTGGACTTTATTTTTGGTCGAATATATTGTACATTGGTTACGTTCTCAAACTGCATGTCTGCCACATATTGTAATTGGGAATTTGCAGGATCTTTTTCATTTCAAATGGAACACCTGTATTTTGTCAATCCGTAAGGAACACAAACACATTAGGCGCTACCAAACTTCGTCTTTAGTGTTTATAATGGTTAAGTTCACTTGTTTTTCATTCGAAACCAGGAAGAATCTGCAAACTTCAATTCACAATATGTGGCAGGTTGTTTTTCATACCTGTTTGTCATGGGTCGATTTTAGATATATTCCGTTTGAGAGATTAACAAATGTACCAATGAATTCCATTGGGTCTTTCGACAACCTAATCATTTCAAATTTTCTGACTGAAAAAGATTGGAAAAAAGGCATGTCTGGTAGAATATCTAGTAAACCGTTAAAATTTTAATAATTTTTTCAAAGTAAATATATACATAAAGAATTTTTAGTTTTCATGTAGAAACAAAAAACGATAAAAATACAGGTTGCCATTTAAAAAACAAAGTTGGGACACGCCCAGAAAAAACACCCTGTGTTAATGGAATATTTTTATTTCATTGAGGTCGAGCAATATAAGGTGACTCTATGGAAAAATACAATCCTGTGTTCCCAAAGATATGGAACACCGCGCTAAAAAGTGATGAAAATGTTGGGACCCGACCAGAAAAATTGAACATCCTGTGCGACAGTAACATTTTTGTGTTGTTACATCATAGGAAAATAGATCCTATCTATTTCCTAAATACTGATATGTTACTATTGCAAGACCCTGTATACACCAGATGTTGAAAATCAATTGTACATTTTCAAGGATATGCGACCACACCTCTAGGAGTATTTAAGTGATATTTGGACCGATTACGTAATATTTTCCACTAGAGAAGGTGACTCACTATTGTAATCAGGTACAGGTCAATAAAGCAGTGAGTAAGAAATGATTCCGAACTAGGAGTATTGGTCAATTTTCATGTTGTGTTGGTGTGAATGTGTGGTTGAAAGCTACGCCACTGGGGTGCCACTGAAATGCACCATTCGGTGTGAAAATGCATTCTACTATGTTTCACAGCTGCTTTCAGTGCTGCAGTTATTCGGAAGACAAAGGAGATGAACCCTGTAGGGTACGTCACTGACATGCTGTGTTGTATCCGTAAGAGTTGAAATACATAAGCTTCAATGGGTTGTACAAGTAATTCGAATCTGTTATTGTGATGTGTGGGTGAAAAAGGCCTTGTAATGTTTTTAGTGTTCATTTGGGAGAAGTCTAATGAATAGGGTTAAACACATCAATAATACCTCTTGTATGTATATGTATGATATTCGATAATCACAACAACTATCAACCTCTGGGCTTATGATGCGCCGTTATCGCTAAGTATATTCGAAAGAACATTAACACATATTTCATTGTTTTGCCATAATCTAACAACAAATAATTCACACAATATCCGACAAAGATATCGATAATTTTTGTAAATATGTGTGCAGATTTCTGTAGTGATGATTACGACGATGCTATAGAGTATGGTTTTGACGTTCTTTCCGTTGTTGAACAGAGGTCAATTACGGCACAGAACACATCTAGGATTGAAAACCTGCCTAACAGATTGTGTAGAGGAAGGGTTCTTGGTATTACTGCCTCAACTTTACCAAATTGTCAAAGGTGAGTTTACTTTTACATATAATTTATACAGCTTCACATAGATGGCGCTTCATGTTTCAAAAAGCGATTTTCCTGCAGAATTGACAGTGGCGTAGCTTGCATTTGAAATTACCCTATGGAAAGGTGATAAAATGTATCGACTCGATCACTACGAATTGAGGACGAACATAAAACTTGAGTCCTGTTAATATGCTTTGCTCTGTAAAATAGAAGACAGCCCAAAGATCCACCTCTGAAATTGTTTCCTTATGCAGCTCCTGAAATTCTTAGATATTCCCAAGATCCCGAATTATTCTTAGATGTAAGTGGGTACTTCTTTAATGATTGTGTTGTCATTCGGTCGAAGGTGTCTATTAAATTCATCACAATGCCTCTAATTTAGAAATTTTGAGTAGAAATTGGTGTTCAATGACTAAATGGTGAAGAGTCCTTGCTCACATTCAATTCTGTCTGACCGTTCGAATGTGTCCAAACTTTTGAAGGTAAACTCCTGGGAATCTGTAGGTTGGATTTGGAGCCTGAATTGAACTCATTCAAACTTCCGTCCGTAAAAACTCATAGATCTGAACGAACAGACGACGATTCGTGATAGTTTTAGGGTTGGTTTAAATTCTACAATATTCGAAATCGATTTTTTTTAAATTGTAACCATATGAAACTATATTTTTTCAATAACTTCAATAATCCGATCAAATTAAACCCTGGGGAATGGTACGAACACAAAGACTTCAGTTAAATTCCGTGGGACCTACATAAGGGGTTCCAACTTTTTTTTTGGTCAAGGACCACTTTTGTATCTTTCTTGTTAGCAGGAACCACTATGTAGGTATGATAAAAACACAATGACGACTGGCTCAACGCCCGCTAAATTTGAAATCATGTCGCGGACCATATTTAGGCTTCTGCGGACCACTGGTGGTCCACGGACCACTGGTTGGGAACCACTGTTCTACATAAACCTTCAAGCCACGATATTACCGTACATGCGCTTCTTTGACTAGCTGCCAAATTTGATCATGATTGTATCTGTATTTTTCGAGTTGAACCGGAGTAAAAACCACAAAATGTGAAATATTTTTTCCTCATATCTTCTGAAGCTGAATCCCTATAGAACTGACATTTTGTACAGTGTTGTGAAATATACACTGTATAGCCAGAATGGCATCGGAATCTGATGAGTAGATATCTTTTGGAAAAAAATTTTTTTTTTCATTTACAAACTATATGATTCCAACAAAATTTTGCAAGCGGCTGTGTGTCAGTATGCTACAAACAACTACCAAGTTCCGATTCGATCGCTCGAAGAGTTTCTGAGATATTGAGAAAATAATCTCAAAAGTTCAAATAACTATTACTCCGAAACCATTCGGTCGATTTGGCCCTTTAACCAACTCAACCGCCGCATTCTGATGCGCGACATTTGGACAAAGTGATACTGCCTCATAGAAAATGCGGGCAAAACGAATAGAAACACTGTAGTTACATAACTCTAGCAAACATACGCTAAAGTTTCACTGATTCACCATTCAATAATTCCACTGATAGGTCAAATGGATGTCATGACATCATAGAAATGAGCTGAAAAATACAGATTTGGGTTTCTTTTGAAGGCCTATGTAGGTTGAGGACAATTGGCGAATGAAGAGAAGCGCTACTCCCTCTGGTGGCTATCAGAGTAACCCGAGGTACGGACATTATCATTGACAAGTTAAAAGAGATGTCGAGAAAATGGGAAAGTTTATGCATTTTTCTTGGCGTTTGTGTGATTTTACAAGTGTTTTTACCGAGAAAAACCAAACTCAAATGTCCCTTTCCACAGATTTCCACAGCTCGTTGAAATTTCGATTTTGGATGAAAGAAACTTCCTTTAACAAGTCGGGCCTGAAAGTGTTGAAGAAACCAACAAACAAGATTTATGAGAGTCGGTTACATGCATTTTACCGATGATGATCATTTTTATAGAGGTAAGCACGAATTGCTCATGAAATAATAGTTCACATTCATGAAGACAATTGTTTTCCAGGCGCCTATAATCCAAGCAGAGAAAGTGACTTATGACTATGAGTATTTGTCTATTATTCCAAAATGTATGTTTCACAATACTATCTGTTTTCAACTTTTTGAGCAGTAGATCTGAGGGGGTATTTGATCAATAATCATGTTGGGTAGGTAAAAAGGTTGAAAGTTTATTAGTTTTGCAAATAATATGAAACATAATATCACATGCATCTTCTTGTACAACTTTGATTTCATCGGCAGAAGCACTTTGAGCGAAGAGTATTCATCTACAGATATTTCCTTGTTGAGAATCTTTGGTTTCAATCGGTCAGTTCTATCACTGAAACATTTAAGTTGTTCCTCAATGATCAGTTCAACAGGCAGATTTCTGGAAGGCACAGCATTCCTCTTTGGTAACTTTCTCTGCTTGGATTAGAGACCTGGAAAGAAATTGTCTTCAAGAATGTGATTAAATATTTCGTGAGCAATTCGTGCTTGTCTCAATAAAAATGATCATCATCGGTAAAATGCAGGGAACAGACTCTCATGAATCTTGTTTGTTGGTTTACCAATTTTGAGTTACAAGTTGAGAAGCTTTTTATCGATTCTTCTACACTTTCAAGGAAGTTTCTTTCACCCAAACTCGAAATTTTTCACCGGGCTATAGGTATCTATGGGAAGGGACATTTGAGTTTGCCTTTTCTCAATAGAAACACTTGGTGAAATCACACAAACGCCAAAAAAATGCATAAACTTTCTCTTTTTCTCGACATTTCTTTTAACTTGTCAAGGATAATGTCTGTACCGCGGGTTACTCTGATAGCCACTAGAGGGAGTAGCGCTTATCCTCATTCGCCAATACTGAAAACTTGTTCTTAACAAGGTATGGCCATTTATAATCCTCTCATCGAAGATCCCTTTTTTCAGTTGGGCCGTTAATCTTCTATGTGGGAATTCCAGCAACTCCGACATCGCTTTCCATTTCAATCCGCGTTTTCTACAACATCGTATAGTCAGAAATTCACGCTTAAAAGGACAATGGGGATACGAAGAAAACCTTACAACAGGAGGATTCAATATAACGAAATGCGAAGAATTTCAACTCCGAATTTATGTGGCAGATAACCAGTTTTTCGTTTCCTACAACCACAATCATGTATGCAGTTTTGTCTTCAGAGCACCATTGGGTTCGATAACTCACGTTGAATTGAGTGGAATGGTAGATTTGTACAAGCTTGAGGTGGGGGATTTCGATAAATACCCCGTGGATGAAAAAGATTTGCATATCATCGAAGAGATTACGAAGCCAGCCCCGAAAAATGAAAAATTGGTGAGTTCCTGAGAAGAGTACTATTGGACAGGGCGTCTGGGTAGGTGGTAACCACCATTAAGGGAAGGTTTTCTGGTTGATTTCATACACAAAAAATACAGCATTCAATGTGCATATATAACCTATAGGTCAACTCAGAAGTAGAGGTATACTCTACTTCTGAGTTGGAGACAATATATACACGATGGCATTCACATTCTGTCCGGAACATATACGCGATATAAACGCGAATTTTCATGAGGCGCCGTTCGGGACAAAAGTGCGTTTTCAAATATATATATATATATATTTGAGCCACTATATTTATAAGTTGCAGCAATATCCAAGTTATCACGAGAGGACGCGTCGGCAGTGTTCAGCACATTCCAAGCATTTGGCAATATGGCGTGGCCATTTGTACAAAGATATGTTTCTTCGTTATCTATCTTGTAGATAAGTAGATATTATTATATAAAGGAATCCTAATAGAAGTTGGTTTGTGTCTTTATACTAGAGTACAATTTAGTTCAATGGACAGTGTTATGGCCAATTGATGCATTATTCATTCATAGTCCTTATTAAACACTCCTTGCAGAAGCATAAACCAAAAGTAAACTTAAACTTGTTATTCTTAGTATTTGTATACAGACGTTCGAATGGGTGCGTTTTCATTTTCATCGAACTCATTTATCGGTGTATCTCCCTCTCTCTTCTCTTATGCTCTCCAGCAAAGAAAAGAGAGATAGGGGTTAATCGATTTATTAATTCGATGAAAATAAAGACGCACCAAATATCTTTGTAATCTGCTACAACTATATAAAAAAAAAGTTTATTTGTCTAAACAGGAAGTACTCCCAATTACAAGACATAATTATAATACAAAGTCGATATGAAATCAATTTATAATATTTATATAACTCTATGTAAAACCAAAACAAAACATCAAAACCAACACGAATATTCGCTAATGGTGACCTTGCTGGAGATGCAGAAACTGTCTGAGCTTTACCTTGAAAGACCCAACACCCTCATCAGAAACACAAACATTATTGTATACGTTATTGAATTGTCGACACATAGCATAAACTGGTGACTTCACAAGTATATTAGTCCTGGGCTTAGGAAGGTACAGAAATTGCCCAAGTCTGCTACCGAGATGAGGGACGCGGAAACTCAACCTAGCCAACAAATCAGGGTAGTCCAAAAGGAAATGAATAAGTTTATATACAATCAGGCACATGCAATAGATTCTTCTGCTTTCTAACGACATGAAAGAGAACCTGCTCCGAAGCTGATTATGGTCGCATCCCCGAGCTGGGTAGACAACATCGAATTTAAAAGCCAAATATTTCAAAAATTGCCTCTGAACAGATTCGATTTGTTTGATGTGAACACTGTATAATGGACTCCAGACAAGGCAGCCATACTCAAGTTCCGATCGAACAAAAGCGTTGAAGAGGGTAGTGAAGCATCTGGAGCCCTCGAAATCTTTGCATACCCTGAAAATAAGGCCAAGCATTCTCTTTGCAGCAGCAGGAATTTTGTTAATGTGCTGTGTAAACGTTAACTTATGGTCAAATTCAACCCCTAAGTCCCTTATTTGCCGTGTCCTTTCCAACCTCACATTATTTATCGCATAGTTGTGCTCGATGCAGGTGTTCTTCTGTGCATATGTTATAGTCTTGCACTTTTGGACATTGAGAGGAAGCTTGTTTGCAGTACACCACTCATTTAGTTTATCCAAATCCCGCTGGAGGGACTCACAGTCCTGCAAGGTGAATATGATCCTGAACAGTTTTAGATCATCTGCAAACAGCAAGAAGTAGCAGAGCAGATTATTTCCTATATCATTGATGAAAATCAAAAACAGAAGTGGTGCCAAATTACTGCCTTGGGGAACGCCACTAGATGCCGAGAAGGCATATGATTTGTGCCCTCTAAATTCAACGTATAGAGTGCGGTTAGCAAGATATGAGAGGAAGAGTGCGAGCAACCGACGATCGAAGCCGAAATTGTCCAATTTTTGCAACAAAAGTGTATGATCCACTCTGTCGAAGGCCTTTGAGAAGTCGGTGTAAGTTGTGTCAACTTGCAGCTGACTATCCATAGCCTCACAAACAAACTGTGTGAAGGTAGCTAAATTAGTGGTTGTGGATCTCTTGTTGATGAAACCATGTTGACCATCGACTACAAGATTTATGACAGAGGGGAAGATTCTATTATATAAACACATACATATGGTTATGTTATTTGTGAAGTGATCTTCTAATGCTATTATTTTGGAACTTGGAACCATGGAGGTAGGAAAAAAGGTAATAGAACTCTGTAAGTTAGATAAATTTCCCAACCATTGCTTACTGTGAGCGATTTATGTACTAATAACTACGCCATGTTGCCAAAAGCTCAGAACTATACCAAACGCTCTCATAAATATATTGTGTTTCGTGAAAACAAATATATTGCTGCAACTAATAAATATATTGGCTTGAAAATACATATATTTGAAAACACACTTTTGTCCCAAACGGCGCCTCATAAATTTTACACACAATCAGGCATATTCTGTTTGCGAATAGCGTAGTATTACCAGGAAAAAGATTTTGCTTCAAAACAAGATTAGAAATATTGGTATTTTTATCATCGATTCTGAGCAATATGATCTATCAATTTAACAAGAATCTTGCTATCAATATTGCTGTCTTAGTTATCACAAAATATATAAGTTATAAAGGCAGATAACCATTGTTTCATTGCTATTTCTTCAAAGGTGTTCGAAAGTGTTGAAACTGGAGAATAATTTGCCAATGGAAATATTCTCAAGGTTGTTTAGAATATTTTATTTTCAGGAAAATTAAAATACCGGCATGTAGAAACCAGCAATCGCATTGGGTTACCAACAGAAAACGTCATCGAATTATTCCGCATGAATTAAATTGCTACATTTGATTTTTGGTGACCAATATTTTATTTGCATTCAGGAAATTGGCCAATTTGACTTTTATTGATTATTTCATTTGGTAACATTTTTGAATACGTAATATTAATGGGTGTTCACATAAAAGGCCTATTACACTAGCCAATATCCCGGGCCCGTCAGGCAGGGACCGTGTAGTGTAATAACGAACCGGCAGCCAGGATCCTGATCTAGGGCGATCGAGTGGACCCGATCTGGGACCCTATTCTTGAATGTGATGGTATGAACGTTCGCTATCGTTCCTTCAAAATACACAGCGTTTCCTTGACAACAGCGTCGACTCGCCTATTTTCTCCCATCCCCGGTTCAAGAATGAGGACCCTGACTATCTTCCTACCGCCTGACATACAGGGCAGTATCATAGCAACGCCGAGAGCGTTCATTCACGAATAGAATAGAAGCTGACGCCATCTAGGGAGGTGTAATAAGCGACACCCGACTCGGCAAACTGGGCACCCGATATGCCGGGCCTTTGAGATTGGATAGTTTAATAGGCCTTTAAATGACGGAAATCGTAGATAGACGTCCTGTACTCGAAATCATAGGAAACTGAGCAAATGTTTACGAAGTAGGGTTATATTCTTCTTCCTTATCGCTCTTAAGTCATAAAATACAGTGTTGTCAGATCTGAAATAATCCTTGACCATGACTTGATATTTCAAACTTAATTACGAAGGCCGATTTCGAACGAATGAAATTCACCCAATGATTTCGCAGATAAACGTAAGCGAAATTTTATTTTCCTGAAACATATTTTCGAAAACACAGCTTGGATCGAATTGAAGTCCGGAAATTGATAGAAAATGACATATTGAAGGTTCATGCGGACCTTCATGAGGATAATATGATTAGAAGATTGCAGAATATAGAATATTTGAAAAACTAAATTGGAATTTTTTTCAAATTGTCCTAATGACATGATCGTCAAGAAATTTCGCACAAAGTTGAACATCACCATTCTCAAACTAGTTGCCAAGTTTCACCATGCTTGAATAGGTGTATTTCAAATTATTCTGGAAATAATAACGATACCGAGAAAAAATCTACGAAATTTGACATATTTTTACCCAATATCTCCAAAATTTGAAAACGGATTTGAATATGAGATTTGGTATAGAGTTCCAGGTGTGTGGAATGTTTTTCAACATCTGATGAATAGTTTCCAGAAAAAAAAATTCTTAATTTTTTTCTATTCACTGACTACACGATCTCAGAAACATGTTGCAAAAAGTTGCGCGTAATTATGCTTCAACCAAATACCAATTTTCAAGCATATAACATCAGTGTTTCCTGAAATATCGAGGAAAAACCTCAAAAATTAAAATAACTATAAAAGTCCGAATCCATTCTGTCGATTTGGATTATTAAAGAACGTAACATATCGAAATGAAAATTTAGTAAACGTTTTTAATAAGGAAGTGTTTGACGGTCATACTGACGGATTTCATTTTTCCAGAATTCTACAACAAAAAGTTCACAACTTACTTCACGAATACTGTAGAAATATAGACAAAATTTCACGTATTCTGAACATATATTTATCTCCTGAGTTTCTCAATTTTTCCCCGTGAATTTGGGTAGAGTTCAGTTATTTCCATTCAGCTAATTTTTTGTATCCAATACTTTTTGTGACGATTTATATTCGATAGTCACTAAGCTCGAGCAATCATTCACAGGTAACACCTATCAGATCTTTATTACCAGAGGGATTTCATGAAGACTGGCAGATTGAAATTTATGGCACTCCTAAAATTCTTCCACAAACATTTTCAATAAGTTTGAGGGAAGAGATTCATACATGGCCATCATCCAACATTCCTTTGCAGCTCACGGCGAATTTCGGTGAGTAGAAGAATTTTTGCTGTGAAATAATTTACCTTTTTTCTCGACATGCTAAACTATAAATCTTCAAATGTGAAGAAACAAAGAAGAAAGTTTACCCACTGGTTCACACGAGTCTATCGGCACATTTATTCACTATTTTCTGCAGTTTACTCGGATATTCGTTGGACAAATGAACGGTCATGGGATTATTTCGGTTCCTGAAAATTTTTTGACAACTCAACCTGATACTCACTTTTCATATTGCGATTATTTATTTATTTTACTTCCACACTGACATCAATAATTATGGTAATAACAGAATGCAGAACTACAAGAAAAATTCAGATCTCAACTTAAAACAATATAAATATATCTTTCAGGTTTTTCGAACTAGTGGTAGAAGTTATATCTACATCATCATTAATGAAAAATTCATTACATACATCCATCGCTTTGTTCAGAGGAGAACATATCTCCTATGATTTATAACTTATCGACCCTGCTTCTGGATTTTCATTTTCACGCACTTGTTCAAGGACTTTATGATTTTGTCACAATATCTTAAATTTTTTAATTTCAAATCAAAAGTGATCTGGATTCTTGAACCGATGGAGAATTCTTGGTCAAATTCAATTCCGTTCTTGCGACCAGACTTCAGTTCGTACTTTTCCACGAAAAGGCTATTTTAGTGACCAAAATTTCCGGGGAAGGGGTCCTAATTTGCCGGTTTAGTCTTGATGGGAAAAATTCGGCCCATAACCTCAAAATTCTGCTTTCTGATTAATTCGAAGAAAACTCATACATTCGAATGCTAACATGGAAATTGGTACGTAGGAAAGGAATAATAGTTTAGAAACTTCAAGTTTTATTGGAACCTTTATATGATCATCAGGGTGACATGTTTTGGCAGCTTGGCAATAATACCATTTTCGAACCAATGATCGAAATTCATGAAAACATTTGAGTTCAAACGAATGCTAAAACATTAAATAACTGAAAGAAGTCATTGTGAGTAATCTTGAGGTTATGTGAAAATAATGTAAGAATAAACAACCAACAAAACAGATAAAGCTGAAATTTCAAAAACTTACAGTTACTGGGTTCTTATTCATATAATAAATAAATCATCGAGTCAGTTAGGCAGAAGGTCAGTAGTTAAAACCAAGAATACAGAAAAAACTACATGTTAAAAAATTCTCCGGATGAAAATGATTGCTAAATTTGTGATCTTCTTTTTTGAGCGGCAACAAAAAATAGATTTGTTATTTTTAGGGTTCCTGACGCTCGCTAGCTGTTCTTTCGTCCTTGTTATATTAGCTTTGTTTTGGTTCCGACTTCAGAACCAATTCAGGACTGTTTGGGACGGTTCGAGTATGCGCAATTGCCATTTTGGGTCTGAAAAATCGCAATCGCGCAAACTCGAACCGTCCCGAACAGTTCTGCATTTGGAACCAAAACAATCTCATTGGACCTTCCACTTCTACCCACATACCCAGAATTGCAGTCCTGTTCGCCGCATTCTAGTCTGCGAATACCTGCCTTATCAAGACTATCCACAGGGCTTTTGTTTTTTACGAGGGACCTCTGCAGTGTATTTTGTGATACGAATGCTACTTTTGCGCGCATATTCTAGGGTAACAGCGTACTATCGTTTTGTCCAAATGTCTGTAATTATCGAATTTCGAGCCAGAAATGGTCTCAAACTACTAGGTTGGACTCACTGATGACGTTTCAGATGTCAAAATCGATTTAATTTCCATATTTCATTCAAATTTCACTGAAATATTTGAGTCGCCATTTCGCAATGTGAACCAGCGCGTAAAAGCTGCTGCCTTCACGTCAGTGCTTTTCTAGGTTTTTATTTTTTCGAGCGAAAATCACGCGCCAGACAAAATACAATCGGGAGATCAAATTTGTTCAGAAAAAACGAGAATTTCAGAAAAAGTTTCCAAGTTAAGAAAAAGCAGTGTCCTACCATGATTTTTTACAAAATTTTCAATCCAAAACCTATACAGACGCAACTGGTGAAAATAATGAAAAGTAATAAAAGTTGTTTGTACATCAAAAAATGTATCTTCATGCAGTAAAAACTTGTACCAAATTTTATTAAGGATTAGATACAATTAAATCATTTGAGTTCTGATACGAGATATTTTCTGAAAAGTTAACAAGCCTCTATCTCAAATGTTAGCACGTTTACGACATACGTTCCTATGAAGTTTTTTCTCAAAATGACCGTCAGAATCACCCCATTGAATATTTATTTCCATTTATTATCATCATCGAGGAACACTCTGTGCATAACTTTCAGATGGAATTCCGACTATATGTTATTCCTCTGCAGTTTCTTGAAAAAAACGTCCACAATAAAATACATAGAAATTTCTGAAAGGTTCGCCGGTTTATTGCAAAACTTTCCATTAAGGAAGTTGGAACTACTCTGCCGACGATTCAATTTCATACCTTACAATTGTTCTTCCAAGATACACATTCCTGAAGGGCAATATAAAACCCGATATTACTGTTACAGGCAACAATATATTGACAAGAAATGCCTTCATCGATAACAAATGGGGCATGGAGGAAAGAGCAGGAGGTTTCAAGTTTCTCCCTTCGGCTTCTTTTTCGTTATGGATAAGGAGGAACTCAAAAAAGTTCAGTATATGGGTAAACGAAAAGTTGCAGGCCGAATTCGCTTGTAGGTGTACTGGTGATCTCGTGAGGGCAGTACACATACAGGGCGATGTTATTATAAGTGGAATTTTTATTAATAAGAACCCTGATAAATATTTTTGATCGATCTGAATCATTGGAATTGCTGTTTTAACTTTTTATTTTTGTTATATAAATATTTTTTAATCGCTGATAATAAAATATACTGATGTACCTTGCTATGGTTTATTTTTTACTGATTCTTTCTTGGGTGAATATGACTTTAAATGAGAGAATCGTTGTCGAAACCTTCTCGTTCCCTAGGAAGATCCTTTTTTCAAACTTCATTTCTGAAACGATTTGGAATAAAGAGGGAGTTGTGAACCATTTTTATGTGGAATTTTTATCAATTCATCTCAAATCATGAAAACCGGTGATCCAAAAATGTAATTATTTATGGTGCGTCCTCAAGTTTGATTTATTTTCGATGAAATATTGGTGGGAAATGCATTCTTATATAGGGCGAGTCTTTAAGTTGTACATTAATTTCAACCATAAATTCCTTTTCATCAAATAAAACACTTTTTGCGCGCATGTTCTAGGGGAACAGCGTGCTATCGTTTTGTCCGAATGTTTGTAATTTTCGATGATTGAGCCGAAAATGGTCCCAAACGACTAGGTTGGATTCACTGATGACGAATCGGGTTCAAAATCGATTCTGTCCGGCCGGCCGTGGACATGATAACTATCGAAAGAAGCCAGCAAGCAACTCGAAACTAGCAGGGTAGTTCGCGCATCGAAATGCCACAGTTAAGTTCGTTAAGGTGCCAAATCGGCCAAATAGTTTCGAAGTTATAGCCACTTGAAATTTCGAGGTTATTTCTCTCATATTTCAGAAACTACTATAGCGATTGGATTGGAACTTTGCAGCTAGTTGAAACATAACGACGCGCAACTTTGAGCGAAATTTTGTTGAAATCTTATGGCCACTCAATTAAAAAAAAAATTTTCGGAAAAAATTTTCTTATTCTGGAACCATTGTTCATATTCGAGAACAATTCCAGTTATACCTTGAGCTTCATATTTCACAGCAGTGTACCAAATTTCAATTCGATACGGCTATTAGTCTTGGAGATATTGCGAAAAAATATGTAGAATTTCGTGGTTTTCTTCTCGATATCGTTTTTTTTCGATATAACTCAAAAAATACTGATTCTATCGTGTAGAAACTTCGCAGCTAGTTCGAAGATATCATTTTTCGATGGAGTACTGGATTTCAATAGACGACTTCGCTCCAAGTTGCGAACCCATAAATTTCGTCCAAATCTACTATCATTGGGGAAGTGGAATTTCAGAACAAATTAAGTGGAATTTTCAATAATAAGAACCATTCGATTGATCTGAATCATTGAGATTTCTGTTGTAACTTTGATTTTTCTCAAATAAATATTTTTTAATTGCTGGCGTTCTCTTAGGAGAATAATAATAATAATAATAATGCTGATAATAATAATAATAATAATAGTAATAATAATAATAATTTATTGATCCTGTAAGACATTAAACAATGTGTAGGACAAGTGAGAGTACAGAAAATAAGAATAACAGAATGAAATAACCGATATATACGAATCATGTGAATACAGCGGAGAGTTTTCACTTGATTTTTTAATCGTCTGAGATTAAGTGATTTGAGTTTACTATCTAAATGATTATACAGCTTGGTTCCAATAAAGGTAGGTGTTAATTCAAATTCAGCTATGTGGTGTCTGGATATACATAAATAATTTCCATGCCTGGTATTGTAGTTGTGAAAATCGGAACTTTTTTTCAACTTGTGCTTATTATTATGGATATGCAGTAAGTAGTTTAGAATGAATATACATGGAAACGTTAATATCTTAGATTTATGGAACAATGGACAACAAGAATCAAGGGGTTTCAGGTCGAATATGAGCCTCAAGATCTTTTTCTGACACACAAAGACTCGGTTCGCATCAACCGATGACCCCCACAGAACCACATTATAACATAGGTGACAGTATACCATACTGTAATATAAACCAATCAAAGCATCTATTGGTAGTGACTTTTTGAGTTTGGAAATGGCATAAAATGCGCTACTTAACTTCTTGTAGACGTATTCAACATGATGGACCCATCTAAGATTTCGATCAACATGTAGCCTAAGGAATCTCACACAAACCGTTGATACCAGATCATCTCTGGAACATGTAACGACGAATGAATCGGTAATATGACTTTATATACGATATTCGATGAGTGAATCGTTGTCGAATGTGTTTCGTTCACTACAAATAACTTTTTTCCATCATTGAAACGATTTGAAATCAAAAAGCGTAAATAAGAATATTTTTTTTGTGGAATTTTTATCAATTCAACTGGAATCACGAAAAAGAATATATTTGAAATGGAATAAGCTTATGAGTTAATAATTAATTTTCGAAAATCTATTGGTAATGAATGCCTTCGTCAATATCACCTGGAGCAGGGAAGAGAGATTACGAAGTTTCAGATTTCTCCTTTCAGCTGCAATCCAAATTTTCAACAAAAAAACAATTTTTATTTAATTTCTTATAGTTCTATTTCAGATATTGACAGTGAAAGCCCAGAAAAAACCAACAACTATATCTAAATCGATAAACCCCGTATATTATTGGCCGTAGCCTTCTGACTACTTCTATATCAATTTCCTCTCACTTATCTTGAGTTGTTTGGGAATAATTGATTGATTAAATTCTTTTTATGGATACCTAATACAGAATGCACCTCAACATACCCGCATTATCATGAGAATTTATTTAAGTTCAAAAACCTTTCTATTTTGGTATTGGTATAGCAAAATTGGTGCATTTTAGGAAAAGGTTTTTTTATATCGACTCAAATGTGACCCCAGATAAAAATGAGCTGATTTCGTTGTGTTAATTGTTAGTTTTATGAATCGGCAAGTCCAGGTGTAATTAGGGAACCAGTTGGAGAGGAACAACGACAATTGAAGAAAACATACCTGAGATATAGAAAACTTCTTTACCAAAATTCATTCCATCCGGAATAAAGTCCCATTTGGAATATACTTAGTAATTTTTGGGTTTTTGGAAACTTACCTGATCACTAAACCGACTTAAATTGACAGGTTGACAGATAAAGGGTTCAATAGCTTCCATTTGAGTAACTCCGAAAGACAATTCTATCTCTGATTATTTCTATGATTTACACAAAAACAGACTTCGTATGTCGGATGATACCTTAACTATAGCTCGAACATTATGTTCAATTCAGAGAGGACATTATATTCAATACGGTAGTTTTTCCTGCCGGAAGGGTTTAGGAAAAATGAATGAAAGTAAAATAAAACTACATCCGTTGTATTGAATTGCAGATAAACAGTTGAAAAACTATAAAACAAATATTGCAGCCTCATGAGAACAGCTGAATCAAATTGTCCATTGAACCTAATGTTGCTTCCTCTGAAATTACCACCCGAACAGCGCGAAATCCTTGTACGAATGACAAGCATAATAGTCCTTTCCCTCCAGCTAGAACAAATGTAGCTTCACATTCGCCAGTGATGAAAAATCGATACAGGGCATTACTATTATGTCAGGGTGCAATATGTCTTCGGCAATATTAACAAATATTCTCATCTTTGAGCAGCGCAACACTCGTTCTCGAAAATATCATAGATGAGTATTCGTATTATGTCTAGCCATAATGAAAGCGGTGGAAATGATGTTGATTATACACCTGGAAATACTTGAAAGATAACCGGTATGAAGAGTGGACTACTCCATTCACATATATAAAAGCGGTCTGCTGGCCATCGCAGTTCGATACATTCCACTGTGAATGAAAGGAAAATGTTTGGTTGGATTTATTTTCTTGTCGGATATCTACGCAAAGTTGTTCGTTCTACATAAAGTTAGTAGTAACATATTGAACTAAATCAAATCATATAGTCTTCGATAAAATATATAAAAGACTTGAGTATGGGCGTGAACTATTACATGGCTCCTTGAGTGGGCTCTTCAAATGCAGCTTTTCCAACTCGCGAGGTGACGCTCCATTGCTTGACTCCATATTCTTACGTGATTTTCGGGGCTAGCAACAGACGTGGCGTGAGATCGACCTACCTAAACTTTCTGAGTGATGAATCGAAGAGTGTCGTCAAAAACTGCACATGAATGGTTAATTGGTTGATTTTCTCGCCATACCATCTCTAGAGGAGAACAATAGAATAATAACGGCCTTGCGGTAAAACCACATAAATCGAGTGTTTCCTCGCAAACTGCAAAATCGCGGAAACAGCGACCTATAACGACAACTAACACATCGCTCAAAGTGATCTGCACTATTTTAATAACTACTACAGACAAGTCATCCAACAGGTAATAAGTATCTAGAATCCTCTCTAGCGTTTCCAAGTCGAGTCAGTCTGATGATTACAGAATCGTGAAACTGCTGTAACAGAATTCATTCAGAAACGCTTCTTCAGTTTAGAGGCCTTGGATGATTTATTGATTTATCGACAGAAATGCTTCCTTGTGTCATGCTAGTTTATATTGAACTAGAGCTAATCATTTTTCCATGGATCACTCCTTATTATGAGTGATGTAGGACGTTACTGGCTGATAATTTGGTAGGGAATTACTACTTATATTTAAGGGTTGATGAACTGAAAATTCCCAGAGAGAATATCTCAAGATTTTAATTTCTTACAAACAGCTGAAAGGCTTCCTAGCAAAGATTCCAGCTTCATCGAAATGGCATCAATAGGATTTCGATCGACGATCTAGGTCATGATTCCTGAGAATGTAGACTTTCAGAAACGCACATACGGATCATCTTGCATGCAAAGATTGAAGAGAACACGCAAAGATTAAAGATATATATCCAGAGTCTCGAAAAACCAGAGAAGGCTTTGATTTCAATATAAACTAACATGGCACAAGGACGAATATCTGTCGATAACTAACTTATATTCCCCCTTGATCTGAGCTAATGAACCATAGCTTCCACATTGAAGAAGCATTGCCCAGGAAATTCGGTTACTGCAGTTTCACAGTTTTATCACTCATCAGATAAACTCATCTCGAAAATGCAGGGAGAATTCTAGATACGTCCCACCTATTATATCATTTGCCGTGGGCTGAAATTATACTAGTCAGCTCACGAGAATCTTACGAACTCGGTACGGGTTCGTCAACGAAGGGGCGTTGATTGATAAGATGATTAGCTCAGATCAGGGGACTATTTGTTGATTTATCGACAAATATTCTTTCTGCTGTCATGTATTTAGCTTACAACCTCTTTCAGCTCTTACTTAAGTCAAGCGCGCTTTTTTTCATCCGCTGCGTTTTGAGTACCCTACGTTACGTGCCTGTAATGCCTGGCCGCATCGATCAACGTGCAGAGGGCGCTGGAGCTCACGCTGTCCCTGGCAGATCCTCTCAAGATCTTGTACTATGGCTGTCCACTCACGTGGGCATGAAACGGCTTAGTTTATTACATTATTCATTTCAGAACAACTTCATGTCCATATTTTTTTAGGTGGGAATGAAAATAAGAGAATTTTGATGAAGAATGCTGTTGCTTCAGAGAATCCGCCGAGCACTTCTGCAGCTACTTCACATACTACACAAAACATATTCAAATAAGGTGTCTCACATTTGAAAGGCACTCATCTGCTTCACATCACGCCATCAACACGGTGCAATCTCAGTTGCACTTGTGAGAAATCTGGTCATTCTGGTTAAAAAGCTAACCTCCTCTGAATCGGCCCCATGACTCGAACACCGAGGCACATCGCTCTAGCACAAGGTCAATGCTGGTGCATACAAAACGGTCTAGTCAACCGTGGATCAAGAGTCGTACACTCCTGCCTCGTGCGCAGCAATGGCATAACGGCTCGATCATATCCGCGTTTTAGAGGGGAACACGTACCTTTTCGGTTTCCGTCAGATTTCGTCACGCAACTTTTTGGTATAGCTTCCACTGGAAGCGGAGTCCTGTAGTCCTCTCTGAACTCTTACTTTATTCATTGCGTGTTAAGTAATCTACGTTACATGCCTGTAACACTCGGCCGCATCGACGCCTGGTCGTACCGGTCAACGAGCAATAAATGGCGCTGGCTCTCACGCTGATCTTCTAAAGATTCCACACAAAGGCGTCCGCTTGTAGACCTGAAGTTGCTCAGATTGGAGCTTGCCCTGACAAGCTTCCCCAAACTAAACCAGGACGAAACGTGACACACTTTCAAGGAGGTTGAAGCTACCTCACAAATCTTCAAGAGTAGGTGTATATTATTGAACTCGAGCTCTTTCTTCTCAATGAACGAATCTTTACTGTCTGTGAAATTACCTCCTGCTACGGTCATTGCTTTCTCTTCAGCGAGAACAAATAGAGCCACACATCTGCCAGTTATGAAAATCGATCCGTGGCATTACATGCGATGGCAGGACGCAATGTGGCTTCGCCAATGATAATAAATATCTGCTATCTGAGCAGCGCAACGCTCGTTCACGAAAACCATCATAACTGACCATCCGTCATATATCTAGTGATCATGAAACCGGCGGCCACCTCTGAAACAACACGCCTGAATTCGGGAGATTACCACTACAAAGTGGGGAGTGGGATTTTTCCGACCGATTGGAAACGAATCAACGGTCGGAATAATTCATACTGATTTTCCAATTCCGCATGGACAGGTCCGGCGAAATAGCTTCTAGATTATCGACGCGACTGCGAGAGTCATGACACACATCGGCGCGAACGATTTGTTGCCGAGATAATTTGATACACTTCCCGCATTTCCGTTCGGTTTTTATTGCTATCGGGATATGATGTTCGAAAATGGGGGAAAGAACCGTCTCTCCCGATGGTTTAAGTGGAAGCGGAGTATTTCGATATATCGGATTTGAAGACGGAATTTCAAACCATATTGTACAGGGTGCTTCACCACAAACTGGAGAAACATATATATTTACCTACAGTGCCCTTCTCGGCGAAGACATTAAATGCCTGTATACCCGCAACGCTATCACTTGAGGGACCACTCGCTGAAACTCAAAAGAAAGGTGTTCAGAACATCCCAGAGGCAACAATTCGTCACTAACAGGGTGTTTCATCTTTGGAACGGACTACCCGAGCACGTGATCAGTGCATCTTCCACCAATGCATTCAAGAACGCTTATGATGTCTGGACCACGCAACATTGAAAATTGGCCACTTATTGTTATTATTTTTTTGTCTTTCTGTTATATCTTTCATACTTGTATTTTGTTTGAATGTAATTTTTAGTTTGAGTTTATAGGTTTCACAGCCTCTAATCTTATTGTTTGTAATAATAATAATATACACAGTCATATAGATGACATTGGGAAATTTATATTTGCTTCATGACACGTACGTCGTTTTCAAAGCATAGGCGAGATACAGGTTGTTTAAAGTCAACTTTGGGCAATATTCGGATAGATGTGGACAGTTAAGTGTAACCTTTGAAATAACGGTTTCTGGTCATATCTTAGAATTTTTTGGTAGTTAATTCAATTGTGGGGAAGAATTCTGGGGAAAAGATTTCAAAATATCGAAAAACCTGTGAAGTTGGAATTATTTTTTTTCTGTCGCCAAATTGGATGACATTTTTTCGATGAACCTACTCGATTTTTACGATTTTCCGCGAAAAACTTACCCCCACTTTCGGACAGAAGGGTCACGTCACCTCTAACTAATTTTGTTTTCACACCAGTGTTCAAAATGGAGGTTTCAACCTCGAAGGATACCAACAATTTTGTTTGAATTTGTTTTCATTGTAGACATGTAAAAAAAAGTTGAGTTCGAATTCTACACCACAATTGAATTGACCAACAACAAACACTAAGATGTGACCAAAATCCGTTATCTCAAAGGTCGCGCATAACTTGCCACAGTTATCAAAATATTGCTCTAAGTTGACATTAAACACCTTGTATCTTGCCTATGCTTCGAAAACGGGTCATATGACATTAGGCAAGAATAACTTTTCCAATGTCATCTACACGACTATATATGTTTGTCCAGTTCATGGTGAAACACCCTGTAAATTAAGAAATTAATTTCCTTCAAGTAGGGACCGAAACAATCAAACAACCATATTATGAAATGTTCATTCCCTTTTAGCTGCAGAATGAAGATAACCCAGTTGCGATTGTTGATTATTCAATTATCAGTGAAGAAGAAGACATAGGGAGTTCCAAGTTAGCTGACTTGTCCATCACCAGCATATCAATTCGAATTTTCTCTGCGGAGTTCTGACCGAACAATTTAATAGGGTTCAAATTGATAAGTACTTGGGCATGTTGTAAAGGTTCAAATTGATTAGTCGAAGGTTTTCTCTGAGTTGTTACCTCTGAATAACATACTGAGGAATCTTAACCTCTAAACAAGGATATGTCTCGGTACTGTGATCGCGATGACATCACAACCGGTCTGAGTTCCCCCTTGTTATTCTTCTTTAGATCGATGTAGTAATTTCCAATAGTATCTTTGAATCGAAGAACGAGGATATCCAGGATATTCGGTTGATTTTCATTCTCGAATTCTCAACTGCCATGAAGTGGAGTTTGGGAGAATATGATTATAACTGTTCTTGACAACATTCACTAATTTGTTACCTGTGTTCAATTCAGACTGCTCTTGGATATTTCAGCATCTGCTTCGAAACGGTATTAAGCTCAAGGGTTTTATTTGTCAGAATATTGAACCGAAGAACTATTCCTCTGTTGGTTGTGTATCAACCAAGCTCATGTGAAGAATCTAGACCTAGAAAGGGTCTTGTGTTAAGAACCGGAGGTTTTGTTCATTGAAAATTGGAATTTTCATCCTCACGAGCATCCAATAAATGCCATAATGAAGAGATGATGCCTATATCAAGCTCTTTCACAAAGTCTCGTGTAGAGAACCGGAGGTAGTGTTGATTGACAATTGGACTTTTTATCCTCTACCTTCACGAGAACCTAATGAATGCCATACTGAAGAGAATATGGTATATCTAGACTCGAAGATGAAGAAGTTCTTTGATAAGGATCATCCATCAACCCTGAACCTGTATGATTTCGTTTGTCTCTCACAAATGAGCTGACGTTGGTGAACACGGCATGTTGTCCAGTCTGCACATTCCTCCAAGAATAAGTGAAGAGAGGGTTAATTTAGGTGTTCTTATGTGGCTGACATTGTTGTTGCACAGAAGCCAGTTGTGATCGATAGACAGGCTTGACTCAGAAGCAGTATACGTTTTTGTTGCTTTTGGGCTCTTCCTTCACTATACTACAGAGCCTTACGTTATCTGTGGTCTCATGAAAATGGTGTATGGCCTGCAAATGTATAAGGATAGTCCGGTACAATGATACAAGATATTCTCTATAGAAGTGTTCAAACTAACTATTATATATAAGTTGATATTTGAACCGAGTAGAGAATTTTATTGTTTCACCAACCATAATGTAGAAACATTGGGTTGATAGTGAGTGGTTGAACCTCTTCGGGGGTGTCACGTTTCATTCTGGCTAAGTCTGGTGAAACTCGTTAGGGCATACGCCAAACTAAGCCATTCCATGCCTACTTCATCGCATTCTGACCGATGCGGCACCCAAGACGTGAGGGATGAAGTAAAGCGAGTGTGGCTCAGTTAAGGGCTGAGGGAGGGCGATCTCTACAGGATACTGTATGTTTTTGCCGTGGTGGTCACTCAAGTGATATTTCATCTCATTCGTAAATGTCGAAGTTCAGCATTTCTAACGAGTTCATAGAATTGCGAAAATATTCATGAGATATTCATTTATAACCGATCAGAAACGAAAACTTCAAATGAATCATCCTAATCTCGCCACGAACATATCTTTTACACCCTCAACCTGAAGATCTCCCTCTGATTTAAGGTCATTATAGTTTTTTGGTTGAGTATTGCATGGATATAAATTAGTTGCAAGATGTACGAATACAATCATTATTAAATACAGATTTCTCTGTGATTCCTCTGCATAATATTTTTCGATATTGATATCTTACGATGCACTTTCATTGACTTCAATGACAAATTATTATCAACTGGCATATAATGATTGAAGTAAAAATCTTGGGAAAAGGGTAACATAATGAAACACAATACAAAATAATACGTAGACACAGTGTTTCATCTTCTATCTTCAGATTTAGAATCATCAGTAGCATTTATTCAGCATTATATGTCAAAATCTTACCACCTGTTTTCGCGTACACTATAACGGAATTTAGCAGATATAGGTCCATAAGCAAGCTTCTTGAATTGTGAGTTTGAACTTAATATTTGAAAGAAAAAATATAGTTTTCTATAGTCAATATCAACTGTCATTCAATTTTCGAAGTTATGGAGATTTTTGAAAGTGTGTTTTATTGCATTTGATTCCTCAGGGAAAGAATTTAACAAGCTTGCGCATGGACCTATAACTGTTATTTTCCGTTGTACTGAAGTGTACGCGAAAGCACGTGGTAAGATTTCGACATTGAATAATGTGGAATGAATGCTACTGATTGGCTCTGAATCGAAAGATAGAAGATGAATCAATGTGTCTAGTCTTATTTTGGGATTGTTTTTTTATTATGTTACCGTTTTGTTAAGTTTTCAACTTCAGTCATTACAGGACAGTTAATATAATGTAAGATTGTTAGATATCAAGTTCGAAAGATATTATGTGAAGGTACTAAAGAAAAATCGGTATCTTTTATGATTATCAATGATTAGTAGTCTTCATCCAGTAGACTCGTTTGAATTTAATATATATGTACGAATACCGTCATCTATTTCGAATTTTCTGCGAACGTATACAATACACATTGATAGCGAGCGAATACATGTCAGTGCGCTTTCGGTATGAAAAATAGTCCAAACTGGATTTAACAAACCACGCCAAATGCATCATCGATAATAATTAATCAGTCCGATGATATTGTTAGTTCTAGGTTTCATTCAATTAAGCTTTATTGGCAATGGATTTATTGTTGGTACTAATTATACAGCTCGTATTTGTGTCAGTCTAATCTCAGCGGACACGATTCAATCAATTATAGTAATTACTATGACGATCGATATTTAATTATAGATCCTTTAGTCAAAATCTGTACCACAATATAATGTTCATGAAAATTTTATTCGGCTGACTCTCATGTCAAAGAAACTGGATGGAATAATGATTTTCATAATTACTATTCTTATAACTTGATACAGAATTGAGGCATCCCCTAGTAACTCAAGGATATGCTTAGATGAGAAATGCAGCCACAGAAAAAAAATGTAAAAAAAAGAGCTACAAATGAATGAAGAATAACATGAAGAAAATGAACGCTCTCTTATAATTCTGCACAGCATTCCGCGATACTCACAAGTTAAATTGATTTTCGAAATTGTTCCATCAGAAAAATTATCTCGTTGGGTAATCTGGGTGTCTTGTGGGGTGAAGAATGGGTCTCTTGCATGTAACACGAATTACCATATTTTCATGTTTTTCTCATTCTATATCGATACGAAATCATAATGTATACTATCACACACTTCAACAATTCGCGAATTTTGAATAATTCGGCATTAAAAATGTCCAAAACTCAAGGACGAAGCGGGAGAAACGCGGCAGATCGCCTCTACGTCATTCGTTATAGTATGACGGCTGGCTAGAGAGAAAAGTACATGAGAAGAGGGAGAGAGTGGATATATCCCCATACGACACGGAAACCGCGAAGTTTCGTCCGTTTAAACAACCGACATGCGGAGCCAAATTTAAAAGAGCCTTTTATCGTTGAAAATTGAAAGTTTTTCAGAGGTCTTACGGATAGAATATTTGATTCCAATGATAAAAAATTCATGCAAGAGACCTATTCCTCACGTGAAAGTTCGAACGTATGTCCTCTAAGGATATTCTGGTTGAGCAGAAAAACATGACTGAGTTAAAAGCCGAAAAAACGCAGCGATATGTAAGTGATTATGAGATTGCCTCTCAACCTTCTAAACGAGAACCTGGTGATATTCATGGGAAACAATCTACTTTTAATAGTCTGGACGCACAAAGCCATATATATCCGAGAGGCCCTCCGCTGAAGTGATTCCAAGAAATTTGTATCTCCGATGAGCCAAGGATACCAGACAGGATGCAGTGCTGCAGTCATAGGATCGCCCAGCGAAGGACTTTCCGAAGAGACAGAGTAGTTTTTTTGCCTTGCTCGAGCAGCGTGCTATATGCTAAGTCCATGATAGATCCTCCCTCATTGTCACGCCCAAGATCAAATTCAATAAACGTATATAAAGGGGGCATCCATGGAAAGAATTGTTGGATGTCTCCAGCAATGGTGGGTGGATGATGTAAGGTAAAAGGTGGTAAAAGGTGGCTAAACCTTGCACATGATAGGGAGACATGAAAGCGATTGAAAGAGATCTATGTCCAGGAGTAGACGAATGCAGGTTGAAAAAAAAGAAGAAGAAGAAAGATCCCTGAAATGACTATTTTCGGATAAATAGTGTATAATATTTGTAAAACCGAGACTCTATTTAATGACATAACTATGTGAAACTCACTGGAAGAATAATTTTCATAAAAGAAAATACCAGGATATTAAATTTCACATCTGAAATGGAAGGAAATAGAAAAAATGTACCTACATGATTCTCCATTACATAAAGCTTGCGATAAATATTTTGTAAACCACAATTTAGCAACCATTCAATATCAAGGACTAATATTAATGAATAAATCAACAAATTTTCGAGTTCAATCGAAGCTGGCCATATACCAATACTTAAACTCAGAGCATTACCGAAATAGCAGTATCACCTGAAGATTTTGTACTGCCCATCGGGATGGCTCACATTTATCGATATCGAAAGAATTCTTGGTACGTAAGTCCTGTTAGATGGTAGGTTCGTGAACAAAATTTCATTAGCACCACCAGAGAACTTCACGAACCCTTAACCTTTGAGATACAAAACCTTTAATAAATGTACATGACGTTAATTAATTCGAGTTTCGAGAATACCAGGTCTGAGTGGTGCTATTACTACCTTAGATTAAGGTTGAATATATGTTGATTCGTTGATGAATATTTGTTCTTGTTTCGTTGTATTCCATTTATTCATTTGTAATTACGGAAAACCCGTGAAACCACTGAATCAAAAATCGTAGGTATATCTAGAGATACAACAATACCTCCAGGGTAAAGATAGCATATACTCATTGGATACTTATCGCACCGTATCGATACTGCATGAATACTAACTAGCTTCATAAGTATCGATAGCTTGAAGCATCGAAATCAAAATTTAAAAATTCATTGGAAACTATATACAGTAAATTAGGCTCGCCTTAAATTTTTTTATGGAGTTCTGGATATTTCACCAGTTTTAGAAGATTCCATGCAATTTTTCAAAATAGCAACTGTAGCGAGCGCCCTCTTTCAGCTCTTACTTAAGTCGCGCGCGCAGTACCATCTTGCGTCTTAAGTACCCTACGTTATCTGCCTGTAACGCTTGGCCAACATCATCGGTCAACGTACAGGGGGCGCTAGCGCGCACGCTGTCCCGGTTAGATCCTCTCAAGATCTCGGAAATACGCTCATCCCCAACGGTCTGGTACACTCCCTTGTGGTCCTCACAAGGGGTGTCCACTCACGTAGGCATGTAAACGGCTTAGTTTGGTGCATGCCCTGACGAGTTCCCCCAAACTAAGCCGGGACGAAACGTGAAACTGTCCCAAAGAGGTTGAAGCTACCTCGCAAACCTTCAAAAGCTTCACAACGGTCAAATTAATTTTTCAAACATAAATCACGAATTTTTCTGATGGTAGAAACCATGATATAAAATTCATAATTAAATGTATCAACTGACTCCGAAAAAAGTAACGACAACTATTGAACGGTGATAGTGCAGAACGTTCTCTCAAGAGCAATTCTCTATTTGTTTCACCTTCCATTTTTCGAAACGTCAACTTCGTATTCTTGAACATCATCAGGGTGTTTTTCAAATAAGCGCTCCTCGACGAACAAGGTTGCCAAATATTTTAACCAATCAGAAGAGCAACTATTTTCTGACAAATCAATTGAAGCTAACTGCGTACATAATAACATGGAGCTTCCCAGGCTTCATAAACAGAGGGTTTGAGAAATGTCATCAATTTGTCCTCCATGTTATGACATGCCATTTGTGGGTGCTATATTTGAATGATGTAAACAACTCTATTTGGTATTATATACAAATTGTTGAGGGATTCCCTTTTGGCTAAATTAAATCAAGAATAAAACAGAAATAAGTTCTTGATGATATGTTTTGTTTAATTCAAAACAAATTTCCACTTCAGAGTATACATAAATCATGTTAACATTCTTGCCGCTCACAGCACCTGAATATTCTTTGAATAACCTCCACAGTCCGTTATTATAAAGAATATATATATTTAATGTTTAATGTATATCTACTCAATTTGGATGTTATCCAATAGACCAATAGTTCCATTGGCAAACCTCAATTAGAACATTTGTCCGACAAATAATTCTCAGAAACTCCCAACAAATCATGAATGATTACCTGTAAATTGCTGATGAGTGTTGCTTTTCGGAATTATAAGAATTTGCAAAAATTCGTATTTCGAGAAATAGGGACGAAATAATAGATTTACCTTCTACCTATTTTTTACTCGTTACTTTGACCCGATTGTCTGAAAAAAATCAATAATAAGTGAAGTTAATAAAAAGATTTTAGTTCATTGATCTGTTGGCCCTAGGACTGGTCAAGGATGTCTCATTCAATTGTACTAGGTACATTTAACTCAAACCCTACTTATCTGAAAGATGAGTGTCAGCTCCTATTGCAGAAACATTACTCATTATTGAACCAAAACTTCAAAAATATATATGAATTTGATAGATCAAGTATACGCTATGGTTGAATACAACTGACGGGGAACAAATGAGATGGTGTATCTACATGGACACTCGGAGTATCGCTGATGAGGGGGCAAGTCATGTTCCAAAAGGTCCGTTATTGAAAGTATTTCGTCTACCTGAGAATTCCTAAGCAATGGATACATCACAATAAATTCTTATTTCATCATTTAATTTCAATACATTCAAATCATAATACTTTCCTCGAAAAAATTGTAAAAGAATGGGATAGACCACATTATCTTCACAGTATCTTGCAACGAGGTTATCACCCCTTCTATTAACAGTGAGAATATGTTTCATACAGTTTTGCAGACTTAACAAAGAGCGCATATTTCTGTAGAGAACCTTCTCATTCACGTAGCCATAATTTTCGCAGAAAATTGTTTTACATAATCTAAATTCCAGTAATACTTTTTGGTGTTTGGGCTTCAAAATACAAAATATTCAATATTGTATCCAGACAAATTAAAACTTAATGAATTTCTTCCACTCTTTCCTATTTGCAGCTAACACTCCGTTTTCGGTGATGCTTTTATCTCTTTTTTCAATTTCTTTTGCAACCATATCGTCCCAATTCAGTCATGTTCTTCCTTTTTTCTTCCTGTTGTCTACTCTTGCCTCTATATCTGTCTTGCTTGCAGGTGCATGGCCTTGTCTATCAGCAACTCAAATATTGTTCAAGGTACACTGGTCAGCCTATATTTACTGTAATAAAAACAGAATCAGCTCAATATGGTTGGGATATCAATATGCAAAGAATCCTTACTTGTTTTGGATTACAATAGGGAGAAGACGAATTGAAAAATTAGCATTATATTTTTCATCCCTATTTTAAAAATATGAAAGATTTTTTGTTTTATTTGAGGGTTATATCACAAAAACCAATGAGAATGACCAAAACAGGCTTGCCTACGTAAATTGTCACCAACCACCCCCTTATCTCAGGTACCCTCTGATCTAAAAGCTCACTTATTGCGCACCCACCCTATCTATAAACCTTGGTTATACCTACTCAACACAGCATTGTGAAATTGTCTATCCTCCTCATATTTCACTGATAACAAACATTTCATAACCATTTTCAAGCCATCAGTAAATTCTAATGACTAACACACCTGAGTCAGGAAATTCCGTGGGAAATTCCATCCACTGAATGTAATCTCTGAGTTCACATTCATCGGTTATTGGGAACATCTGCGAAGATGCCAGCGCTCTAACGGTTAAATGTGGAACCTGTCCAAGCTAGTAGTTTTATGTAAACAAACCTTAGAAATGTGGTGGAGAACGAATATTTATTAAGCAGAGCTTGAATATTTAAAGAAATTATTATAATTTTGTGTAAGATTTCTTAAGAAGGAACTTTTCGTTTAGATCACCATATAAAATCGTGCTTTAAATCGTTCCTGGAGGATAATTACAGTATTATTTTAGTGTATGATGCTTGGTGGATCAAAATGAACCAATATCTAAGTTAACTTGAATTTCTGGAAAAAAAGGCACCTCGATAAGTAATTTAAGGACTCTTATTAATGTGAGGAAGTGCTGAATGCAGGCTATATTATGTGGTAAATCTAGAATCAGTCGAAATGATATGACTTGTTCTCTTTGTTTACAAACCAGTAAATCAAAAAATGTAAACAGATTATCTGCTTTAGTCCTTTTGCATCGTACTTCTAAAGAAAAGGAAACAGATAGAAATATAATTGATTTTATTTTCATATCACAGCAGCTCAAGATACACATACAAAATGAAAAATGTCACAGCTGGTTCAACCTACCTATACATAGAAATGAAAAATATTAACGTATTTATATGAATTACTTCAGCTATTATTAACAATAACAGTATATCTAGTTCTTGTCAGATTTTCAACCAGATCACTCTTTTCGAATATGATTTTGTGTAGTATATGAATAAGGTAGCTCCAGAAGTGCTCGGTAGTTTCTCTGTAGCATTTTTCATCAAAATTCTCTTATTTTCATTGACACCTAAAAACATCCTGACATGAAGTTGTTTCGAAACGAATAAATTGTAATTCACCTTTATGAAAATAAACATCTTCGGAGAAATGCAGTAAACATATTTTCATGTACTTCGTTACCTGTTTTCCAATCTTCAGTTTTTAAATCTAGGCCTTTCTTATATCATTGAGTTCCCTGCCAAATGCTGTTTCCAAATTAACTTTACTTTCATTTGGCTTTGGAAAAAATGAAAACTCGAGGCAGCAGATGATCCTTTCTTCTTTGATCATGAATGATATTGAGTTGAGGCACACAACAATAGTTATTTCGGGAGGATGCCGTTTCGAATTAAAAAAATTGGAAATTTTAATCGGAAAGAAAGGAATCGATTGAAAAATATTACAAACACTTTCAGTATACCAAAATTTCAACTCGGAGAACAACACATAAGCTCGAAAATAAACTCCAAAAGTAAGCAAAATACGTCAGAATAACAGGCACGTCGAAAACCTACTAGCTTGGAAGTGTTCGAATTTCTATCGCCAGAGGGCGTATCGCTTAGCAGTAGTTGCGAATCGAGATAATTTTTTTCCTCCATAGAAATCTAGATTTCCGCCCGAACTTCAAACCCGTCGTTGGACCAGCCTGACCTCAAAATTAATTTGAATGAAATTACCTCTTGATGAATATTCAACGACCATGGAGGAAACCTGCAGCTCTGTATATATTCAGTATTCGTTGGCGCAATAAATGATTTAGAAGAGCTACAGGCGAGAAACTCTATCCTGATGAAAACTGCTAATCCGCTTCGAATCCAAGCTCCTGCAGTTAGCCAGATTAAAATGAGAGACAATGACGGTCTAGAATTGAGGAATTTTCAATTTATCCGCTTCCAGGGTATATTTTTCTTATTTCGGGGTGAGCGAACAGTTTTAATTATTTTATGTTTAGAAGCGGTATTCACATAACTTCCTCGATTCCGAATATTGGAAAACTTTTCGAGGGATACTGCGATAGTATTTTTAAATTGAAGGAAAATGAAAAATGCGAATTGACTATACCAGTTGGAAAACATTTGGTTTATGTTTTCAGATTGAGTGCTTTTATTGTCATCAATCATTTTTTCCATTAATTATTGTATATCCAGATTAATTTACATTCATTCCATATTTTACTAATTTTATCACGATGAATATTTTTCAGGTCAGTTGAAATGCATCAATTGCTTAGATGAATACCATTTCATTCGAATATATATACTCAATTTTCCTTAGGACATCAGAACTTATTCAATATTATGAAGCAACAACATTAAACTGGGAATTCAAATTATACATAAACAATCCCATCCATTAAGTTTTACATTTCTCTCGTATTTTTCATTCCCATGGCTCTCTTTCTGGCCACACCACCAAAAAAAAATAAACAATTGACATAGGTAACACTTTAAATACATCCTCGAAATTGATTGCTCGTTAACCTCTCGGTGAAACATTGTAAAACAGGGCAAGCAAAACAGTTATCAATAAGTTTCATAGATTTAATAAAATTATACACTTGACATGCATGTTTCGTTTCGGGTTGTAACCCATTCTCAAAACTGAAAATAAAATACTTAGACACAACAATTATACTTCAAGTAACAGACCGGGGATAAGTGGAAATCTAATTGATCATTTAAGATTGTAAGTTTATATTTAAATGCTGAGGATATTTCTACAAATATTAAGAGATCCAATCTTACTTTTTTCACCTTTGTCTACAATTTTGGTTCAACTAAAATCTATGAAATGATTACAAGTGATACCATGGTTGGAGAAGCCAGCTGTGTGTTTATTTCCAAGAATAAAGTTTTTGTGTTCTTCAATTCAAACTTTGAGAGAGCGACCAGTTTGTCCAATATAGAATGTAGGACATTCAGCACAGAACAGTTTGTGAATGTAAACACCACTCAATTCGAAATCATTCAGCTCATCCTTATCATTAAAAGCATAAATCTAAAGTTCCTCTTATTTGAACACATAAAAATATTAGTGTGTCGCTTATAATTGACGTATACCAATTTCTTTAATTGGTTTTCATAATGAGGTGGATAGATGAAAGCTAATACTCTCTCATGTTATTTCCCAAAAAGGAAATTATCTATTATAGTAGAAGAGTAGCCATTGATTTTAGCTAATAATTTCAAGATTCCTACCTCCTCTTTCAAATTATCTTCAGACAATGGAATTGAAATCAGTTTATGTACCAAAGTTTGCAATGCTGAATTTTCATTCTATATAAGTATGTGAGCTAGTATTGTAAATAAGAAAGTCTGTAAAAGAAGGTTTTCTATGAATATCAAATACGAAATGTTCATTTACTCTTGTTACTTGAATTTATAAAGAATTAAACGATTTATTGTCGTTCTCTATTTCCAAAGTGAACTGGACAGAGTTATTAAAGGAACTCCTCAATTGCGAGAACGATTCCAGTTCGGAAGTCGAGCCAGTCCAAATACAGAAAACATCGTCTACATAACGTTCCCAGTACAAAATATGTACAGTCAACTGAATATTATTGGGGAAAATATTTTCTTCTCCAAAAAATCAGGAAAATTTCACTAAAACAGGGCGATGAAGAAGAACCCATTATTACTCCATCTAATTGCCGCGATAGAGGTTCCAGGGGAGGCGGCGTGGGTTTATATGTGAAAAACTGTATCAAATCTTCTATAATATTTGCTCATTCTAATAGCAACTTGGAGCAACTTTGGGTGAAATGTAAAATGGGTAATAAATCTTTCGCCATTGGAGTTATCTATAGACAACCTAAATCTTGTTTTTCTGATTCAGTATATCAAATCGAAAATGCTTTGTCACAGGTTTTTCCGGAAGTTGATGGAATCGTGTGTATGGGTGACTTTAATGTGGACTTTTTAGAAAATAGCAGTTCTTTGGGACAGTTAGTTGATGTGATGGAAGGGTATGGTCTCAAACAGTGTGTTGACGAGCCTACAAGGATAACCAGACGCTCCTCAACCCTCATTGACCAGGTGTTCATTTCAGGCTCTTTTGAAGTTGATTCCGCTGGTGCGATGCATGTAGATATATCTGATCATCGGTTATCATTCTGTAGTTTTCAGGTTGATAAATTCGAGGGGGCTGAAAAATTTGTAACTTTTAGGGATTTCCGCTATTTTTCGGAGGATGAATTTAGGAGAGAACTGAATTCAGTTGATTGGAATCTACTTTATTCCGCTGAGACCGTTGATGAAAAGATTAATTACTTAACAACAAAAATCTCTTTTTTGTTCAATAAATTTGCTCCAACGAAAACGGTCAGAGTTACGAAAAAAAGAGCTCCTTGGTTAACTGATGTCATAAAAATTATGATAGATGATAGGAGGAAAGCACTGAATCGCTATAAGATTTCGAAAACTCAAGAGGATTTCGAATTATACAAAAATTTGAGAAATTACACATTGAGTGCTATCCGTAGAGAAAAGAAGCTATATATCGATTTCATTTCTAGATCTGATGGTAACTCGCGAACTTTATGGAAGCAGCTCAAAAACTTGAATACGGTACCTAACAATATGAATACTCTACCACCTGAGTTCCCAAATAAGGTTGAAGAAATAAACAAATATTTCGTTTCGATTGCTGACAGCTTAGACGAGGATTGTGCGGAGATGATAGCAGCTTATGAAGGCACCGCTGGCAATTTTGGCTCATCTTTTGAGTTTCGTCTTCCTGACCCTCAGGATATCTCTCAGATCATATACAAATTAAACTCTAATGCTTTTGGCGACGATGGAATTTCAAGAACTATGATTCGATTGTGCATACCGGAGGTGCTGTTACCCATAACTCATATCGTCAATTCTTGTTTGGAGCTTGGTTACTATCCTTCATCTTGGAAAACTGCGATTATATGCCCCTTACCAAAGGTTACTAAGCCAGAATCCATCAGTGATCTTCGACCCATAAGTATCCTTCCTTTCTTATCTAAAGTTCTGGAGAAATGGGTATACATGGAACTTTATGACTACTGCACATCCTTTAATATTCTACCAGTTCACCAGTCAGCGTTCAGAAGTGGTCACAGTGTCTCTACGGCGCTTGCACATATACTGGATGATGTTCTGAATGATTGGGATCGTGGCTGGGTTACGGCTCAGGTTCTGTTGGATTTTACCAAGGCCTTTGATACCATCAACCATAAACTCCTCTGTGCCAAATTACAATATTATGGATTGTCATCAGTTCCTCTCAAATTCTTCAATTCATTCTTGAATGGCAGAAAACAATATGTTCGAGTCGCCGGGGGAAACGAATCATCACAACTCCCATTGAACAAGGGGGTACCCCAGGGTTCAATATTGGGTCCGCTTCTTTTACTAATATATACAGCGGATTTTGCAAGTTCTATCAAGTCATGTCGATATCATTTATTCGCTGATGACAGTAGAATTTCTCTTGGTTTTCATCCGGATGAGGCCCAGGCTGCATGTTCTCTAATAAATAGTGAACTGGATTCGATTATACAATTTGCCAAAAATCACAACCTCCATATCAATCCCAAGAAATCCAGCCTCATATTTTTTGGCAGTAAATCTGCTATTTCCAAAGCTAATATAACATCTATAACCATTATGGGCACTGTTCTTCGTCCTCAGGAAATGGTAAGGAACCTTGGTTTGTGCGTTGATAGTAATTTGAAATTTTAAGACCACGTATCTGGATGCATTCAAAGGGCATATATGTCCCTTAGGCTTCTGTACGGTAGCCGTCACTTCTTGAACAGGAGTCTGAGAATGACTCTGCGCAATCAGCTAGTTTTGTCGCGTTTTGATTATGGTGATGTAGTATATGGTTCTTTTATCGATAAGTTTGATTCATCGCGGATTCAGTCAGTTCAGAATCGGTGTTGCCGTCTCGTTCTCAATTTGAGGAGATCTGTCCCAACATCTGGCCACATAAACTCCTTGAGATGGCTTAGAATGGATAACCGTGGGAGACAGCACTTAATGTGCTTCGTTCATAAAATAATTAGATCAAAGCAACCCTCATACTTATACAATAAAATAAATTTTAGACATAACGTTCATTCAGTGAATACAAGAGGACAGTTGAATATTGATATTCCCCGTCATCACACCACAAAGTTCAAAAGTTCATTTTCTTACCAGGCACCCCTTATTTATAATTGTATTGATAACAGCGTCAGATTCAAATCAATCAGTGGCTTTCGAGTTCATACCAGAAACTCAATTTTACTCGGCCAAGTTTCTAACTCTCACTAGGATATATTTACTTTGCTATAATTATGTATGTAATTGTTAACATGAGGTTTGTTACATTGAGTGCATTGTATTTTTATTTTTTTTTTGTCTCTTAGAAGGTTAAGGTATTATTTTTGATAGGTAAAAGTGCAACAATAGCTTATAGCTAAACTTCCACCTAATAAAGACGATTTATTATTATTATTATTATTATTATTATTATAATTGTTGGTGGACTTTTGTCATTGAACTTGAAATATCCTTGATATCTTAGACATATTTCCAGTAGTAACCATGTCTCTTTATTAATTTCTATAGAAAGTGAAAGGTTTTCGTCTATAGTTGATGTTGGTTCATATTCTTAATTTCCTCAACTGGAATTGACGGAAACAAATTATTTACATCCAAAGAAGCTATAACTTGGCTGTAAAAGGAATTCTGAGTGTTTTTAATTCATCTGTTAGTTGGACGCTATTTTTAATAGAATAAATTGGATTATGTTCTATCATACTTGGTAAAACAGAATTCAGATATTTACAAAGTCTTGAAGTTGGTGCATTAGTGTATGAAACAATGGGTTTCATAGGACAATGAGAATGAAATAAAAATCTTGAAAAAAATTAGAAAAAAAGCCTCAAAAAATGACTTGATCATAACAAAAGCTGACAAAGGCAATACAGTTACTATTTTAAACAAAGTGGACTATATTAAAAAAACCGAAACATTACTCAACTTCGACAGTTTTCGAGAATCAAAGACTAAATCCTACATCAACATTCCAAAATGCAGCAGAAAAGACTATCAAAAATTAACATGTTATCTCAAGTCACACTTCCACTTGTTATAATGAATCCCAGAATTCCTTTATTTATTATATGCTCTACCAAAAATGCACGAGGAAAATTGTTAAATGTTACTGGATATATGTTTAATTGGACAATTCATATCAGAATGTTGTGAAGAATCACCTCCGAAAGTTTATCAAAGTACTTTTGAATCACCCTGTATAATATGTACTTATATAGAACAGTGAAGTGTATATCATATAATACTGAAAATTATGCTCTAATAATATGATTTCTTTGGTCAGGATCAACTACCATTCTTCTGATAGTTTTTCAAAGCCGCGAAATTTGGCTACATCATTGGTGTAATACTTCTTCATTTTGTGGCTAAGTGTAGCAACAAATTAACTTCAATCTATGAGTATTTGATCCAGAATATCCAAATTCGTTTAGGCAATGTTGAAATACTGCACGGAAGGCAACGCCAATACATAATCTTCTCAATGTTCACACTTCTAAATTCCAACAATAGGTGAAGAGAAAATCCCTCAGGCCACTGCGAAATTGTATTTTCAGCTCTCCACTATCTACAAAAACGTGTTCTTGCTTTAACTAGTATTCCTAACGTATTTTTCAGAATTACCGTCGACTGGTACTCAGCAGAATTGACCCCATGACAGAAGATTCCATCTGCCCGTTTTTCTAGGACCGACGCTGTCAGTAATTCAATTTGCTTGTCCGGACACGCCAGATGGATTGGAAAGACAACATCGTTCGACTTGGGCCACTCTTTGATCTCTTCCTACTTTCTAATGCACCGTGTGTTGTTTTATGTAAGGCGCCAAATTTAATTTCGAACACAGTTGCAAAAGTTCGCTAGTTTAATTCCAACTTTTCTTTCAATTTCACCGGGGATCAGAAGTGATTCAGTCTCTTTGACGTGACATCCTTCTGGGCTTAGGCGATGGATGGATGGAGATGTGAGATAGCTAAGATATCGGGATTCCTATACCATTATTTTTGTTTATTTGGAACTTTGAAAATCAGTTGGAAGTTCTTATACGAATCAGGATGCTAAACCTATGTATATATGAATGAGCATATTCAAATTGGTACTAAACAAAATCAAATTGAGACTAAATACAATCAAATTGGGAATAATAAATTTCATATTGGTACAACATTCGTTCCTGTGAGAATTGGAGTTTTATGAGCTTCTTCAGTGTGAACCACGCTCCTGCTATCTCTTTCGCATTTTCCTTTTATTTTTTGGCCACCTTTAGGCGATTGATTTCTTGATACTCAAAAATTAGGAAGTCTTTTCCAATCGCCGTTTTCTTCATGGACTGCAATTCTCTGTTTTCAATTGATTTCGACTCTTTCTTTCAAATAAGGAATATAATTTCGAATTAAACTCTGGTTTGCACTCATTAAATACTTTCCTTCGACATAAAAGTGTTAACATTATAAAGTTATCCAAAAATTCAATTCAAATAGCAACGATTGTTGTACCAATATGACAATGATTATTCCCAATTGGAAATATATATATTTCAGATTGGTAAACATGTTAAAATGATGACTTCCAATATGAAATATATATAATTCAAATTGGTGATAGTCAGTTTCATATGGGTACAACATTCGTTTCTAGTTGAGTCGGATTTTTTGATTATCTCATAAAATTAATACTTTAATGTCGAAGTAAAGTATTGAATGACAGCAAACTTTTTAATTCGAAAATATTAAAAAAAAGGATTCAGAATAAATTAAAAAGCAGAGATCTGCAGTCCATGAAGAAAACGAGTGGAAAGGACATGCGAATCTTTGGATGTTCAGAAGTCAACCGCCCTAAGGTGGGAAAAAAAACAAAAAAAAAAACGTCAACGAAATAGAAATATAATAAGCTTATAAAACTCCAATTCACACAAGCACGAATGTTGTTCCAATATGAAATTGATTATTCCCAATTTGAATTTATTTAGTGTCAATTTGATTTTGTTCAGTAGGTACCAATTTGAATATGTTAATTTCCAATTTGAATGTGTTTAGTCTCAACTCGAAGTTGAAGATGTATATATGAACAACAATAATGAAGGCATCTGATTGAATACTACGTAAGCCGTAAAAATATGCGATAAAGTTAGCTGAATGACTACCATGAAATGCCATTGAAATACTGTTTCGCAAGATAACTTTCAGAAAATCAGTTATTTCGAAAAGAAATTCGTCAATATTTTCATTTTTCCTTGACATAGTTCAGCTTCTTAGAAATCAATAATGTACCATTCGTTTTTTCGAAATTCATATTACCTTTTTTCGCTTCCTTTGCCATTCAACTTTGCCGCTCTTGCTCTATGGCAAATATTGGCCGTTCTATTGATTTGATGACAAAGTGGTAGAAAAATATTTTTGAAAACAATTTCTTCAGAAAAATTGGTCCATATTTTGCTGGTGAAAGGCTTTGAAAGAATTAGGTAAGAAGGTAAAATTTTTTGTTGAAAATATTCGATGTTCGGTTACAAACTTAACTTCGAGTTAACAGACCAACCCTTTTTTTTGGTGGTGTTTATACGTTGAAGTGCTTCAAATGTAGAAAAATTGATTTCAGCGCAATTGATTTCAGACAAATATTCATGGCCGAGCTATTTCGACATAAAGTCAGCATTTACTTAGAAAATATTTTGTTTAGAACGAAGCTAATTTATATGCGTTGACTATCTTGTTCTTCATAATCCTGAAAATACGTCTTCGATTTGTTACCGATTGTGTCTAAAAAAAATTCCATTCCATGTTTTGCTGATTTGAAGCTCGAATCGAATTGGTAGGTTCAGCTTTGGCGCGAAAAATATATATTTTTCAAATTTGCATATATCATTTTTGTGTAACTTAATTTGTTAATTATATCTAAAAATGAGTTCTACGTACCTTTTTCTCGGGGAAAATTGTTTGCTTCATTATCACCAGTAACCTCACAATTCTGGCACTCCCGAATAAATTTCCATATAAAACGCTGCGCAGCTGCGATTTTGCAGTTTCACAACGTTCGTCACGACTCTGGAAACACTCGGTTCATGTGGTTTTCCCACAGGAAGTCCAACATCTGACAAAAATGGAAATTGGATCGTGGAGAAAAGGGAGCTACAATAATAATAAACTAACATAATCACAAGGACAAATATATGTCGATATATCAACAAATATTCCACCCTAATAAGAGCTAATCATCCAATCAACCAGAAGCTGACACAAGGAGAATGACTACAGCTGTTTTCCAGTTATTAGTGATCGTCAAGCCATCTTACCTTGGATAAACCGCTGATTATTTCTCTTCTCATCGGTTTATCCAAGATGAGATAACCTGACGATCAGTAATAACAGTAATACAGCTGTAGTCATTCTCCTTGAGTCCGCTTCTACGGTGTAGATGTTTTGGTTGATTGAAGGGTTAGCTCTGATAAAGGTGGAATTTTTGTTGATTTAACGACATATATTTGTCCTTGTAATTATTATTACTGGAGCTCTCTTCTCTCCACGAACCAATTCCAAAAAACTCCGATCACTAATTTTTTTCAAGGCTAAAGAATAATTCTCTTGTACAAATTATTCGTATCAGTATTTACTTTTTCTCACATATTTTTATTGAATTGTTGATGTTGAGTGTTGGAATCTAAATTCATCGGAGAGTCAGATTTAATTTTGGTCTGTACGCTCATGAACGATTTATAATTGAAATAGCGAGCCAAAATGATAATGAGGATACAAGCACGTTTGTGGAAATACTCTTATTAAGGGAGTATTCGAACATACCATAATATAGATCCCATTGAATTCTGCACTATAAACTGCGAGATGAAATGAAATTGTAGATAGACCATCGTTATTCGTGGTAAGTGTTTATCATGCATTAATTAAATTCGAAATGATATCAATAATTTCCCATATTCGATATGCGGCTTTATTAACAGACTGCCATTATTTACAATATGAGTAAGGTCACATATACATGATACAATTAAAACAGATTGAGAACAATGAGTTACCGGGTACGAATATATAAAATATATTCAGCCAATCATACAGAATTTATGCCAGGAATTTTAGAGTAGTAATTTTAATGGTTTTGAGATTTTGGATGCAGAGATATCAATACTGTTATCGATTGAAATGAATTTCGATATGAAATATTATGCATACCAGATGTTGATTTATTCTCACTATTACCCACCAAATTTTGGAACTAGAGCTAGTCAAGAGACATCTGATTTCCAGTAACGATATGTCTATTGACGAAGAAAACGTGGTATCCGAAACGTGCGTTAGACGCAGAAAGTGAAAGTGGAATAGAGAGTAGTTACTCACTGTTTTTTTCTCAGCTTTCTATCCAGGTTTGGGGCACAAACGGACGGACGGAGTTCAGGCAGGAAGGACATAATATAATTTGACCACAGGTTCTGCTCTAGGTTGCCCAACCTGATCTTTCAAGATCATTTTTGGCTCAAAATTCGAAAATGATAGACATTGTGACGAAACGATAAAGCGCTGATTCCCAGAACAAGCGCGTAAAGAATGAATACAGAACAGTTGTGGAGAAAACCAGACTGCAGTTCTTAGTAATCCAATCGATTCAAAGTAATATAACGAACCGAGCGTCTCCGACTTGTAATTGAGCTTAACATCTACAAAGTTGTAGAGACAGCTTCTTGAGGGCAAGAGTTCGTAAATTCCTCCGATTATGGCGCTAGTGAGATTTTCTTCACAAAAATACCATCCATTAGGGCAAATGTACCTAAAACTCTTTCGGCATCAGGACAAGGTGAGTCGTGCCGACTATCTGCAAAATTGTGAAACTGCAGTACAGAAATTGTTCGGACGTTATTTCCTTTTTGTAGTTGTTTTACTTGGTAGCATGATTAGCTCATAATCCAAAGTTGAATATTTGTTAATTTATTGAAAATATTCTCTCTTGTGAATATGTTGATTGATAATGATATTTTAGCCTTTCTGTAGACTCCCGAAACGAGTACTCCCAAATTTGATGTTGTACGTTTCCTGTTTTGTTCAGTAAATTTTTATATTTATGTTGATTTTTCGAATTTTTCAACTGTTTTGAAAGAGATAAGTTCATGAATTAGATAGAATGAACATTTACTCTTGAGAATAGCAATAATCATTATTTACCAAAATGACTGGTGTGAATATATTGTCAGGAATTCTAAAACTTCAATTATCTCAAAACGAAGAAAATGTGACATTCTTGATTTTTTTATTCACCCTTCAATTTGTTCTAAGCTCCATCAAAGATATCAAGCCTCTTACGCTCGTATTTTAAACTCTGACAAATGTAACACATAATATGATAATTTTACCCGTTTTCGAAATTGAAAATGAAACGAAAAATTTCATGAATAAATTTCATCCACACTTCCAACAAGAAAATTCAATTTCCATTTTCTTAATTGAAGGCAATGCTTTTTAAATGGGACATTCACGCGGTTTCTGATTTGTTTTCGTCAAAATGACACATTTCCTTGAAATCATCTTAAAAATTATTGGATGAATTTATTCAGTAGGAAATTGAAATATTTCCGTTAATTTATAGGCTCCAGTGCTTTTTGCATGTTCAAACATTGAGGCTATATGAATATTATCATTACATACATATTCATCCTTTCCAATAGTTTCAACATGAATGGAAGGACTTGCAACTGTATAGAAAACCAAGTTGAATCTCGCTGTTCGTTTCAAGTCCGAAGTAGGAACTTCATGGTACCAGACGCAGGTACCATCATATCGCAGCATTGCTCGCAGTCTATTCTCATTCTCGACTCTCGTTTCACGACTGCATGTTTCTGACTCCTTAAAAGTACCGACTCCTTTCGAAATAGATCATGCGTACTCAATCCAGGCACTCCGAAAAAGAACAGTGATTTCTCTAAACTGTCACAGTGTGTCACAGCTCCGGAGAAATCCTGTCATAATAAATCTTCATGATGCTACAAGACCACGAGATGCTTCTGGATAAAAATGACACCTGCCATCAAGTCTGCAAAAGATGAAGCAATCGAGGAGTTGCCCAAACCTTATAACACGAATACAAAACAACACTGTCGCACTAAGGGCCAATTGCACCGTATTACAAAACCATAGATTAGGTCCATAAGCAAGGTTTTGGTACAAAATTATCTTGCACCGTCACGTAATCCTCGTTAAATGGCCTTAACAGACTGTTATATTTAAGCCTACGAATTTGGGGGTTTAAAAGAAGGATTAATGGTAAGCTTCGGAATCTAACCCTACTTTCGAGCGATTTCGTACAAGTTTGACATTTTTCTGGACGTAACCTCCAGTTTGTTTACGTTTTTTTTTTTTGTTTACATTGGACATTGATGGAGAACTCCAACGAGTTGATAATCAAATTTTGATTAAAAGTGGTTGATTTTCAGATGATATTTATGAAAAATGATATAGGGAGAAACTGGCATCAGTAGGCATTGATTCGTATGTTTTAAAGCATGAAGAATTAACACCAGTATTTCCATTGAGTTCGTAAACTTAATGGTATTTCTATAAGCCTTCAACTATTTGAAATGAAAAAGTTACAATGATATGCTCATTTATTTCCAAGAGCGAATAGCAGAATGAAATCGAAGACATATTTGGAATGAGAAAACATAGTTTCATGAAGATTCTTCAGTACTATTTCATTCAGTGATATATTACGTGGAAAGCTATCATGTACTACTTCATTATTGTGCAGGTGCTGTCTCTGTGCTATCATTATCCTCTAGTATATATTAATTGGACTCAAAATATAACTACAAACGAATTAATGTGAAAGAAATTGCATCCTCGTGTTAGACAATCTTCAAACGTACACCTTTGTCAATCCATCCATGATACTTCAATATTTATATAGAATACTTTTTAGTCTGCGGATCCACATCAGAGTTTTCATTATCTTCGACCAAAAATTAACTCAATTCATAATATACTTATTACAAACAAAATAATTTAATAGAAAGTCTACTCTTAGGTGAGCCGTTCCTTATCGGAAAGTTGTTTCGGATAAATCAATACTATTCATTTATTCATCTTACAAACGCCAGGATTGTAATTCCATGCAGAAACTTAAATCTTGAGATATTACGAAATATGAGTTTACTTGAGTATATGACTATAAATTTGAATAAGGTTTAAAGCCTGATGCAGAAGTAAGAGCACAGGTCTGTGGTAAGAGATCCCTATAGTCTTAATGATAATAAACAAGTCAGGAACATTACATGCAATATTTTTATGGAAGCTATAAAGTCTGTCATATATATTTTTTCGTTGGGTTTTTCAATAGATGCATCTTGATTTTTCATAACTTATGGAAATATGGTAGTAGTAACCCATAATTTCATCTTTTGAATTAAAATATTTCTTCAATTAGGGTTAGAATAAACAACATGAAGCTAGTCACAAGTACCAATTCATGAGAAAGTAACCAGATTTGTAGATTAATTTTAATCTAGTTACATTCAGCCTCGGTGCAAGCCGAATATTTAAAGCAGAGTTTAATAAGTTTATCGTTGCTTAACTAACTGTAGCTTAAGACGAAAACGGTGCAATTGGCCCTAAACGAGTATAAAAAACCTGGAAAAGCACTGACGTGAGGTTAGGAGCTCTTACGCGCTTGTTCACATTCGAATCCATTTCATCAAGTCATTTTGCATGAACTTTTACACCGTCATTTTTCATCCAAGTGCAGAATTTCGACTCGATCACATCTGCGTTATTGGTAATATTAGGAGAATGAATTTATATCTACGAAGGGAGACGATCTACGAGGGGATTTTAAGTTTTCATGAATTTGACCATTTCAAACAACCTCCAAACCTGCTATGAAAATATGAAATCTCGTATAGTCGTTTTTTTCGGATGTTAAGCTGGTTGATACGCCATATTTTTTCTTATATCTCCGGAAATGCACATCTGATCAAATTAAATTTAAAAAAACTGTTGTCGAATACTATCTGCAAAGTCTGTGCCGAATTTCCTCGAAGTCTGGTCAATAAATCAGAAAAACTATTTTTCTTTCGATAAAGATGTGAATAATTTTCATAATTTTTCGTAGTTGTGCGTTGATATTCTCCAAATAATTACAAAGTTTCGATGTGATCGCATTTATACTTGGCTTGAGATCTTGAGATATTGAGGAAATAACCTCAAAATTTCAAACAACGAAATTTGACATTATTTCTTATGTATCTCCGGAAGTGAATATCGTATCCAATTGAAATTTGAAATATCGTTGTTGAATATTGATTTCAAGGTCTGTGCCAAATTTCGTTAAAACTTTGCACAAAAATTTCAAACATTTTGTAATAAATTTTTTTTTTAATTTTCCGACAGTTGGATCCATACGAAATTCTGTAATGAGCTCTGGCTTGGTATTTTTCAGATAATTGAGAAGTTTCGATTTGATCGTACTTCTTGAGATATTGAGGACATAATGTTAAAATTTCAAACAACAACAAAATTTTACATATTTTTTTTCCATATATTCTGAGGTATGTTTCAAATTTCGTTGAAATTTGATCGACATTTCCTGAGAAAAAAAATTTTTCAACAAAATTTCAAAACTGTTCGAAAAATATTTTTTTTTTAAATTTTCTAACAACGGGATCTATAAGAAATTCCGCAATAAGTTGCATGTTGGTATGCAAGAACTAATTACAAAGTTTTAATCCGATCGAATCAGTACTTTTCGAAGAATTTACTTCAAAATTTCATTCAGCCATAACTTATAACTATAATAACCGTTTGGCCGATTATGTTCACTAATGGACTCAACCGAGATATTCAAGGTCGACACCTATCCTGAAAGTTTCAGGACTCTAGGATCTTTCTTCCGAAAGTTAGAGCACACACGGACGGCCGGACGGACAGAATCAAATTTCACCACAGATTCTTCATCAGTGAGTACAAACTAGTAATTTCAGACCAATTTCAGCTCAAAATTCGAACACTTCAGACATTGTTACGAAACGATAACGCGCTGTTCCCCATAACAAGTGCGTAAAAACAGTAACAATAATTGTATTTTCATGAACTTCTGTTAGAACTGTATTGGCTTAATACGCTACGTTTTCACTAGTGAACTTAAAGGAAAACGGAATTGCAACATGACCGACACAACCTACAGTTAATTTTATAGTTCACGGTAAATTTGATGTGATACATCATTTCATAATAGACGTGTTGACTTACACCGTATGATTTTCTTGCACGTACTCCATCTATTTTCCAACAAACTAACCGTAAAATACTATAGGGAAATGAATAGTCTAAACACTGTTGAAAAGAACCATTTTTATTGTCTAGGACGACATGTTTCGATTATAAAATCATCATCAGGTCCATAAAATCTAGTACAATTCGGTTTCAAGAAGGATAGTAAAATCTAAAACATGGTTTAAGTAACAGTTCCTGAAAATGTCATCTTTTTGGCGTGAAGGGAAAAGAAATAGCTGAAAATTCAAGACGAAAAACAGTTTTTTGTGAATAACTCAGAAAATATCCACTTTAGGGCAAGGGTGTCATGCATACACTCACATTATTTTTTAACGTAGATTCAATATCTGCCATAAAAAAATGGGGTTCAAATTTGAAAAAATTGATTTTTCACGATTTTGTCATCCCTAAGTTTGAAAGCGATTTTTTCACCCCCTGTATCATGAATCGCGATTTCGATTTTTAAAGTGGATACATCAATCTTACATCTTGAAAAAATCCCAAAAATGAAAATTTTCCATCCAAAAACCTCGAAGTTATTCTTGTTTCAGCGGAGCTCTATTTTCGATTTTTTTTTCGAATTTTCCCGCTCAGAGAGAATTTTCCAACCAAAACTGAAAAATGTTACATCAAAATAAATTGAAATTTTCTAAGGAATCTATTTCTGCAATAAAAAAATGGTGTTCTAATTTGAAAAACGGAAGTTGACGTCATTTCCGGAAAAACCGGAGGTGCTCATGCCTTGAAAATATTTTAGATTTCATCAGCATCGTGAAATACTTATAAGTGCTGAATTTCATGAAAATACGTTCAGTAGTTTCCCGTATAAATATGGGTGAGGTTCCTCGTGAAAGACCCTGTATACGAGGAAAGGGCTGATATTTTATGGTTGTAAGAGTGGGATGATGAAATGTGAACAGAATGGCTGGTTTGGATTGGTTTCCTGAAAATGTCAAATTTAATCCCTTCTGTCATTCTTTCAAGTGTAATGTCCAAGTAATTCAACCAGTTGTTCTCTTCCGATTCCAATGTAAAATTCATAGTTCAAACCTTTTGATATGACCTCATAAGATTTCACACCTTCCATCTTATTCAGGCAGCTTACTAAGTTTTTTGTACTTGCATTGTATATTTTATCTTTTTAGATTTTATGAACCTGATGATGATTTTTATAATCGAGACATGTCGTCCTAGACGATAAAATGGTTCTATTCAACAGTGTTTAGACTATTTCCCTATAGTATATTATTCAACACTGATGGGCTTCAAGGAGCTTATAACCGTAAAATGCCCAGTGGAGCTGCAATGGGACCAACTTCGCTGCCATCTAGCACATTCTACAAATATCTTCCTGAATCGAAGTATCTGCTGTAAGAAGTCGATACTTCAAGGTGAAGTGAATACTTTTGCCATTTCAGGAGAGTGATACTTGATATAGTAGCTCCTGAAAAAAATTACGAATATCTACTTTGAAATGAAGTTCCTTATCAATTTTGGATTGTCTACTTAGTTGCGAATGCTAATTCTTCTAGCATTAGTTTGTACTTTCATTTTATTTACACGATGCATTATCGTGATATACTTCTGTTCAATAGGCCTTAAAATTCCATCCTAAAAAAACTGCATCACCAAACCTTCTCAGAAGTTCCACTGTTACATTTTGTCCGAACGGTCAATAAATAATATTGTTTCAGGTCCAATGGACGGGAGTACAACTCAATTTCGAACTGCAGACTTTTTCATCATCTCCGAAGTTCCCGTAATTTGGACATCGTACGTGAAATTTGAACGATCACGCGCTGGGCCCTCATTTTTCTATCGAAAAAGTCGTTGGTCCGTGTGGATCTACTCCCAGGAATGCCCAACAATGTGGAAATCAATTTGCGGCCAAGACGTCAAAATGGGAAAGTGAGGGCTGTCGGTTTTTCACGAATGTCCCAGAGGAGCTGCACCTGAAACGTTTTCGTGGAAATTTGATAGGGGAAAATTTCAGATTGTCGATAATTCGATGCTCATATGATGGAATTATTGAATTGGATTTTTTCCTTCGTTGAATATACAGGGTGAGTCTTTGAGTTGTACATTAATTTTAACCATAGATTTCTCTCACCAAATCGAACACTTTTTTCATTTGCCATTTTTCCAGATTCGACTCAGGTGAAAAGTTATAAACATTCAAGCATTTTTCAATATGCTAATACACTCCTGCGCTTTATTTGAAAGTTCATCACAGATATTTCTTACTGTGATTTCTTCTGGAGAATAACCAATCCAAGGTTTTGAAATTCAAAGAAATAAGATTGAGAGAACTCATTTACTCACTTAATTCTTATGATTTGGTGCTTTTTGCGATATTATCGCAAGGAAAACATTTCACTACACTGGACTTGAGACTGATCTTCAACTTGATATTCATGCAATATCCAATTTCATTCCACTATATGATTATACACAATTCCATCCTCGCCCATTCTCATTTTGAAAACTCCATAGTTATACTTTTTTCACGAAATTTATGAATTAATTATATGAAATCTTTGAATAAAGAACAACAGGAAGAAGCATAACGCTTTTCTACTTCGTATATCAGTGGGACATATGCGCCCATATTGAAGTCGGCCATATGCAACATCCATCCCGGACCCACTTTGTGAGGCGCTATGCTCCTTCCTTATGTTCTTTATTCAGAGTATGAAATCAATCAATTAACCTAAAAATATTCTCTAGACTTATAATAACATGTTATTCTACGTCCATGAACGTTTTGATTAGGTCTGTTGTATGATCACGAAAAAGCATATACCTAATATTAGTTCTATGCGAAAAAGATAAATATTTATGTATATTCTATGGTCCGGATACACGTAAACCCAGCTTAATTTACTTCCTCTAGTAGATCAGGGGCGGTTCCATAAATATAAGGTCATTTTTAGAATTTTCATCCTATTTTATAATTTTCAACGTTGAATATTCGCAAAACGGTGCGTTTCAGGAGAAATTATAAGGAATAATCAGGTATTTTAAAATTGTTGAAGATTCTTATAATGACATAAGATAAACTTTATCTGCGTTCTTCATGCTAATTTCGTATAGTTTTATGAATCGAAAACTGTTTGAAGTAGGATGAAACTGATTACTGAAGAATATGTGCAATAGTTATAGAAAACTTCACACTAAAGTTCAACTCATTTGGAATCACCATATCAAAGCTACAGAAGAAAAACTAATTTTTTTTTGGAAATTTAAACCGCCTGAATCTTTTTGCTGGAGCCGAATCTGAAAAAATGATAAATGAAAAAAGTTTCTCATCTGATGAGAGGAATCTATGGTTAAAATTAATGTACAACTTAAAGACTCACCCTGTATAGCAGATAACAATCCAGCAACATGGGCATGTTGTGAGACTTCCATTCAATATCGCTGTTGATAGAATATTGAAATAAAAAACCCACAGAAAAGCAATGGCGTGAAGTCAGCAGTAGATGTCCTTTGAACATGCGCCCAAGAGCTGCTGACTTCGCCTCAGTTTCAATTCGATCTAATCTGTATTTTTGGAAATATCGGCAAATAAAGTTTTGAATAGGTATATCTGCGGAAATATTGGGTGAATTGTCCCATTCACGAATTCAGCCTCCGTAACTAAGCCCCAAACCTACTCTACAAATATCGAGTTTCTAAGTTGTTTCTTTTCGGAAGTATCCACACAAAATTTTATTTTTCCAATATTTCCGAAAATACAGATTTGATCGAATAGACGACTTCAACATGATAAGGTTCGCGTTATTTATAAATATCCGTAAAAGATGCCTCGGCTCCTCAAAACAGATAATTCCTTCCAAATATAGGGATTTCTTAAGATCATCTCTGATTGGCTGAAATTTAAGTTGGTATTCCTGATTTTTTAAGCAAAACATGGTTCTATGTTAACATATCCATGGCATAGAGAACAATCCCTGATGTTTCACTTACATCATGGAACAATCCATGATGTTGAAAACATGGTGTGCTCACCTGATAAATGAGTGAGGTCAGCTATCAGTAAATATATACAAAGAGTGTGCTTTGAATTAACATGCAAATTCAAAGCACAGAATATATAACTCTTTGTATTTCAATCTTGCTGAAGACACTAATTTTTCAGATGAGCACACCATGTTTTTTACATCATGGAACAATCTATATTCACCTTATGGTCCATAGACCATACTTAGTAAGGTTTTCATTGTTGATTGTTGTCTCGTCTATGTTCTATGGATCATAAAGTAAATGAAGATTGTTCTATGCTATGGATATGTTATCATAGAATATTGGCTGTCGTTATGGTGACAGAAAGAAAGTTTTTTCATCAATCAAATTCCGTGATTACCGTTCCTTCAGGAACCAACCGAATATTTCAGATTTTCTATGATGTGAAAAAAATGGTGTGCTCATCTGAAAAATGAGTGACGTCTGCTAGCAGAAAGTACAAAGAGTTGTATATTCATACAAATTCAAAGCACAGAATATACAACTCTTTGTATTTCAATCTTGCTGACGTCACTCATTTTTCAGATGGGCACACCATGTTATTTACGGAACGGAAAACCGGCAACCGAAATAACCAAGTTCATTTGCGGAACATATCCAATATAAACATCACACTATTAACATGAAATCAGGAATCCCAACTTAAATTTCAGCCAATCAGAGATGATCTTAACAAATCCCTATATTTGGAAGGAATTATCTGTTTTGAGAAGCCGAGGCATCCTTCACGAACATTTATAAATAACGTGAACCCTATCATGTAGAATTTTTTCTGAAATTCCCAATCCCTAGTGAAAGTAAATTTGTGAAGAAAATTATGGGTTGGCAACTTGGGCCGAAGTCGTCTATTGAAATGCAGTAATTTATCAAAAAATGACAGTTCGAAGGTTTATACAGAAATTCATGAGAATATTATGATTACAGCGAATAACTGTTTCCATGCCAGCCCTATTCAGCATTCAGAAACTCATATATGTCAAAAAGCACATGTAACAATCCATTATTCTAGTAGAGTGATCGAATTCTGAGATTTTCGATATCATAATCCAATGAGAGCGTATAATATAGATGTTCTCAAGAGGATACTTTATACGGGGTGTCTGTTAATAAAAGCCAAGGAATTTCAAGAATAGCTTCATCCATGGGAATTAGTAAGAGTATACTCCATATATTGTTGACGGTTTTGATTTATTTAACGGGTTCTAAAGAGCTTTCAACATAATGTGAAACACTTTGTAGATGTTCTCAACTTCAATATTAGGGGTTCAAAATATAAACATTATCTGCCATTCTGTATTTTTCAGAGGGGTTTTTCAAATTTTTAATGGGATCTTTTTTCTGCTGTATAAATTGGAAAATCATAAATGAGTGAGTTTTCTGAATTTCCTTCCCAAGAGAAAATCATACCAGAGAAATCAGGGACGTTTTATATTTTCAACCCCCAGTCATGAAGTTTAAGTATTGAAAGAATTATCTTCATAGTACTTCACCATATGTAGGTTTTTATTGGCAGTATTTTTCAGAAACCATGAATATCGCCCATTCTTCAACCCCTTCTAGGTCCTGTGTTTGAAGGGGTGGATAAATTCGCAAGAAAACTCATATCGGGTAACCCTACCAATTTTATCGAGGAATGCAGTCAGAAAAATAATATATTAATTCAGGGAGGGGTTCAATGGAAACAATAAAGGAATACAGTGAATTTCACCATCCTCTATTTTAATTTAATTAGCTTTCATCGGCTCCTGGAAAATTTTCTTAGCGAAACGTAATTCCCAATCCTCTGGGATTAATTGGTTGCTGGAAAATAATTGACAAAGACAAGAATGATTAGTTTTTAACAGTATTAACGCTGGTAGCCAACAAAATTTCATATTACGTAATATCGATAGCTATACTTTAGGGGATAAGATATAATTTTGATGGTAAGAGCTATCTTTTCAGAACCCGATAAATACAGGGAATGCTTAAAATAAACTTCCAAGGAAGGAGAAAAAGGCGATTCCTCAAAATGAAGGCGAAATTGTATATATTGACCAATGAATTGCTTCCTCATATAACGTAATCTTCAAATTCACCCTTATTGAATCTGAAAATAATGCTCCAGGAAAAAGGATTCCACTTAGACTAGTGTAGGTCCAGAAATCTGAACCTCCCTTGAGGGTTGCAAAATTGCGAAATGGTGGATTTCATTCTGTGGTCAGTTTTGGGAATTTTTAAGAATACTCAGGAACTTTCGACATAAACATGTTAAAGATTATTAGTTGTTTCGATCTGTTTAGTTCTACCTCAAAATATTGAAATTTCATCTGGTCCTTCGGACTTTAGACGAGTATCAGCTCTCTTTCAATTCACCACTTTTTCAAATGGTGAAGTATAGAACCAGTAAAGGCCATCAATTCTAGCGATAGATGCTCATTTCTTCTGAGACCGATTAACTGATATATAACTGCAATAATCGTAAAAAAATACATTGGTGTTGAGATCATTTTCTAAGATTGAAAAATGGCGTATGCGCCGGGAAAATCTCTCGCTTTTAAAAATACTGAGAATCGTCGTAAGATCACGCTCTTTAGTTTAATAGTAAGCTTTATTCCACAAATTCCTCTGAAAGAAGTCAAATATCGTTCGAGTTATTCCATTTCGAGTTTAAATTCGCCACGATTCACACTTCATTCAATTAACATATTCAGGTCGATTCTGTTTGCAAATAGCAATATTGCTAGGAAAAAGATATTGCTATCATAACAAGATTGGAATTATTGTTATTCTGATCAACGATTTTGAGAAATATGGTCTGTCACTTTAACAAGAATCTTGCTATCAACATTGCTATCTTAGCAACCTCAAAATAGTACTTGCTATGCTTCATAACAAGAAAGTTTAGAAAATGAATCTCTCAGAGATCCATTTGTTTCAGTATTATTTCTTCCAAGAATTCGAAAATATTGAAGATAGGGAAGAATGTGCTAATAGAAATGTGTTCAAGGTTCTCTAGAATATTTAATTCAAGGGATTCTTAGACTAAAACACCGGCATAGTAAGCAACAGCTGACCTGATTATTCTAATGATCTCAACAACAGCTATACCTTTGAATTCCCAACAGAAAAGTTCATCGAATTTCGAATTATTATCGCCTGCATAAAATTGCTGCATTTGATTTCTGGAAACCAAAATTCTATCGGTATCCAGGAAATAAGTCAATTTGACTTTAATTGGTTTTTCTGTTTCATAACATTTTCGAATAAGTCGATGTTTACATGAATAAAAAAAAGTATATGCTAATGGAAATGTGTTCAAGGTTCTCTAGAATATTATTTAATTTCAAGGAAAATTCTTAGACTAAGAAACAGGCATAGGCAACAGCTGAGATGATTATTCTAATCATCTCAACAACAGCAATACCTTTGAAGTGCCAACGAAAAAGTTTATCGAATTTCGAATTATTAACGCCTGAATAAAATTGCTGCATTCGATTTCTGATAATTAATATTTTATTGGTATCCAGGAAATTGGTTATTGGTCAATTTGACTCGTTTCGTTTCCTAACATTTTTTATATCGATGTTTACATGAATAAAGAAAGCCGTAGATAGAGGTTATGTATGCGAAACCATGAAGAAAACTCACGAATTAGGGTAATTTTCATCTTCCTTGTAGTTCTAAAGTCACAAAATACAGTGTTGTCAGCTCTAAAATCACCAATTATGGAAGTCTATGATAGCAATATTGTTACGACAAAATTCATAACAAACATTGCTATAACACTCGAAACAGAATACGTAACATCATGGCCATATCGCTATAAATTAGAAAGATAGCAATATGACTAGAATAGCAAGGTTCATAGCAATACGCAAACAGAATCGACCTGATTATGTAGTAATGGAGTAGATACCGTCACTAAGGCCTCTTTGAAAGACTAAGACAAACCATACTACGAAAACTTTTCACCATTTATTCTTCGAACTCATTGAATGAACTATTAGTTTGAAATGTTTGAATAGGGAATTACATCTCAGTCTTCATTTCAGAAGATTCGGAATAAATTATTTTTTCAATTCTCAAATAAGAAAATTGAAGTTGAAATATTAATATGATACTGCTCTTTGTAGATAATGTGAGAGAAACGTGAGGTTTTGTACCATTAAGTCTGACGACTTAAAAGAATAACTTGAAAACATAAAATTCTGTTTGTGTCGAAATTTCAGTCTCTCTTCAGTAATCTTGTGAAGTGAAAGAGGAAAGGAACAATGTTTGATATCATCCCCCTTTTATCTATACTTTTATTCCTCAATCCATCAATGTCATCCCAGTCACTTGTGGTTCTGAGAAAGAGAATGAATTTTAGATTACAAAAGACTCATGAGATCCTTAGAGATCTGTTCTGAAAAAATTCCAATCCTTGTAATGCATTCAGTAACTCACTTCAAAGTTCACGGTGTAAAGTTGGGCGTGGAAATAATTCAGCTGTGTCAGACTGATTTCCACTATAAAGTCGCTATGAATGGGAGGCTTAGGCTTCTTTTATTTATACTTTTTTCTGCCTGAGGTGTAAATAATCTCTGAAGGAGCCCGTAAGCAGTAGATTAAATTGAGATTTATTTCAATTCCATGACAATGTCGATTTCGTATACTTTTTTAACAATAATGGTATTTGTTCAACGTGGAGGATAGATATATGTTGATGTTTCAAATATGAATTGGGTGAAAGCTTATAATCGATCCAAAAGGGTTTTGAATTTACTAGATTACAATTCAAAATACAAGTTCTGAAAACTTTCAATATCAAAGAAAGATGAAGAGTATTATCCCTTCACTTTTATGTCGGTAGGCCATCAAGTTTGACGCATTCCAAAGTGTTTATTTTAAGAATGAACCATAGAATCCTTGATAAAATATGTGGGAATTGACTCTGAAATATTATGACCTTAACGATATTTCAAAAGTGACAAATTGACTCAGTTCATGTTACCAAATTTCAATAGACCTAGTTCAAGGCCTACCGACTGAATTAATAGATGTGAATGCATTATGAAAAAATACATAAATGAATCAAATGACAAATCGAGATTATTTTTTAGGTTTTTATGGGTTTTCACTCCCAATATCTGAAACAGAACTATTAAAAATTAAATAAAATTGTGTTTTTTCATGAAAAACGCCCTTGCGGATTGCAGTATCAAACTATTTGTCAAGAGCAGTTTCTTGCAGAAAAGATTGCCTGACGAACAATACAGGAACAATATAAACTATGAATAAAGTGAACTGCGATGTTTCAGAGTACAAATCGGACTCTTTCATCAGACAATGCAGAAAATTTCAAGAATTATTTTCTTTCGATTTTCGTTTCGATTTGAGACTTGTTACATTGACAGTTTTGAGAAAACACAGCAACACAGATTTATTTGATTTGAATGTTTTTTAATTCTATCTCTTTTTCAAGTAAATTCAGCCGAATAACTCCAATTTCTACCGAACAATGAGCAAAATTACGCTCTCCATTCAACAAAATGCAAGATGACTCTTTGATTTTTCTTTGCATTTTGTTAAACGGAGAGAGTAATTTTGCTCATTGTTCTGTAGAAATTGACTATATTTGGCTGCATTTACTTGAAAAAGAGGTAGAATTAAAAAACATTCAAACCAAATGAATCTGTGTTGCTGTGTTTTCTCAAAACTGTTAATGTGACAAAAGTCTCAAATCGAAACGAAAATCGAAAGAAAATAATTCTTGAAATTTTCTGCTTTTTCTGATGAAAGAGTCAGATTTGTACTCTGAAACGTCACAGTTCGCATTCTTTGTCGTTTATATTGTTCCTGTATTGTTCATTTGGCAATCTTTTCTGCAAGAAACTGCCCCCCACCAACTCCCTGCCAATGCCTTGAAACTGGCGAAAGAGAATTTCACGACCACACAGCGACAAACGTTTCTTTCCAACAGAGTTTTCGAAGGATGGAATGGGCTGCCGTATTGTGTTGTTGGTGCAAATTCGGTGAATTCCTTCAAAAACCGACTCCACAAGTTCATTCGAGACCAGACCAATTATTGAGTGACTGTGAATATGTGCGTTTTCTTTATTATTTCTTTTGTAGTTTATGAATTCCAATTAATTTTGTAAATTTGTGTTTATGGGTGAAAACCCCTACTCTTTATGTTTGTTAATAATATAACTAGCAAAATAGTTATGGTGGCTAGTGCAAAAGTGAGATCCTTTCAGTCTTTATGGTGCAATGGTGAAGGTCGGAGCATTCAGAGAAGATGCATGAGAGCAGTTTTTTAAATATATATTAATTTATTCGACTCAACGTAGAAAGATAATATTTTCTAGTTAGATATTTTTATTCCAAATATAATGTAACTGAAGAGGAATATTTAATAGTAAAACACAAAATTATCCATATATGCTTCGTTTATTTAAAACTTCCTCTTTGCTTTTCTGCTTGACAAATTCGAGTTTTTTTTCCATATCGAAAGATTTCTCGATTGTTTGTAGAATGAATTATTTCATACCTACCTCTTCTCGCAGCCTCGAATATTTCATGGATGACTTCCTTCTGCTTCATTTCTCGCTGGAAAATATCGTTTACGTCTGGAAATTTCGCTCGAAGAGATCTAATATAGGAAAGATGTATTTGCTCAAGAGTTTGATGGAGTTCAAAGGGTCATATGTGGTAACTGCGAAGATGTGACTCTCCAGAGATTTTATGCGGGTTGATCAAACAGAAAGTGGATCCATATTCTACCCAGCTCCCTTATTCAATATGAAAAATTTCGTAGTTCAAGCTTGGAACAACGTGGTTTCATGAAAATAATTCTTTACGACATCGACAACGTGAAGTGACTTATTCAGAAGCGCTGAACTGGTCCAAACAAGTGTTATTGTTTGTGATTCGAATTTCGAGTACACTTCTCCGTTTTTGGTCTGGAAAAAGGTATGCTATCATTTTATCCAAATGTCTGTGTTTTGCGAATTTTGAGCTAAAAATTTTCTGAAATGGCTGAGGCATGGTGAAACTCAGTAGCTGGTTGAAAAATGCTGATGCACAGTTTTGTGCAAGATGTTGTGATGATCGTGTTGTCAAAACAATTGGAAATAATTCTCCTGAGTGTTTTTTTTTCGGAAACTATTCATCAGGATCCAAGGAGAATAAGCAAATTCTTTGAACCCCATATTCAACAACATTGTACCAAATTTCAGTTCGATCTCATTTCAGTTTTGGAGATATTAAAAAAAATATCAAAATTTGTGTTGTTCCCTTGTTTATATTATATTGTTTTTATTTCCCAAATGACTCTTGAAATATTGATAACTGGTTGAAAAAAACCTACTGCAAAAAATTTGTTAGAATCGTGTTGTTCGAAAAGTTCAGAAAACAATTCTCGAACATGTTTACCATGTTCGAGCATCGAGTTTTACACTCGGTAAAGGTTGAAAAATGCTGATGCAAAACTTTGTTCTAATTTCTGAGATGAAAGAATTTTCTTAAAATTTCTTTGAATGGTTGCCTTTCGTCATATATTCCAGTTATATCATATTTTTCTGTTCATTTTGCTAAGAGGAGAACTGAATATTCCGGAGACGTCAATGTTTCAAGAAAGAGGTTGCTGAAAGGAAACAATTCCTTTTTGGATTATTTTTCGACCAATTTTTGTCTGGATATATGTATCAGAGTCTAATCATTATGTGTATCAATTATTCGTTATTTCGACCATATTCCTAGATCACTCAATATTGTCCAATTCTCAGCTAACTCTCATTTTCACCAAAATTATTCGGAGACCCTTCCCAACTCCTTATTATTTTCGTACTGTGTCTGCACGATCTCATCTGGTCCAATTTTTTCCCGGATTTTATAACTACTATAAGCTATAAGTAATGTAGTTTATTCCTAATAAGCACGTTCATTCTCCTTTGAAGAGACGATGCAATTTTAGATGCAATCTCTTAGAGAGTTGTGTTACTCTCTCAAATAGATTGAGTACCAATTCCAATTCATCAGTCTTTCGAGAAACGCAGCATTCGGACCATACTCGTAGATCACTCCATACCTATTGTCCAATTCGAAAATCTATTCCAACTTAATATTTTTTTTTGTATTGTGTCCCTCTGGATTTTATAACTGCCATCAGTATTCGTAATTTATTCCAAATAAGCACGGATATTCCACTTCAAAGGGGAAATCAAATGCAATTTTCGAGGCAATCTATCAGACAATAAAGTTCTATTGTACCACATAAAAAGTCGATCGAGGACGAATTCTAATTCGTTAGTCTTTCGAGAACTCCAGCCTTTCCCCACATATTCTGGTTTCTAAATTTCCTGCTCCGTTTCGAAGAAAATGTCCTCCGCATTTCTTCCACAGGAAAAATAAAGATTCCTGCAATGTCAATGCTTCCTAAGAAAAGGTAGCAGAAAAAGAAACAACGTGCACTACGTACTATCCATTTCCTATAACCATTATTTATCATTTGGACTATGCTAGTAAAGCAATATATATTATTCAATTCTCAAGTAACACTCATTTCCACTCAAATTATTCAAAATTTTCTGAATTATTTTTGTTTTGTGTCTAGACGAACTGATATATTTCAATCATTCCCGGATTTTGTATCTGCCATCAGTATTCGTAATTTGTTCCGAATAAGCACGGCCATTCCCCTCTAAAGAAAGGATATAATCTAATGCAATTTTTGAGGAAATCTCTCAAATGATGAAGTTCTATTGTAAGTAAAAATCTCTCAAATAGATTGAGAATCAATTCCAACTCATCAGTCTTTCGAGAACCGCAGCTTTTAAACTCATATTTTGGTTTAATCTGAATTTCCTGCTCTGTTTCGAAGAGACTGTCGCCTGCATTTCTGCCGACTGCAACTTTAATATTCCTGAAACCTCAATGCCTCTCGAAAGAAGTAGCCGAAAAGAAAAAAGCCTCTTTCGGATTTAATTTTGAGAGTTTTTTGGCTGAAAATGTGTATCACAGTGCATTAAAAGCGATTCTAAAGCGATAAACCAAAAACTCCGGTTATAGTTATAGTTATCCACATTGACAGATAATCCTTCGCTTATATGTCAGTTTGGATAACCGTAACAATTCGCAACTACTGCTAAATTCGAACACTTCCAAGCTAGTAGTTTTTCGGCGTGCCCGTTATTCTAATGTATTTTGCTTACTTTTAGAGTTCATTTTCGAGCTTTTGTGTTGTTCTCAAATTTGAATTTTTGGTAAAGCGAAAGTGTTTGTTATATTCATCAATCAATTCCTTTCTTTCTGATCAAAATTCTTGATTGTATTCATTCGAAATGGCATCCTCCCGAAACGACTATTGCTGTGTGCCTCAACTCAATGTTATTCATGGCCAAAGAAGAAAGGATCATCTACTGTCTCAAGTTGTCATTTTCTCCAAAGCCCAATGAAGTAAAGTTAATTTGGAAACAGCATTTGGTAGGGAACTCAATGATAGAAGTTATTCATATAATATCATATCACATATCATATATCATATCATATGTTATAAATATTTTTCTTTTCCATATGGGTAGGTTGAACCAGCTGTGACATTTTTCATTTTGTACGTGTATCTTGAGCTGCTATGATATGGAAATGAGAATATGTCTATATGTTTCCTTCTCTTTCGAAATACGATGCAGAAGAATTAAAGCAGAAAAGTTCTCTTTTCATCTTATTGATTCACTCGTTTGTGAACAAAGAGAACAAGTCATATCATTTGAACTGATTCTAGATTCACTACATAATATGGCCTGCATTCAGCACTTCTTCACATTGATAAGAGTCCTTGAATTACTTATTGAGGTGCCTATTTTTCCAGAAATTCAAGAAAACTTAGATATTGGTTCATTTTGATCCACCAAGCAACAGACACTAAAATATCATCGAAATTATCCTCCAGGAACGATTCAAAGCACGATTTTATATCGTGATCCAAATGAACAGTTCCTTCTCAAGAAATCTTACACAAAATTATAATGATTGCTTTAAATACTCTAGCTCTGCTTAGTGAATATTCGTTCTCCGCCACATTTCTACGGTTTGTTTACATAAAACTACTAGCTTGGCCAGGACAGTTAGGGCGCTGGCATCTACGCAGAAGTTCCCAGTAACCGGAGCTTTTGGTCCATCGATTGAAATCGCTTTATGTATTCCGTAAATCCATTATTTGTCATTTGGAATTTACTTGTAGAGCACTTTATACGATAAATTTTAAGCTTACTCTTATTTTCAACCGATTAATTCGAAAATCTTTCTTAAATAAGATTACTTTCCCTAAATCTCTCTACACCAGGGGTTCCCATCCTTTTTTTTGGTCAGGGACCACTTTTGTTGCTTTCTTGTTAGCAGGTACAACTATGTAGGTATAGAAAAAACACAATGACGACTGGCTCACCGCCCCTTAAATTTGAAATCATTTCGCGGATCATATTCAGGTTTCTGCGGACCACTGGTTGGGAACCACTGCTGTACACGGACTAATATGGTTCAATAATAATAATAATAATGTTTATTTATTCCATGAATCCAGAATACGTCCATACAAGCAAGATACATATTAAAATATATAATACTGAATAATTCACATTACACATTAAAAGTTTTCACAAAATTACAAAATTCCTCTAGGGAATAAAAACAATTATCAACAAGAATCTCCTTCAGTGTCTTACTAAAATGTTCATAAGACATATGCGCTAAACGAGACGGCAACATGTTAAAAAGTTTACAACTCAAAACATTCGGAGACCTTACATGAAAAGCATGAACTAACCTCTCCTCACAGAAACGATAATTATTCCTGGTCTCATAGGAATGTGCCTCTTCACGTCTGAGAATTCGAGAGCTTCGCTTGTGTGTATATATTAAGATATAAAAAATATAAATAGATGGAACAGTTAAAATGTGATGGTGCTTAAAATAATTCCTATATGACTCTCTAGAGTGTACAAATACTACAAATAGTAGTCTCACATTGCGCTTCTGTAAGATAAAAACTATCTCCCACTCAACAGATCGGCCCCAAAACATAATATTATACCTCAATGTAGAGAAAACATTTGAATAATAAAACGCCAGGGCGCTGTCATTGCCCAGCAACTTCTTAATGTGAGATATAGTGAAATAATTTTTACGAAGTCGCTTACAAATGTTATCAACTTCAGAATCCCATCTGAGATGTTCATCAATCACAGTGCCAAAAATATTTACATGTGACAAAAACTTCACTGGAACGTCATTACAAATCAATCCGATACCACTTCTCAGTCTCTGAGGAACATGAAATTCGACAGCGATCTTTTATTGTAGTTAATCAACAGATCATTTTGCTCACACCAACAACTAAACCCTTCAAGAACCAGGTCACATTTTCTCTTAAGTTCATCTGGGCATCGGTCACTGATCAGAACGTTCACATCATCAGCATACATGAAAAGGAGAATCCTCGATAAGAACTGCAACAGAAAATCACCAAGATCATCTACGAAAACATCGAATAACAGAGGACCAAGCACGGTACCCTGTGGTAAACCAAGCAGAATATCCAACAAATCGGACGACAGTGCATCTAATTTCACGACCATTTTTCTATTAGTCAGGAACGATGTTAGCCAACTATTCAGAACTCCTCTAACTCCAATCTTCTCCAATTTTTCGGACACAAATGCAGGTTTCAGGCAATCAAATGCTCTTGTCAAATCGAAACAGATAACAACTACGTACTCACCCTCATCCATTCGTGAAGATATGCCCTGGACCAGCTCAGTCATCAGAGTATTCGTTGAGCGCCCCGGGCGAAAACCGTACTGTGAATTGGACAGTAAATTGAAATCCTCAAGATAATTTATCACTCGATGGTACATTATTCTTTCAATAACTTTAGAAAAGACGCTCAAAATAGACACTGGTCGATAATTATCTGGGATTAAAGGGTCACCCTTCTTATAAATTGGTAGGGTCCGCGATACTTTTAACACTTCCGGAAATACACCGACGAAGACAGACATGTTCACCAAATTAGCCAAGTGATCAGCAATAATATGCTTGCAATTGTTCAGCACATTTATAGGAATTTTGAACTATTCATTCTTTCATAGAACTCAACAGTGAAAAATCTCCCGAATGCTTCACATACCTCAGCAGCATTTTCCAACACCTCTCCATTCACAGACAACCTGATTGAATCCCTTTTCACCTGCTTATTCCGAACCTTCCTTATAATATTCCATACAGTCTTCATTTTATTATCACTATTCCGTATCATACTCAAATTATGCAATATTCCCCGGATTTCAAAACTGCCATCAGTCCCATTCGTAATTTATTCCAAATAAGCATGTCCATTTCCCTCTAAGGAAAAGAAATAATCAAATGCAATTTTCGAGGCAATCTCTCAGACAATAAGGTTCTATTGTACGTAAAAGTCTCTCAAATAGATTGAGGACGAATTCCAATTCATCAGTCTTTCGGGAACTGCAGCTTTTCATCACATATTCCGGTTCAATCCGAATTTCCTGCTCCGTTTCGAAAGGGCTGTCTCCTGCATTCCTGCCGCCGGCAACTTGAATATTCCTGGAACGTCAATGCTTCCAGAAAGAGGTAGCCGAAAAGAGGGGTTATTAGATCGCGTAGCATTTTCAATTAGGCGAAGTTGACGTCTTCGCCTACGAAGTTGTGTGTCCCCGACCAGGCAATGAATACAGATTAACGCCTGATATCGGCATGCAGTTCTATTGCTTGTTCTTATTTACGCCCCATGCACGAATCTCGTTAAGTCGGGACTGATGTTTTGCATTATAGAAGCCTCTTATAAATTTCAACTTTGCTGCTCTTGTGGTCGGTATTAGGTGTTCGTGACTTGTACTTTTCTTCTGATGGCATACGTTTTTCTCCTCCTAAGGCCCGGTGCACACATACTGTTTTCCCAGCTACGGCGCAGTTGCGCTGACGGAGAGGTCCGATGTACACATCCGGTTTTTCAGCTTCGGCGCCGGACTAACGCCGGACTAACGTACATAGCCTCAGTGGTAGAATGCACACCACAGACCAACAAGACAAATCACTTCATCGTTTGCGGGAATCGCGTCTTTCCGACCTTGAGAAATACAACAGACATAACCACACTTGCTTCTTCCTCAAAACAGCTGTCAAATTAAATGCTTGACTGGAATATCTAAAATCGAAATGTAAAAACGAATTTGTCGGGATTCAGGAATCACAAGATTATAATCAGACTGAGATTTTTTGATGAAATCATTTGAAAAGCAAATTTCCAATACCAAAGCGAGTGTTTCCTCACATCTTAAACTCCTATAGAAGAACTCGGTTGGAGTAAATAAAAATTTTGGAAAAATGATATGGAAAACCAGTTTACCTTAATCAGAGAATCTTTATAGTGACACTTATAATAGGTCTATAGGAAAACCCCCAAAATCTTCTGGGAGAGTTTTATTGTAAACCTTTTTCTTATATGTATGAATACAATCGAATTAATGTGGTAGAAATGAAGAAACTAAGAATTTATGAACAAGAAATAGACTTCCTTTAAAAACTACATTGTCTTATCTTTTCCATAACCCTATCAATTATTACTCATACAAATATTCGTTAAGTTTTCAGTAACTATATTGTAGTAAGTAAGTATACCATGTTTTCGTGAAGTCTGCCAAACTGTTTCAGACACTGGTTTTTACATAATTTAATTCAGCAAGTTGAGTATAATCTATAATTGCTTCACTATTTTATCAATAAAGAATATATACAAAAGTAATTCATTAAAAGAGATAAGAGCGAAAACTTGTTCTCTAATTGAATAATGGAGGTTGTTATTCTTTTACTTCAGTTGCGATTCCTTTATATTATATAAAATAAACATAATGAATGAGTCCACCTAAGTACGATTCCAATTCTTGTTGTTGTACAATTAAAGTACATAATGAGGACTCTCATCATAAAATAGAACGTCAAAGATGACTAAACAATTGATTTGGTTGTAAAAAACTGTTTGGATTATATTCTAAAATGGAACAGACACGAAATTATCCATTAATAATTAGGACAAAAAATTAATTTCAGTTTGTTTACATGTTTATAACCTCTTCAAGCGAGTCTAAAAACGGCGAGAGTGACGTCATCTTATTCCTGCAATCTGATTAGTACCCCAAAGCATCCCAAACGCCTGCTAAAATTCTGATTAGCTCGATTCAGGGTCATATGTGCGTTGACATAGATTTCCTAAGTAAATGACGCGAGTGGTTTATCTGGTTAGTCTGTGATGCAGACATAACAACGGCACCGCAACGGAGCTTGAAAAACCGTATGTGTGTAACGGTATAAAAGTACATTTTAACAATAATATAAACGAAGTAGTAGTTAAACACTTCAGTAGGTCAATTTTTACTTGACACATATCGTACTTTGTGTTTTCGATACTGTTGCGCAATCGCGTCTGACGAATGTGGCGCCTGAGAGCTCCTCCTTTCGGCTTCTTTCTTTTCTGGCAGAGTTTTCAAGGTGCAAAGATCGATTTTATATTAACGATCAATATCGATTAATTGAGTTTAGTATTCTCATTGATTTTGAGAAATTGTTACCTGTGTACTCTGATATTAAGTATTAGGGGTAAGTACTTTTAGTTTAACTGTTCTGAATGACCTAATATATCAATTTTATTTGCTTTTTCCGATATTTCGTCACATGTAGGAACGCCATTTTGGGAGATTGTAGCAAGGAGGTTTTGCGACTCAAATAGTTTATCTGTTCATATCTTATTAATCTTCAAGTGGATTATTTTCCAGTCTATATATTTTTCTTGCTCGAATTTTGTCATTGTTCATTCTTTTCAAATTTTGGAAGATAGACTGGAGGGTCAAGCCAACACAAATGAACATGTGGTAATTTACTTCAAATTTTCTAGCACTTTTCCTGGAATTTCACTTTTCCTGGGATCTAACTCTTCCTGGAACCTAACTTTTTGGACCCTTACTTTCTGGGTTCTCACCTTTTGGATACCGAGTACCTATTTACCTGATTTATTACGTACTTTTGGGACTTGTCTGGCATTATCTAAGTACTTCCTCATACCTACCTGATAACCAGTACCTGCTAAGGACATACCAGTTTGCGTAACTACCTGCAATTCCACCTGAGATACCGAGCAATTCGAGAGCACAAACCAACGATAACCAAGGTTGGATTAAAAAGGCCCACGACCTGAGATCTTCGACCACCAGCACACATGCTCTAGCCGATTGTTAGATAAGTGTTATTTTTCTTGTATTTCCATAACCTGAGCTCAGAAATTGTTTGTAAAAATATGTAGATATTTGTGAAAGATTAATATATTGGATTGGTTAGTAATCCAGTTTTTCAGTTTCCTCTCCATGCAGTAGGTTGAGTGACTTCAAGGCGTACCTAAATATAACAATTCATTACCTTTTTTTTTTTCCTTTGTTATACAAATTATTCCTTATATCTTTTTATTGTTATATGTGTGCACCGGACCTGATATCGACGGTTGTTCGATATCAGATATTGCCGGGTTGTCTACCTCTCGGCATTGTTTAGCACACTGAATACCTCTTATGAGTCGTAACATGATAAAGAATGTACAATATATATTCATATACAGGCTGATCTAGTTTGAAGGGTGGCAAATTCAGCAAACGATAGAGAATCGAAAAATAATAGGGATTTGCCTAAGCGGCTTCATACTGGAAATATTTCGTTCACAAAGTGTTGTCCTTTTTTCCGAGAACCTTTCTTGAGTAGAGGAAGAAAATTCAAAATTATTATGGATTAATCGAAAACATTGAAAATGAAATTTTAGAGAAATCAGTCGAAATGCAATCAACTAAATTGAATCAATACATTTCTGGCATCTACTTGTTCATGGTTGTGTTGCAGAGGTTACACTTGTATGGAACACAAACAAAGTTCCAACATAATGATATGCGGAATCATTTTTGCAATTTTAATGAGGACATTTATTTTCGAGATAAGCAGTGGCATAACAATTAGTTCCTTGGAAATATCCTGTAACGTGTTCTGCTCTTCTATCTCAGTTGCATCATTTGTTCTTCTATGAACATTATGTTATGTTTCAACTCATATATGAACTAATCATCTCATTCCAAGGTGGAATAGCGTGATATCCTCTGTGGAGAAAACTATACGAATGAATATCAACGTAAACTGTTGATCTTTACGAAATGATGCTGAACAAAGCATATGTCAAAACGTAATAAAAACCAAAGAGCGACTATCGACAACGAAAGTAGAACTGAGTACCAAGTTCTCTGTTTCTAGTGTCGAGTGTGACTCGGCAAAACTACTGGAAGCATCGTAACAGTATGAATATAAACTATTTGACTGTTTTCAGAGATATGTCCAACTCTTGGAATTTAAACCCGTTGTATTAGTCCTTAGCTATAGAGTAATGCCACCTGTCGACTCTTATATGCATCAATCAGCTCAGTTCAAGATGTTCTGTTATAGCATCATTTCCTCTGCGGAAACATTAAGCGAATGAATACCAGCATACATCTCTTGTTCAAAACAACCTTCTTTGTGACACTATTTCACCCTGAATGGATACCGATCTTATCAAACCTTCATTCATGGATCTGTGAATAACTCAGTCAGTCCAACACATAAAGCATTTCCATCTTCGTCTGATCATGCCATATAATCAAAAAGAGAAGAAATAAAGAATCGAAGTCGGTTAGCAGGAAATAAAGCAAAATCTTACTAAATGATGCTGAACCAAGCATGTCAAAACCATACAAAGGAACCGAAAAGTCAAGGGGGAGCATCGACAATGAACTTAGTACCCAGCTCTCTATTTCTAGTGTTTGGAATCTCACCAACAGGTATCAAATATTATACCTCAACAAAACTGCTAGAAGAAATTATTTCGCATCGTAATTGCATGAATATAAACTGTTTATCAGTTTTGGGGATATGTCGATCTATAGAGATTGAAACTCGTTGTTTTACTCATTCCTTTGCTATAATGTCAACCCTTTTATGCATCAATTAACTCAGTTCAAGATACGCTCTTATATAGGGTCTTTCAATAAGGACGGGTCGATTTTGACATGAAATAAATCAAATGTCTGTAATTTTGGATGATTGAGCCGAAAATGGTCTCAATCGACTAGGTTGGACTCACTGATGACGAATCCGGTGTCAAAATCGATTCTGTCCGCCCGGCCGGCCGGTTGGCCGGCCGTAGACACGATAACTGTCGAACGAAGTGAGCTAGCAACTTGAAACTTTCAGGGTAGGTCGCGCATTGGAATGCCGCGGTTAAGTTCGTTAATGGGCCAAATCGATCAAATAGTTTCGGAGTTATAGGCATTTGAAGTTTTGAAGTTATTTATTTTTTATTTCAGAAACTACCTGAGCGATTGGATTCAAACTTGGCGGTTAGGTGATTGCCATGGTGATTTGGCATTACTAACTGAATAAAAAAATATAGGTTAGAAAGACGACGTTAAAACAACATGGCCGCCACAGGCTGCCAACATCGACCCGTCCCTATTGAAAGACCCTATAGTATCATTTCCTCTGCGCAAACATTAAGCGAATGAATACCAACAGACAACTCTGTTTTCCGTTTAATTCGATGCATTGAGCATTTCCATATTCGTAAAGAAGTACAAGGAAATACGAAATAAAAATCATTTAGCAGGAAAAATAATCATTAAAAATGACACTAAACGAAGCATATGTCAAAACGTCATGAAGGAACCATATATCGAAAAGTAAACGATCAGCCATCGATAAAGTGAGACAAAAAAACTACTCAGATCTACGTTCCAAGTGTTTGGTGCCTCACCATTAGAGGTCTCTTAAATTATAATTATAACTCAACCAGACCTCGGGAAGAAATCACTCCGCATCATAACATTACGGATAGGAACTATTTGTCTGTATTCGGAGATAGATCCATCTCCTAAATTGAAATCCGTTGTATTACTCGTTCCTTAGTCAAAGCATAATGTCACCTGTCAACCCGTATATGCATCAATTAACTCAGTTCAAGATGCCCTATAATAGCGCCATTTCCTCTACAGAAACATTAACGGAATGAATACCAACATACAACTCTTGTTCTATACAACCTTCCTTGTGACACTATTTCGCCATTAAATGGACCCCGATCAAATCAAGCCCTCAATCATGAATGCGGGACGCCATGACACAATCCCTTCGTTTAATTTAACGCATTGCGCATTTCCATCTTCGTCGGGTCACGCCATATAATTATAAAAAGAGGAAACACGGAATCGAAATCAGTTAGCAGGAAATGAAACAATCTAGTGACGGTGTGTTTGGGGTTAAGCAGCCAGCTGCGACCGAATGAGCTGACCATTCTGGAGATGGGTGAACCGCACTGATGTGGAAGGCGAGCGGTCGCAATTTCCATAGCCGTCCATGTAAATGTCAAATTTAATGGAGGAGGATTTGTATCGCAGATGAGTGATTCCTGCAACAGATGCTGCATTAATGCCCATTGTTATTATACATAACGTACTGAAAGGGTCGGCAGTTGTCATGAAAAATTGATTCTATGCAGTTCCGGTGAAAAATGGGGACGTGGATCATTGTGACGGAGCGGTGTATGGTGGTTAATCAAATATTAACTTCACTGTTCGTCCATTTTTCCATATGAAGTAGGCTGCATGATAGTTTCATGTTCACATATCCAGGGGAATATCATTTCATCAAAATATTTGATGTATTTTCGAATTATGTGATGAAACCTTTTTGGTTTTTTCCCTAATGAATTTTGTAGATCAGATGCATTTTTGGCAGCTATTCACTTCGATTATGATTGTTTACTGAATAATTATTTATTTTATCCGTATCCCCCTTCCTGCACTTTTATTTAGCACCTATCTCTTGGACATTCTCATTCACTGAACCTTCAACAAAAAATATTATACGGAGAATAAATTGAATTCAGTATGAAAAACAAATGATTACTGCAAAACTAGATTTTTCCACTCTTCAACACTTATCTTCTCTTTAAGCATTTATCCAGATTTTGCTCAGGATAATAAGAATAGTTATTCCTAAATTGCTATTTCTTTAGTTTCCTTATTTTCGTCTTAGTTATTAACTCAGCGACCCATGAAAGAACATGAATTAACATGCCCTAAAGGAAGCAGACGAAGTTTCTCATTTTCACTATTGCAATCTTCAACCATAATTAACCATCAAACAACTGTCCATTGTTCCTCCTGGAATATAAATGTCAGGAAATTCGTAGTAGTTACACCACTTATGTGGATCTAACTCAAAAAAGTCATCATAATACAGGAGTATTTCTCTTCTCTGCGTCCAAGCTATCCAATGAATACCTAGATTTCAATTAATGATTACTGATTGAGTAATTTCATTCAATTGCTTCGAAAAAAAACCAGTTCATAAGAATTGTATGGGTAAATAAGTTTTCACAAAATTTCGTTGAATTTAAAGCACCATGCAGATGGATCAGTATGGATTATTCTAAATACAAATACAGCAAGTTGTTTATTAACGTGGAAACAAAATGTAGGAGTGTATAAGGAATTGAAGCTTTTTACCTGAGGCAAATCTGGAAATGTGGCAATTGAAAAATGGTTTCATGATGATACTTCTCGCCTCAACCCATCAGGGTTATTTTACCACATAAAGGTGACGTGAATTGTTAATGAATATCACTCGGATTGACTCCGTACGACTTCTTCTTGGGAGTTTTTCGTCTCAGGATTGAACCGATAATGATGAAATAACCGGGTGCCCCTTTAAGGCCAATGCTCACTTATCGGCCCAGCGTTTGGCACGCCCGAATTCAATTTTCTGTATATAATTGAATAGGGCAGAGTGCACTTGACCACTACGTGAACATGATTCATTCAAATAAAATTGTAACGCGCGCTCCAATCCATCCCTTGTGTCTTTAGTCCCCATGGTACTTGCTGTATAAGGCCTGGCCGCATCGGTGAACTTGCAGGTAGCTCAAGTGCATACGCTGTAATGAGCTTGGCGCAATCTGGCCCATTCCTATTCACTTGGCATAAATAGGTTTAGTTTTGACGCATGCCCTGATGAGTCCCCCAGGCTAAGCTACCTCGCAAACCTTTAAACAGCTTCAGAATGGAAAAAATTGTCCATATGATGCATAACTAGTTTTATTCGATTTCAGCTTCTACTTGTTCCTTTTCGAAATATGCAATTCGAGAGGATTGCAGGACATAACATAAGGTGGTTTCGGAAAATTGATCTGGGTTACCTACTCGATCACCTGTCTGATTTCTCGGATCACTTACAAGGGTTAAGCTAAAACGAACAGGGTTATTAAGCACAAAATACAGAAAAAAAAATTCCGTGATTGTGGTTTGCTTTAATTTTTGATTAAATCAAAATAAACCTGAAGCCAGGAGGCTGAAGTACAAAAGCATATTGAAGAGAATATCATTTATCATATGACAAATTGATGACTAGAAACGTTATTTGTTTTGGGGAGCATAGTTTTTTGGACCCTGTCCTGTTTCAAAGTGTGAATATTCTCGATCTATGTGTAAAATTTGCAATGCAGTGGGATGGTCTAAATCAGACAGCCTTTCAATTTGCGGGTTTTGTTGTGACACACAGAGGAGGTGGTATAAAACCTGCTGTACCTAAACGTTTTTTGAGAATTGTGCAATAAGTTAGCGATCAGTTCTTATTGATGTTTATTTTATTATTGTATAGTTTATAATTGGGAATAAGGTATCAAAGTAAATCCCAGTGGGATATTCATTTTTAGAAATATATTTCGAAGATATTTCTCCAACAACTCGAAAAATACTGATCCGGTGGAGATGGAAACTTGGAAATTAATTTCAAGGTTGTTGAAGATTAATGCAGAATTTATTGAGGACCGTATGATGAGGATATCGCGAATGAGCGCCTAAATTTTCCTGACTTCACGTCTGTGTTTTTCTAGAAATTCATATTATGGTGTGTTTCAAGGGCAAGTGAATCTATCAAATTTTTAATGGAATGATGAACTCGCGATAGGAATCAGTTTTCTTTCACAGTCCTTTGAATATTTCATTATATCACCTTCATAATCTTCGATGCAAACTCCTTTGCGTTTGAATGTATTTGTTTTCATCATTCTTGAATCTAATAATTCATCAAGCAAATCATTAATTTATGAAGTTGTTAGTGAAAATTTCCGTCCATTAGTTAATTTGAATGGTCTTTGAATATTCAGGCCAATACGAAGGCAACTCTGATTGATACAATTATAGAATAAGACCACAGGTCTGTGCTTGTATACAGTGGTATTTATAACGCGATTCTCCCAATATTGCCTAAAAATGGAGAAGTATTACTTCTCTATTCTGTGATATTGTTGAAAGCATGCGGTTTCCTTTCAACCCTGCTTTCCGAGCATAGTTATGAAAAGATGATCTGGTATAGTGATCGGGTAAGAGATCAAAAGTTTTCCGATTAAATCTATCACTGACCGAGTAACGGTCGTTACAGAGTGGAGCGGAGAGCAAAGATAAGAAAGCAAAGAACTACGAGCAAGTCGTGACGGAATAATAGTTCTTTGCTCTCTCATCTTTGCGCTCCGCTCCACTCTGTAGCGACCCTTACTAGGATTAATATCAAGAGTCAGATAAACGAACACGCAGGGCAAGGAATCGTGTTAACTCGATCAAGTTGCCGAAACCGCCGGGCCAATAGGATTCCTTGTTTTATATGATTTTTTCTCGATCACTCTGAAAATTTTTCGGAAGTTTTATGAAATCTGGAAGATCCATAAAAAACAGTAAAAATTATTCCGATTCGTAGAGACCAGACAGAGTAAGTGATTCCAAGTCTTCTTGAACCCCTATTGTAGATGTACATAGATATCAGCGAATACCTGAATTTATGATAGAGTGCAAAAAATCACATAGAGCCAAAGGGACATAGCTCTGGTTTCGCGCAAAAACGGCTTCATAAAAACATCCAAAATGGAGAATTCTCGGTTCCGAATCCGCAAAGACGTCGTAAAATTTCGGATATACGGTAGGCGGTTCGACGTATATCAGACATAAAAACTGAGAGGCCATCTTGCGCCCGCGAAAGTCATAAATTGTAAGATGTAATAACGAACACTTGCGTTTGCAGCTGGCCCTGCGAAACAGAGATATCACATGAAAATGGATGAAATTTCGATTTTCTGTGCTTCTGCTCAAGACCCCGAAAAAGTGGTTTCCGTAACAGTTTCGTATATGTTATTATGACTTTAGTGTCGTTCTGAAGCGTCGGGCGCATATGAGTTTTTTTCCTTTTTCGGGGTAGGGAGAGAATGATCGATAAATCAAAAATTTATTCCCCATTTTCCGGCTTTCAATATAAGGTCCCGGGAGAAATCTATTCCGTGTAATACACCTTCAATATAGAATATGGAATATTGATGGGGGAGACTATTGTTGGTCTACTCTAGAGTGCTGTTCTCATCACCATCGTCCCTATTCAGAGCAGCCATGAATTTCTCGCACGATGGCGTTCGATCAAAAACGAAATTCCTCGATCCATTTCTCTCTTAGTGGGTTGAGGCAAAAAACTTCTCTGAGAGTGAAAACTTTCTATTACCACTTTTGTCGGGTAGTTCACCGAATGTACGGTCTGAGATATAATCGTCATCTCTTGAATTGATTTTGAATATTGTGACGGAATATTTCAGACTAATCAGGAAAAAAACGACAGATGCGTAGGTACGGCATGGTTGCTACATTGAAAATTCAACAATGGATTCCAAAGAAAAAACTTTGAATGGAAGAATTCGGTCTGAGTTGAAAACCCAAAGATTTTGTAAGTTGTCTAACACTGGAGTACACAGGACAAATTTTCCTTATTGAATGAATATAGCGTGAATCAACTAGGGTTTTCACTTCAATCATTGTATGCCGGTTGACATAATAATTAAATTTCTCATTCAGGACATAGAATGGTGAAGACAATGAAATTATAAAGTAATATATAAAGTTCGAAAGGTACTATGTAAAGATATGACAGAAAAATTGTATTTTCAATGATTCCATTGAGAGCTCCAACACAACTTTCAGCCAATCAGACATATTGTACGTTTCACAAAACTTTTGACGTCTGATCAACTCATTGATGGAGGTTCGCATTCGATGGGTTGGGTTGGAAATGAACTGAAATATAGCATAGAATTTACTGGACATGACGAATTCCTTTCTTTGGAGAAAGAAAATATGCATAATTTTTTGGTTGGCAAAATATAACATACATCGTGAAACTCTCAGTTTTGCTTTTATAAGTATGGATACATGAGGAACGAATTCAGTACCAGGTAGTATGAAACAAGAAAAATAACAAATGACCCGAGTTATGAGAAAAAAATCCAAGGATAGTGACAGTCCTTCGGCTGTAATTTAGCAAAAAAAACTTCTGCATGGTGATACCGAATGATATGAACGGTCGTGTGCAGTTTTCTTTAAAAATAGGTGTGCCCGATGTATATGAACAATATTGTCACCCATGAAAATTGTGTAGCACTTATAACGTTCGTTGATTTTTGTAAACTAGCACTCTGTTCGTTGCAGAAATGTTGCAATGAATAATTGTCACAGACTATGAAGTCCTGACTTGGTGAGGTTACACAGAATCTTGGGTAAAGTCCGGTTTTGTGTATGTTTGTATGAAAATTCCGCACGTGTGATTTTTCACCAATCAGAACGTGTATTTCTGACAGATTACCATCGCAACGGATGAGTTTTAGTGGACATTTTTTCCTCGTGGGTACCTAACAGCGAATTATAGGCCGAGTTTTTTAATTCACCAAATTGGTGTGGTGGAAGAGTGATGGATCCACCTATTCGTTTTTTTATTGTTGGTTGAATGACGTAAAAGTCAAATTATATAGTCCAACATCCACCATTTATGTTCTATGTCCACCATACTCCACCACAACCACACTAGTTTGGTGAATTAAAAAACGCACCCATTTTGGACATTTTTCTGACGTTTATAATGACAGAATATTTTCTCAATTCGTCTGCTGACATTGCGGATGAACTTGCCTCCTCTTGGTTGGATCTATTTGTAGCTTCCGCTCTCAGCATTTTTTGCAGCTCTTATGTCGACAAATTTTATGTCAGAGAATGGATTAAATTTGCGATTATATCTTTCGAAAAAAAAATCCTGCAATTACTCAGCTGTAGAGTTCCATAGAACTTCTCCTTGTATGTCTTCGGATTTCTTTTTTTCGCATTGAAGGCATAGTCTTCAAGAATAAGCGCCAGTTCTTCCACAGGTATATCCGTCCTGTCGAAATCATACGCTAGTATTCGCGGGTGTCAACTGCTCAATATTTTGGCGAATATTTTCTTCACTTTCTTGACCGAAGCGAGACATTTTTCTACGTGGTGCTCTTTCTGACAAATTCAAAGCAGAAATAATTTCTAGCTTAGAGTTTCACTGAGTTGCCATGGTAACTAAATAATCAAGTCGACAGATCCTTTTATGTTTTGAAACTACTTGATGAAGACGAAAATTGATGTTGTTAAAAATAAACACATTTGATGTGGAATTTTCTTACCGAATACCACACGATGTCAAATTAAATCCGTAAATTCCCGGAAATAATTCGACCTCTAGTGGTGTAACTCTTGAATATAAATATCTTTTAGCCAATGGAGATAATTCCTAGCAACAACTACAGTAAAATGCGTAACCTAGAAATCGAAGTATTACAGTTATGAACACGAAACGAGCATATAATCCTCTATGATTCAAGCACAATCAGTGAACATATTGAACTACACTGCACTACTATACTCATCTGGAGTGACAGGTGGAAGTCACTGGAGTGCAATGTCTTGCATTATTGCTGATTCTCTTAGGTTCCGCTGTGGAACCCCTTAGAATGCTTGAGCAAGTTAGGAGACCAGTGTAGACTATGTTACTAATTCCTTGTGCCACGTTAGGCATACCACTGTTAATTGTTTACCCAACAGCGAGTGGGTGGACGGTTCCCTGAAAACCGGAAAAATTCTTTCCTGGCCAAGGGCTTGAACCCCAGACCTTACGATCATGGGGCAAGCGCTTTAACCACTGAGCTACCGCCGCTATGAAAAATGCCACTTTCAGGTAGGTACAACGAACATAATAGCTTTGTTCGTTGTACCTATATGAACTACACTAATTACACTTACTTCACTGATTCTGTTCGGTGTGTTTTGTTGTAAACTTGCACTCTGTTCGTTGAGAAGATATTGGCAGTTAGTGTGGTCACAGATTACGTATGCAGTGCATAGAGTGAGGTTATCTTCTGTGATGGTTATGTGTAAATATAATTCATAATCATAAACATCTGTGGTTGTCTCTGGTTCCTGGTTGGACGGGTTTTGTTCTCTATGTGTGGTTATTTTTGGACGAAACTAATTTTCATCATATCGTTATTTGAAATAGAATTTTTGTCCATGACGAGTAATCACGAGTAATTTACATCACCTCGAAGTGGTAGCGAAAACAAAAGAAGCATATAATTCTGTCATCTTGGGTTTGCGTAAACTCCTCTAAAATCATCTATCATATATTTGCATTCTCTAAAAATCATAGAACAAATTGAACTACACTAAGTCCACTCATTCAGTTATCTGTGACTACACCGAGCTGCACTGAGAATTGGAAGTCACTGGAGTTGGTGTTGTTAGTGTAGTTCATGCAAGTACAACGAACAAACCTTATATTATCGCATATAATGAACAATTTTGAATACTAATTCAAATGATTTTATAGAAATAGACTCGCCGATTCTTAAAACTATATGAAAGTAATATGTGGAATGCAAATAACGTTTATCTTTGGTCATTATAAGAGTGCTCAATTACTTGAGTGAAAATACTCAATTATATTTCAATTTCTTCCCAAACATACTTCTATCGAAATAGTCAACATTGAATGTTACAAATGTGATAAATCCAGAAATTACCTTATTTCTGTGGACCCACTTCTAGGCTGCTGAAGGACTCGAAACAAGCTTCACCCTATAGACTTATGAAACTATATGGGCATGGCTTCGAGAAAGAGGAGCTGCGGACACAAGGAAGGAACTAGAAAACCATAGAATGCGGCAAAAATAAGACAGATGCTTGAAATACATTTTTTCAGAAGTTTTGCAAGTTATATCAGTAATTTCGGAAAAATTTCAAGGCATACTTTCATGTTATTCCATTTTGAATTAGATTATAAATACTGCATAGAAGCTTTTCGAATAAAATTTGAATTTTTTCATTTTAAATTGGATTAACTGCTAGATGAATAATGGTGAATTCGTGTTGTGATATTTACTGTAGGAGTGGATAATTGATAATGATTATATTCATAGCTGAATCGAATGTAAAATAATTTTTCAGTGAAATTTAGCTTGCATATTCAATTCTTAGTTTCAAATCGACAAACCATATCGTGGCTGGAAAACGAGCTGATTTGAATTTGAACGCGTACGTCATTTATCAATTGGTCTAACTGTAATGTTTTGAGACCATTTTCGTGAAAAAATTACAAATAGAGTAATAAAAAAATAGCTTAAAAAAAAAATCAATGAACGTTTTTTTAGGTTGCTATGTATCTGCGCGCAAAAAAAAATTTCGCACAGAATTCTGCATTATTTAGTTCATTCTAATCATTTGAGACTATTTAATGCACGAAATTTAAGAATCATTTGGAGCTAGGGATATCGTCCTGAAATTAACTCTATAAATTATATTATTTACAGTCCTATGCCGTCCTGGAACCAGCGACCCAGGAGAATTTGAAAGAGAAAGGGTCATTCATCAAATATTGTTATTAATTAATTAATTTTGAATATTCATATCCGGATAAGAATCCCATTTATTACCAACGTTCAAAACTGTATTGTAATCAATACCAATAAGGAGTCAACTTCCCTAGAGATTCCCTAAAAAGTAAATGCTTGATTTTATCTCTAGCTCTACGTTTTATTTCACAATTGAAATCACTCTTCATCCGCAATAGCATAGGTATTTCTATCCTTTATGTTGTCCATGGTCTTGCCTGAACTAGTTCCATCTCTCTCTCTCTCTCTCTCTCTCTCTCTCTCTCTCTCAATCTCTCTCTTTCTCTCGGACCTCTTATTGCTCCATAATTCATCCGCATTCGACTCTTCAGAAATGATCCCGTAGGCCATTTCCAAAGAGTTTAATATGTCTATGCTACACCCAAACGTTCATCCAGGCCACAGAATACATAAGAGTCACTTATCCATTCTGTGACCATACCATCCAGAGAATTCCTAGAGTTAAATTAATAGGTTTGTTCGTTGTACCTGCATGAACTACACTAAATCCACTGATACTGATCGGTGTTTTGTTGTGAACTTGCACTCGGTTCAATGCGAAAATGGGAGTTACAGATTAAGTGTACTACAGTGCATAGAGTGAGGTTTAGTTCTGTAATGGTTATCCGTGAATACAGTTAGCGTCCAAATTATGGAACAAATTCAGTTTCTCAGAAGAAAAATATCCAATATCCTGGAACAGGTCAATTTTTGTTTCACTTTCACCAAATTTATATGCATTTTTGAAGGATTTTTGTTGCACCCTGTGCCATCCCCATCAACCCTCTGAACTTTTTGAGTAGGAAAAGTAGGTCATGTAGTTTTTAGGTTTTTTTGACAAGGTCTTCTTAGCTTCTTTACAGGTGTGCAGAAATTTTCAAGAAAAAAATTTTTTTTTTGAAAAATTATTTAGTTCAAAAGGTTTTCAGTATGTGCACTTTGTCATGGCACATTTACTTTGAGACGATGGTACCTGATGAAATTTTGACCATTACAGTTTTGTTCAGGCAAAATTTTCAACCCCTTTCAACACCCTCACGTGAAAATTTTTTATTTTCTCCATTAAAGGATTCGTAGGGGTTGAAAGTTGTGCATGAAGAAAACTGTAATGGTCGACTTTCATTCGGTGACAAATTTCAGGTAAGTTCGTCACAAATTTTTCAAAAAAAAATTTTTTCCTGAAAACTTCTACACGCCTGTAAAGAATATACAAAGACATTGCCAAAAAAGTAACACATGACCCACTTTCCTTATTCAAAATATTTAGAGGGTTGATGGGGATGGAACAGGGTGCAACAAAAATCCTTCAGAAATGCATAAAAATTCGGTGAAAGTGAAACAAAAATTGACTTGTTTCAGAATTTTGTTGCCAAATATTTTTCTTCTCAGAAAATGAATTTGTTCCATAATTTCGACGTGCACTGTATAAGTCATAATCATAGACATCTGTTGTTGTCTCTGGTTGGTTGGACGTGTTTTTATCTGTATGAGTGGTTATTTTTGACGAACTTTATTTCTATCATATCTTTATTCAAAATGGAATTTTTTCCGTGACGACTTTAGAAAAACTTCACGAGAAATCAACGTCACCTCGAAATGGCAGCGAAAACAAAAGAACATAGAGTTCTGTCATCTTGGATTTGCATAAAATCATCTATGATATTTGTATTATGTGAGAATCATAGAACAGATTTAACGACACTAAGTCCACTCGTACTGTAATCTGTGGTCACACTCAACTACACTCAGGAGTTAGAGTAGTTCATGCAGGTACAACGAGCAAACCTATAGTGTGTAAACTGATTAGGCGATTTCATTTCTCTTATTCATGAATTCAATTGGAACTACGATATTTATGGAATTATCAATATGAGAATGGGTGGTGATCGAATTGAGTATAATCTTATGATGCCAACAATTGAATATTGCATGAAAATCAAGAGGAAGAAAGGGGTTTTAAATAGTATATTGAAATGTTACCTCTTCAATAATACTACTGGTTGCATCATGTCGTAAGATTAAAGTGAGTAAGAGTTTTCTCAAGAAAAATGGATTGATTATTTCACAAACCAGATTAGGTACAGTGAAAGTTTTCTGTGTTCAAGTTGTGAACATATTACAGTAGTGTATAAACACCGCAGAAAGATTAAATCTGAACCGAATTTGGAAAAATGGCAAATAAAATAGGAATTAATTTGACGAGATTACTCGATGGCTGATATGAATGTACAACTTGATAACTCGCCCTGTATACTGTGAAAGCATAACGTGATTGTATATCATTATAATTTCGGAATGGCGGCCGCTATTTATGAATAACGCTTTCTTCATCTGTTGGTCCCTATGTAATTCGGTGAAATATTGTGAGTCTTCCGAATGAGCAACGGCTAAGAATTTATTATGAGCATTCAGAATTGCAAAGGAATCTAATTAACTGAAGAACAGTTATCGTTTTTCAGCGAGCGTCTTAAAACCAAACCCAAAGACGAACCAAGTATAACCAAGACGGAACATAATAGGTGCAAATTAGGATAATTGCAGCGTGTCAGAGCTGCGGCCATATTGTCGTAATTTGATTCTGTATTCAGACGTGGAAATGCTTCCAATTAGGCCGATAATACGACTAACTCGTCTGATTTCATCAACCATTCATCTCTTATTACGAGTTCTCTCGTTCTCATTCGGGCATATTGCTAGAATTATTCATCCCCGATGTGGATAACTGCCAGAAATTGTGAACTTTCCAGAACGATATGATCGATTTCGAGATTATCAATTCCACATATTTTGTCGGTGTTGGATTCTCGATTGAATTTAATTTTGCAGAGTTACGGATGGAATAAGGATAGAGGTTGAAATTAATCAATCATTACGTCACAATGTCTGTAGGTTTCGAAAATTTTCCAAACCTTTGTTGAAATTTTTTTTTCTCAGATACTATCGATCAATTTGGAAACGACAAACCTGAAGTCAACATTTTCAAATAGTGCTTCAGATTTCAATCCGATGCAATATTGTTTTTCGGAGAAAATAAAGAGTTTTCAAATAAGAGGTGTTATTTTGATATTCAAAGAAAAATTCCATTTTTCAATGTAAATGATGTTAATTTCATTATAAAGAAGAAGCTATGCCGTTAATAGTGGAAAATAACATCAGGCAAATGACCACCACGACCACGCTTACAGGACCATATCCTTTTAATGAAATTTTCCATAACCAAATCGCAAAGTGGCTGCCCTATGTCCTAGATAGCCTCACGAATTCCATCTTTGAGGTCTTGAATCGACGCTGGGCTATTGGCGTAGACCTTCTCTTTCACGTGACCCTAACGGAAGAAGTCGCAAGGTGTTAAATCACAAGATCTCGGTGGCCAATTGTGATCACCTCTTCGAGAGAAAACACGGTCCGGAAACTTTTCCCGCAAAAGATCATTGGTTGCGTTGCTTGTGTGGCACTTAGCGCCGTCTTGTTGAAAGTAGACGTTGTCAAGATCAATACCATCCAATTCCGGCCATAAAAAATCATTAATCATCTCTCGATAGCGCAATCCATTCACCGTAACTGTTGCTCCAGCCTCATTTTCGAAAAAGTAAGGTCCAATGACTCCGCCAGACCATAAACGGCACCAAACAGTCACACGTTGAGGATAGAGAGGCTTTTCAACAAAAACTCTCGGGTTTTCCGAGCCCCAGATGCGACAATTTGGCTTGTTGACGAAGCCACCCAGGTGAAAATGGGCCTCATCACTCAAGATGATTTGTCGATGGAATTCCGGATCATTTTCATGCATTTCAACGACCCAATCAGCAAAGACACGACGTTGTTGATGATCGGACGGCTTGAGTTCTTACGTTAACTGAACTTTATAAACCTTAAGACACAAATCTTATTGCAAAATACGGTGTAATGACGTTTGTGGAATGCCTAATTCCAAAGAACGACGAGGAATGGACAAACCTGGGTTTTCTTCAACACCATCGGCTGCAGCAGCAAAATTCTCCGCTGTTCTTGAGCGACGTGCACGGGTTGTATTCTTCACATCACTAACTTGTCCCAACAGCTCGAATTTTTCCACCAATTTGTTTATTGCGGTCCGACAAGGTGCTTCACGATAACCCAAAAATGTTCGAGTTTTACGAACCGTCTCTGCCAAATTTTCACCATTTTTATAGTGAATTTTAATAATTTCAATGCGTTGTTGAAGCGTGTATCGTTCCATTCCATGGCGTAGTTTCTACTTGTCAAATGTGAAAAAATGACAGCTTCAAAAGTGACATCTACCGAAATAGCGAGCTATTCAAAATAACACCTCTTATTGGAAAACCCTTTATGTCAAATTTCGAAGATATATGAAATTTTCCCGTTATTTCCTCAATATCTCGAGACGAACTGATGCGATCAGATTCAAACTTTGTTAATAGTTAGAAAATACCAATACGCAACTCAATGCATAATTTCGTGTAGATCTATTTTAAGTTCATGTTCTATAGCAATTTGAATGGATTTTCATAAAATGGGTCGGTATATTTTCTGAAATGTGTTCATTTTTACATTACACTTATATCCTAGGTTTGTTTCGAGGACGCTTTAAATTTATATATTTATTCATTTGGTCCTTCAGTACTGAGTGTGCAACAGTATAGATCAAGATTGCATGCCGATTTCTATCGAATGATAGAGAGAATTCTCAATTTCATTCAGTTCAGAACAGACCGAAACAAATGTAACAGAGTTCAAGCCTCACGAATCGAGCCAGCTAGGGAAGGCAGCTTCAGCCGCTCTTGAGTTTTGACTTATGAAGTAATAGCGACACGTCACTTACAGTCTCGTCTCGGAAAATATATTGCAGTATTATTTATAAGTTCTCCATAACTCTTGTGCAGCCATTTCTTGTATATTGTACTTCATATTTAAGATGGTTTTTCTTCCATAGTTCAGTGTATCCAAGGAGCAATAGTTCTTTCGTTGTATGACCATTTGTTACTGAAGTAAAGTCCTAACGAATAATATATCGTGATGGCCGCTTGAGGACTTGAGGGGGAAGAATTGATGTGGACCTCTCTCGCAGCAGTTGACCTTCAATATTTATCTAGTTTGGTGAAAAAGTGAAGGAGCGATAATCTTTCTGAAATAATTGTAATACAGCTTAAATATTAATTATATTAATATAAATAATATACAGGGTGGTCCAAGTACGGACGTCAATAAATTTTTTTTAGATTCCTCACACCTGGGGGTATCCAAAAATACCCCATGTATGTTTGCGATTTTTTCTAGTTTTCGAGTTATAGTTTTTTTTATGTTTTTCCGATTTATTATTCCTGCGAGGTTTCAAATATTCATATCTTTTTATGTAATAGGTATTTTGCAAATTTTTTTTTTCTGTAACTTGATCTCCCTAAATATTGTTTCGATAACAAAAATCAATCAGCATCTTGAATACACTCAAAATAACTCATAGCTTCTGGCTGAATTTAAAAACTTTGCACGGTCCTTAACTACCAAAATCATAAGAAAAAAGTAGTACTTTATGGGGATAGGCTAGAAATCATTGAAACACGATTAAAGTTATTTTTGCTTGTAATAATTCTTATGGTAAATTATACACAAAAATGTAATTCTGAACTAATTTTAATTGAAATCCCTGTAAACTAACTGTAGCTTGTGTTATTTTTACAATAATTTTGGACTCACCACTGACTGAAAATTTTGGCTTATTTCAAAATTGGTAGTTGTGAAATCACTTGCTTTTGGATGAGAAATAAAAGCACAACTTACTGAAAAATTACCATTTACTACAATAAATCTTTAAAATCCTTTCCTCCATCTTGAATACTTAATCGTCAAAGTTTTTTGTTTTATTTTTCTTTCCGCTTCCAGAAGTTTTGTCTTAATTCCGCTTTGTTGTTGCTTCTCGTAGCTAACACCAGCTCTTTGTGAAATCCCCAAATAAAAAAATCGATGGGGTTCAGGTCTGGCGGACGTGCAGGCCATTAGATCGGCCCTGCACGCCCAATCCACCTTAATGTAAAAATAACACGAGCCACAATTATTTTACAGGAATTTGAACTAAAATTACTCTAAAGTCACATTTTCAAGCTTAATTTGTCATAAAAGTGATAAAAAGTAGAAAAATAAATTTACTCGTATTATAATGATTTTGAGTTGCCGGTTACAGCAAAAATGGCTAATAAAGTACTATTTTTTTCTTATGATTTTGGTGGTTCAGGTCCGTGCGAAGCTTTTGAACTCAGTCAGAAACTATGAAAACTCCTTTTTGTATTTTTAAATTGATCTTGAATGTTTGAGTGAATCCTACTGAAAACTGAAGTTCTAACTTTCAAGCTCGTTTTGAAGAGCTTTGAGTAATTTCAGGAAGCTGAGTTATTTTTTTCATTAAAAGAACATTTGGGAAGATCATGTTACAGAAAAAATTCTGCAAAATACTCACTACATAAAAAGATATAAATTTTTGAAACTTCGCTGGCACAATAAATCGGAAAAACACAAAAAAAACTATAACTCGAAAACTACGAAAAATCGCGTAACGTACATGGGGTATTTTTGGATACCCCCAGAAGTGAGGAATCTAAAAAAAGTTATTGTCGTCACTACTTGGACCACCCTGTATTTTTTACAAGGTGAGGATTTATGGGTAATCGTATAGTTTCGACAAGTGGAAATCAAAACAAGATGTGCGCATGCACCAACCCTGTCATTAGAGGAACGTTGTTGCCAGACGGTAAAATAAATCTTATGCCGCAAGCACGTCCCTTCGAATTCTATTTCTTCCATATAAGTTGAGACGGAAACTTCAAATGAAAGGAATATGAAGTGAGAATCACGCCCTTGGTTATTCATGCTGAGTACTTTGACAGGAGCTAGAAGAGGTGGTGAAGAACAAGACTAAGTTGAACTAAATGCTGACGTTTCGTCCGTATATTCGAACTTTTTCAAATGTAACAGAGTTCAAGCCTCACGAATCGAGCCAGCTAGGGAAGGCAGCTTCAGCCGCTCTTGAGTTTTGACTTATGAAGTAATAGCGCCACGTCACTTACAGTCTCGTCTCGGAAAATATATTGCAGTATTATTTATAAGTTCTCCATAACTCTTGTGCAGCCATTTCTTGTATATTGTACTTCATATTTAAGATGGTTTTTCTTCCATAGTTCAGTGTATCCAAGGAGCAATAGTTCTTTCGTTGTATGACCATTTGTTACTGAAGTAAAGTCCTAACGAATAATATATCGTGATGGCCGCTTGAGGACTTGAGGGGGAAGAATTGATGTGGACCTCTCTCGCAGCAGTTGACCTTCAATATTTATCTAGTTTGGTGAAAAAGTGAAGGAGCGATAATCTTTCTGAAATAATTGTAATACAGCTTAAATATTAATTATATTAATATAAATAATATACAGGGTGGTCCAAGTACGGACGTCAATAAATTTTTTTTAGATTCCTCACACCTGGGGGTATCCAAAAATACCCCATGTATGTTTGCGATTTTTTCTAGTTTTCGAGTTATAGTTTTTTTTATGTTTTTCCGATTTATTATTCCTGCGAGGTTTCAAATATTCATATCTTTTTATGTAATAGGTATTTTGCAAATTTTTTTTTTCTGTAACTTGATCTCCCTAAATATTGTTTCGATAACAAAAATCAATCAGCATCTTGAATACACTCAAAATAACTCATAGCTTCTGGCTGAATTTAAAAACTTTGCACGGTCCTTAACTACCAAAATCATAAGAAAAAAGTAGTACTTTATGGGGATAGGCTAGAAATCATTGAAACACGATTAAAGTTATTTTTGCTTGTAATAATTCTTATGGTAAATTATACACAAAAATGTAATTCTGAACTAATTTTAATTGAAATCCCTGTAAACTAACTGTAGCTTGTGTAATTTTTACAATAATTTTGGACTCACCACTGACTGAAAATTTTGGCTTATTTCAAAATTGGTAGTTGTGAAATCACTTGCTTTTGGATGAGAAATAAAAGCACAACTTACTGAAAAATTACCATTTACTACAATAAATCTTTAAAATCCTTTCCTCCATCTTGAATACTTAATCGTCAAAGTTTTTTGTTTTATTTTTCTTTCCGCTTCCAGAAGTTTTGTCTTAATTCCGCTTTGTTGTTGCTTCTCGTAGCTAACACCAGCTCTTTGTGAAATCCCCAAATAAAAAAATCGATGGGGTTCAGGTCTGGCGGACGTGCAGGCCATTAGATCGGCCCTGCACGCCCAATCCACCTTAATGTAAAAATAACACGAGCCACAATTATTTTACAGGAATTTGAACTAAAATTACTCTAAAGTCACATTTTCAAGCTTAATTTGTCATAAAAGTGATAAAAAGTAGAAAAATAAATTTACTCGTATTATAATGATTTTGAGTTGCCGATTACAGCAAAAATGGCTAATAAAGTACTATTTTTTTCTTATGATTTTGGTGGTTCAGGTCCGTGCGAAGCTTTTGAACTCAGTCAGAAACTATGAAAACTCCTTTTTGTATTTTTAAATTGATCTTGAATGTTTGAGTGAATCCTACTGAAAACTGAAGTTCTAACTTTCAAGCTCGTTTTGAAGAGCTTTGAGTAATTTCAGGAAGCTGAGTTATTTTTTTCATTAAAAGAACATTTGGGAAGATCATGTTACAGAAAAAATTCTGCAAAATACTCACTACATAAAAAGATATAAATTTTTGAAACTTCGCTGGCACAATAAATCGGAAAAACACAAAAAAAACTATAACTCGAAAACTACGAAAAATCGCGTAACGTACATGGGGTATTTTTGGATACCCCCAGAAGTGAGGAATCTAAAAAAAGTTATTGTCGTCACTACTTGGACCACCCTGTATTTTTTACAAGGTGAGGATTTATGGGTAATCGTATAGTTTCGACAAGTGGAAATCAAAACAAGATGTGCGCATGCACCAACCCTGTCATTAGAGGAACGTTGTTGCCAGACGGTAAAATAAATCTTATGCCGCAAGCACGTCCCTTCGAATTCTATTTCTTCCATATAAGTTGAGACGGAAACTTCAAATGAAAGGAATATGAAGTGAGAATCACGCCCTTGGTTATTCATGCTGAGTACTTTGACAGGAGCTAGAAGAGGTGGTGAAGAACAAGACTAAGTTGAACTAAATGCTGACGTTTCGTCCGTATATTCGAACTTTTTCAAGGCTATATACAAGAAAGTTACAAAAATTCATCAGTACAATCCAATAAAACAATCAGAATGATAGCAAATAACAACGATAAAATGCATACATACTGTTATGAATCCGACTGTTGTTCTATTTTGATTAATTTTGATTTTTGAATTTTCAACGGGATCCAATAACAAAAATATAAAATTTTGATTTGAATTTTGCGCGGCTTTCCGAATCTTTCTCAGGAGGGTTCTATTCTATGAAATAATAATTTATAAATTTCTAATAACAATATTTAATGAAATGAATTTTAAGAAATTGACTTAAATGCCAAACTTATTACTAAACCTAAACTCAAATAAATTAAATTTAAATCTAAAAAACTTATGATGATGTCCTTCTCTCACCCACGGTGTTATTATTCTATGTCACTCTCTTGCTTTGTATTCTTCTATGGTTCAGATTTTCGAGATAACCTCTAAAGTTCCTCTTGTTTATTTATTGCGTAATGTGCGAATTCCCAGGGTTGACTCTTGAAATTATATTTATTTTCGCTCGAATTTTTCTCATTTGGATTTTCCAACGGCTGGATTTCTTTTTCTGGTAAGTTAATAGGATTTTCTTCAATATTCCATGTACTATTCTGTTTTTCTTGCAGGATGCCAGTCACTTGATTCAATTTTGATTAACTTTGGGTTTCTGACTGGAATATTACGATGTTTCGATAACTTTTTTATGAGGAGCTGCTACAGTATGGACGATGGTTAAAATTGGACTAAATTCTCTGTGTTCGAGCTTCGGTATTTATACCTTTTTGCAATTTTTCTTCACATCTTAGTATGCTATGTTTTAAAGATGTCTTCCATAAATGATGCTTTCTCAGTTTTCTCTTCAGAGGTAAGTTTTCCTTCTTTGAACCTGGTCTAGAAAATTCGGCCGTATTTTTCTCCATATTTTGATGTGCCTCTTGCCTATATTCTAAATCTCTAATATATAAAATTTTTCAAATTTTTATGCCTAAATGTACAATTTTCTAAGTTAACAATTTCATTTGCCTAGTATTCTTAAATTTCTACTCACAACCGCCAAAAAATGCTTTCATTATATTAAATAAACCCTATTTCTAAAATATAGCTGCAATTTTGTTCCTTCGGAAACCTGATAATTACATTATATGCAACTTATGGGTTGAGACATAACTTCTATCCTAAATTTACATTTTCTTTGAAATTCTACATCTAATTCTACTTATGATTGCTAGTTCTGTTTAATTCAAACCTATAATAATAATTTTTAACAAAATATCACTTAAGTTCCTCATAATTTCCTACTTTTTGACTAGATAAGGCAATTTTATAAAATTCAACGTATTGATACAAATTCTTATACTTTCAGATCATGAGAAGCCTGCTGAGAAAGATAATTTGGAAGGATTATGTGCCCTGAATAAACTATTGAAATGATGGAATGAATTCTCTAGATTTGTTACTGGATCGTGATTGATTTGGACATTTCTTATATCTTATGATAGAATTTACAATGTTTGAGGCCTGGAATTAACTTAATTATATATTATGAAAATAAATGATTGAATATAAGCATTTGTATTCATTGGTAAGTTATTTTCTTCCTGTTATTTTAAATATCGATTTAGAAAAAACCATAACAATTCCCCTGAAATTCGTTGAGATTTGAAAAAATTGTCAAATTTCTGCAAATGGAAACTAATTTCAACTGACTATGTAAATTACTCATTGAATTGGTAAAGATGTTCTATATTGTGAACTCCTTTCAAACATCCTGTTGCTGGATCTTTCAATAGATAACTATTGACGGGTTTTTCTGTTTCTATTATATATGGTCCTTCAAATGGAAATTGAAATTTTGCACATTTGTTAAGCCTTCTATCAGATCTTCTTGAAGCTTTTACAACTACTAAATCTCCCTTCTTGAATCTTGTTTTCTTCTTGTATTTTTTTTTTATTTTCTTTATATACTTTTCTGCTGTTCTTCTGATTCTCTTGTTCACCTCTTTTATAATATGGTCATATTGTCTGTAATCATTTCTTTCCCAGTTTCTTGTTGGCTCTTCATTCTTCATTAATTTTATTGGACATTCCTCTGTCTTTGTACTTGGTACACAGTTCATATATTTCTCAATGTTCTCTAATTTATCTTCCCATAGAGTATGATCTGTAGAGGTTGTTATTCTCAAAAATTTGATCACTTCTCTGATATACCTTTCAGCAGGATTTGCTGCAGGATGCCTTATACTTGTGAAATTTTATTTTAAATCAATTCCTTCACAGTAGTTTTCAAACCTTCTATTTCTGAAATATGTCGCATTGTCTAATATGCATATTTGTGGTTTTCCGAATTCCCTGATGTACTGATTCATTCTAATTTTGATTTCATCTACTTTTGTCCTTTTGCATGGGTATAATTTAACGAATTTTGAAAATATATCCACTATCACTAAAATGTGATTGTAACGATTTCGGCTTGGCACTAGGTCGCTGATAAAATCTATTGCAATTATTTCCAATGGTCTTTTGGCAATTATGCTTTTTGTTTGATTTCTATTTATTCTGTTTTTGGTTTTGCTCAGTTGACACTTTTTGCACGTGTTTGTGATTTGTTTGGCAATTTTTCTATCCTGTTTGGCTATATAATTTTCCCTGAACATCAGCCATACTTTTCTTCCTCCAATGTGTCCATATTCTTCATGTAAATTTTTCATGATTTCTTTTGATAATTGTTCTGCTATGACATACAATTCTTTAGATCCTACTTCTTTTATGTATATTTCTCCTTCTAATTTATATTTTTGTTTCTCTTTATCTGATAAATTTTGCTGTGATAATTTAATTTCCTCTATGGAGAAAATTCCGTGTGGTTCATTCATAATATTTATTCCTATCATAATGTTATTTCCGGTCTTCTTTTTGTAATTCTCCCTTGATAGTGCATCTGCTACCATATTTAATCTTCCTGGGATATATTTTATTTCAAAGTCATATTCTTGAAGTATCAAGGTCCATCTATGGATTCTATTGTTCCCAAAACGATTATTCATAATGCTGGTGAGTGCTGCATGATCAGTTTCTATTATGAATTTACTGCCTAACAAGTAAAATCTCAATTTGTTTATACAAAATATTATGCTTGCCAATTCTAATTCTGTCACACTGTAATTTCTCTCGTAAGGTTTGGTAGTTCTCGATATGAAATATATTGGAATCTCCTTATTATCAAAATTCTGTAGAAGAACTCCTGCAAATTTATGTATGGATGCATCTGTTCGCAATATAAATGGAAAATCATATCTTGGATGATATATCTTCAAATTTTTTGTGAATTCTTTCTTTAAGTTCTCAAAAGCTTCTTCCCTTTCTACTGTCCATTTCCAAGGTACTCCCTTTTTAAGTAATTCAATCAGTTTTATTTCTTTTTCACTCAAATTTGGAATTAGTTTTTTGAAATAATTAATCAGTCCCAGAAATCCCCTTAAATTCTTCAGATTCTTCGGACGTTTATAATCTTGTATTATTTTGATTCTGTCCTCATCCATTGCAACTCCTGTTTGATCCAATTTAAATCCTAAATATTTTACTTCTCGTTGATAAAATTGACATTTCCCCACATTAATTTTCAATCCTGCTCTGTCGAGTTCTTGTAAAACCATGTTTATATGTTGTAGATGTTCTACTTCATCTTTTGAAAATATCAGTATGTCGTCTATGTAATGTAACGTGAATGCCTCATACTTATCCAATATTTTATGTAGTGCTCTAACGAGGGCTGAACATGCACTTTGTAGACCAAATGGCACTACTGCAAACCTATATATTACTCCATCAATGGAAAATCCTGTAAAATCTCTACTTTTTGGGTCTAAAGGGATAAGCCAAAAACTATGTTTTAAATCAATTTTTGTAAATATCTTTGGTTCTGTAATTCTTCCAAATATTGCTTCTATATTCATGGGTGCTTCATATTGAGGTATTGTATATTTGTTTATATTTCTAGCATCAAGGCATAATCTAATTTCTCCATTCTTCTTTTTTACAACTACTAGTGGATTGATGAATGTTGTATTGCTCTTTTCAATTATTCCATTTCTTAGCATTGATTCGATTTCAGTCTGTACTTCCGTTCTGTATCTGTAGGGTATCGGATAATTTTTTGCCTTAAAATTTTCTATCCCTCTTACTTCGATTTTATGAATGTAATTTTTTGCAATTCGGTTCTCCTCAGTTATTAATCCTTCATATTTTAGCATCAGCTCTTTTATCTTTCTCTCCTGTTCTTTTGGGCATATTATTTCTTCCATAACTTCCTTTCTTATTTCCATATTACATTGTCTTTTTTCCTCGTGTTTTTCTGTAATTTCTCGTTCTCTGCATTTTATAGTTGTTTCTGCCAATTGAAGTACTCCCCTTTCATAATCAATTATTGCCTCTTGTTTTTCTAACTCATCATTTCCTAGTATCATATCATAATCAATACCTTTCACTATTATTGCCTGCAATGAAATATATTTTCCCCCCAAATTTAAATTTATGGTGATGGCTCTGTTTACCTCCATTAACTTTCTTCCATTTGCACCAACTAAATTGATTTTGTTTATTTTTATTATTTCTTTTTCCAGTTTGAACTTTTCAATTAATTTTTCATGTACCAAAGATATTTCTGAACCAGTGTCTATTAATATGTTTAAATTTTGATCTGCTATTTTTCCTGTTATAATTAATAATTTGCTTTTGGTTTGTTGTTGTTCTTCTTCTTCTAGTTTTATATATTCAGTTGGATGTTCATACTGAATAATATTTATATTTTCTTTTGGTCTGTGCATTTCTAAAAATTTTTCTCGTTCCTGTCTGTCTGATAGTTTCCTGCTTTCGACGTACTTGGCTGACTTTCTTCCCACTTCATGTTTTGTATTCTTTTCCTTTCATATTCATTTCTTTGGTCATTCTTCTCATATTTCCTTTCCTCCCCTCTGTACTGTCTGTTTTCCTGGTACCTGAATCCTCTCTTATAATCATTATATCCTCTCTGGTTCCTTTCATTAAAATGCCTTCTTTCATGATTTCCTCTTTCAGAATTTTGGTTGTAATTATTCCTTCCATTCCTATTCTGCTCTCTGTTTTCTTTCTGATTTAGATCATTTTCTATTCTATTAATATACATTGTGAATTTATCTAAATTGTCCACTTCATTATATAAAACATGTTTTTCTATTTCTGGGCCGAAATGTTTACTTATGCATTTGATAATTTCTTCCTTATTCATTTTTGGTTCTAAATGTTTTGCCATATTATAAAGTCGCATTGCATAGTCTCCTAAATTCTTTCCCCTACTGTAATTAAAACGTCCCCAAAATAATTCTTGTCTAAAATTTCCTTGTTGGACATCTCCCCAGAAATAGTTCATGAATCTTCTTTCAAATTGTTCCAAATCTTGTATTTCTTCTATTCTACTTTCATACCAGAGTAAAGCACTCGAAGTTAAGTGGATTTTAATTAACTCTTTTAGCTCTTGCCAGTTATGTATGTTTCTCACTTTTAATTTTAATTCATTTAGAAAAACTTTTGGATGCACATGTTTTGGATTTCCATCGAACTTTTGTATATTATCCATATTCAAATTGATATTATTTACATCTCTTTGCCTGTTTCGTTCTATTTCAACTAACATTTCATTTCGGTCATGTTTCCGTCTTTCCTCCATATATTTGAATTTCACATCCATGGATTCTTTTAACACTTCCGTATTTTTTTCACATGTTTCCATTTTATCCTCTATCTCCTCTATAGTTTTTCCCATGATTGTTCCAATTTTTCTTTCATTGGCTTCTATTTTAATTTCTGCATCATGTATTCTAATGTTTTGTTCTTCTGTTCTGACATCGATTTTATCTTCTAATCTTTTTAATTCTCCTGTTGTATCTTCTTTGTGCATTTCAATTTTCTTTTCTAGTCGTCTAAATTCTTCTCTTATTTCTTTTCTCAAAATTTCCCTTTCTATCCTCTGCTCGTTCACTGTAGCATCTAATTTTTCTGTTTGTTCATCCATTTTTTTCTCCAATTTCTGTGTCTGCTCATTCATTTTATCATCCATTTTTCTTGTTTGTTCCTTTACTGTAGCTAATTCTTGTTTATGTTCATCCATTTTTTTCATCATTTGTAAAAACATGTCATTCACACTCATTTTTGTGTCCAAATCCTCTTGTTCACTAACATTGTCTTCCTCTTCCCTGATTGGTTTATTTCTTAATTCCATTTGATGAGTAGCCATGTCTATTTTGTTCAAATATCAACAACTTTCAAGTATATTCCTGCTAAAATTTGAAAATGTGAATACTGATTATTAAATTTGATATAATTCCTGAAAATAATTACTCAATGAACACCTATAGAAAACAAAGCCTCGCGATGGGCGCCAATTGTTATGAATCCGACTGTTGATTTTATTTATTTAGTTTTGATTTTTGAATTTTCAACGGGATCCAATAACAAAAATATAAAATTTTGATTTGAATTTTGCGCGGCTTTCCGAATCTTTCTCAGGAGGGTTCTATTCTATGAAATAATAATTTATAAATTTCTAATAACAATATTTAATGAAATGAATTTTAAGAAATTGACTTAAATGCCAAACTTATTACTAAACCTAAACTCAAATAAATTAAATTTAAATCTAAAAAACTTATGATGATGTCCTTCTCTCACCCACGGTGTTATTATTCTATGTCACTCTCTTGCTTTGTATTCTTCTATGGTTCAGATTTTCGAGATAACCTCTAAAGTTCCTCTTGTTTATTTATTGCGTAATGTGCGAATTCCCAGGGTTGACTCTTGAAATTATATTTATTTTCGCTCGAATTTTTCTCATTTGGATTTTCCAACGGCTGGATTTCTTTTTCTGGTAAGTTAATAGGATTTTCTTCAATATTCCATGTACTATTCTGTTTTTCTTGCAGGATGCCAGTCACTTGATTCAATTTTGATTAACTTTGGGTTTCTGACTGGAATATTACGATGTTTCGATAACTTTTTTATGAGGAGCTGCTACAGTATGGACGATGGTTAAAATTGGACTAAATTCTCTGTGTTCGAGCTTCGGTATTTATACCTTTTTGCAATTTTTCTTCACATCTTAGTATGCTATGTTTTAAAGATGTCTTCCATAAATGATGCTTTCTCAGTTTTCTCTTCAGAGGTAAGTTTTCCTTCTTTGAACCTGGTCTAGAAAATTCGGCCGTATTTTTCTCCATATTTTGATGTGCCTCTTGCCTATATTCTAAATCTCTAATATATAAAATTTTTCAAATTTTTATGCCTAAATGTACAATTTTCTAAGTTAACAATTTCATTTGCCTAGTATTCTTAAATTTCTACTCACAACCGCCAAAAAATGCTTTCATTATATTAAATAAACCCTATTTCTAAAATATAGCTGCAATTTTGTTCCTTCGGAAACCTGATAATTACATTATATGCAACTTATGGGTTGAGACATAACTTCTATCCTAAATTTACATTTTCTTTGAAATTCTACATCTAATTCTACTTATGATTGCTAGTTCTGTTTAATTCAAACCTATAATAATAATTTTTAACAAAATATCACTTAAGTTCCTCATAATTTCCTACTTTTTGACTAGATAAGGCAATTTTATAAAATTCAACGTATTGATACAAATTCTTATACTTTCAGATCATGAGAAGCCTGCTGAGAAAGATAATTTGGAAGGATTATGTGCCCTGAATAAACTATTGAAATGATGGAATGAATTCTCTAGATTTGTTACTGGATCGTGATTGATTTGGACATTTCTTATATCTTATGATAGAATTTACAATGTTTGAGGCCTGGAATTAACTTAATTATATATTATGAAAATAAATGATTGAATATAAGCATTTGTATTCATTGGTAAGTTATTTTCTTCCTGTTATTTTAAATATCGATTTAGAAAAAACCATAACAATACGAAATGATGCAATCTAGACAAATTATTGTATAGAAGAAATATCAATGAACAAACCTGATAAATAGACAATAGCACACATAATATATAACGATAATGAATTAAATTGGGTAAAACTGTGGTATACGAACTTACCAAGTTCCTTCAGTCTGACACAAAAGATGTTATTTCTACCGATAGTCGGAAAAGTTGCAACCAAGCCAAGACTTTGTCCATTTTCAATTTAAACTTTGACATCTCTGCTACCATTGAAACTTGTTGAATTAATTATCGAGAGAAGCTCTTATCACATGTAAACAATGAAGACATATGAATGACATTTATGCCGGAATACGGGAATCGCGATACAGGAACAATAAATTTGTGTACATATGACTGAGATCTTGGGTGTCAGTTCTGTGGTTTACAGTTGCGTTTAGTTTAATGTAAATCATTTCGCTGATCTTCCTTTTCCTCCAATTACTTTCATAGTCGAGTATTTCGACATTGTCGAAATTGAAATGATGGCTTTCAGCAAATCTATGGGCCGCTTAAGCTGTGGAACTATCCCTATCCCGGAACCTATCATCACAGTCATATTTGTGCTGTTTGATTCTCGTCTTCAGCAGTTGCTTAGTTTGTCCCACGTAACATTTATTACACCCCAAACATGGTATCTTATACACAATGCTTGAACGGTTATTATTGGGAGTTGGATCTTTGAGTCTCGAGAATAAAATCTGTGTCGTCAAAAGGTTAGAAAAAACAAGCTCTGTAGTTTTTGATTTCTGTTTTATTGAATGAGCAATGCTGTGACTCAGGCCTGATATGTAGGGGAACCTGAAATATCTTTTGTTCTGATCGTCTGAACTAAGGGTTTCACTATTTCTAGGGGGAAATGGATTGTATTCATCAATTATTTCAGTTCTTCATCGAGTAATTTGGATTATTTGGATAATCTGCAACTTTCTATTGAAAATATAAATTTTTTTGCTACAAAATGACTTATCACTGGCAACTGATGAGGCTACTACCTTCCACTTCAACCTGCATAAATGCTTCACATGGTCATATTTCTCTGAACGATGAAAGAAGTTTCTTGAAATATTTTTGGGATTCGCCGTTCAAAAAACTATACAGATAGGTTAATTAATTTTCATTATCTACAATTATGATACAGAAGACTGTTCTTCAATAATTTCAGCATTTTCTTACCGATAATTTTTGAAGTTTTAAATAAACTTCGAACTTCTGACACTATACTATAACGAAATATTCAACTTCAATACACATGTTCATAATTCAATATTACCGTGACGTAATGCCACTGTCGTGATATCTCTATTGTAAAGTCACTGATACATCAGTCCAAATATGGTAGGAGAAGTGTGCTGTTATCGATTATACATTTGGCCCTAGGTTGGGCGCCAAATGTGTCATCGATAAACTCAAATTAGCATTTGAAAATGTAACCAGTTTGTACTCTCTAATTATCAGGATCATTTGCTCTTTCGTTCAGAAATTCCATGAGTGCACTTCAAAAAAGTTATGCGCGTAAGGAATTTCTGGTATTTCTGGATCAAACCAAATTACTATTCGTTCAGATTCAATAGTATTTTAAAGTATACTTTAGCTCCTTCCAAAAAAATGTTTTTTCATGAAGAAGACATTTTTCAAATATTTGAAAATGTTGTGTGATCACGAACATCAAAAATTCCTTTCGTGAATGACTATATTACATTGTAAGATATCATATAATCGAAAATATTCAAGAATTGATTAGATGCAACAAATTCATCGACATAAGAAAAATTGTTGAACGAAGAATGAACTTTTTGCATTCCTTCTTGTAGTGAGGGATTGGAAGAAAATATGATTAAATCAAACTTAAAAGAAGTTTTGAACCAATTACACCTGGTTCATGACAAACTGTGATTAAGTAAGGAACCGAGCATCTCGACAGTCATGCGCAGTCAGTTGCATAATATCGAAGTATTATAATAATAATAATAATAATAATAATAATGAGGATTTATTTCCAACAAGTAGGAAACTCAGTTACAGAAAATTACATGAAACATATGCCGTGAACTCAAGATGCAATATATACTAATAACAATTGAGTTTCATAATCTGAAGAGTGAACATAACAAAAATTAGTCCAAAAGCAAAAATGGAAGAAAAAAAATCTTATTTGCTGGATTTCAGCGCCTACTCTTACAGACCTCAATATATCGCACGGATTGATGAGAACGTGTCGAAGTGTATATCACAAATATTTGAGATGTCGTTATAAGTTGAGCACATCAAACTCAAAGGTGACTTTAGGATTTCATTAGACATGTGAACATTAGAATGTTCGTTCTGGATACAGCGAGAACAAACAGTCGAACAGATCCTGAGGAGGGGTGACGAACATGAAAGTTTATACCAGCTAGAAAAAAGGAACAATCAACACTACCATTCAAAAGTCCATAAAGAAATTTGAGACATGAACATTATTATGAAAAAGAATAAATAATGCTCTGGGTCAAATATATGGTTCTGACAGCAAGCTGAGATTCTTTGTACATTCAACTCTGAAATATTCTAATTCTTAAAATTATTCATCAACAAGCTGAATCTTTCAGTTGAGTACTTGAAAAAAATCCAGACGAAGAGTAAGAGAACCAACATCTGCGAGAAACAAAGGATATTCTAAGAGCATCATTACTTTTAGGTATGGCGTGTACTCCTGAGTTACTAATTAGCAGTGAAGCAAAATGAGCATCTTATTACATTCAGCTTACTGAGATTTCCTACTTCCATCATCCTTCAGATGTATAATTGATGAATAACCAAAGTGCTTTGTGATACGATCATTAGAGAAGGTCACCCTGAATACGGAATGGGTATGAAGTTGTTGCTTCCTGAATAATACATGTCCTAGGTACTTCATGAATAACATCCATATCCTGTTACCCTTACATCATAGAGGGATCAGAAAATTATCTAGGGGGTGGAATATTTCGACGAATTTGGTCGAGATAGCGTAGTTGGTTTAGGTTAATCCTCTTAACATTGTATACCTTTGAGGGAGAACTAATTAGCATAACAAAATATTATTGGGACGGTGAAATATTTCATAGATGTTACGGAGGGTCTCACATATAGTGAAAAAAGGACACTACAGTAAGCTATTACATTTCTGAGACTGAGATATTGGTAATGAACAAATTTAGGCTGAATAAAGTTTCAATAGTTCAAATGAACTTGAATTAAAGTATACTCCATTCACTTTTGTGAAGATTGTGACACATTTCACCGTGTATAATTTTGAAAATGTTAGGTTATAGTTATTTTCCTGTCAGATAATTACGCAACGTTGTCATCTCTACATAGAGGTCTCAATAATCATGTATTTTTCAAAATGTGAATTCACTTCGGAAAAATAATGAATTTATGAATTCAATATATATATTCTTTTGAGAACGAGCATTACATTCTTTGATATATCACAGTGTTAGCAGAGGAAATGTAAACGGGGTGCCATACATTTTCGCGTATGATACACGAGCACAGATAAAAACCTCAGGAAAAATTCTGGCTGAACTTTGGTTTACTGGAAATCTGATTCGGAAAAATAATATGGACGTTGCGGTTTGGGCAATCTCCCGATTCTACCATTTTTGTTTTGTGAAAATGCGCTGTTGCCAAGTTGGGCACTTCGGATTACTGGAAATCTGCTATGGAGTTGGTTCAAAGTGGAAGTTATACTATTGAACTAGGTAACTCATGATCTAAAATTCGAAGTTTGCGGAAATGCCATGTTGCCAAGGAATGAACCTTTGAATACGTTGGAAAAAGATTAATGAATATTTCGGTTGCAAATCCTTGAAATGTTGGTATCTTAAATCTTGACGAATCTCAATAATTTTCTTTTCTAGCCAATGCACTGTTGCTAAGTTGGTCACTTCAGATTGATGGAGATCTAAGGTCGAATTAGTTCAAAGTGGAAAACATTCTATTGAAGCAGGTTGCTTTTGATAAAATATTCGAAGTTTGAGAAAATGCCAAGTTACGAGCTCGTAAATAATTGGAGATTCTTAAATGGAAACTTTCATTATTGCGGTATTTTTCATGAATCCCAAACATACTCTACAACACCTAGTTGGATTTGATTAGTCAAAATAGAGCGTCGGAAAAGTCACTCAAAATTTTGTTCAATATATCCATAACTGGTACAATAATATTCACGAGTGATCTCCTCCTTGCGATAGGGCTTCGTATTGAGAAAATCTCAAGTGAAAATTATTCCAAGTCATTATCTAATTAGCATGGTAGCAATATCTGTGATACAGACTTGTCCTACTAAACATTGTTTTCACAGTTTTATGGAAAACTGGACCATGTGGCTATCAAAATGCGCACGTCCGGCTGACAATTCTTGAATCATTACAGAGCAATTTGTGGGATGAAATATTCATTGGTGACTAGCTTCAACACAGCAAACTTCCAAAAGATGAAAATTATATCATTTAAATGAGATGCATATCTATATTGATAGTATTGAAGCAATACTTCGTTATGTCTCCGAATTGGGTTTAGAGATTCACTGGATTCAATTGAATGATTTCTACTTATCTCCATATCAGATCTGAAATCATTCAAATTATTCAATTATTCAAAAAAAAAATGGTATTTTCCAAGATTCACATATATTTTATCATTCAATTTCAAAATTAGCTGGAATCAGCTTATTCCCGGGAACTTAGAGTATCATATGCAGTTGCTTCGTTCGACAGCATAATCTGTCCACTTATTAATATTAAAAATAGGAATTGGTTCATGTTATTTTCCTATTAATAATTAACTACTGTAATAATAATATAACTTTTATAATGTGATCATGATGTTCAATTTTGCACATATCGATATCAGATTGCCGGTAGGTACTACGAAGTGACTAACTTAACAACCATCTCCAATGGCTTCTATTTTTCATAATTTGGCAACAGCGGATATCCGTAAAATTTCGAAAACAATACCGAAAGTCACCTGGCTCAATAAAATAATGTCCTCTTCGATATACGATTTCCAGTAATCCAAAGTGAACAACCTGGCAACGGCGCATTTACTGAAAATTAAAATTACTCAGATATCACCACATATTTTTCGATATTCTGCAACCTGAATTCCCTTAGATCTATTTTCAAGGGTTACCAGTATCCATTACTTGGCAACAGCGCATTTCCGCAAATATCGAATGTCATATCATGAATCACTTAGCCCACTAGAATGATGTCCACCTCGAACCATCTTCATATCAGATTTCCAGTAATCCGAAGTGACCAACTTGACAACAGCGCATTCCCGCAAAACAAAAATGGTGCCATTAGAATCACGTGGGAGCCCAAAATCACGATGTTCATATTTTATTTACATAACTGATTTTCAGTAAACTAAAGCCTTACCAAAATTCTGTCTCCCCGTATAAGTGTAGTAATTTGTTTATAGAAGATGGATGGCATCTTTTTCATTGGAAAATAATCTTTTCGTCATTTTGAATTCATTTTGACAAAATATATTGACATAATATCTGAAACAGAAAGAGGGACAGAAAACCAGAAGGAAGCAGTAAATAATAGGTTTGTTCGTTGTACCTACATGAACTACACTAATTACACTAACTCCACTGATTCTGTTCGGTGTGTTTTGTTGTAAACTCTGTTCGTTGCGGAAATATTGGGAGTCAGTGTAGTCACAGATACGTCTGCAGTTCATAGAGTAAGGTTATCTTCTGTGATGGTTATGCGTAAATATAATTCATAATCATAGACATCTGTGGTTGTCTCTGGTTCCTGGTTGGACGTGTTTTGTTCTCTATGCGTGGTTATTCTTGGACAAAATTAATTTTCATCATATCTCTATTTGAAATAGAATTTTTGTCCGTGGCGGCTTTAGAAAAAATTCACGACGAATCTACATCACCTAGAAGTGGCAGCGGAAAGAAGCATAGAATAATGTCATATTGGGTTCGCGTAAAATCATCTATCATATATTTGTATTATGTGAGAATCATAGAACAGATTGAACCACTTATTCAGTTATCTCTGACTACACTCAGCCGCACTGAGAATTGGAAGTCAGTGGAGTTGGTGTAGTTAGTGTAGTTCATGCAGGTACAACGAACAAACCTAATATCACCTACATTTACTCATCACCGAGAGGGTCTTTCGACCAGGTTCAGTTCTCCAAGCGATGATATTTCAGATCTTCAGGTTCACGGAGACCGCTACAGGCCCCTTTATTGGGTATTCATCTCCCATAGATCCATAACTGTTTATTCTGAACTAGAAATCTTATAAAATATCGGGAATAAATTGAAAAACTTGTGACATGTATTATGTCAGGATGGCATAATACATGAATTCAATAATTAATACTGACGAAATATCTTGAAACCATATCTGCAACAGAAAAGGAGATAAGTTGTAAATCAGAAATAATATTACCTACACTTGATACCTGACTAGGAAGGTCTTTTCCGACCAGATCTGGCCCTCAAGTGATGATTTTACGGATTCTTACATGTACAAAAACCCAACATGTCCTTTTTATTAGAGAATCATCTCTGCAACAACATGTTTTTATTCCCATATGTGTTTATTCACCCTTTTGTATTCGCAAACCAGTGATTTTATGATTTTGAAAAACGATGTATTTTTCAAACTGTCATTCCAAATTTGTCGCTGCAGATCTAGGTTTCAAAATAAAATCTTGTATTGAGGGCACCAATAGAAAGAAACTCTATGACGTCCGTTTCATTCAAAATCTTCGTGATTGTGGTGACGTTTAACTACAATATAGATATCTGTTCATACAAAATATAGTACTTTTTTTCTACTCACATATGTCGTAAATATACGATAGCTTCTGATGAATGATTCATTCCAAAAAGTCAGGGTTATCATAGGAACCAGCTTAATTCTATAAAGTATGCTTCTTGACACTCTGTCTCTGCTTCTCAAAATTCTTTCGAATCAAAGTTTATATATATTATTATTTATAATATAGAGATAACTTTGATTACGGGATATCAGGCTGAACCTGAATTGTTTATTGTTGTTATTGACTGGAGAGAGTTGAAATTGAAAGGGAGTAGAATATTGGCAACGTCTCGGAGAATTATTTTGACATTGTCGATATTTCAGAATCTGCCTCAGTCCCAGTAACACAAATTTGATAGACCTAAATCATGGCCAACCCGGAGACTTTTTGAAAGTGAATGTAGTATAGCTCAATTTTATATGATTGCAAAATGGCGAACGCGTCTGATTCAATTTATGTCGAGGACAATTTTGGTAATATAATAAAAATTGTTCGAGGAAGTACCTTCAAAACTTATTCTTATGTTTATTATTCCACTTCAGAGGCTTTGATTGATTGAATGAGTAACTCAGATCAAGGTGAAGTGTTTGTTGGTTTATCGACAAAAATTCATCTTTGCGTTTATGTTTGTTTATTATTACTGGATCTGTTTCTTCTCCGTGAATTATCCTTTTTTTATGATGAGTTCATTGACAAACTTTGGAAGGTGACTCTCTGAAAGATAACAGAACGAAAACTCCAATGTAAGCGTAGGACCCAAACAACTTGATTTTGGAGATACAGCTAGGCTTATGATACATATGATTTTTTCGGAGTTAACTTAACAATATTATCCAAAAAAATCAATATGAATCAGACAGGAAAAAATAATAAGATAGGTTTACGCTTGGATTAGGTGGTGTAGATCATGAAACCAAGAATGTCAATCATTGAAACATTAAATATCGAAAAAGATGACCTATCACATCATGCTGATGAACATAAACACACTGTGAAAAATCAACGAATATCTCCGATGAACATTACTTATGAGCTCTTGGACAGCCAAATTGGTCCAATGTTGTTCTCTTTAGCACTTTCTTCTTTGTTGATGCTCTGTATGGTACAAATAGAACAGACCACGGAATATATTTCAGTTTTCATCTTATGACCTAAAAATAAAAACGTCAAAAGTTCAATGTATACCAGTGTAATTTTCGAACCCTAACCATTAAGTGTAGAGGTAAGGTATCGGAAGCTGTTCCTGGGGTGGTGCTGTATAAGTTTTGAACCGAGGGCAGCCATCCAAGAGGTTCGAAGTATCAAGAATTCTTCTCTTCTTTTCCAAGGTGCGTCAATCTGATGATCAGTAATAACAGTGATATTGCAGTAACCGAACCCCTCAGATATAGCTTCGTTTGATTAGATAATTAGTTCAGATAAGGGTGGGATATTTGTTGATTTATCGACTGATATTCTTCCTCATATTTATGTCAGTTTATTATTACTGAAGCTCTTTCTTCTTTATGAAAGTAGGTAGAATAAAATGTTGGATCCATCAGAATAGTTTACGATTGGAATGTTTACGAAAATGATGGCATTTGCAAAACACAACATCCATGATTTTGGAAGTGACTGTATTTTTAAGTCGCCATCAGTGGGTGCACCCCTTTCTTCTAGAAGGTTTATTTTTGGCTGAAAAACCCACAATTTCGACGGAAAAATATTGCCCTCGTTTCCTGGGGCGAATGCCAAATAATATTACGATTGGCAGATTTGATAGTGATATTTCTTGTGAACGCATTACAGGTTCAAATGAAACTAAGAAGATGACATTGTCAAACTGCAGAGCTCTTAGTTGTGTATTATGGAAGAGACATAAAACCAGTATAATGATGAAAGTAGAGTATGAAGAATAAGAGCAGGGGCAATAATCAAAGAAGAACTGAACCCAATCATTGCTGGGATGATGCCCTTTTCGGCATCTGACACAAAGAGTAGTACAAAGTTTTTAAGACCATTGCTGTTATCCTTGTTCCATCATAGTTTGGTTCTCAGTAAATAAACTTTGACGATTCTCATGAGTTCGCACCATCTGATGGACGGCGCCAGTGCCAAAGGTAGACTCATCTGATAGGCTGAATCCTCTGGCATTTGCCTATGACAACCGCAGAAGCGGCGTAGTGAGCGACTATCACCGAAGCGCTTATGCAGTGTTGGAATGAAGTAGCTAGCATGCGTCAGCAAGTGGTGCCACCTTCTGGCAACTCATTTAAACACGAAACTTAAAACGAAACAAAAAAAACCTTGACAAAGACGACAGAGCTTCAAATACTAACAGTAACCCCCAAAAGAATCATTGGTGGCAAAGCAGAAGGATTATTCATAGCAAAGAGAACACAAATTAAATAATCTCAAATGTATGTAATTATATCAATTACTCTGAATTTGTCTTCGACGCAACTTTTCAAAATGACACTCTGCACTCTCTCCACTAATATTTATTTTTCCCACTGAGACATCACATGGTCATTTATAATTCCCAGAAAATGAGAAAGATCTTCTTTCAACGATCCGATAATCCAGAACAATGTGTTCATTTGGACCACGGAAAGAAGTTAATTTATCTTGTGGTGTAAATAACACAGCACAACGAACGATTTATCAATAAGAAATGGGCGTTTGATTTTGGCATCAAATACCGTCCATGCTTTCGATATACAGCGGAATTGATGAATGTTAGCGGGAACTTCCAGAAACCCGTTCAATATATCCTTGTTTCTATTGTTCTACACTCCCGAATTTACGAGCCTGATAAGCTCATAACGTATTCCGGTTGAAGACTCTCAGCCGTATGGGCGATGCGGGAATTCAATTTTTAATAGCGATTTTTTTGTTGAGGTGAAATAGATGAGTTGGCAGTTATTGGCGTTCCTATTCCCATGTATTAGTTACGTGAGGAGAAAACATTAGTTATTATTTATTGGGTTTTCTCCGGCTCAGCTTCGCAGATAATGCCCTTTTGCTTTGTAACCTTCCAGTGGCAAATCTCAGTCTTAGAACGTAATTTATGAAATACTTGGGTAGGCGGAAGGGTAGGCTGTTTGTTCCTAATGAGTTCGTTGGGACGTGTGGGTGTGAGAAGAAAATTGTGAAAATGCGAAGCTTCAAGACCCTTCATTCACTCAGATATAATGGGGGTTTTTCCTTTAAAGGAGAATGCAGTCGTTTTCATGAAAAACCTTTAAAACATCACATTTCAAACATATAATTTCAATATTATATTTTTAAAAAAATGTTTGATTACCTAAAACTGAAAAATAAAAATGGGGATTTGAAATTTAAAGGGATTTGTCTTGAGTGCACGATATGTCAACGTTGAATTCAGGTTGCTCGGAAAGAAAAGGAGGTTTATTGTGTTACTTAGCTTAGGAAAACAGAGATAGCTATACTTCGATCTGGTTGGAGTAGAAGACAACGACTGTCAAATTGTCCTATTACTGACAAATCGCAAACGGAAACAAATAACAAATTGTTTGGTTATACTGATAAATAACACGTGTGTACCATGATGTAAAAAACATGGTGTGCTCATCTGAAAAGTGAGTGAAGTCAGCTAGCAGAAAATACATAGAGTTATATATTCTGTGCTTTGAATTACCAAGCAAATTCAAAGCACAGAATATATAACTCCTTTTATTTTCTGCTAGCTGACGTCACTCACTATCCAGATGAGCACACCATGTTTTTTACATCATTGTGTGTACCACAGAATAGGAATAAATTTGTTATTATTCTATAGTAGAACAAGCTATCCTACTAAACCAATTTTTACTTCATTTTTAATAGTTCGGTTTCAGATATTGGGAGTGAAATCCAAGAAAAAACCTATTAAAATGGAGCATTGTGTGAGTCTGATGATGAGTGAACTCATCGAAATGCATTACTCTTGTTGAAATATCAGCATTTTCATTTGTGGATTGTATCGTTGGAAAAGTTGAAAAAAATAGTTCTCAAAAATTTTTCCATGTATTTTCAGAGAGAATAATTTGTCGAACATCTATCGATTTGATTTCGATGAAATTATCAAAGGACTTGGAGTCGAAATTCTACAATAGTGCATCAATTTTCACTTCGATCCGATATTCGATTTCAGAAATTTCGAGGTTATTTCCTTTATATCTCATGAGGGCTTGTCGTGATCAGATTGAAACTTTGAAGTGAGTAAGAAATTGCCAACACACAACTTAATTTGGAATATCGTAACTATTATTTGGACAATTAAAAAAAAAATTCGAACATTCTCCGAATTTTTGTTGAAATTTTTTTCTCTAGAATTATTGAATGTATTTCGATAAAACTCCGTACACACCCTGAAGACGATTTTAAGCATCAGCGTTTCATATTTCAATTCAATCCGATGTTCATTTTCGATATATAGGAAGAAAGCTTGTCTAATTTCTCAAACTCATGGATTCAGTGTAATTAATCTCAAAACCTACTCTACAATTATCAAGTCGTAAACATAATAACTTCGGAAAGAAATGACTCAGATACTCGTAGAGAGGTTTTAGGTTTAATCTCGAAGGTCGAATTTTTAAATGGGTTAAATTCGACCAATGATTCTGCAGATGAAAGTACCCATTCAAAATGTTATTTTTCCAATATTTCTAAAAGTACAGATGAGTTTGAGGGGTCAATACATAATGCGATGACCGCTTCAACAACGAATTTGAACACGTATTAGCGAGCAATTACATAATCCTATGACCATGATGGACGTGCTCAATTCTTGTGGAGTCTGGAAATTAAAAATACTCAAAAGCACACATGATATTCAAACAAAAAAATACTAATTGAGCCAGTTTAAATACGAAACTTGTCACGTAGCTGGAGCAGTCCATAGGTCTGCCTCAAGAGCTTCGAGCACGAAGTTTAATGCACATCTCGCCTAGACGTGACAACGGAAAAAGTTCGTCCAACTAAACACAAAACAGACGAACTGAACAGAGCGTCATTGTCGAACTGGGTCGCAAAGCTTTATGACCCGAAGAGGATTGATAGTGTATAAAACTTTTATCACGCCCGATAGATATTTGCGCCAATAAACTTGCAAAGTTGTTTAAAATAATTCAATGAGGAAAGTTGAGGCAGGTAAATTACGATAACGGCGACATTTATTTCTTACCTTATTACCTAATGAATTGCAGTTGGGGAAGAAAAGGCCCTTATCTTTCTTCTTTTTTGGAGTATGTTCGGTTACGGTTGTCGAATGGACATAATCGGGTCGAAAATGTCTCTTCGGTTTGGAAGTCTTGGAACTGCTTCCCTAACAACGTGTAGAAGTACACCAATGAAATTCGATTTCAATTTCATTATTTGTATAATCAAGAAACTGGTCAGGTAATTTCTAATTAGTTCGGGGCGGGAAATACAACATCAGATCGTGGAATATGATGGAATTTCTATCGATAATCTCAATAAAAACACTTCAAGTATAATCAACGTGAAGTCACGTGATTTTGTCCTCACGTTCGAAATCGTAGGAGAAATCATTCCTCTCGAATGTCCTTTTGATACAATCATAACGAAATTTCGCAAAAAAATTTGCTTTAACATTTGCCAACTATTATCCAATGTTCATCATGATCGGATCAATATTTTATTATGGAAATGACAACGAACCCTGGAAAAAATGCACGAATTTGACATATGTCAAACTGAAATTTGTCTGTGCGGAATTTCATTGAAATCTGATCGATAGTAGGTATCCGAAAAAAACTTCTTTTAACAATTTTTTTCAATCTCTACTAACCATTCTTCGTAGAGAAGCACGGACGTGAAGTCAGCAGCTTTTGCGCGGATGTTCACTTTTGGTGATACTCTTTGAACAACTTTGACTTGAAGACGGTGCTTTTCTAGGTTTTTTTTTCGATAAAGTACTGGATTTCAATTCGATGAAATCTTCATTTTTCGAAATATTGGGAAAACAAAATTTTGGATGGGTATATCTACGGAATAATTGGGTGGATTCTACCCATTCATGAATTCGATCTTCGTGATTAAGGTCCAAACCTGCTCTACAAATATCTAGTTTCTAATTTTTTTCTTTCGGAAGTTAATGTGTTTACAGTCGGCCGTAAACACAATTACTTCCGAATGAAACAACTTAGAAACTCGATATATGTTAAGTAGGTTGAACCTTTATTACGAAGGCCGAAATCGAAATGGGCGAAATCCACCCAATGGCTCTGCAGATATGCCCATTCAAAATTTTATTTTCCCAATATTTCCAAACATACAGTAATTCATCGAGAAATGACAGTTAAAAGGTTCATACAGTAATTCATGAGGATAATATGATCAGAAGATAACAGAATATCGAATAATTGAAAAAGTAACCTGAAGTTTTTTCAAATTGTTCTAATAATGCTATCATCACGAAATTCTGCACGAAGTTGGGTTTCAGCATCTACGACCTAGGTTAGCAGTTTAATCATGATTGAATCAGTATTTTTTGAGTTATACTGAATGAAACAACGATATCGGCAAGAAAACGATTGAAGGAGTATTTTTTGAGTTATTCCGAAAAAAACAACGATATCGAGAAAACAACATAAAGTTCACATATTTCTTCCCAATATCTCCGAAAATAATAACTGTATCGAATTGAAATTTGGTACACTGTCGTTAATTGTAGAGCTCAAGGTGTGAGCAAATTGTTTTTCGAATATGATGAATAGGTTCGAGGCAAAAATATTCCTGAAAAATTTTGAAAACTAATTTTTTAGAATGAAGAAAAGTTGTTTCATTTTATAATGATTTATTATCACGAAATTCTGTAAAAATTTGCACAACGGTTTTCTTCAACAACTATTCAGTTTCAATGTGATCGGATCAGCACTTCTTGAGGTTTTGAAGAAATAATCTCAAAATTTCAAAAACGTATAACTCTGGATCTGTTTGACTGATTTTGGCTATTCACGCCAACTGTCGCATTTGTGCTCTGTCCAACCTAGCTAGTCCTCTAACTCACTGATTTTGTAACCAAGAAAAGGGAAAGTCAAGAAGTTAACATCACTTCCAGAACAGAAAGTTCTATTTGTCTCGAAATGTCCGATCTGGATTAACTGGTCATTGCATGGTAAAATACTAGCTCTAACATGTTTGTACTGAAAGTTTTAATAACTTGATGTTGTGTGAAAATGAGCAGCCGATATGCGGCAAGCTTTTCTGATAAATTATCATTTCAACAGCTGCATCACAAAAGGGAGGATTGGTTATTACTCCAATCAAGTATGTTCTACTGAAACAATAAAACTACTATTTCGAACTGAGTAACGCTCCTATTCGGGGCAGAAGAACATCTATATTGAATTTGAGTAGTTCAATTATTACTAGGAATTCAAAATTCTCAAAAAAATTGAGGGAAGATTAACTAGAATAAACTGATATCCCCAATAAAATATACTAAAAATAAATATATATCTACGAAAAAGAAACTTCGTAGGGTTGAACGATACTCATGTGGAAAAATAAACATGAGACATGTTATAGGTTAAGCAAACTTTCACAGGAAAAGTGGTTCGACGCAATACGTTTTTCACTTCCAGCATTTATTTATACTTCGATGAAAAAAGCGAGAGAGTTTACTGAGAAAACACATAAGAAAACAAAAATGAAAGGTTCTATGCATATATATTATACATGGGGTCAGAAACTTCCAGGATGTCGAAGCATCCGAGGGGTTTGAATTATTCAGAAAAAAATGTGGAATCTTTCGGATGAATCGTTGTTCATATTTATTTGAGAACTTATTGATGAGATATAAAATAGGAATTTTGACCAAAGAATGGAATGAAGATGTAATCAATATTCAACAGAAACAGGACAACAGGAGAATCTTCTCTGTTTTTTAACATTTTCCACTATAGAGGGTTAGGAAAAGGAAGGAACGATATTCGTGATATTTTACAGGAATTACAAAGAAGCACAGCTTATATGATGCTATACTTTTTGTTACTAGTGTTACTACTAGTACTTGTAGTGTTATCTCCAAAAATTGCACAGATTGGACTTAGTTTCGGTACACTGTTTGAGAACAAATAATATCTCGAATATATAACAGAGTGACTTTTGGAGGCCAAAGTTTGTTTTGTGCGCGCATGTTCTAGGGGAACAGCGTGCTATCGTTTTGTCCAAATATCGGTAATTTTGGATGATTGAGCCGAAAATGGTCTCAATCAACTAGGTTCGACTCACTGATGACGAATCCGGTGTCAAAATCGATTCTGTCCGGCCGGCCGTCCGGCCGTAGACACGATGACTGTCGACAGAAGCAAGCTAGCAACTTGAAACTTTCAGGATAGATTGCGCATCAGAATGCCGCGGTTAAATTCGTTAATGGGCCAAATCGGTCGAATAGTTTCTGAGTTATAGGCACTTGAAGTTTTGACGTTATTTATTTTTTATTTCAGAAACTACTGGAGCGATTGGATTCAAGCTTGGCAGTTAGGTGGAGTATAACGATATGCAACTTTGAGCCAAATTTCTTCAGGATCATATCGTGAGTAAATTAAAAAAAAATTTTTTTACGAAATTTTTTTCCAAAAATTTTTTTTTTCGGAAATCATTCATCATATTCAAAAAAAAATTCCACTCACACTTTGAACTTCCTATTTCACAGCAGTGTACCAGATTTCAGTTCGAAACGATCATAAGTTTCGGAGATATGGGGAAAAAATATGTCAAATTTCGAGGTTTTCTTCTCGATATCGTTGTATTTTTCGGTATAACTCGAGAAATACTGATTCAAACCTGATAAAACTTCGCCGCTAGTTTGAAAAAGATGAAAGACAACTTTATGCAAAATTTCGTGATAATCGTGTCATCAGAACAATTTTAAAAAAAATTTCTGTGATATTCTTATCATATCATCCTCATTAGATTCTGTATGAACCTTCGAACAGTAATTTTTTGATGAAGTACTGGATATCAATTCGATCTGATCTGTATTTTCGGAAATATTGGAAAAATAAAATTTTGAATGGGTATATCTGCGGAATCATTGGGTGGATTTTACCCATTCACGAATTCGGCCTTCGTTATTAAGGTCCAAACCTTCTCTACAAATATCGAGTTCCTAAGTTGTTTCTTTCGGAAGTTATTGTGTTTACGCAGTCAGCCGTTAGGCTGACCGTAAGCACAATAACTTACGGAGGAAACGACTTGGAAACTCGATGTTTGTAGAGAAGGTTTGGGCCTTAATTACGAAGGTCGAATTCGTCAATGGGTAAAATCCGCCCAATAATTCCGTAGATTCAAAATCCATATTTCACACTACCGGTACTAGAATGTCGAAAAACTAATTTGAAGGTGATTTTATATCATTGATGAACTTCTCATTTGGACCAGGTATTGGTCAACGAGGGGACTGTGATAATAGGAAATTGAAATGAGTATTGATAGGAAATCTGCACTGCACATTTGGCTAAGGAAAAATCTAGAAAAGCACTGACGTAAAGCCAGAAGCTTTCACGCGGTTGTCCAAATTAACGATTTCGGCTGCCATAATTAATACATGTAAAAATCACGTTTCAATTCGATCGGATGAATATGTTTTTAGTTTTTGAGAAATCAAAATTCTAGATGGCATTGAAACTATTGCTCGTGTTCAGCCTATTTACGAACTCAACAGAGATTTTCAGTATTCAAACCCACCCTGAAAATTGACGCACACACTGCCATATTACGATACTTTCATTTAGAGAGAATCAACCTGCATACACCTGGGACCCTATTCTTGAATGTGATGGTATGAACGTTCCCTATCGTTCCATCAAAAATGCACCGCGTATCATTGACAACAGCGTCGGCACGCCTATATTCTCCCATCAACGAATCAAGAATAGGGGCCTTGCTGCACAAATTACTCACTGGCAAATTTTGTATCGTTCTTCGAGTATCATTCTGCGAGAATCAATTATTATCAACCGATGTTCCTTGCAAACTATTCTATAGCGTATTTAATCTTGATAATTTCCGATAAAACCTCGGTTACATCAAGACACAATTTCCGCTTGAGACTGAATACATTTCATTTCCTGCATGCTTTCGACCTTGATTCCATTGTAGTCTGATGGGGTTCCTGGTTCCAGTTCGATCTAAGATAAAATGCCTTGTTTACCTTCCCCACTGAACAAAGTGATTCTTTGAAATGGCGTTTCTTATTAGATGTTCTGAATGCATGGTTTCTATTCTCTACGCTTCAAAACTTGTTTACATAAGAAAGAATGAAATGTAATATGTGTTCTGGAATAGCACGAGACTCTTGTGTATGTTTTTATCTGTTATTCGAGCAGACGTATTAGGAAGGAAAATGGAGAAGGTATTTTTGGATTGGGTAATGAATACAAAGTTCACAATATTTTGTTTGGAATATTTTTTTTCGTGAACATACGACGTCACAGCAATTTTTTGTTGTTGAGAGAACACCATTGTTGAATATTGGTGGAAGAGTAAAGTTAAACAGAAATTCAAAAATAAGCGTCACATCTTCAGGCAGCAGATTGGTCGAGAAACGTAGAAGTAGACATCATTCAATGACAACCGGTCTATATGTTGAAATTACTGAGGAGTAATCTTTGCTGAAATTGTTTAGAAAATATCTTTTCCTTGGGAGTTTATTACAATTCCCTTTTCCAAAAAGCTTTAAGTGATACGATAATCCCCCATTGCGTGATAAATATTTGGGTTTATCCGACAATATTCCACATCTTTTGAATTTTGCCCTATACGATTTATATTTCGGACAACAATTATAAGAAGAGAAGGTTTGAAATAAGTATGTCTCTTCATCTATCTTGATAATCATATTTACTAGCAGGATCATAACCAAGTGAGGAATTTTTCGAACGCTGACAGATGGAAAATGCGAAGTCATCGGTGTTTCTTTATTTCAGGTTTGTTCTGAGTTGAATTTGTATTAGTGACTGAGTTGAATGAATGTTTTTTCATTTCAGGAATGAAAAACACATCTTGTTTTTTTTCCAAGTAATAAAACAATATGGAACTACAATAAAAAATTCCAAGGTTTCTCTCTCCAAGGAGTGGGATGTAAGAAAGCTAACAATTTCACAAGTTATTGTTCATTTTCGAACGCTGACAGATTGAAAATGCGAAGTCATCGGTTTATAAAATTGTCAGACTGAAAAATTAATATTTGTCAAGGGTTGGAAAAGGACATTGAACGTAGTTTATTTATTTCAGGTTTGTTCGAAGTTAAATTCGTATTATTGACTGTGTTGAATGAATGTTTCTTCATTTCAGGATGAAAAACACATCTTGTTTTTTTTCCAAGTAATATAGTACATACATATTTCAGAGAGATTCACAGTATGAGGCGGTGAGTAGTTAGCGAACAAAATCTCAGACAATTCTTTTACACTTGACTGCAACCCTCGTATTCTCGAGCCACTATCTGGGATCTGCTCAAAAATCCTAAGTCACAAAGACGTTCACGTTTATGACCGAGGGACTAGATGAACCCACCCTTATCTGAATACTTCTTTTTCGCGCATCAGAGGTTATTCTATGCAGTGCATCACAGTTTGAATCACATCAATCAAAAAAAACTAGAAAAACACTGATGTGAATTCAGCAGCTTTTACGCGGTTGTTCACATTGCGAAAAGGTGACTTGGAAAGTTCAATGGAATTCGAATGAAATATTGAAATTTTCAAAAATTTTTAAATTTTTCCATGAAGAATTCTTTTTATTGACACTGTTCATCTTCCAACCAAGATTCGTTCCAATCAGATACATATTTCTCGAGTTATTGAAAAATCAAAATTTCAAATGGTTCTAAAACAAAACCATTCGGCAGATTTGGCCCATGAGAGAACTTAACCGAGATATTCAGGATCAAAACCCAACCTGAAAATTTCAAGACTCTAGGTGTTTTATTTCGGTAGTTACAGCACACACGGCCGGCCGGACGGACAGAATTAAATTCGATCACGGATTTATCTTCGGGGAGTTCAACCCAATCGTTTAGGACCATTTTCGGCTCAAAATTATCGAATATTATGTGTATTACGGATACCCAAGCTGGCCTGTAAATGATTCTTGCCGCAGAAAAAATTTCGAATTTCAATCATGTATACTTAATTTATCGAATTAATATCTGGGCAACTGTACCAGCTAATTTTATGAGCCTATAGCTCACAAATTCCTGGGAATTTTTTTTGCTCAACGCTCATCCAGGTCGTTATCATATCATACAGACTAAGAACATGAGCGCATTTTGAAAATTTTATAAAGGCGCTGAAATCCTAGATCTGGCTCTGAGCTTGATGAAGTTTCGAGAAAATAATATATTCTTTAGCACAAGCTTACTGAGCGTCAACAGTTTTCTATGAGGAGGGTGTTTTACTGTTTCGAGCCGTTGAAACTGTACGGAATGTGAACTTAATATTTTCGGAAAATAGAAGGTACGTACGTCCCTCATTTTCTTGGAAGAAAAATTGTTTTTCGGATCCTTCATTGCTTATGGTGAAAATCTGATATTCGACTTTTCTGTTCGATGCTGAATTATTACGTTGATGAATCAAAACCATTTGTTTGAATGGTCGCATAATGGTAGCTAGTTATCATTTTCTATTCCCCAATTGTTTTATTTTTTAGACGATGATGGCGTTTCGGGGAAAAAAATAGGAGATCAAATTTGTCCCAGAATAAATGAGGATTTGGAAATTGATTTTTATTTCATGAAAACGCTGATGCGTAGGTACATGCATGCTTTTACACTTCCAAAATATCTAGATAACATCATCCACAGACTCCACCGGTTGGAAAAGTAACTACATCATAAAATTGCTAGTAATGATAAGGAGGCTTGTGTCAAATAATATGAAATATTAGGAGAGATAAAAATTTAGAATAAATTTGACTAACGGCTAACGGCCGACTGCGTAAACACAATAACTTCCGAAGGAAACAACTTAGAAACTCGATATTTGTAGAGACGGTTTGGACCTTAATTACGATGGCTGAATTCGTGAATGGGTAAAATCCAGCCAATGATTCCGCAGATATACCCATTCAGAATTTTATTTTCCCAATATTTCCAAAAATAAAGATTAGATCGAATTGAAATCCAGTACTTTATCGAAAAATAACATTCCAAAGGTTCATACAGAATTTAATGAGGATTATATGATGACAAGATAACAGGATATTGAATATTTGAAAAAAAAAACTGAATTTTTTTTTGAAATTGTTCTGATGACAGTATCATCACGAAATTTCGGACAATGTTGTCCTTCAACATTTTCAAACTAACTGTGAAGTTTCATTACGATTGAATCAGTATTTCTTGATTTATACCAAAAAAAACTACGATATCGAGAAGAAAACCACGAAATTCTACATATTTTTTTCCAAAATCTCCAATACTAAGGACCGTATCGAATTGAAATTTGGTACACTGCTGTGAAACATGAAGTTCAAAGTCTAACTGAAATTTATCTTGAATATGAACAATAGTTCCAGACAAAAATTTTTTTTTTTAATTTGATAACCATAAAATTTCGACGAAATTCTGCGCGTCGTTATGCTCCAACTAACTGCCAAGTTTCAATTCAATCGCTACAGTTGTTTGTGAGATATGAGGAAAATAACCTCAAAATTTCAAATTGTTCTAACTCCGAAACAAGTTGGCCGATTCGGCCCATTAAAGAACTTAACCTTCGTATTTTGAAATGCAACCCTTCTTGAAATTTCCAAGTCGATAGAATCCTCCGTACGCCCGTTATCGTGGTGAAGGCCGGCCGGTCGGACAGAATCGATTTTGACATCGGATTCGTCATCAGTGAGTCCCACCTAGTCGTTTAAGACCATTTTCGGCTCAATCATCGAAAATTACAGAAATTTGGACAAAACAATAGCACGCTGTTCCCCTAGAACATTCCCGCAAAAAGGATTTTCGACGATTATCAGTATTCACGTCAACCAGCACATTATCACGATTTGAATAACCAGTTGACGATAGGAAAAATGTGCGACCTTGTCATCTTCAAATATCTCGAATCACTGATCAATAGTTCCTTTTATTTTTCATTCGAGATGCTGCAGATTCCAGAAAATATATTATAACATTTACTCCACTTGAAAAACTGAAAATTTGGACATTTCCAAGGTTCCAACCTATTTCACACAAAAAAGAATCTTTGGGTTAATAGCCCTTCAACATTCAGTGGGTCAGCCATGACCGAAATATAAGTTCAATTCTTTCAGTTGCGAAAAATTTAGTGGGGAAAAGCCTTTACAATACAACAATTAAATACAGATTTTTCTGTATTAACCTTTACATAATAATATCTTTCGATATTGATTTGATATCTTTCGATATACTTTTATGTCGTCGACGAACTACGTCTTCAATGACAAAATTATTATATCAACTGGCATATAATGATCAAAGTAAAAAACCTTAGAAAAGGGTAAAAAAATGAAATACAACCTAAAAACAATACTAGACACAGTGTTTCATCTTCTATCTTTCGATTTAGAATCATCAGTAGCATTTATTCTATATTATATATCAAAAACTTACCACGTGTTTCAAACCACATTTCACATCAACGGAAATAACCAGATTTAAGTCCATACGCATGCTTGTTAGAATTGTGCATAGAAAACAATAATGCCAACAGATTTTACTTAAAACTTCTTTTTTCCTTGACAAATGAAATGCAGTAAAAAAACATTTTCCAAAATCTTTATAACTTCAAAAATTAAATGACAGTTGATATTGACCTTTGAAAACTATAAGTTTTCATTCAAATATTAAATTCAAAAAAGTCTACTTGTTAAAGGCTATTGATACAACAATTAAATACAGATTTTTCTGTATTAACCTTTACATAATAATATCTTTCGATATTGATTTGATATCTTTCGATATACTTTTATGTCGTCGACGAACTACGTCTTCAATGACAAAATTATTATATCAACTGGCATATAATGATTAAAGTAAAACACCTTAGAAAAGGGTAAAAAAATGAAATACAACCTAAAAACAATACTAGACACAGTGTTTCATCTTCTATCTTTCGATTTAGAATCATCAGTAGCATTTATTCTATATTATATATCAAAAACTTACCACGTGTTTCAAACCACATTTCACATCAACGGAAATAACCAGATTTAAGTCCATACGCATGCTTGTTAGAATTGTGCATAGAAAACAATAATGCCAACAGATTTTACTTAAAACTTCTTTTTTCCTTGACAAATGAAATGCAGTAAAAAAACATTTTCCAAAATCTTTATAACTTCAAAAATTAAATGACAGTTGATATTGACCTTTGAAAACTATAAGTTTTCATTCAAATATTAAATTTAATTTTTGAAGTTATAAAGATTTTGGAAAATGTTTTTTTACTGCATTTCATTTGTCAAGGAAAAAAGAAGTTTTAAGTAAAATCTGTTGGCATTATTGTTTTCTATGCACAATTCTAACAAGCATGCTTATGGACTTAAATCTGGTTATTTCCGTTGATGTGAAATGTGGTTTGAAACACGTGGTAAGTTTTTGATATATAATATAGAATAAATGCTACTGATGATTCTAAATCGAAAGATAGAAGATGAAACACTGTGTCTAGTATTGTTTTTAGGTTGTATTTCATTTTTTTACCCTTTTCTAAGGTTTTTTACTTTGATCATTATATGCCAGTTGATATAATAATTTTGTCATTGAAGACGTAGTTCGTCGACGACATAAAAGTATATCGAAAGATATCAAATCAATATCGAAAGATATTATTATGTAAAGGTTAATACAGAAAAATCTGTATTTAATTGTTGTATCAATAGCCTTTAACAAGTAGACTTTTTTGAATTTAATATTTGAATGAAAACTTATAGTTTTCAAAGGTCAATATCAACTGTCATTTAATTTTTGAAGTTATAAAGATTTTGGAAAATGTTTTTTTACTGCATTTCATTTGTCAAGGAAAAAAGAAGTTTTAAGTAAAATCTGTTGGCATTATTGTTTTCTATGCACAATTCTAACAAGCATGCGTATGGACTTAAATCTGGTTATTTCCGTTGATGTGAAATGTGGTTTGAAACACGTGGTAAGTTTTTGATATATAATATAGAATAAATGCTACTGATGATTCTAAATCGAAAGATAGAAGATGAAACACTGTGTCTAGTATTGATTTTAGGTTGTATTTCATTTTTTTACCCTTTTCTAAGGTTTTTTACTTTGATCATTATATGCCAGTTGATATAATAATTTTGTCATTGAAGACGTAGTTCGTCGACGACATAAAAGTATATCGAAAGATATCAAATCAATATCGAAAGATATTATTATGTAAAGGTTAATACAGAAAAATCTGTATTTAATTGTTGTATCAATAGCCTTTAACAAGTAGACTTTTTTGAATTTAATATTTGAATGAAAACTTATAGTTTTCAAAGGTCAATATCAACTGTCATTTAATTTTTGAAGTTATAAAGATTTTGGAAAATGTTTTTTTACTGCATTTCATTTGTCAAGGAAAAAAGAAGTTTTAAGTAAAATCTGTTGGCATTATTGTTTTCTATGCACAATTCTAACAAGCATGCGTATGGACTTAAATCTGGTTATTTCCGTTGATGTGAAATGTGGTTTGAAACACGTGGTAAGTTTTTGATATATAATATAGAATAAATGCTACTGATGATTCTAAATCGAAAGATAGAAGATGAAACACTGTGTCTAGTATTGTTTTTAGGTTGTATTTCATTTTTTTACCCTTTTCTAAGGTTTTTTACTTTGATCATTATATGCCAGTTGATATAATAATTTTGTCATTGAAGACGTAGTTCGTCGACGACATAAAAGTATATCGAAAGATATCAAATCAATATCGGAAGATATTATTATGTAAAGGTTAATACAGAAAAATCTGTATTTAATTGTTGTATCAATAGCCTTTAACAAGTAGACTTTTTTGAATTTAAGCCTTTACAATACCTTGGAATCCCCACCAATGAATTCGAATAGATTACTAAGGGCCGGTATTATAAAACTTAACTGGAGGTTAACTTTAACTGGCAGTTTTGACAGTTGTATTGGGACATAACTGTCAAAACTGTCATTTGAAGTTAAAGATAACTTCGAGTTGAGTTTTATAATACCGGCCCTAAGAAGAAGCTTTTCAAAGTAGTAATTTGTGCTCAAATAAATGTCAATCTAATTGTTCGAAAGGTGCGGTGCGTACGATATTGGCAAACAAACTAAAAAATAATCTTCGACTCCATGTATCTCAAAATCAAAAATATTGATATGTACATAGCAAAATTCTGCGTAAATCTTCTCGCTCATACTATACATCTACAAACAAGTTTCAGTTTGATTACATAGATATTTTACGAGTTATTGACAAAACAAAATAACACTGAAACCGTTGGACTAATTTTACCCATTCATACTCAACCGAAATATTCAGAATAGAATCCTTCTTTGAAAATTTCAAGATTCTCTGAGATTTCCTCCGAAAGGTAGAGCACATACCAGACAGACTTCAATCTGACGACAGATTCTGCTCCAGTGAGTCCAACCTAATAGTTTAAGACAATGCTGAAAATTCGAAAATTACAGATATTCAAACAAACTTGAAACGCGCTGTTCAGTAGAAGTGGGTACAAATGCAGAATACAAGAGCACAGGAGACCCACCCTTGTCATAGACAATATCCCATTGTTTAATGTATCATTATTTTTGATTGTCTATATATACGTTTTATGCTGAATTGCCCCGGGATAACAAAGCAGCGCTTTATTTTCGATGGGGACGCCGCCTTTGGTAGGCAAATTTCCCTATTATTCCCTTATTTTCCTTTCATGCATAATGGAAGAAATGTTCTCCATCCTCTGCAGAATTTAAATTGTATATGAAATTGGTCCCGAATACATTTTTCGGAGTCATCAGTCTCTTGTTTGAGAGTAATGAGTTCTCATGTTCCGTGTTCTGGGATTTATGCACGATTTTGTGATGCGCAATGAAAGGAAATAGCGAATAGAATGTCAGATGTTCTGCCAAATGCAGAAGATCGATATTTTTGTGTGTTTATTAATCGGTTCTTTCTGTTTCTTCGTGCAGCTTGATTGACTGAACCTTTCATTCATCGAAAGTTTGTATTTAATCTGAAAATTTTATGCATTTTTCAAGTTTATATGAAATTAATATATTTATTTATTTATTTATTTATTTATATATTTATTTACTAAAGAAACACAAACAGGTAATCCAATACCCAAAAAAAGTGTTCAAAAATCAAAAATACAAAAAAGATTAACAAAAGTGCCCTTTTCATATATTAATAATAATAAATCAACAAAAGTGCTCTATTCCTATAATAAAAATAACCGAACAGTAAGAAGAAAAAATAGCAAACAAAGAAACCAATATAGTTTAATAGAGTGATAAGAAATACCTTTTAAGAGAATTTTTTAAGGTTACCTCGCTTTGAAAAAATACATCTATACGATCCTTCAGATTGTTACAGTGATGCAGCATCCTGAAGATAGGGGAATTCACAGCGCTATTAGTGTGCGTTAGGGATGTCCTTAAAGCTACACCAGCATTTATGGCACACTTCAAAAAAACATTGCTCAGAATTTTGTACACATTTATTACAAATTTGCGTCCCAAAGCAAAAATTTATTACAGCTCCCGTTTTCCAGAAAAATGGCGTGGGCCAGCTTTAGATTAAAGCTGCACCACGCAGTCTGTATTTTCCAAAACATGCAATATTTAGTCATCGAATTGGCACCAGAATTTCTTACACATTTATTACAGATAAATGACAAGCAAAAAATTCGAAATTATTAACCCCAAGGGGATAGACACCCCTAAATATTGAATATTCAAGTTGAATATGCATCCAAAAGGTGGACGGTATGAAATTATTCATCATTCTTATTTAAACAAACTTTAAACGACATCATATTGTCCGATGATGGGGATGAAGCATCCCCGAACATATCGAAATTCCTATTACGTAATTATATGAACAACGACATAAACTGCGTAACGCAATTTCCCGCGGACGGTACATATACTCGTATCTGTCGGGATATTTCAAATCTCTTGTATATCGCCGATTTTTCTTCAGTTCAAAAATTTATTACAGTAGCCCACGCTTCTCTAATACATGCTTAAGGATTCTAGTGAGTTATTTCATCAAGAAAAATATGGAATTAGTTTCTTAGTATGTGAAAAAAAATAATTCGAAAATTAATGATGGAGAATTTCGATATTCGTCGATTTTTCTCTTTGTCAAAAATTTTTTTTTTCTCTGTGTCAAAAATTTATTACAGTAGCCCACACTTCTTTAACACAAGCTTAAGGATTCAAGTGAGTTATTTCATCAAGAAAAATATGGAATTAGTATCGTACTATGTGAAAAAAAATAATTCGAAAATTAATGATGGAGAATTTCGATATTCATCCATTTTTCTCTTTGTCAAAAATTTATTACAGTAGCCCATACTTCTTTTACACATGCTCAAGGATTCTAGTGAACTATTCTATCAAGAAAAATATGGAATTAGTATCGTGGTATGTGAAAAAAAATAATTCAAAAAATAATGATGGAGAATTTCGATATTCATCGATTTTTCTCTGTGTAAAAAATTTATTACAGTAGCCCACACTTCTCTAACACATGCTCAAGGATTCTAGTGAACTATTCCATCAAGAAAAATATGGAATTAGTATCGTGGTATGTGAAAAAGAATAATTCAAAAAATAATGATGGAGAATTTCGATATTCATCGATTTTTCTCTGTGTCAAAAATTTATTACAGTAGCCCACACTTTTCCAACACATGCCCAAGGATTCTAGTGAACTATTCCATCAAGAAAAATATGGAACTAGTATCGTGGTATGTGAAAAAAAAATAATTCAAAAAATAATGATGGAGAATTTCGATATTCATCGATTTTTCTCTGTGTCAAAAATTTATTACAGTAGCCCACACTTCTTAAACACAAGCTTAAGGATTCAAGGGAGTTATTTCATCAAGAAAAATATGGAATTAGTATCGTAGTATGTGAAAAAAAATAATTCGAAAAATAATGATGGAGTATTTCGATATTCATCAATTTTTCTCTTTGTCAAAAATTTATCACAGTAGCCCACACTTCTTTAACACATGCTCAAGGATCCTAGTGAACTATTCCATCAAGAAAAATATGGTATTAGTATCGTGGTATGTGAAAAAAAAATAATTCAAAAAATAATGATGTAGAATTTCGATATTCATCGACTTTTCTCTGTGTCAAAAATTTATTACAGTAGCCCACACTTCTCTAACACATGCTCAAGGATTCTAGTGAACTATTCCATCAAGAAAAATATGGAATTAGTATCGTGGTATGTGAAAAAAAATAATTCAAAAAATAATGATGGAGAATTTCGATATTCATCGATTTTTCTCTGTGTCAAAAATTTATTACAGTAGCCCAGACTTCTTAATTATATGCTCAAGGATTCTAGTGAACTATTCCATCGAGAAAAATATGGAATTAGTATCGTGGTATGTGGAAAAAAATAATTCAAAAAATAATGATGGAGAATTTCGATATTCATCGATTTTTCTCTGTGTCAAAAATTTATTACAGTAGCCCACACTTCTTAATTATATGCTCAAGGATTCTAGTGAACTATTCCATCAAGAAAAATATGGAATTAGTATCGTGGTATATGAAAAAAAATAATTCAAAAAATAATGATGGAGAATTTCGATATTCATCGATTTTTCTCTGTGTCAAAAATTTATTACAGTAGCCCACACTTCTCTAAAAAAAGCTCAAGGATTCTCGTGAACTATTCCATCAAGAAAAATATGGAATTAGTATCGTGGTATGTGAAAAAGAATAATTCAAAAAATAATGATGGAGAATTTCGATATTCATCGATTTTTCTCTGTGTCAAAAATTTATTACAGTAGCCCACACTTCTCTAACACATGCTCAAGGATTCTTGTGAACTTGAGCATGTGTAAGAGAAGTGTGGGCTACTGTAATAAATTTTTGACACAGAGAAAAATCGATGAATTTCGAAATTCTCCATCATTATTTTTTGAATTATTTTTTTTTCACATACCACGATACTATAATAATTCCATATTTTTCTTGTTCACTAGAATCCTTGAGCATGTGTTTAAGAAGTGTGGCTACTGTAATAAATTTTTGACACAGAGAAAAATTGATGAATATCGAAATTCTCCATCATTATTTTTCGAAATATTTTTTTTCACATACCACGATACTATTTCCATATTTTTCTTGATGGAATAGTTCACTAGAATCCTTGAGCATGTGCTAAAGAAGTGTGGGCTACTGTAATAAATTTTTGACAAAGAGAAAAATTGATGAATATCGAAATTCTCCATCATTATTTTTCGAATTATTTTTTTCCACATACCACGAAACTAATTCCATATTTTTCTTGATGGAATAGTTCACTAGAATCCTTGAGCATATAATTAAGAAGTGTGGGCTACTGTAATAAATTTTTGACACAGAGAAAAATCGATGAATATTGAAATTCTCCATCATTATTTTTTGAATTTTTTTTTTCACATACCACGATACTAATTCCATATTTCTCTTGATGAAATAGTTCACTAGAATCCTTGAGCATGTGTTAAAGAAGTGTGGGCTACTGTAATAAATTTTTGACGAAGAGAAAAATGGATGAATATCGAAATTCTCCATCATTATATTTTGAATTATTTTTTTTCACATACCACGATACTAATTCCATATTTCTCTTGATGAAATAGTTCACTAGAATCCTTGAGCATGTGTTAAAGAAGTGTGGGCTACTGTAATAAATTTTTGACGAAGAGAAAAATGGATGAATATCGAAATTCTCCATCATTATATTTTGAATTATTTTTTTTCACATACCACGATACTTATTCCATATTTTTCTTGATGGAATAGTTCACTAGGATCCTTGAGCATGTGTTAAAGAAGTGTGGGCTACTGTAATAAATTTTTGACACAGTGAAAAATCGATGAATATCGAAATTCTCCATCATTATTTTTTGAATTATTTTTTTTTCACATACCACGATACTAATTCCATATTTTTCTTGATGGAATAGTTCACTAGGATCCTTGAGCATGTGTTAAAGAAGTGTGGGCTTCTGTAATAAATTTTTGACAAAGAGAAAAAAGGATGAATATCGAAATTCTCCATCATTAATTTTCCAATTATTTTTTTTCACATAGTACGATACTTATTCCATATTTTTCTTGATGAACTAACTCACTTGAATCCTTAAGCTTGTGTTAAAGAAGTGTGGGCTACTGTAATAAATTTTTGACACAGAGAAAAATCGATGAATATCGAAATTCTCCATCATTATTTTTTGAATTATTTTTTTTCACATACCACGATACTAATATCATATTTTTCTTGATGGAATAGTTCACTAGAATCCTTGAGCATGTGTTTGAGAAGTGTGGGCTACTGTAATAAATTTTTGACACAGAGAAAAATCGATGAATATCGAAATTCTCCATCATTATTTTTTGAATTATTTTTTTTTCACATACCACGATACTTATTCCATATTTTTCTTGATGGAATGGTTCACTAGAATCCTTGAGCATGTGTTAAAGAAGTGTGGGCTACTGTAATAAATTTTTGACAAAGAGAAAAATCGATGAATATCGAAATTCTCCATCATTAATTTTCGAATTATTTTTTTCACATACTAAGAAACTAATTCCATATTTTTCTTGATGAAATAACTCTCTAGAATCCTTAAGCATGTATTAGAGAAGCGTGGGCTACTGTAATAAATTTTTGAACTGAAGAAAAATCGGCGATATCCAAGAGATTTGTAATATCCCGACAGATACGAGTATATGTACCGTCCGCGGGAAATTGCGTTACGAGGTTTATGTCGTTGTTCATATAATTACGTAATAGGAATTTCGATATGTTCGGGGATGCTTCATCCCCATCATCGGACAATATGATGTCGTTTAAAGTTTGTTTAAATAAGAATGATGAATAATTTCATACCGTCCACCTTTTGGATGCATATTCAACTTGAATATTCAATATTTAGGGGTGTCTATCCCCTTGGGGTAAATAATTTCGAATTTTTTGCTTGTCATTTATCTGTAATAAATGTGTAAGAAATTCTGGTGCCAATTCGATAGCTAAATATTGCATGTTTTGGAAAATACAGACTGCGTGGTGCAGCTTTAATCTAAAGCTGGCCCACGCCATTTTTCTGGAAAACGGGAGCTGTAATAAATTTTTGCTTTGGGACGCAAATTTGTAATAAATGTGTACAAAATTCTGAGCAATGTTTTTTTGAAGTGTGCCATAAATGCTGGTGTAGCTTTAAGGACATGCGTTAGGGGTAAATAGAAGGTTTCCGGCCACCTGGATCTTCTGATAGGCGCATGCAAATTAACCATCCCAGTGATGTCCTGAGAGTTCACTCGATTGCTTAACAATTTGCAGATAAAAACAACATCACTTACAGCTCTTCGATCTTTGAGGCTTATCATATTGAAGTACTTCAATCTAATGGAGTAGTTACTTGGATCTCCCCGCGTTAGTCTCAAGTTGAATCTGTATCCCAAAGTGCGGAGAAACTTCCGTTGAATTTTTTCGAGACGGTTTATATATATGTCGTATTTGGGATTCCATATACAAGATGCAAAATTCAGTTTACTGAATACGTAACTATAGTAGAGGATTACTGCGGTTTTTCGATCGGAAAACCATCGACTCTGTCTCAGTATAAATCCCAATGTTGCATTACAGGACGAGGTGACATGGTCGAAATGTAAATCAAATTTAACTTTGGAATCAAATACAACTCCTAGATCTTTTACATGAGTTGAACGACAGAGTATTGTATCGTGCATTGCATAGGGATAGAGGATTTTATTTCTATTTCTTGTAAACGAAACCACAAGACATTTAGTAAGGTTCAGGATGAGACCGATCTTCTCACAAAATTCCTCAAACTGACGTAGTTCATTTTGAAGGGTTACACAATCATTGAGTTCTTTGATTCGAAAATAAATTTTGAGGTCATCAGCAAAGAATAGTATCTTACAGATATTGAAATCTGAAAATATGTAGTACAAGATGACCAACTGAAACCCGAGGGTTCATTTTAAGTTCAGATACAGTGATTTTTTGATTTGAGGGGGAAACTCTTCGATGGTATTATTAATTCCATTTCATTCAATATCAAAAATCATGCCAGGAATGATTTGGGGTGGGGCAAGATTTCGAATTTACGGTCATCAGTTTGTTGCCAAATAAGTAGGAAGTATCGATAAAAGCTTATTTTGGGTGGGTATTGTATCATATTGTAGGTTTTTTTCTGAGATTGCGCTCCCAATATCTGAAGAAAAACTATAAAATATTAAATAAATTTGTTTTTTTTTATGGAAAATACATCTGGGGCATTAGATATCAGAACTCGAGAACACAAAAACAACCTAAGCAATAGAAGAGATATACAAAGATTTCAAATAGCGAACCATGTAAGTTCGACCACTGGAAACCACATGATAGATTAGGACAATACAAAATACTGATTTTAGAACCAGATAATTCGAAAAAAAAATTGATTAGTCCTCCTACATTTTGTTGAATAGAGAGAGTAAATTGCTAATTGTTCTGTAGAAAAGGGCCATTTCTGGCTGAATTTACCTAAAAACAAGCGCGTAAAAAGAGGTAAATTCGAAAAACTTTCCTACCAAGTGAATCTGTGTTTCTGTGATTCTTAAAAAATGCCAATTCGGCAAAAGTCTCACCAAATAAAAATTCAAAGATAATAATTCTGCAAATTTTTCCATTTGTTGATGAAAGAGTCAAATTTGGAGTCTGAAAAGTTACAGTTCGCTTAGTTTTTCGTTTATATTGTTTTGGTATCGTTCAATAGGCAACCTGTTTTCCCAGAAACTGCCCTTGACAAATAGTTTGATCCTGCAATCCATTAAAGCGTTTACTATAAACAATTCAATTTCATAATAGTTCTGTTTGAAATATTTGGAGCGAAAACAAATCAAACGATATAAAATAAGTAGCAAGTAATCTACTTCACGTTATTAGAATTTCAAAGTACATTTTTTGCTTATTATCGGAATTTTTGAATTCGAAGGTTATTGTAAGGATAATCGTGAAAGCTTTTGAATTCCATTTAACTCCTGGTGCTAAATACCAAAAAACCTTCTGCCTCTCATTCAAAATCCATGGATGTGAGTGTTATTCCATAAAATGGATGCACTGTTTCCTATATTTCTATAGCTGCAATAGATCAATGCAATTTTGTATAGTGAGGTTATCACGATAGGAAACAAAATAATTTTTGGATTTCAAAAACTAACATCCTGAAAAAGTCTATACTCTTTGTATGAAGTTTTTCTTTCCCGAATTTCATAACTGTAAATGACAGTTTTATAATTCGCTTAGGTAGTTATCAAACGGAATCTCATTGCATCGAGGACTCTACTAATTCTTCAAACTGAAGTTTTTAGGAACTTGCAAAGTTAGCTTGAGGTGTAAATGAACAAAAAAATCATTTCAATGGGCCGAAGTTCATCAATTGTACCTATGTAGGTGCATATCCACATCAGGCTCATCAATCATTGAAGAAAGAATTTGAGGTCATGCACTTAACTAGGGAGAAGCCTGAACCACTAAGAGTCCTATGCAGCTTCTGATTTAGAAATTCAGAAGTCGTAAAAGCATAACAAGTTCATGCAATTGTGAATTAAGAGAAAACTCACAAGATTCTGCTGAGAATTATAACTCAAAGATAAACTCTATAGACTAAGAAGATCTAAATTGCTTCGCAACATCATCTCCTCTAAAGATTTTATGCTATTGGTCACTTTGTGTTATTAATGGTAATGAAAATTTTATATACAGGGTGGTTCATCATAAACTGGACAAACATATATAGCCGTGTAGATGACATTGAGGAATTAATTTTTGTTTTATGCAATATACCCCGTTCTCGAAGCGAGGTAAAGAGTGTTTAATGTAAACTTAGAGCAGTATTCTGATAACACTGGCGCGTTATGCCTGACCTCGGAAACATCGGTTTTTGGTCACATCTTAGTAGGTATATATCCATTGCTATTCATTTTGTAGCCGTCCAGAGATTGAGCTCGGAGTACTTGAACAGGTTTAATTTAAAGAAACTAGTGTCCTTACGAAGGCCAGAATTGTGCTAATGGGCCTCCAGAATGACCTGGATAGCAATATGAATTTATCAACAAAAAAATGTTTTTCCAACAAAACTATGGTGAGAATCGAACTTGCTTCACTTCGGCCAGTAGGATCTCGTAACCTCCCGAGTCTCAATTGGATTTATTCTGATCATATCTGATTGAAACGTCATAATTGAAAAAGACTTATTAAATTTGAAGAAAAAATATATATTAGGAAATTAGAAAAAGAATTATGTGGAAATATAGACAACTTTTGGAAGTTTGTGAATAGTAAAAGAAACAGTGCTTTAGATGTTGGGTTGTTTAAGTATAATGGCATAGAAGTTGCCGAGGAAAAAACTGCGGATGCCTTCGCAGATTATTTTTCTTCTGTGTTGGATCCACATAAATCTACCTACGGAATTAACTTCCCCATAGATGGAAATATATGCAATGATAGTTTTTCATTAGATGCAACTACAGAACTCGATTTTTATAATGGCATTAAAAAACTGAAACCCAAAAAATCAGCAGGTAGCGATGGTATGCCACCGTATATTCTCAAGGCTTGTGGTGACTGGTTGAAGCACCCATTAATTCACATATTCAATCTGATCCTCTCCACTAGCGTATTTCCAATTGAGTGGAAAACGGGTATAGTTACACCAATCTACAAATCTGGTGATAAGACGTTTGTTGAGAACTACAGACCAATTTCTATCATGTGCTCCCCAGCTAAGCTTTTCGAGCAGATAATTTACAGCAATCTCTATCAATATGTTGAAAAATTTATCTGTTCGGAACAACACGGTTTTGTAACGAATAAATCTATAGATACGAACCTTTTCACTTTTAGTAACTCAGCATATGAGGAAATACAAAATAAATCTCAGCTCGACACTCTATATACAGACTTTCAGAAGGCTTTTGATAAGGTCAATCACGATGTGCTTCTGTTCAAGCTTAGTCGTTTCGGATTGACGGATAGTTTCCTGAGGCTGTTTGGTAGTTATTTGGAGGGTCGCTTTTTGATTGTTAAGCATCATGGGAACTGGTCGGGAAAGTTCGAAGCTAATTCAGGGGTGCCCCAAGGTTCCAACTTGGGACCACTCTTATTTGTTCTATTCATTAATGACTTGCCCACAATAATCAAGTTCTCGAAATGTCTCATGTATGCTGATGATTTCAAGATTTTCAGGTCAATTCGAACAATAAGGGATTGTATTTTATTGCAGAAGGATTTGAACAGTGTCTACAGATGGAGCTGTAGGAATAAGTTACAATTTAATATAAAAAAATGCAGTGTTATGTCTGTAACACGTTCAAGGGAGCCAATATTTTTCGAATATACACTGAATGGGGCGGTTCTGATCCGAAATACGGAGGTAAGAGATCTCGGACTTGCTTACGATCAGGCAATGTCTTACAAAACTCACATTAGAAATGTTACAAAATCTGCCAATAGAATGTTGGGGTTTGTTATTAGGCAAACATCGAATTTCATGAACATCAGTACTATTAAGCTATTGTATTATTGTTTCGTCAGAAGTAAATTAGAATTTGCATCACATATATGGTTTGGTGATTACCATACCACATTAGGACAAGTCGAAAAGGTTCAGAATAGATTTCTGCGATATCTCTCTTTCAGGAAACATCATGTATGGCCGGACTATATGATAGTCAGAACAGTTCATCTAAGACGAGAATTTAAGATTTTATCTCTAGATAATAGAAGAAAGGTGAGATTGTTAATTTTCTTATTCAATATACTGAATAATGGAATTAATTCACCTGAAATTTTATCTCTTATACGATTCCATGTACCCGCCAGGAGAACTCGCTCCTCCATAATGTTCAACTTGCCGTTGATCTCCTGCACCGCCAGATCCCCTCTTGCATGCATGCTCAGTTTAGCTAATGAAATCAATGTATTTGTTGATATAAATTGGAATCAAACACAGGATGCTTTCAGAAGATCAGTAATAAACCATCTGGTCAATTTTTCATTATAGTGTTAGTATTTCTATCTTTCAGAATTTCAAAAACAAAATGTGAATACGGTCAGTCCTCTGTAAGGGTATTGTTGCGGGGTTATTTTTTGTTCTATCTTTTTTTGTGATATGATGCAATTAGGAAATAGTTATCCATGTAAAAAGACTAATATGGTCTGTTTGGGTAAATAAATAAATAAATGTCTGTTATCCAGCAAATGTAGTTCATCAAATTTTATCCTAATGTCCGAATATGGGGAGAGTTTGATTCCCGCCAATATTGTCTTGAAAATTTTTGTTGTTGATGAATTCGTATTGCTTTTTAGGTCATTCTGGAGGCCAATTAGTACAATTTTGGCCTCCGTTAGGCCACCTGTTTTTTCTTCCAAATAAAACTATTCAAGTAGGTACTCCGAACGTCATCGTCGTAAAGCTACGAAATGAAATCCAATGGATATTTTCTATTTAATTTCCATTAGTTCAACCTTGAAAGATTTCAACTCTATTTCACTGTAGACATGTATTTCAAAGGTCATAAATAACATAGCACAGGTTTCGGAATATGGCTCGAAGTTGAAATAAAACACCCTGTATCTCGCTTTGCTTCGAAAATTGGGTAGCAGATGAAAATTCGATGACTAGTCGATGAAGACGTTGCAGACGTAAGAACTGATAATCACCAATGATTTCTCTAACATTCAGCATTGCAGAAATAGCAGGTGAGTGCTGGGAGCTACTGTAGCAGATCCTACGTTCTCTGATACTCCGCGCTGAAAAAATCTTCAGCCATTGTAATTCTGGAACAGAACAGCTCAAATCCAAGTCGATGAACTGAAGGAAGAACATCATTCAATACCTCAGAAAGATTCTCCACCATTGGAAGGTATCCACTAGTGCTTCAAATGAATAATAGGAGATTGTTGACTCAAACATACAGACAAAATTCTAATATAAACCTTGAATGAACTGAGGAGAGTTGATTGATTTACCAGCCGACACCTGCTTGCCACTTTACAATCAGTAATCACCCTGATTAGTTGGAAGTTCATGAACCGCTAGGGTCAGATGAAATCTGCCAATGGATGAACACTCCTAAAACAACAAGAGCGTATTGTATCTTCCACAGAAAAGGTACATCTTCTTTTTTCAATCTTCATGAACAAGTCAAACATAAGTTTGGCAAAGTAATATTGGACGATGTGAGTCACAAACAAGAACTTCTCTACTGGATGGATTTGAAACCTTATAGCCAAACTCCGACATCGATGAAAAACCATTGATCTACATATCATTCTGATTAAACCGTACATGAGCGGGCATGTTCGTCAAAAAATCATCACAATGATGGATTCGAAAAATATACTGTTTTAAAGCTTGAAGAGGACATCTTAACTTCCCAAAGTACCTTTCCGAAAAAGATTTTTGATCATCATCAGATATTTTCCCTGTTCAAAATTCCCTGATTGTTTCGAGGTTATGGTCAAACTCTGACTCATTCACTGTCGGACCAATGACCCGAGAAATGACAAGCCATCAACGCTCCATCGTATAAGATGCTCTCTCCACTTAATAGATTCTGATTGTTCATCTATTCATTACGTTCCAGCCAAAATTCGTCATTGATCTGCCGTCGGCCATGAACTAGGCGGAATTCAATATCTAAGCCATTTAATATGACGTCATCGTTCCATCCTAAACGGAATGTCATTCTGAACAGCTCCGACTGGCAGATATTCTCTGCAATCTTCCGTAAATACCCATAATATTCAGTTTGGTACTGACAATATAATGCTGGGAATTAACTTATCTCTCGGTTAACGGAGCGTAAAATTCACTCAATTTATCCCAGTTTGCGTTTATCGGACGCCCACAGATGAATAGGATGCCAATACGCAAATCACCTTGGTGCTGGGGAGCCCGAAGGGTTTTTTATATTATGGACCATGAATATGCGCACTTGAAATCGAAGTGTGGGAGGCGAAGTTAACTCGTCATGAATTTCCATCAATTCGAACCGATTTTATCGTTATCTTGTTTACATTTTCTGACGGGAGAGTGCGGAGAAAAGTAAACTAATATTGCTTTTTTCATTCCTTTCATTTTTGTCTGGTAATGTTTTTTCAAGAGGTGCACCTTCCATTTCACAATTTTCATTAGTATTAGTTAGTAATGCATAGAATGTCATGAATTTTTCTATATCACTCATTATATTTCCCATTACTCTTGAGGAATTCATTGTAATCCTGGTGAATAATGGCGGCAACATGGACGAAATCACATTTCAATGTTAAAGATTTGGTCAAAAGTTTTCGAAAGAACCGTGTTTGGTAGAATGTTGAAATACCTCAATAAATAAAAACTACTTAGTGAAGCTCAGCATGGCTTCAGAAGGTTTCCATCAACACAAACGGCTGCACTCGATTTCATAGAATCAGTTTACAAAAGTATGGATGATAACTTACACGTTGTTGGTCTGTTTTTTGATTTGTCTTGTACCTTCGACACGATATCATTTGAGTTTATTTTGGATAAATGCTATATCTTGGGATTCAGGGGAGAATTTCAGATTTGTTGCACAGCTATCTGAACCACAGAACTAGATGAGTAAGGATTGGTTCCACTTATTCTGATCAATTGGGAAATGATTATGGGGTTCCTTAGGGTTCCGTACTTGGACCATTATAGTTTTTAATATTGTCATTGATTTACACATTCACATGCATACAATGTTACTAATCTACAATAGGTCTCACTTGCATTATCAATAATTTTTGATATATGAACGTATGCCTAATTCGTTCACTTTCCTTAAGTCAGTCTGTAGGTGATGGAATAGATCCATCAAGCTTCTGTAACTTAGCCAGGTAGGAACTAGTGAGATGCCGTCAACGTAAAAATAATTCTACGGGACATTGTCTATTCCTGCATATTTTTATGGATGACTATGTATTGGTTAGTTCCCATACATAATCAACACTCCCATCTTGGAGGACGGACAAAGTCGCAGGACAATAACTGTAACCTAAGTGGAGGAAAATTATTATAACCTAATATTTTTCAATTATACACAGTGGAATATGTCAAACCTTAATGGCTTAGAAGACTGACTTCATAGAAGTGAAAGGAATGTACTTCAAAATTACACTGTATGACAAAGAGGTGCCAACAATGGAAAGCAACTAAGAAACCATAGTATCTTCATCTGAATCATTATGATATATATTCAAATCGAGATACTATGGTGTTTTTTAGTTGCTTTTGTTTGTATTCATATACTATAATTATTAATTGGTCCGCATATACGAGGGTCAATCAATAATTATTATTATATATGGATACATTCGATAAGAAACTATCATTAAATTGATGATTACCAGTGTATAAAAGTTCCTACTTGAAAAATAATTCATTTTCTTCCATTCAGTTTTGGTTGTACTCCAAATAAATTAATTCATTTCAGTTTCTATATCTCCTTATTACATCATTTCGTTATTATAATAATACTATAACTTTCCTTGGATTCTTCACCTTCAACTATAACGTTGAAGAGTATAGTACTATAAGGTCTGTATTGTCCATAAGCAATTTTCATTAGATTTACATCATTTCAGCATGGGTTTAGAGAAGGAGACGTTAACATTTTCGATTCATTTCAGTGTGGTTCCGATACAAATAGATATAATGCGTAAGTGAAAAGTGATAACACGATAGATATCAACAGGATATACAAATGCTGATAATACTTTTATGTGAAATTTTATCACAGGTATTACACTGACGAATTATTCCGATGTATGCGCGAACGAATATAAATATTTTTAGATCATACATCTGGCGGCGCAAAACAACCGCATACAGGGGTTACTCAAAATATTGATGATCCAACGATATAGGGAAATAGATATGGATGGTAGTTGTGTACACTTACTGCTTAATAAATGGAAAATTACAGAAGCATTAACGTGTAGTAGCTTTTCTGCGTAGGTTCAAATTAGTGGCCGAAGCGGACACCTCTTCACGTACCGTCCTCGCCAAACGCATCGTTACATCCTGATGGAAATCTTAGTTTAATATGGTCGAAAATCTGCATGAACCTTCAGAATTTCATTTTATGATATTCCTGGATAGGTAGTTGTATTATTAACCATTTTCATCCTTGTTTTCTTCTTATAATCGTGCCTACCTCTTCTGGGAATTCTGATGATGATTTAGAACGTCTTCAAATTACAAAAAACGTATTTAACGTTTGTATTTGTTCGATCTGAGGAAGTTATCATGAGCAAACCATTCAAGAGTTATCACTAGAAACAGAAAAAGTACCACCCACAACTAGCAATGATAATTATTTTCATACATCTATCATGACTTCAATAATTCAAGTACTTTTTAGGTCTAGTCACCCAAAAGGATTCATCATATGTAAATTCTAACTAATAGGCTTGCTTCTCTTCTACTTCATAAGAATCATTGAAGAAATAGAAACATTAATGTATTTTGAGGACTGAAATGAAGACCTTGCTTTGAAATCACAATCTACTACTTGGAGATTAGGTGCAAATCTTCAAGATATTCAACTGAGAGACTCCATTTTCGTAAAAAAAGTTTGGAGTGAAATCGGCCCTATGATTTTCCAGATATGAATTTTTTACAATATTTCGAAGAATACAGATTGGATCAAAATGAAATTCAATGCATGATCTTTCATGAGGCATTTCGAGAGAATCATCAGATATGTTTTGTTACGAAGTAGGTTAGGGCCGATACATGGACATGTAGCCTTTCTTGCTACGAATGTTGACAAGAACGTGAAACTTGCTGTGTTTAAGCTGCTTCTCCTCAAGAATTTTTAATTATTGTGCTCTCACCATTCAGGAAGGATGAGTTCCTTCAAAATTCCGTATGGATATAAAGTGAACCAAACCAAACATTTTTTCTCTCTTCATAGTTGTCCTATAATCTCGTCCTTGCAATCAATAAACAGTGGGCAATCTCAGTTACAGGACAGGTGAAACAGCAAAAAAAAGGGAAAACACCTTTGTTAAAATTGCAAACGTTTCGATTCTTTATTGATTCTTTGTCAGGGCAACAAAAATATAGAAGTATCACAACTGTCACGTCAATGAAGGAACAGAAAAGAACAACGAAAGAAGAAAATTTATTGCATAGAAAAGTATTTCATTTTCATTTTCTTCTCTTTCCTTATTGGTGAAAAGCAACAATGACACATCACAAGCAACATAAAACTAGTTAAGCCAGACGAGTGCTGCCCGAGAAGTCGAAATTCAAAAGAGCAAAGTACAAGAACAAGTCAGCAATGAGTTTTTATTTTCGTTTGTCTACTCCGACGCATACCCGGAATAATGGTTTTTAATTTATAGTTTTCTGCCGAAGGATTATTATTTTATTCCAATTGGAATGGAGGACATTTTTGCACGCATGTTCTAGGACAACAGCGTTCTATCGTTTTTTCCAAATGTCTAGTTTTGTTCGAATTTTGAATGGAAAATGGTCTCAAATGACTAGGTCCCGCCGGAGACATGATAACTGTCGAACGTAGCAAGCTAGCAACTTGAAACTTGTAAGGTAGTTCGCACATTATTAATGTTAACGTTAATGGGTCAAATCGGCCGAATGGTTTCGAAGTTATAGCCATTTGAAATTTTGAGGTTGTTTCCTTTATATTTCAGGAACAACTGGAGTGATTGAATTGAAACTTGGCAGTTAGTTGGAGCATATCGCAATTTTGAGCAGAATTTTGTCGAGTTTGGGATGGTCATTCAATTTGAAAAACATTTTTTTCGAAATTTTTTTTCAGCAACTATCATATTCGAAAAAATTCTGCTCATACCTTGAACTTCATAGTTCATATTTCACAGCAGTGTACCAAATTTAAATTCGATACAGCTATTAGTTTTGGAAATATCTGGAGAAAATATGTAGAATTCTGACTCAATCATGATGAAACTCAATTTGAAGCTGGTCTGAAGATGTGAAGGACAACCTTGTGCAGAATTTCGTGATGATCGTGTCATTGGAACAGTTTCAAAAAAAGGTTTATAATTTTTTTTTCAAATATTCAATATTCCGTGATCTTATCATATTATCCTCATTAAATTCTGTTTGAAACATCGAACTATCGTTTTCCGATGAAGTTCTGAATTCAATTCTATCTTATCTGTATTTTTGGAAATATTGAGAAAATAGAATTTTTAATCGGTAAATCTGCGGAATAATTGGGTGGATTTTACCCATTCACGATTTCGGCCTTCGTTATCTAGGTCCGAACCTTCTCTACATATATCGAGTTCCCAAGTTGTTTCTTCGAAAGTTATTGTGTTTACAGTCGACCGTAAATACATTAACTTCCGAAAGATTCCGTAGATATACCCATTCAAAATTCAATTTTCTAAATATTTTCAAAAATACATATTAGATCGAATTGAAATTTAGTACTTTATCGAAAAAACCTAGAGAAGCACTGCCATGAAGGCAGCAGCTTTTGCGCACATGTTAAAAGCCGTCATGTCCATCGGACATGCGCGAAAAAGCTGTTGCCTTCACGGCAGTGCTTTTCTAGGTTTTTTCAACGTCAAATTGTGAACGAGCAAGTGTGATATAATGAGAAAGAAGTTCCCATAACTACACAAAAATTCATTTCTTAGGATAAAATGGGACCTTTCACTCAAAAAAACCCATTGAATAAAATGCTAGAGGAATATGGGAGCTCCATAACCATCATTCTTCTGATTTATAGGTTTTTATTCATTGACGGAATTCGAATATCTTGATCAGATATTTCCGGGAATAACGAAAAAATGAAATTATAACTATGCATATCACTGTAATATCTGAAAATATTCATCCGATTCAAGAAATTGACCTCCGCATCTGGATATCAAATATTTCTTGCGGATTTCTAGTGAAGGTCTTTCCTCGGAAAGCTATAGTATTTCCAGCCACCACCTTCGCATGAAATGAATCTGTAAGTAACCATCCTGCAAATTCCATAATTGTGGATATATTGATATCCTGGAAGACAGTTTCTCAAGCAGTTCCCGTTCGATTCGAAGGGAATTCAAACTCGCTCAAAATTCCCAAGCTTTTGACGATTTACTGTTTCAAAATGGGGATATTCGCAGAACTGAGCAGCTTTGTTAAAAAGCGGAAAGTCTTATCGCAAATCGCGAAATATTCAATGACGCATTCTCTAGACACTCCACTGACAGAATTGAGAATAAATTGAGCTCCGAGTAAGGAATTCCCAACTGGAATTCCTGAAGTTTCGAACACGAGGTATAGCAGTTTCTCCCAGAAAACATTCAATAGCATAGGTTATCAATAAGCCTTTAGATAATTATACATAAATATATGGCCGTTAGATGATCTGTTGACGCAGTTAGTTTCGTTCTTGCAGGATATATTCAAGATGATTTCGTTCCAACTTGTCGTGTTGATTTTCTACCTAGTAAATAGTGTTTGTTGTTGCTGTAGTGAAAATTTTTCTGTACCTCAACCGGAATTCGAACTTCTATATCCTAGAGGATTCAGTGTGAAAATACCGCATAGTGAAGGAATATCGATTTTTGCATTTCATGGGAAAATCAACGAAAAAATGGAGTTTCTCGAAGCCGGTAGATTTTCTAAGGATATTTGCATGAGAAGTGGTGACTATTGGATTTTTGAAGACCGAAGTAAAACTTTGAAAGTTGGAGATAAAATATATTTCTGGCTTTTTGTGATTAAGAATAAATTGGGTTATAGATACGACAATGGAGAATTCACTGTGAAGGGTAAGTATATGGTTTTTTTTTATGTTAATAGAATACCGAAATGGTTTTTCGAAATTTGAATTAAGCTTATTTGTGAATATTTTATTTTTCGGTGTTCATTTGACGGAAATTCATCTCGAATTTGAAAGATGCAGCAATTTTCAATTTATGAATTTCATTCACTTTTGCAGAAGCTGTCTCGTAATACCATGACTTGCTCAGGTGTGAACCTATTAACCAATGAATCAAATTTAACGGAAATTGGAAATTGCTCAATTTTTCAGACAGAAAATTTTCAAAATGGTTTTTATGTTTTTGGTCTGATCTATTTGAACCATAGCATATTTCCATACTGATGATTGCCATCAGGATACATATGTTTTGTAAAGGCTCTAGGACATTATTGACAGAATTCCTTCTAAGAAACCATCTCGCATACCATCTGTCATATTGATCTTGCAGTAATATTTTCTTCCGATTCAAGAAATGTCCCTAAAGTTATGCTATGCTTTTTCAGAAGAGCTCTGTCGTGAGGTCAGCAGCTTTTGCGCGCAATATTATCCTCATAAAATTCTGCATGAACCTTCAAGCTGCCATTCTTCAATCACACTGTGGATTACTCTATCTGTCTGTATTTTCGGAAATATTGGAAAAATGAAATTTGAATAGAGATATCTACAGAATCATTAGTCAATTTTTTTTTCAAATATTCTTTATTCTGCGATCTTCACAAATTTTCGTCTGGACTTCAATCTGTCATTTTTCAATCGAGTACGGGATTTTAATATATTCATGGAAATAATTAGAAAATAAAATTTTAAATCGGTAAATCTGCGAAATGATTGGTAAATTTTATCCATTTACGAATCCGACCTTATTTTATATACGTAATTCAACCCCAAACCTACGCGAGTTTCTGAGTCCTTTCTTTCGGAAGTTATTGTGTTTACGGTCGTACTCAAGGACGATCGTGAAAGCAGTGAATGAGTAAAATTCGCCTGATGATTTCCAAGATATGTCTAATCAAACTTTTTTTTCCTATTATTGCTGAAAACACAATTGAATATAGTATTTCAATGAAAAATCTAGAAAAGCACTGACGTGAAGTCAGCAGCTTTCACGCGAATGTTCACATTGCGAAATGTTGACTTGGAAATTTCAGTGAAATTTCAATGAAATATAAAAATTTTCAGAAAAAAAAATAAAAAAATTTTTTTTTCCAATTTTCCATGGATAATTCTTCTTACTGACACTGTTCATCTTCCAACCAAGTTTCATTTCGATCAGAGAAATATTTTTTGAGGTATTGAAAAATCAAAATTTCAAATGGCTGTTGCACAAAAACCATTAGGCAGCTTTGGCCCATTAACGAACCTAACCGAGATATTCAGGATCTTAACCTAACCTGAGAATTTCAAGACTCTAGGTCCTTCCTTTCGAAAGTTACAGCGCACACGGCCGGATTGCCGGCCGGACGGACAGAATCAATTTTGATCACGGATTCTCATTTGAGACCAATTTCAGCTCAGAATCCGAAAATTAAAGGCATCGTGACGTAATGATAACGCGTTCCCCAGAACAAGCGCCTAAAAATGGCAGAATGAAGGTTCACTCGGAATTTTGTGAGGATAATATGATCCGAGGATTGCAGAATATTTACAAAATTTGAATTCTCTTTTTCGAATTGTTTTGATGACGATCATCATGAAATTCCGCAGACACTTGGTCTCCAGAATTTTGAACTAATAACCAAATTTCATTATTATTGAACAGGTAATCTTTGAGATATTACGGAAAAAACAACGATAAAGTGAAAGATTCCACGGAGTTTGACATATATTTCACCAATATCCCTAAGAACAACAATTAAATACAGATTTTTCTGTATAACCTTTACATAATATCTTTCGATATTGATTTGATATCTTACGATATACTTTTATGTCTTCGACGTACTACGTCTTCAATGACAAAATTATTATCTACTGGCATATAATGATCAAAGTAAAAAACTTGAGAAAAGTGTGAAAAAATGAAATACAACCTAAAAACAATACTAGACACAGTGTTTCATCTTCTATCTTTCGATTTAGAATCATCAGTAGCATTTATTCTATATTATACATCAAAAACTCACCATGTGTTTTGTTACGTGTTGTTGTTTCAATAGCCTTTAACAAGTAGACTTTTTTGAATTTAATATCCCTAAGAATAATTATTACACTATTCAATTGAAATTTGAAAATTTGTTAGGAATGATGAAGTTCAAGGTCTTTTTTTTCACGTATGATGAATAGTTTTGTCGGAAAAAATGTCGAAATTTCTTTTTCGATCTAGGAACAGTACGCTTTCGACGAAACTTCGCAACGGATTGTCCTTTGTTATGCTACAACTAGCAGTTTTTGCGATAATTACGAGACCGTTTGGACGATTTTGCCCACCAACGAAACTGAACGTTGCATCTCGAAATGCAATCTACCCTGAAAGTTTCGGGTCGAATAGATTTTGATACCCGATTCGTCATCAGTGAGCCCAACCTAGTCGTTTGAGACCATTTCAGGAGAAAAAATTGAAAATTATAGACATCTGGGCAGCATCATAGGAATCTGTATACCTATGAAATGCTTGCAAATTATGTGCACTCTGAGACATAAATTTTCAGATTTTGACTGGCCATACGAAAGGGAGTCTTTTGGGGAATGATCCGGAGATCTGACTGGCCATTTTATAGGACCCCACCGGCATAATGAGGGCCTCTACAATGGCCAGCTAGATCTCCAGATCTGTACCCAATAAACTCCTTGCGGGACCACTTAAAATTGAAAATTCATATCACAGAATTACGCCAGCGCATTGTCGCCGGAAGCAGCCAAATCACTACTCGTCTGAAGAAATTGTTACTCCTGGAAATCATCATATTATGGTCCAGGTAAATTGGGAGATTTTTTCAATTTTTGAATTTGAATATATTGTAAACGAATAGTCAAATCTCGAAATATTTTCAACTGTCATACTTAGAAGAAAAATACATTTTCAACAACATATCGCACGATCTATTTCACGCGTTCGAATTCAAGGGGTTGCACTGGTTGCAGTTGTGGATGATTCGATATGATAACGCATTTCATGTAGAAAAAATGGCCCCGTAAAAATCACGGTTAGACCGCAAGAAACGATCTCTGTTTCCTTTTCAATGTCACACCCTATATAGTCCTATCCACAACTAATAATTCCACTCGATTGAATCTGAATCTCGAGATCCTTCCTTATTCATTCCAGCCGAGAGAACGATAATTCCCAGTGAACACCGAAAAATATAGCGAAACAAGCTCTGAATTGGAAATTAGAATCATTAGGAACTAATCTAGGGTGTATTCATCCCCATATCGTGGGAGGCTCAACCTGTAGAACATCAACGAATCGTGGGGGGAATACAGCGTTGAATAAATCACAAAGCGTGCCCGAAATTTGCATGTTACCGCCGTTCTTGGGTGTCACGTGCACACCTGTCAAGGTGGCGTCAGAACATGTAACGCGTTAAAAGACATGTTTATTCATAAACGAACGAAGGGGGTAATTTTCGCGTTTCGAAAACCGTGCATCGGCAAGATAAATTTCATGGATATTAATGGCAGCCCACTTCATATTGAATTAATTAGGTGGGTGCATGTTGCGGGACCGATACGCTATTTCAACCCTTTTTTGCAGGTTCGTATCAGGGGTGATGTTTAGAATACTAATTTGTTTCGATTGGCGATATTCATGAACTTTGAATATTGAATAGCTTCAGATGTCAGTGGTATTATTTTATGGTTGTCTATATACCAGGTATTAAGGAATCAGGTTCACCGACCAAAAAATTTACTTATTTTTCAAGATATCGGATTGAGATGTTCAAAATTGAACATTTCCCATTGACTGAAGTAATTGAAATGCGTCTATTACTTCCGCTTTAAGGTTGATTCTCACTATACGTTCCGTAACCTTCCAGTATCCCTTCCGTATGATTTACGTCAAGATTCAGTAGGCGAAAATATCATTTAAGCGGAACGTGAATGGAACGTATAGTGTGCATACATCAATTCATTTACACCTTATAATATTTTACGGAAAGGATACTGGAAGGTTACGGAAGGTATAGTGAGAATCAACCCTTAGCAGAACGTAGACGTTATTTCGATTGTTTCATATGAACCTACGTAGATTTCTGCATATTTGAGTTTAAGTAGAATATACCGAGGATAGAAAAATAAAATTAGGTAAAAATGTAATAAAAAATTTCAGTTTAATTGTTTTATGAGTTTTTCCCGTTTTTTAGACCCACGCGAATGTTGAGCCTTCTGCTCTGGTCTGTAAACTGAAATATCGCAGATGCAGCGACCTGATACGACAATAGGATGTACGTCATGCACATCGATCAAAGTATTCTGCACTCGAAGGTTAGGATTTGCAAGATGCTCCTGAAAGATGGCGTTCTGTATGCAGTTAAACTGCAGTGTTCCATCTAACCGGTGATTAGTATCTAAAATCTTAGTCTGCGATTAACCGAGGTGATGTGGTCCGAAGTTCGGTAATATGCGTGAAAGAGTAGCAACCAATCTTGGACACCACTTCTTCCGTGTGGATGTTTTGTGCCCGTACGCATAGTCCGATTTAGAACTTCTACCTGAGAAATTCTCCGCTGAGACGAGCTCAAGTATTGACTCATGCTTAGCAAGGGTCCTATTCATTAAACAAACCTTCGGCAATTCTCGGCGAAGTTCATGGATATCGGTAAAATCCAGAATATTTCATGATTGTCGCACTGAAAATTTGCTATTATATGGCAGTATCTCTTTAAGGTGTCGAAGAAGCCGCCCCATAAAGCAAACCGTAGTCCTGTTATATAAAATGTCGACAGAGTGTATGATTTATGGCATCTATGTTTCTTCCAAAAATGGGAAGTGCCTACTAGCATGATGGTCATTAAGAACAGGGCCATTTTGTATTAAGTTCTGCAATTACTATGATGAATTCATAGAAAATCATTCTCATTTCCTGAGAGCAATCTGTTTATCGAAAATCATTTGAGCAGTTTGATTAAACGCTTTCGTATCTTCGGACACTTTAGATGAATTGAATTTTTAAATGGTAGGTTCTCTGAAATTATCGCACAAAACGATGTTATCGTACATGCGGTATCGTACATAGTACAGACAACAGCAAACAGCAACGCTGGGTTGTGAAAAGTCACAGAAAACGAATAATCTTCGCTACTTTGTGATGATGTCTTGCTTGAGCACTCCTTCAGGTAGGTAGACCCGAGCAAGCATGCCACCAAGCACTGGCGAAGTAGTGCTCAGCTGTCAAGTAACCAATATGGGATGGACACGTCGACTTAGGACGTTCTCAAGCACAGACTAACCAGGTGAACCACTCGCGTCATTTACTTAGGAAATCTATGTCAACGCAGATATGACCCTGAATCGAGCTAATCAGAAATTTAGCAGGCGTTTGGGGTGCTTTGGGGTGCCAATCAGATTGCAGGAATAAGATTACGTCACTCTCGCCGCTTTTGGAATCGCTTGAAGAGGTTATGAACATATAAACAAACTGAAAATAATTTTTGTCCTATTTATTTGATGAATAATTTCGTATCTCTTCCATTTTAGAGTATAATCCAAACAGTTTTTACAACTAAATCAATTGTTTAGTCATCTCTGAGGTTCTATATTATGATGACAGTCTTCATAATATGCTTTAATTATACAACAACAAGAATTGGAATCGAACTTAGGTGGGCTCATTCATAACGTTTATTTCATATAATATAAAGGAATCGCAACTGAAGTAAAAGAATTACAACCTCCATTATTCAATTAAAACGATCGGAGATCTAATGAAATTGTATATGATTGCACAACCACAAGGATTGGAATCGAACAAATTTTGTCTATTCATAGTTTGATTTTATATTGAAATGAATCTCATTTGATGTGAAAGTATCACAACCTATACATTCTCCATTTAATACAATAGTATGTTTCTGTTTGCTCGATAAATTGATTTCAAAGAACAAGTTTTCGCCAAAGTTTTCTTTTAATGAATTACCGTTGTATATATTCTTTATTGATAAAATCTTGAGGCAATTATGAATTCTACTCAACTTGCTGAATTAAATTATGTAAAAACCAGTGTCTGAAACAGTTTGGCAGACTTCACGTGAACATGGTATACTTACTACAATAAAGTTACTGAAAACTTAACGAATAACATATTTATATGAGTAATAATTGCTAGTGTTGTGAAAAAGATAAGACAATGTAGTTTTTAAAGGAAATCTATTTCTTATTTATGAATTTTTAAAGTTTATTCATTTCTGACACATTAATTCGATTGTATTCACACATATTGGAAAAAGGTTTGCAATGTAATAGAACACACCCAAACTCCCAGAAGATTTTGGGGGTTTTCCTAGAGACTTATTAGTGTCACTACAAAGATTCTCTGATTAAGGTAAACTGGTTTTCCATAACATTTTTCCAAAATTTTTATTAACTCCAACCGAGTTCTTCTTTAGGAGTGGAGATGTGAGAAAACACTCGCTTTGGAATTGGAAATTTGCTTTTCAAATGGTTTCATCGAAAAATCTTAGTCTGATTTTAATCTTGTGATTTCTGAATCCCGACAAATCCGTTTTTACATTTCGATTTTAGATATTCCAAAGTCAAGCATTTGATTTGACAGCTGTTTTGGGGAAGAAGAAAGTGTGGTTATGTCTGTTGTATTTCTCAAGGTCGAAAAGACGCGATTCCCGCAAACGATGAAGTGATTTGTCTTGTTGGACTGTGTTCTCAAGTACGGAGTATCGACAATGCGTACGGGCATTGGTTAATTGGATGAGTAGCTCTCATCGAGGCAAAATATTCGTTGATTTATCGGCAGATATACGTCGTCACCATCGATCCGACATGCAAATATTTTAACTCGGTGTCAAAGGTCACAATAACAGGTTTTTCGCGATTTTCAGCAGAACGGTATCATAAAATAACCTCAGACAAAATTGTAGATCAGACAATTACCTTTCTATAAAAATGACTTAATATATATTTTCCGAAGAGCCACAATTTTTGAGATATAACGATTCAAAAAGTTGGAAAAGCTGTAATCGTCCTAATATTCAGACGTTTCCACCCCACATTTTGGGTACTGATCTTAGCTCGTTTTATTCAATGTGGTTTCCTCGGTAGGCCTAGTCCACGGATCAATTGTTGTTTTGTTTATTTTGAAACTATGAAATAATGATGTTCTTCTTCATCCTGGGTGTAAGTAATTGGTCCCAATAATGTCCTCAATTATTAGTGATTCAACATTTGAGCACTACAAGTCCTGACAATTCAATCAGGTTACAGAACAAAACCGTCCCACTTTTTGCAACCGCATTGAGTACTACCCATTCCTTCTTACAGTTGCAACAAATCGTGTTCAGCAGCAGTGGAAGTTAAGTTTGAACTGGTTCTAAAGCATTGTCGACCAACTTCCAACTCCGGTCTTTTGGTTTTAGCTGATTACAAAGCGACACTTGAAGTTGGTAATATACCCGACAGATATGCTGCTGAGTAGCCGCTAAGGTTGAAGGGAGACATGCCTACTGTGATTGTACAACGAAATTTATCTCGGGCGCACGCACTTTTTCCAGGACCTCCATACAGAGAGAGAAAAAAAAGCGAATTTCGTTGCTGATAACTCCTTGTTGAATTGAGTTATTCGTTTTAGAAACTTCAGGGAATTGAACTAAATCTTTTTCTTCGAGAATTTTGAGAACGGTTCTTTCACCATTCCTACTAAATGCAGACGTCATATCACATCCAGTTATTGCGCATAAAATAAAAAATTGTTTTGACACTTGGCAGAAGTAGATAAACTTCTCGATGAATATATCACCGATTGGCGTTGAGCTTTGAATCGTTATGTCTCAAAAACGGAAGCTCTCAGGAAAAAAAGGATGGAAACTTTTTATAGATAATTATCTGATCTATGAATTTGTCTGAGGTCATTTTATGATGATCCCAACTGTGTTGCTGAATACGCTGAAAACCCTGTTTTTGTGGCCTTCGACACACCTGTTAATTTAAGGCAAATTTGATTTGAAATTGTTGAGAATATTTATGATACTCTAAACTTGCACAGCGGCAGTATATTATTTTCATCATTGTCGCATTGACAAATTTTCAAACTTAGTTTCAATTTCAATTTCAATTGTTTCAATTGAACTGACGACAGCCATATTATTTCACTACAGATCAATCATGGAAATTCAGGATTGATGATAAAAATAGCGTGGAATGCTTCAACATAAAATCATTAAGGTTTTCCAGAAACTCCAACTTTGAGATATCATTCATTAAATACTGAAAACTTAGGTAATCAAAGATCACTTGAAGTTCTTTCTCAATGAAGTCTTCACTCTTCAGCAATCTTTGTATTCTTGATGACTATTAGAAATTCATCCAAGTTCTAGCCCTGTGCTGTTTTTTCCTCAGAATGTAGGAAGGAAAAGAATAAAATAAAAATTATATCCAAAAAATAACGTCGTTTAACGTATCTTTGAAGGTATAATCATGTGAAAGAGGTTTCCACTGCTAACTCCTGGCTGTACTGACTTGACTCCTTTTTTCCTCAAAATTCTTTGGACAGTACTTGGAGAAATCTAAAATTTTGAGACTTATTTATGAATCAGAAAACACCTTGAATAGGTAAATGATTGATTACCTGAAAAACTAGTGAAACGCGATTAATACTAGCAAAAATATCTGATGAATCCCTGAAAAACTCGCAGTAACACCGGTACACTGCCCAATGTTCTCTTGTAGTTAGGCGAGAGGTTTCTTGATGAATTCCAGCCATTTTCAATTCGGTAAGATTTAAGAAATACTAAAATCCAAAACTTATTTGTCTATTGAATCAAGAACATAGAAAATCAGAAATAAATTCCAAATATTTTCAGTAAGTTAACTCAAACTTCATAAGTCATAAGTCAGTATTATTCTCAATACCAACATGAATCCTGCAAGACAAATGTTACTGACTGGTCTATAACCAACATAATCTCGAGTTTCCACAGCCACCCGGGATGTCAATCATTCTGAAAGGGACCTTACCTGGTGGTTAGTCTTTATCCTCTCATCAATCAATATATATATATTCTTTTGAGATGAGCAGTACATTTTTTTTATATCAAACAATTTGTGTCATAACAGTATTAGCAGAGGAAATGTAAACGGGGTACCATACATTTTTAAGTATGATACAAGAGCACAGATAAAAACCTCAGGAAAAACTTTGTCTCCCCGTATAAGTGTAATGAAATTGTTGTTTTTTATTGAAGGGCTTCTTTTTCGTCGACAAAATTTCTTCTTTCCTATGCGATGCAGGTTGAAATCTTGGAATCATACCTGAAAACAAAAAAGGAGACGAATAAACTAATATGAACTAGTAAATGATTTAGTACTCATTAAATTAATTTGAAGTTCGCGATCCATCTCAACAAAGAATCAGACACCGAATGAATTGCCTCGAAACCATCGTCAAATTTATATATTGGACAAGTATTAACTAAATGTTCGATTGTTTCCTCTTCTTCTCCGCACTTGCACTGTGAAGGTGTAGATCTTATGGTCCCACTAATGATTCTCATAGCAACATTAAGCTGTACATCTATTTTACTAACATGAGCGCTATTAAACCAAACCGAACAACAATATTCAGCAGCAGAAAAAACCAATGCAAGACCAACACCAATAAATCTACGTTTTTCTATCAATTACGAGATGAACCACTGTACGTTCAAATCTTTAATTGATTCTAGGATTGCAAAATGGAGAAGGATACTAGATCGAGTTCATACTGGGTCTATTTTAGAAATTTTTCTGTATTTGGAAACTTCCGACATATGCATGTTATTGCAATTAGTAAAATAGAGACCTACTCTTTTTATGGATTGATTACATATTTCACAGATATTCGAGTATCAGTCAAACTTTGGCCGTTAGAAAAAAACTAGAAAAGCACCTACGTGAAGTCAGCTTCTTTTGCGTGCACGTTCATTTTTGGTGATACTCTTTGAATATGCCTGCAAGGGCATAGCTACAGATTAGATCGAATTAAAATCCATTAAATTATCGAGAAATGGCACTTCGAAGGTTCCAACCTAATTGAATGTGAATAATATAATCAGAAAACCACAGAATATTGAATATTTGAAAATAAAAATTTGATTTTTTTTTCAAATTGTTCTAATAAAATGATCATCACGAAATTTTGCCAATGAGCATTTTCAAAGTAGTTCCCAATTCTCATCTTGATTGAATCAGTTTTTTCTCAGTTATTCCGAAAAAAAACAACGATAGCGAGAAAAAAGCACGGAATAAGACATTTTTTTTCCAATATCTCAGAAAGTTATAATCGTATCAAATCGAAATTTGATACACTGGTGTGAAATATGAAGCTCTAGGTTTGAGCAAATTTTAATTTGAATATGATGAATAGTAAAGAAAAAAACTCTTTCCAAAAAAAATTTGGAAAAATAGATTTTTCAAAATTTACTGACAACATGATCTCAACAGAATTTTGCGGGAGGTTGCGTGTTGTTATGCTTCAACTAACTGCCAAGTTGCAATATAATCGCTTCAGTAGTTCCTGAAATATCAGGAAATATCCTCAAAATTTCAAATGGCTATAACCCCGAAACCATTTGGCGGCTTTCGCCCGTTAACGAACTCAACCGTCGCATTTCTAAGTGCAACCACCCATGAAAGTTTCAAGTCGATAGGATACTCCGTACGCCCGTAATTTTGCACACGGTCGGACAGCTGGCCGGCCAGACATTCGATTTTGACACCGGAGTCGTCATCAGTGAGTCAAACCTAAACGTTTGAGACCATTTTCGGCTCAGAATTCGAAAATTACAGACATTTAGACGAAACGACAGCACGATGTTACCCAAGAACATGCGCGCAAAAACAAACGATATTCCTTGCTTCATAATGTTCACTTCCATAATTTGTTTCGACAAGAATGGAAATGATTCTGAATTGATAAAATTCCGAAATCTTTCCAGGTCAATGCTGGTATTATATTGAACTACTGGAATGCTGGAAAGGTTGAAACCAATTATTCTCGAACAAAATTTTCCGGTTCCACAAATTGATCACACACCTTGCTTTCAGATGACACTCCCTACAGGATAGACAGCATCCCACAGGAAACCACGACATTCGCAGCATTCGATTCCCCATCAACAGTCACAAATAACGATCATACAAGACCAAACGAGATGCCTTCCATCACTACAGAATCGATCAAAGTGGGTAAGGATTGTAAGAGTTCCATATTGAATATAACTGACGCTCTCCTCAAATTGAGGTCTGAAGTGAACTCGTTAAAAGAAATCAACGAAATATTGAAGGAGATATCAGAAAAACACCCGGAATCGGCGAGGACACTCAAAATCGAAGGCAGAATTCCTGTTAACGAGGATGCCCTGGTTACAGTCAAAGGAATAATCAAACAAAAGCTGCTTGTATCAGTCGAAATTGAAGAAGCGCGGAGGAATAGAGATGGAAGCATTACTTTTAGAACGACGAGTCTCGATGATAAAGTTCAAATCATCAGAGCCGCAAAGGAAAAATTGAGATATTCAAGAATTTATCTTAGTTATTGAGAAAATATCCACTGATGAATTTTTCTTTTCGTTTTAGTGCATTCAACTCTGGAGAAAATGTTCATACCATATTTATTTTCATCTCTGCAAAACCGAATTCATAGTCCTGTATTGTGAACGACGGTTAAAAAAAAATTCAACACCACATCCAATCACATTTTGTTGTATATTCATAGTTATAAGAATCGTTGCCAAAACAAATAAAACAAATAAAATAATAAATAAAATTTATAAAAGCAGAATTCACAGGCAAGATGCGATTAGACCTTCATATAAGACAAATATTTTTCGAAAAAATTCAATCGAATTCAATTCGATTCAATTCAATTGGATTTGTATGATCAGTTTATGTGAAATATCCAAAACAGGTAATTTTTTATATGTAATTTATTTTACTATTATTAAGTAAGTGATATTCACTTTTTTTATTTGATGAAATACATAATAATATAGAATTGGAATTTTTTTATTCTTCACCGAAATTCTGAAGACATCGACATGGTGCTATGAGCCATTTATTTATCAAAAATTCAAATTGAAATTGAACATACGAACAATCAGTTCCTGGTAATTACCGGTCGTATGAACGAACAGTTCAAATGAACGACCAGTCCAGATAAATAACTGTTTGAAATGAAGTATCGATTTAACTGATTTATATTCACTTTATTTATTTTATGATGCTCATGTTCAAATTAGTTACCAAGTAAATGAATAAGAACAACAACTTTAGGAATGTCAAAAAACGAAATGCTTTCCGTCTCCTTTGTCCTGAGAAGGTCACAGGGAATTGGATATTCCACATTTGGATTTCATCATTTCGACCAGGTACTACACAAAGTTTCTTGGTATTGGCGAATGGAGATAAGCGCTACTCCCTCTGGTGGCTATCCGAGTAACCCCAGGTACAGACATTATCATTGACAAGTTAAAAGAAATGTTGGGAAAATGAGAAAGTTTATGCAATTTTCTGGCGTTTGTGTGATTTCACAAGTGCTTCTACCGAGGAAAAGCAAACTCAAATGTCCCTTTCCATAAATTTCTACAGCCCGGTAAGAATTTGGAGTTAGGGTGAAAGAAACTTCCTTTAACAAGTCGGGCCTGAAAGTGTTGAAGAATCGATAAAAACCAACAAACAAGATTTATGAGAGTCCGTTACCTTTATTTTACCGCTGCTGATAATTTTTATAGAGGTAAGCACGAATTGCTCATGAAATATTAGATCACATTGATGAGGACAATTTTTTTCCAGGCCCATAATCCAAGCAGAGAAATTTACTTAAGAGGAATGCTATGCCTTCCAGAAATCTGCCTGTTGAACTGATCATTAAGGAACAATGTAAATATTCTAGTGAAAGAACAGACTATTGAAAAAAAGAGCCTCAAAAAGGAAATATCTGGTGATGAATACTCGTTGCTCATAGTGCTTCTGCCGATGAAAGCAAAGTTGAACAAGGCTTATTTATCATAGCTTTTTCAAGACCAATCATATGAGTGTTGGAAAATTTATTTGTCAATCCATAATGAATAAGGCTTACGTTACAAGTAGCATTAGTTTCATGTGAATGTATTCATTTTATCCACAATATATTGAGTATTTAGTCCTTCCCTATAAAAATAGTAAAGTTATGAGTATTTGTCTATTATTCCAAAAAGTATGTTTTACAATACTATCTGTTTTTCAACTTTCAAGACAGCCTAAGAAATCCACCAAAGTCAATCTTACCAATTGGATCTGAAAATAAATAATATTAAAATACTATCTAACCTTGGAGATATCTCCGTAATTTTAGAGTTGCTACACTCAATTAGATTGAATGATGATACATACCTACTATAAAAGTCTAAAAAGTATTCGAATGAATCGTGAAATCGAAAATTATCAAACCAAACACTAACAAACAGTACAAAATCGACTATCAAAACAAAATCTATGTCTGTATGTAAGGTTGTAAAACTGGCCACAGTGGCGCTGCAACCTTAAATTCAGACGTCAATTCACATGGATAGACATCGAATGTGGAATACACATATGAGCACTTTGTAGTTTTGCTAAATAGGTCCTAATACACAATTAGGAGAGTTAGGGATATAGTTCCTTTGAGGTATCGTATTAGCATTCACTATAGTTTGGTATACTGTCATATATCATACAATTTTTTTTTATCGGGTAATTCATCGGAGGTCGGCAGAGTTTTCATCATTCAAAAAATTTCAAAAAGCACTGCCGTGAAGGCAGCAACTTTTGCGCGCATGTTCAATGTAGATGACTGCTTCAACAACGAATTTGAACATGCACGCAAAAGCTGCTACCTTCACGGCAGCACTTTTTGAAATTTTTACTGATAAATTACTGGATTTCAATTCGATCAAATCTGTATTTTTGGAAATATTGGAAAAATAAAATTTTGAATGGGTATATCTACGGAATCATTGGGCGGATTTTACCCATTCACGAATTCGACCTTCGTAATTAAGCCCCAAACCTTCTCTACAAATATCGAGTTTCTAAGTCGTTTCTTCCGGAAGTTATTGTGTTTACGGTCAGCCTAATGGCCGACTGCGTAAACACAATAACTTCCGAAAGAAACAACTTAGGGACTCGATATTTGTAGAGAAGGTTTGGACCTAAATTACGAAGGCCGAATTCGTGAATGGGTAAAATCCACCCAATGATTCCGTAGATATACCCAATCAAAATTTTATTTTTCCAATATTTCCAAAAATACAGATCAGATCGAATTGAAATCCAGTACTTCATCGAAAAATAACAGTTCGAAGTTTCATACAGAATTTGATGAGGATGATATGATAAGAAAAATCATAGAAATTTTTTTTTTCAAATTGTTCTGATGACGATTATCACGAAATTTCGCATGCAGTTGTCTTTCAGCATCTCAAAACTAGCTGTGAAATTTCATCAGGACTGAATCAGTATTTCTCGAGTTATACCGAAAAAATAATCGATATCGAGAAGAAAACCTCGAAATTTGACACATTTTTTTCGGATATCTACGAAACTTATAATCGTATCGAACTGAAATTTGGTACACTGCTGCGAAATAGGAAGTTCAAAGTGTGAGTGGACTTTTTTTTTGAATATGATGAATGGTTTCCAGAAAAAAAAATTTTTCGGAAAAAAATTTCGAAAAAAAATTTTTTTCAAATTTACTGACAATATGATCCTGACAAAATTTAGCTCAAAGTTGCGCGTCGTTATACTCCACCAAACTGCCAAGTTTGAATCCAATCGCTTGGGTAGTTTCTGAAATAAAAAATAAATAACTTCAAAACTTCAAGTGCCTATAACTCCGAAACTATTCGACCGATTTGGCCCATTAACGAACTTAACCGCGGCATTCTGATGCGCAACCCATCCTGAAAGTTTTAAGTAGCTAGCTTGCTTCTGTCGACAGTTATCGTGTCTACGGACGGCCGGCCGGACAGAATCAATTTTGACACCGGATTCGTCATCAGTGAGTCCAACCTAGTCGATTGAGACCATTTTCGGCTCAATCATCCAAAATTACATACATTTGGACAAAACGATAGCACGCTGTTCCCCTAGAACATGCGCGCAAAAAGACCTATTCCGCATGATATGATTGTGGGACTTTTCAGCTATCATTCTCAAGATATAATATAATATGGGGATAAATTAGAATTTCATTCACACAAAACTTGCAAGTTTGAAATGTCTCAACTATATCAGGGTATCGAACACTTCGATCATCTTCATCGAATTGTGAAGTCGCTCAAGAGCAAACAATACCAAGTGCTGTTGAATTACGAGTAGGCAACAAAGCCACATTGAAGTTTCATTGAACCTCGTTGATATCTCAAGATCAGACACCTGAATCTCGGTGTAAATGTTTCAACGTTGCCAATAGCCGCGTGAATCTTAGAATTCAGAGAAATTTCGACATTTATAGAAGAAAAAGGGGTGTCGTTCTGCAGGCGTCAGTGAGTATTATTTGAAAATTGTTTTTTGGATTTACTAAATTTTTTCGTGAGAAGGCGCAATGTTAGTTATTTTCCCATTTTCACTCCATTTCAGTTTTTATTTTCCCGGTTATTCTCGAATAAAAAAGTGGCAACATTCTTTACGATTTTTCTCAACCTTTTGCACTAAAAAAAATTTTTGAAAATAATAAACTCTGGCTTCCTAAAGTCACCCCGGTATCGTCTGCCCTTAATGTGAGTTGGTTCAATGAATTGCTTGAGTCTTTATTATTGTGCTGGTCTCTTTATTGAGTATTACTGCGATAAGTTCCAAAATCATGGAATGTTGAATTAGGTTGACTTATTCTTTTTAAAATTGATATGTTTTGAAGGATTAGTGAAATTATTATATTATCATTAACAGCCCGAAAATTCTTGGATATAAAAAGTGGCAATATTTCGCATTCTTACAATTTTCTTCAACCATTTGAGCCCAAAAATTTTCTTGAAAAAAAAGGAACTATGGAAAATGATTTCGAAAATGGCCGATTTTTTTTCAAATTTTTATCAGTACGATCCTGACAAAGTTCCGCATGAAATTGCGTCTGGGTTATTCACGACTCATAACCAATTTTCGATCTTATATCATCAATAGATCCTGAAAAATTGGGGAAATATCCTCAAAAATTCGAATCAGTACAAGTTCCAAACTGCCTGGCGGATTTGGGTCTTTGACGAACTCATCATACCCTAATGAAAGTAATGAAAGTCGCCAGCTAGTCACATTCTCAAGTTTTGTGTTGGCCGGCCGGAAAGAATCGAATTTGACATCGGATTCTTCGTCATTGAGTCCGTCCAACCTAGTCGTTCAAGACTGATTTCCCGAACTTAATGCCACCAAGAGAGACCTTACTTTTTCGAAAGCATATGGCAGTCAGCAAAGAGGGAATATCTGATTATCCAGCCCTGCTGTCTATCGAGTTAAAGCTTCCTAGCAGAGCAACACTTCAAAGAAAATGAAATCTTTATCACGATGCGCTTTGAATCTCAGAGTCCTGGATCAAACGGATGAAACTGATGAAATATGGATTGAAGGAATCAAAATAAGAATGATGCAATTTTTGCGTGGTATAGTTTTTAATATCCGAAATATCTTGTGATGAAAGTTTTCATCATTCATGAAATTATAAACTGAACATTCGTTTAGTAAGGCTACATTAAAATCGATATCTTGTAACGTTACAAAACGCTCCACTGTCGATTTCAGTTTCCATCGCGAAAATACGTCATACTAATAATTTCAATTCCAATCGCAAGAAAAACGCCTTACTGAAATTATATGATCGGTTGCTAAAGAACGCTCTTCGCTTTGACGGTTGAGTGTGTGTTTCGCATGCGCGACCCTTGCAACTCGGTCCAGCCGATGGAAAATTCTTTCTTTTGGTGCGTAGGAAGTGGAAGATTCAACACCTTGCTAGAGTTTAGCGAATTAACGTATCTCGTAATCCATTAACATCGTGGAATTTTGAAGTTTTATTGTTTCTTATAAGACGTCTATTCAAAAGGCGTCTTTATACAGGGGCTATCGCCCGCTGGATCATCTTTGTACCGGGGCTACCGCCTACTCCATCATCTTTGTACCAGGGCTATCGCCCACTGAACCATCTTTTTACTGAGCTACCGACTACTGGATTATCTTTTTACCGGGGCTGACGCCCATTTGAATATCCTACTACCGGACCCAGGGTTTGACTGGATCATCTTAGTACTAGAAGCAATTATTACTGGATTATCTTAGTAATGGAGCTGATTATGGCTGGAATACCTTTATACCGAAGCTAATTATTACTGGAATATCTGAATTCTGGACTTTGCTCTGGATGGAATCTCTTGAAACTGGACTACTTGTATAATACCTGTATTTTGAAGGATCATACCACCGGATCCTTACTATTAAGATAAGTCTTTCTTCGAATTCCGGATCTCAGATTCACTGTACCTAAATTTGTGTTTGTAAATAGCAATTTTAATTGTAAAGTTGAAATAAATAGATAGGGAGTAAGAGGTTGCATCATTACCACCAGATTAACGACTAGGGATACATTCAGGAGTTAATTTAATTTCAATCTTCACATGCGTGCATATTTCATTAATTTTTTCAATCCTGTGGAAATACGATTCTCATGTCATTCTTGGGAAATATTTGAGATATGATATGTAATTCACGATAGAACTAGTAATTATTATATTTTCATAATTCGAAGTTCGAATAATTTCGGAGATTCGTGAACCGAATTAGCAATTCTAAAAAAACTATGTCTCACGAATCGTCACAAAAATTTCTGCACAATTTTATTATAAAGTTTATTTTCAATCGTCATACTACTCGGATAATCAAGAGACTCTATTTTTTAGTTGCTTTAACGGGCGATATTTGAGAGCAAACAGTATATTCAAGAATTTTCGGGAAAATAAAATCTGATTCGGAGTGAAAAATTGAGAAATGAATAAGATCGTGCATTCTCACAAAAAAAATAAGTACATCCCAAAACAAAATTTCAAAAAAATAATCACTGAGGCCTGCAGAACCTGCCTGTTCTCCTATTTATATTGCAATTTAGCGCATTCTAATATTTCTCGCGGCTATTGGCAAAGTTAAAGCATGCATACCGTGGGCAGGTGACATATTAACCAGGGTTTTTGAAACCTGAATGCGGCACTGTGGCTAAAATCCACGAAGCCGTAATTTATCGGCTGACGGTAGGTAATGTTTGCTCTTAATACGAGTACAGATTATTGCGCCTTATTCCTCGATGAAAAATTTTTGAAATGTAGCCCACGTCCTGAAATGATTGAGCCAGCAACAAAAGGCTATTCCATCAGCAGAGATGAAAGTTTATCTGCAAATCACTATTTATCCAGGAAAACAATTTTGAATCAAGCCAGGTTATCTCTGGTGACAAGAATGTGGCAATCATTTAACGAATATAATAAGATGAGTTTTTCTTAGTTTCCGTTCATCTTTGATCTCATCGTAATTCATAAAAAATGAAAAGAATCACTCACAAGCCTATATGACAACTTACATTCGATCTCTTCTGACAGTTTTCACACTTGAAAAAGTCTCAAAACGAAAAATCAGACGAAATAATCCTTAAAATTTTGTCATTTCTCTGATGAAGGAGTCAAGTTTGTACTCTGAAACGTCACAGTTCGCTTCGTTTATCGTTTATATCATTCCTGTATTGTTCATTATGCAATCTGTTTTCCAAGAAACTACTCTTGACAAATAGTTCAACTCTGCATCCGCCAGGGCGTTTTCCATAAAGAACTCATTATGATTATGTAGTTAGATATCTTCCAGTATTACTCGAAGGACACGTATTTTAAGCATGGTAAGGGTGCAACTCATTTGAGAGTTATGATCTGGAACTCCTTTCAGAACTAACCAAATTATATGTATAGTCAGAGGTAGACCGCATACTTGCAGCTAGATCAGCAGGTTTCAGTGCATTCGTCTGAAAAGAGAAGTAAGCAGATAGAAAGGAAGGATATCGACGCCGCTTACCTAATCGAAAACACTAACAGGAATAGGAATTAGTTCACGAATAGAGAGGTAATACTAATATAATCACAAGGACGAATATCTGTCGATAAATCAACAAATATTCCACCTTGGTCATAGCTCATCATCCAATCAACCGTAAAATCTACACCGAAGAAGCGGATCCAAGAAGAATGACTACAGCTGTTTCTCAGTTATCTCTGATCTTACCTTGGATAAAATCCCTAAATATGAATCAAGATACTTGTCACCTTTCAGATGGATTACTGCAGTATAACTACGTCCAGCGCGCCATCTTTCAGGAGCATGTTGTAAACTGCAAAATCACAGATGCAGTGACCTAATACGACAAAAAGATGATCATCATGCACATCAATCAAAGTATTCTACACTCGAAGAATGTAGAATCGCAAGATGCTCCTGGCAGATGGCGTGCTGTACGTTGTTATACTGCACTATTCTATCTGAAAGGTAATAAGTATCTAAGTTCCTGTTTAGCGGTTCTATTCAAGGTAAGATGGCCTGACAATCAATAATAACTGTAGAACAGCTGTTGTCATTCTTTTTGGATCCGCTTCTTCGGTGTAAACGTTTTGGTTGATTGGATAATTAGCTCTGATCAAGGTGGAATATTTGTTGACATATCAACGGTATTCATCCTCGTGATTATGTTACCATCAGAAATATTTAAAAACAGGCAAGAATGTAAATTTTAAACTTTTTCTGTGATTTATTTTTGAGTTTTCATCTGTTTATTAATCTTCCTTTCTTATTCATTGTTATTAATTTCACATACATTTTTCAAAAATGTTTTTTTGGGGAGAGATACAAATTTCCAATTAGTAGGACAAGGAGTTGTTTCAATTCGATCACGAAGTACGATATTTCTGTGAATTCAGTGGAATAACACTACTGAATCAAATATTGCCGTGAAATGTCCGATAAACTATTCGACTTGTGGAATAAAAAAAATTATGGCACGCTGTTCCCCTAAAACATGCGCGCAAAAATTAACTGATTTCAATTGAAAATTTTCGAAGCAAATTCTGAAATATCAATTAATTATTAACTAATATGCTTTTGGATATTTTCAACTATTCGAGTATGAATCGATTGACCTGTATAGGTGATTAACGGATTATACTTGGTATTTCCAAAGTTATGAGAAATATCAAATGTTGGTGAATACAAAAATCACCCTGCATCTCTGTTATGGAATTGATTAGGTCTATCATATGCATAGGTTTTTTGGACCTCAGATAACTGTATGTTCACTTAGCAATAAAACACCATAAATAATTACTTGAAGCAACGAATTTGGATATGCAAGTCAAAGCTTCTGACTTCACGTCAGTGTTTTCCTAGAATTGTTTCATAGTATTTTTTCTAACTTGACACAACTACATTGCCTTTTATATTAATTGAAAATTACGATGTTTATTCACGCGTTATTGAAATGCACAATGAATATTTCATCAGTTAATCCAATTCCGTTTCATGCTGAAAATATTATATGTCACAATTCCATATCACGTCAAAAATACATCTCTTTCAATCCACCTTCTGTGCCGTGCGCGACTCTGGGAATAGCAAAACGTGAAATCAAAAGAATCACGAAGGGGAAAAAAGCGACCGTTTCCAACTATTTTTGTCCTGTCATAATAAGACGAAGACAAGGAGGAACATTTGACTTCGGAAGCGGGATTTTTATGTTCGAGTTGAGAAATCACACGACTCCGCTGTGCACTTTCTGACACATGTTACACGAAACTTGGCAGCTGCAGGTTACGCGGGAACGGCGCACCTGAAACTCGGAGATCCGGGATGGATGGACCAATAAATTCCGTTCCGGTAGAAAATTAATTTCTGAGTAGGAGGGAGTGGTTCACTTTGGTAATGACGTTTTTTTATTACTGTGATTTTAGGTTGTCAGAAATGCATGCATTACTTGTGTTAAGTGTTGAAATAATTATTTGAGTTCGCTGTGGATAGAATATTGATAACGAAATAGTGTGTAACTAGTCTCTAATCCACTTACTTTTTCTGCTTCTAACGCACATTTCGGAAACCAGGTTTCCTTCGTCCAGAGACATATCGTTACTAACTACAGGTACAAGTTTACATGCTGAACGAGTGAGGACGTTGGTATACAGGACCAATAGGGAAAGGGTTGGTAGACCATTATGGTAGTGCTGGGTTATGAAGGGTGAGTCAGGTAAATATTTGGAATAATGGGGGTGAGATCATTGTTTAGCAATCTATCTCTTCTTTTGAACCTACGTATACCTTCAAGCCTATTTAAGTAAGTTTTGCTCTTCAACAGTTTTTCGGATTTTTCTGCAATAAAATGACCGGTTGTAAAATCTATCGCAGTCTGAACATTTTATTTCGTATATGCCCGATTTTTATTCGGCCGAAATTTTATCAAATGTATTTCCCAAAAGTTGTCTGGTTTTCGTATCGGTTGTGAAAGCTAACTTAATATTTACTGTTTTGAAAATGTTCGCCAGTTTCCTTTAGGTTTCAGGGTGATACGTAAATGCCTTGGAACTATTGCATTTTTCCGTTTCTTTCATTAAAGTTATGTCTTTGAAAAATTGTTTATCCTTATGTTTGGTAATCAGTTTTCGTACTAAGTGTTTATTGTAACCGTTGTGTTCAGCAATTTGGAAAATTTTGTTTTGTTCTTTATTGAAATCAACTCACTGAGCGGTATCCTGAACAAACGATCAATCAAAAAGTGGAGGCTGGATGTTTAGTGTGACCAGGGTGCTACTGAGTCGACCGGAATATAACAGTCCGAGTTTGTGGGTTTTCTATAAATGTCGAAACTAATTGTTGTGGTGTTGTCTATATGTAATTTCATGCCTAAATATGGAGAGTAACCGTTGTTTTCGAATTCAAACTTTCATTTCATAGAAGGGTATTGACTTCATTATATCGGTGAATTCTTCTGCATCCATATTTTCGTCGACTATAGCGAAGACGTCGTCGACGTATCGGCTCTAAATTTTGAAAAATTTCTTTTACATAAACTAGAGGAGAAATTGATGAAATGTAGTAAAAATTTTCCGAAATTTTGCGCCCGATACGTTGACGACGTCTCCGCTATAGTCGACGAAAATGTGGATGTAGAAGGATTCACCGATATAATGAACAGTCAATATCCTTCCGTTTTCAGACTTAAAAATTATCTAGGGACAATACCACAACAATTAGTTTCGACATTTATAGAAAACTAGGACTGCTATATTCTGGTCAACTCATCAGTGTGGCACCCTAGTCATGCACACAAAACAGCCAGCCTACACTTTTTGATTGATCGGTTATTCAGGATACCGATCAGTGAAGTCACTTTCAATGAAGAAGGAAACAAAATTCTCCAAATTGCTGAACACAACGGTTACAATAATCGCTCAATACAAAATCTGATAACCAAACATCAAGATGAACAATTTTTACAAGACAAAACAAGACAAGACAACAGAGCCGGATCTAGGGCGTGGCGAGGGAGGCATTTGCCACGGGCGCCAACCAACTAGGGGCGCAAAATTATGATTTTTTTTTCGTGAAATGATGTTTTTTCACTTCAAAGTCCATTCATATTTTAGAGCAGTGCTATAGTGCATGCACCTATCGTACAATATGCGGCGACAAGTAGTTACCAATAAATTAACAGATGATAAATTCACACTTGTCGGTCGCCCTACGATTCCCGATCGCGTCCAGATGTTTGTTATTCGAACACTGAAGACCTCAATTAGCGGCAAGTTCAGAGGGAGTTTAATGGTTCGAGCTACCGGCGGTAGCGCTTCGTCTAGGGTCCGTTTCTTGACGGCATGACAAAGAGATTCAGACCGTCCACATTATTATGGACGAAGGAGAACGCAGAAAGTGTAAATGGATTAGAGAGTAGTGACACACTGTTTTTTTTGTGTTAAGTGTGTCAAAAGTTGTTTTTACGAGCTTGTTAGTTCTTAAGTACCAACGTGCAAAATTTAGTGTGTGTCCAGTTATTAGACAATCTTGAAAAAAAATTTATTCGAAAGGTTTATACATTTTTGTTGAGAATTTTTCTCGAGAGGTGTTGATAAGATTTCAATCCCCGAACGATTTCTTTAACGTTCTAAAGCTAACAGTTTTATCACTTAGCGAGAAGATGAACCACGATATCGCAATCTAGCGTACTCTCTGCTCCCACACTGAAAAAGTAAGAGAGAAATAGTCTCAGGGTGTGCAATTTTTGAGGTAATGGTAAAAGTAACCTATATTGCTCAAGAAAAGGCAACGTTTTATATGGTGGAAATACTGAGGGCGTGAAACGTACAAGAGTCGTAGAGCAACTTACACAGTGGAATTCATACACAAGCGAGGACATAGGTTCACCAGTGACGAAACCTGGAATCAGTATCGACACTTTCGATGAATTAGTTTCTTTGGAATCACAGGAAATGCTTCAACATTTTTGAGCTTATTCTCCGAATCTTCATCAATATAAATTTCCCAAAAATTTCAAATGTCCCGAAAACCGAAATGAATACTACCTCTGACCATGGAACCTGTCAAGAGTCAACTGAACCTAAATCTTTCGAAGGCTGCGTAAATAGCAGCCCGGCCTACTGTAATAGCTTTCAGGTGAAGTTTATAAAGGGAATTGAATAAGGTATTTCCAGTCTCTTGTATTTGGTGGGAGATGGTAGCCGCTAAACTCTCAAAAAAGTATCTTAAGTGAAGCACATTACATTGAATAAGTTATAGGTTTGATGGCCTTGCTTTCCCAGTCTATCAGCTTCAAGTGACATCTATTAATTATGAAATGTATATGTGGCTGAGTTTGTTGAAGAAAGGTTGTCAATAAAACAAGAATTGTTAGGACATCCTTCAGTCAAGAAATCTTGTGAGTGTGTGACGATCAACCCGTACCCTTCTGAATAAAACAAGAATACACCCTCTATTTATTTATTTATTATAAGAGATTTGGGGATACAAACAGGTGTGGAACCCAGGAACAGTATTCACAATAGAGAACATTAAGAGACGTGATTATCAATCAAAAATAGGTCTTATATGGTAGTAACATGCATCCTTACATTACATCCTAACTAAGGAGCAACCAAATAAAAAGAAATTCTATCAAGACTTATGACGAACACAATGAAAATTAATGTTGGATTTGAATATTTGAAATTGTGAGAGATATAAACTGACTTATCAATCTTGAACAATCAAAAAAAAAGGAGAAAAAAGGCAGTAAATACAGATTAGAATTAAGAGAGACAAAGGATAACTGCTATCGAAGAAATAGTGATTCAATAAGCAACAATGTATGAGTATTTCAGAGTTATTTTAATTTTTGTGGCGAAAGGTGAAATATGTCAACTAAGTGTTGCGACTCGTTGGCGGAACGTAGCATTCTAACGACTGGGCCATTTCTAGTGTAATTATTACGCTTGAATTCAACATGAAATAACTCATGTTGCCCCAGATTGAATGACGGGATGTTAATTTTCATTTTTTCAAGAATATCATCAGCAGCCTGCAGATCGCCACCCAAAATTTTGGACAGGTACGTGACGTCCGTCGTTCATTTTACGTCTGTCTTCGAGAGATAATATTTACTATTACCGAAAAATAATTTGAGTTTTAATTATACATTCAATCTAAACCCGTTCGTTCTTAAGGATGTATGTGAGCGAAAAACTCATTTCAGAATATATAACTCCTCAGGAACAGAAATTTTACGACTCCTCCTCAGTGATTCGTGAATTTCACTTCGTGACATGAGAGATTTGCTCTCGTAAGTTTTTCCAACAACTCTGACAATCATAGAGCTGAAAAACTCCATGTGTCGAGAATTGAAAAAATCCATGTGTCGAGATTTTCACCACTTTACATGCGGCCACATCTCTCATTCTTCTTGTGTGAGTTATAAACCCAGCGTAGCCGTGGGCACCTTACCCGTACAGAAAATTGTGACGAAGAATCCTCTCTCTGGCGAGATTTGTTTTCATTGCGATATTGTCAACGTGAAAGCATTCCGAGCAGTAGAACGGCCGTGAAATTTGTTCGCGAAATTGAAAATAATAACCTGGAGCCCAACTTTGGGGAAATGGTGAAACCGAGTTAAAAATTGTACGAATGAAATAAACCGCCGAAAAAGAGAAATACGATTAAATTACTCATTTCGTCCGCCAAGCCTGCCCTATCTTCTCCACGCTATGAATTTTAATACAGCATTATTTTTTCTACCCTCGCAAAATTTGAGCTTGATGAAGTTCGCGAGTTGAACTAAGTTTTAATGGTTGTATGAAAAATACACCGTCGATGTGACCTCTGTCTAACTTGTTTTTTTTTCGACTGGTAATGGAATATAACGCTCCCGTTCGATACACCTACTCAACGTGCGGTATACGCTTTCGGGGCTTCTAACCTCATTATAAAAAACAATTAATCGAGTCAAGTTTTGCGTATATCAGCAAAAGCTTCAAGTGGAGCATGTTACACCTTATATGAAAGAACATATACAGGGTGAGTATTTACATTAATTTTAACCCTAGATTCCTCTCATCAAATAAAACACTTTTTTCGCATACCATTTTTCCAAATTCGGCACCGGTAAAAGATGCAGGCTGTTGAAATTCCAAAAAAACCATTCTTTTTTGTAACTTTGACATGGTTCCTCCGAATGAAATGAATTATGGTGTGAAGTTTACTATAACTATGAGACGTATTCTACAGGTATTAATTTAATCTTACTTCAAAGGTTTTTCTAGTTACAGACTGCCTGATTTATAAAACTATAAGAAATTAGCATGGAGAATGCAGATTAAGGGTGTTCATTAGTCATTAGAAAATTCTCCAACATTTCAGAATACTTATTTATTTCTCCCTATTTCTCCTGAAACGAACCGATTTCGAGATATTTTTGGCGGTTCTCGTGAGTTTGCGCCATCCGAAGGACGACTTGCGCTTAGGGCAACTTTTTCGTCCAAATGCCAGAGATGGACTCATCAGATAAGCTGAATCCTTTGGCACCTAACTATCACAACCGCAGAAGCGGCATAGTGAGTGACCTTGACCGACGTCCTTATGCTGTGTTGGAATGAAGTAGCAAGCGTGCATCGGCAGTGGCGCCACCCTCTGGCAACTCACTTGAACTACGCCGCCTTCATATTTAACATTGAATGTTATAAAATCTAATACAAATTCGTGAAATTTCCTCAATTTCGTGGATCTGCCCTTGAGCTAGAAGAGGCCGCGAAAGTTGCGCCCACTTTTGCCCGGATCACAGAATACACAACAATATGTATCTATTTCGCGTAGACTTAATATTAGGTCCGAGACAATACCACAGACATTGTCTATAGACCAGACTTTCCATAGAATTAGAGTTCAATTAAGTAATGTTTTTAGGTTGTCCTATCTTCTCCACGTTATGAATTTTAATATAGCATTATTTTTTATACCCTCCCAAAATTTTAGCTTGATGAAGTTCGCGAGTTGAACTAAGTTTTAATGGTTCTGTGGAAAATACACCGTCGATGTGACCTCCGTCTAACTTGTTATTTTTCCTGGCTGGTAATGGAATTTCATTCGCTGCAAATTTTACACAAGGGTTTATTATTTTCTCAGTTAAGTAACCCCATACCATTGATATCTTAAATAAAACTTGTACAGCGTGCCAAAAAAGTAAAATTACTCGTCAATAATGAGTATACGAAGAACTATTAAGGAATATCCTCGCACCCGTCGTTTTTTGATTTCAAAACCAATTTATCCTGTACTTTTTTGAATTTGATATTTCTCAGTTCACTACTTTATTGTTTCAACTGGAAATATATGGATTGTGATACATCGAATGAAAGATAATTTGATCACCCATTCAGCGATGTGGCTTGAAGTAGAATATCTTTGTGCCGTTTCTCATTGAAAAATCTGGAATTAATTTAGAATTTTCAGTTAGGAGGGTACTGTAATCAGACCATTATTCTTTTATTAATTAATAATGAAAATAATGATAATAATACTATATTTATTCAATCAGAAGCTTATTGAAATAAAATAAGGTTGGTTTCGTAAAAACAGAATACAGAACACAAAACAGTTCACTCTTACCAAAAACAAAAAATTTTTTTTAAGGATATGGTTCACAGTCAACAATTGCATTATAAAAAGTAATCTTGAAAACTTTCAGATTGGATGTCCTTCTAAACCCTTGGGGCAGAGCATAAAGTAGCTTGAGGATCATGTACAAGCGCGACTTTTCTATTAAGGTTGAAGAGTGACGTGGGTACAAGTATGTGTATCTGTGCGCCTAGTGTTGTTGCAGTTTAATTATTGTTGGAAGTATCTTCATGAAAACGAGTACCCCATATACGTGAAGACCACATGATGTTAAAAATTTGTTCTCTTTAGAATGCCCCCTACAAGATTCTCTAAAACCTAACTTCAGTATAATTCTCAAAATGAATTTCTGCCTAAGAAACACTTATTACTAAGGGAAATTGTCGAACCCATGGATTTGTGATTCAAATTGAATTAATACTTAACTTTCATTTTCGTTCACATAACTGAATTGGTCATCGAATGACCTTTTATGCGATATATCACATGCAATATTTTTCCGAAAAAAAACTGTTGAGGTTTAAGGGTATAAACCCCCAACTCTATAACTACATACATTTTCTCAAACTTCGAAAATAGAAACCGGCGGGTAGGAGGAAATTTTTCAATATCTATTATTTTAAGAATAAGAATCTGACACCAATCACAAATTGTTAATTTTCTAATGAAAAAATTGCTTAACAAATTCTTTTTCAGTCACGCCACTCAATATGCGATGGAATGTACTTCCATTTGATATATCACAATCCATTTATTACTATTTGAAAAAACAGTATGGGGGTGTGGAGCGTCAAGGGTGGGAGATTTCGAATTCATAAAAGCATAAGGAAACCTGCTTTAGGAATTACAAATACTTGGATCCGTGGATTATCCTGAATAATAATCATTAAAACAATAATGGTCTGATGGCAGTACTCTCCAATCACAAATTTTGAAGTTATTCCTAATTTTTTATTGAGAAACGGCACAACAAATTCTTTTTTTAGTTCAATCGCTGAGTAGGTAATCAAATTACCTTTCATTTGATGTATCACAACCCATATATTCCAATTTGAAAAAATGGGCGTTGGGGGTGAGAAATATCAAATTCAAAGAAACACAGGATAAGTTGCCTTCAGAATTCAAAATCGACAGTTGCGAGGATTTTCCTCAATCTTCGTTCAAAGATTATTGACGAGTTACGTTACTTTTTTGGCATGCTGTATACTATTCATATCTCATTGGTTTTTCACCCAAAAGTTTGCTGCGTTTCCTTTATACCTCAGGAACCACTGGTCGGAAATCATTCGGGTGAAAATTTATAGGTTGAGTCATGCAACAATAATAAATATTGAAAGTTTCATGAAAATTCGGTAGTAAGTTTCTGAAAAATATTTTTTTTCCCTTAGGGTACACCGATCCTGCTGAAAAGCTTGGAGGATCAATGCCGAGTGACACACGATTTTTCCACCAAGTTTCGCGGATTTCGGTTCAGTACTTTTTTTTTATTCGTTTATTCAAATCTACATACTCCAAAACGTAAACTGTGAAATTTTCAGGGGGGGTTGTAATTTTTTTTTGTTGGTCGATCACTAAGGTTTATTATTGATTTTATCAAATAATGAACCAAAACAATTATTTCATTCGAGTCAAGTTTTGCGTCGATCAGCAAAATCGTTATGAGGAGCATGTTGAGGGTGAGTTGGTACACCTTATAGGAAAGAACATATACATGGTGAATATGTACATTGATTTTAACTCTTGATTCCTCTCACCTCACCTCACACCTTTTTTGCTTATCATTATTCCAACTTCGGTGCCGGTCAAAGATACAGGCTGTTGATATTCCAAAAACAATCAAAAGTCTTTTTTTGTAGCTTTCACATGGTTCCTCTGAATGAAATGAATGATGCTCTGAAGTTTGCTATAACTATGAGACGTATTCCACAGGTATTAATTTAATCTTACTTCAAACGTTTTTCTAGTTATAGACTGCCTGATTTATAAAACTATAAGGAATAAGCATGAAGAAAGCAGATGAAGGTTATCTTTAGTCATTTTAAGAATTCTCCAACATTTACGATATCCATTCCTTATTATTTGTCCTGAAAGCAACCGTTTTCGAGATATTTTCGGCGGTTCTCGTGAGTTCGCGCCATCTGAAGGACAACACGCTCTTTGGTTGTTACGTCCCAGGGCCAGAGGTGGACTCATTAGATAAGTTGAATCCTCTGGCACCTGCCTATGACAACCGCAGAATAGTTGATAGAGCGTCCATGACCGACGCACTTATGCTGTATTGGAATGGAGTAGCGTGCATCGGTCAGTGGCGATACCCTCTGGCAACTCACTTGAACTGCGCCGCCTACATATTTAAAGTTGAATGTTATAAAATCTAATACAAATTCGTGAAATTTCCTCATTTTCGGGGATCTGCCTCTGAGCTAGAAGAGGCCGCGATAGTTGCGCCCTCTTCTGCCCAGAATACAGAATACACAGAAATATTTATCTATTTCGCATAGACTAAATATGCTATACCGTGACAATACCACAGACATTGTCTATAGACCAGACTTTCCATAGAATTAGAGTTCAATAAAGTGATGTTTTTAGGTTGCCCTATCTTCTCCACGCTATGAATTTCAATACAGCATTATTTTTCTACCCTCGCAAAATTTGAGTTTGATGAAGTTCCCGAGTTGAACTAAGTTTTAATAGTTTGATGAAAAATACACCGTCGATGTGACTTCCGCCTAACTTGTTTTTTTTCTGGCTGGTAATGGAATATAACGCTCCTGTTCGATACACCTACTCAACGTGCGGGATCCGCTTTCAGGGCTTCTGTATAATCTCATTATAAGAAACAATTAATCGAGTCAAGTTTTGCGTCTATCAGCAAAAATTTTAAGTGGAGCATGTTACACCTTATATGAAAGAACATATACAGGGTGAGTATGTACATAACTTTTAACCCTAGATTCCTCTCATCCAATTAAACACTTTTTTCGCTCACCATTCTTCCAAATTCGGCGCCGGTATAATATACAGGCTGTAGAAATTCCAAGAAAAATCAGTCTTTTTTGTAGCTTTGACATGGTTCCTCCGAATGAAATGAATTATGGTGTGAAGTTTGCTATAACTATGAGACGTATTCTACAGGTATTAATTTAATCTTACTCCAAACGATTTTCCAGTTATAGACTGCCTGGTTTATAAACTATGAGAAATTACCATAGGGAATGCAGATTAAGGTCATTATAAAATTCTCCAACGTTTCAGAATTTTTATTTATTTCACTCTATTTCTCCTGAAACCAACCGTTTTCGAAATATTTTTGGCGGTTCTCGTGAGTTCGCGGCATCCGAAGGACTACTTGCTCTTTGGGAAAGTTGTTACGTCCCAGTGCCAGAGATGGACTCATCAGATTAGTTGAATCCTTTGACACCTGCCTATGACAACCGCAGAAGCGGCATAGTGGGCGACCATAACCGACGCGCTTATGCTGTGTTGGAATTAAGTAGCTAGCGTGCATCGGTCATTGGCGCCACCCTCTGGCAACTCATTCAAACTACGCCGCCTTCATATTTAACGTTGAATGTTATAAAATCTGCTCCTGAGCTAGAAGAGGCCGCAAAAGTGGCGCCCCTTTCTTCCCGGAACACAGAATACACATCAGAAGAATGTATCTATTTCGCATAGACTTAATATTAGGTCTATACTATTCCGTGACAATACCACAGACATTGTTTTTAGACCAGACTTTCCATAGAATTAGAGTGCAATTAAGTTATGTTTTTAGGTTGCCCTATCTTCTCCACGCTATGAATTTCAGTACAGCATTATTTTTTCTACTTCGCAAAATTTTAGCTTGATGAAGTTCGCGAGTTGAATTAAGTTTTAATGGTTTGATGAAAAATACACCATCGATGTGACCTCCGTCTAACTTGTTTATTTTCCTGGCTGGTAATGGAATACAACGCTTCCGTTTGTTACACCTACTCAATGTGCGGGATTCGCACAATCGCAATTATTTAATTCGAGTCAAGTTTTGCGTCGATCAGCAAAATCTTTATGAGGAGCATGTTGCAGGATGAGTTGGTACACCTTATATGTTATATCTTAAGGACAACACGCTCTTCGGAAAAGTTGTTACGTCCCAGTGCCAGAGGTGGACTAATCATATATGTTGAAACCTCTGGCACCTGCCTATGACGACCGCAGAATAGTCGACAGAGCGTCCATGACCGACGCCCTTATGCTGTATTGGAGCTGTAGCTAGCGTGCATCGGTTAGTGGCGCCACCCTCTGGCAACTTGAACTACGCCGCCTACATATTTAACATTCAATGTTTTAAAATCTAATACGAATTCGTAAATTTTCTCATTTTCGTGGATCCTCCACTGAGCTAGAAGAGGCCGCGAAGTTCCGCCCACTTCTGCCCGGAACACAGAATTCACAGAAATATTTATCTATTTCGCATTGACTTAATGTAAGGTCTATGCTATTCCGTAACGAGACCACAGACATTGTCTATAGACCAAACTTTCCATAGAATTAGGGTTCAATTAAGTAATGTTTCCAGGTTAGTTAAGTGATTTCATGTAATTCATCTATAAATTTGATGAAATATTCGAGTGCTACTAACTTTTACCTGAGCCGAACCTGGAAAAACGGTGAATGAAAAAGGTGTCCACCCACTATAATTGCCCTATTTTCACGAACATTTTCTTGGAAACAACGTGCTATAGTTCTATCCAAATCTTTGAATTTTCAGCCGGAATTAGTTGACTTGAAATTATCTGGACACAGTCACAGCTGGTTCAACCTACCTATATCGAAATGAAAAATATTTATTTATTTATATGAATAACTTCAGCTATCATCAAGTATAACAGTATATCTAGTTTTTGTCAGGTTTTCAACCAGATCACTCTCTTTGAATATGATTTTGTGTAGTATGTGGAGTAGGTAGCTGGGTAGATTCTCTGCAGGAACAGCCTGTTTCATAGAAATTTTCATATTTTCATTCATACCTTGAACATCTGGATACGAAGTTGTTTCGAAATGAATTATGAAATTGAACATCTTCAGAGAAATGCTGTGAACATACTTCCATGTATTTCGTGACCTGTGTTTTCCAATCTTCAATTTCAAAATCCAGGCATTTCTTCTATCATTGAGTTCCCTGCCAAAAAGTGATTCCAAATTAACTTTACTTTTGTTTGGCTTTGAAAAAATGAAAGCTTGAGGCAGTAGATGATCCTTTCTTCTTTGATCATGAATGAAATTGAGCTGAGGCATACAAAAGTAGTCATTTCGGGAGGATTCCATTTCGAATCAATACAATCGAAAACTTCAATCGGAAAAAACCGATTGATGAATATCACAAAATCTTTCGATGTAACATAATTTCAACACGGAAAACAACACAAAAGCTCGAAGTCATATCGCTTAGCCGTAGTTGCGAATATTATCATAAAAAATCTGAAGTTTCCGTCAATTAACGAAGTTACACTGGAACTCATCACGATAGATTCGGACATGATGTGTTCCATGGAAATGTAGCACAGAAAAAATAATTTATAGCATTTCAATCATTTGATTATGCGTTGAATAATTTATTCTCAATATTTGCCCGCGACAAATTATGCTAATTGGATATATGGCATATTGATAATCAACAAAAAGGATTTAGCATATCAATATATTATACACAAGTACGCGTTTCTCAGTGAATTCGAATATGCATGCCTATCATTTTGTTCGAATATCTGTAGTTTCCGATTTTTTGGCAGAATATGGTCTAAAACTACTAGTTTGGACTCACGAATACGGCGTCCAAATCAATAAGGTCCCTCTGTAATCTACGTCGTTTAATCTCAAAATATTAAGAACTTCTTCCAAGATTCAGAAAAAAATTCTAGATGAATATTATACCTACACCTAATAGCAATGGATTCGGTTGCATTTCTTATCAGTTTCTAGTCGCATAACTTCGGTGGATGTCCTTTCTTTTAATTTGAGTTTGGGATTCAATATAAGTTTAAGAGATTGTTATTCACTTTACCATGATTGCTTCTTTGATAAGAATCGAGACAGCTTGAAGCGAAAACTGAAATAATGCCAGAAGAAATTAATTTCCCTGAATATGGACCTTTGCTCAAATATGGATGAAATGTTTTCAATATTTTAGTTCCTATCTCGATAATTAATACAATAAGCAAACTTTGACTTGCATAAAGAACTGATTAATTGAAAAGGAGATTTACCATCAAGGAAATGAGTGCTTCGAAAAAATCTATTACCTACTCAAAAGGTTTTTTTATCACTCAGGTTTATTTTTAACAAACTTCAGACGACAAATACGCGTCAAAGGAATGTTTCATTACATTAATGACTTGATTGAGTGAGACCAAATCAGCCTCTTTCAACGAAAAAGCCAGGAAATTAGTTCATTTCGTTTTCTTTGATATCCTACCCAGCAACCGTCTCGTTAGACGGTTCTTATGGCGATGAAATTAGTCTTCCTCACTCGAAAAATTCATGTTTGCGCGTGATATTCTGAGAGGAAGAAAATTAGCATGATGTTTTATGAATACGAGGCATAGGAATGCAACGCAATCCAAGATTTGGGACTGTAGCCTCTTTCACGAATAGCACCAAATAGAAGGTATGGACAATTGTCACTCCAGTGAGACAAAATTTTTATGCATTGTTTAATATGACCTAATTTTCAAAACCTCTATCAACATCCTGAAGAAAGTAACATCTTGGGTTAACAGCAGCATGGATATTGAAACCCCAAACTACAACTTTCAGAACTTTTAAGGAACATCATTTCTGCAGTTGACCAACAAGGGATATCCGAAATAATATCTCATGACCTCGCCAAAAATTTCCATAGAGTTAATCGGAAGAGTTCTTGATTGAAATTTTCAATTCGGCTTAGTTTTGGCATGCAACGAATTCGAACGTTCGTCATGCGTTTTCTCCACTAATTGAAAAACCGTAGAAAGATAATTTACAACCAATTCCACTAAGTGAAAATGTGATAAGTCTTGCTATAACGGTGAAACATATGAATTTACGATAATTGCAATACAGGGTGATTCCGGAGGAGACCGTCAGATTTTGGTATAAGTTTACTCTAGTCAAGGCAATCTCGGAACAATGTTTGGTTTATGTTATGGTTGAGGGTCTCTGTTGAGAATATACAGGGTGGTTTGTCCGATTCGAACGATTTTACTTTTATTGATAACTTCGGTGTGGCTTATGCGATTTCAATGAAATTTTCAGGGAAGTACAAAATCGATTAGCACATTCATTGATTTCAAAATGAGCGGTTGTTATCGTGATAATTCCAGATTAATTGTGCAGGTTGAAAAACCACCCTGTACATCTCGTTTCCTAAACTGTGGTGCTATTCGTTTACGATTCTATTATATCAAGCCATTATTTGAGAGTTTCTATTTTTTTGTCTCTCTTCTAGTTTTCCGAGAAAACTTTTCCAAAAAAAGATAATGTCGAAATTTCGCTCCAATCGATTGTACTTTTATTAATAACTTTGGTATGACCCATCCCATTTTGATGAAATTTCCTGTGTAGAACCATCTGGATGAGTACATTCGATAATCGCAACAATCTCTCAAAATACAGGGTTGTCATTGTGATGATTTCAGGATTCCAGATTTATTGTGCAGTTGAAAAAAACACCCTATTCATTGCTTTCCCAAAACTTTCTTATTCGTTTCAGATTTTACAATGATATGTCATTACTCAGAGGTTCTCAATTTCTTTGGCACGCCTCCAGTTCTCCTAGAAAACATTTTTTCAAAAGAGCATAATCGAAATTTGGCTCGAAAGCAGCGAGAGTATTCCTTCACGTCACTTCTAAAATATTCTTTTCAAGTTTGAAATATATTCTGAATTGAATTATTTCATACAGAATATGAGCAATTAAATATGAATTTGGAATTCGAGAAGAATATTCAAGAACTTGAGAACTGCTCTGCATCCTTGGAATATACAGCTTTACTACCTAGTGCAGAATATTCTCACTTTTGCGCCAAATATCGATTATGCTCTTCTTCAAAAATTTTTTCTCGGAAAACTGGGAGTGTGCCAAAGAAACTTAAAAACTCTGAATAATGATATATTATTGTAGAATCTAAAAACGTATGAGAAATTTTGGAAAAGCAATGTACAGGGTGTTTTTTTTTCAGCTGCACAATTGATTTGGAATTCTGGAATTATCACAATTAAAACCCTGTATTTTGAGAGATCCTTGCAATTATTCAATGTACTCATTCAGATTGCTTTCATACCAAAGTTATTAATGAAGTAGAATCGATTCGAGCGAAATTTCGACATTGTCTTTTTTCGATAATATTTTATCGGAAAACTAGAAGTGTGCCAAAAAAATTAGAAACTCTCAAACAATGACTTATTATGGAAGAATCGTAAACAGATAGCTTAGTTTTGGAAATGCGATATACAGGGTGTTTTTCCAACCTGCAGAATCAACCTGAAATTATCACAATGACAATCGCTTATTTTGAAAAAAAAAATTACAATTAATGAATGTACTCATGAATATTGAACTTCACTGAAAATTTCATTAAAATCGAATGTGCCATACCAAAGATATCAATAAAAGTAAAATCTGTCGTTTCGGACAAATCAATCTGTATATTCTCAATAGAGAACCCCAACCACAGACCAAAGATTGTTTCGAGACTGTCTTGACAAGTGTAAACTTATCCTAAAATTTGACGGTCTCCTCCGGAATCACCCTGTATATGCTGTGACAATCTCAGAAGGCATGAAACTTTATCATTCATACGTTTGCCAATTTCAACATCACAAAATCATCCGAACAACATGTAATATTCATCTGTCTCCGGTATTGCAGATACCTGCGCAAAAATAAACTTTCTGGAGGAGAAATGAGAAGATTCAGTCTGTCTTTCTAGTTCAAAAAAGAATTTTAAGATCCATTTGCAATATGAAGTTGAGGGAATCATGTAGAGGTTAATTCGAGGGTATGTTTTTATTTACTATTTATGGCTTATACATTTTTGAGTGCCTTATATTTGTTCAAAAATAACGAAATGTTTCATTTATGCGGATATCATGGACACAAAACAAGAACATTAGATTTCATTTACCCGCAGCATAGATTGACTATTACAGAAGAAGGTCCATAGTACACGTGTATAAGATTTTATAATAAGTTGCAAATCAATATTAGGAGATGTAATCATTTGGTTACATCTAAGAAACTGATTCAAAATTTGGATTCGCTTAGAGCCTTACAATTGGAATTATTATTTAAACTCTGAAAATTTTGAGAATCCATTTCTTGTATGAAGCCAGTGTTCTGTTTTTTACGTAATTTCATTCTTATTTTATACGAAATCTGAAGTAAATAAGATTATTACTATTATTATTACTTTATGATTTGCGACGTTGCAAAAATGATTGTTGAGAAACACACATATCCAACAGGTGTCATCCACTGTCCCTCTCAGTAATTTCGCAACGATTAAGGGCCGGTATTATAAAACTTAACTTTAACTTTAACAGACAGTTTTGACAGATATGTCCTAGCATAACTGTCAAAATTTCAATTAAAGTTAAAGTTAACTTCCCATTAAGTTTTATAATACAGGCCCTGAGTCGAGTATCCGGACAAACATTGGTACAGGCTCCTTAGAGCTATCGATTTCTCGTCAGTGATTTTTCGATACTTTGAAACTTCGCATAACCTTTGCACAACCAACTATTACTTCTGATATTTTATGGTATTTAGTTAAACTTTGAGCATATTCTGTTCATCCAAAAATGGTACTCACTGCAACAAAAAAATGAAAAATCAATTATAACTTCGATTTTATGGTATGATAAATAATAATATACTGATTTTAATCCGCTTCAACTTCTATATTATTTGGTACTGATTATTTTCTTCTTCTCTTCCATACCTTCCATAATCAAAACACAGAATAATAATATCATCAAATCAATGTTGTATTTGATATTTATATAATGGTGTTATCCACAATATTCATTTGTTGGCCATAGGTAGTGCACTATTATGCACATGATTGTATTTTATCTGTGAGATAAAAGCGCGGCGATGAAATATCAAGTAGCAAAGAATTTAAATTTGGAGTTCCTCAAGAATCACTTTTAGGTCCTACCCTTTCCTCAATTTTCACGAATGCTATGGATCTGACTAAAGACAACTTACAAAACTACTACTTACGGATGACACAATATATCCCCTGAAATCACAAAACTTGGATCACTACAGCAGATAGAAGAGCAAGTACTACAACAGTGAATCCGTTGGTGGAGCTCCATCTCCTTACAGATGGATGAGGCAAAGACACAGAAATTCATCATTGAATGCAGAAAGGAAATGGCTATAGAATGAAAATCTCAGTGGGTGGAGTTTTGATTTGCAAATCTTGAAATCAAAATATCAAGACAAAATTTGCAGTGGCTCCTTACACTATGATAGGTATCATCAACAACTTTTCCGTGGCTCCATGTGGAATTTTTCTCTGGGGCATATTCGCATATGTACATAATATGCTGAATCACTCGAAGAGAGCAATACCAAATGTTTTATTGGCCAAAAATGGCACTCACCACTTTTTCATCACAAGAAATAGAGAAAATCTTATCAATCACCATATGTAAATTTTACCAGCATTGTGTAGATAACTCGGACCCAAGAAACTATAAGGCATTACTTTCAGGGCAAAAGTTGAGGATTTTTAAGCTGAATTTCTTTTCTTGAGCAAATCATACACTTCATTCATGAACTGTAAATGTGCAAACAATTCTTTGACTCCCCCTTAAAAAACGATGCATGCTTTCGAGCCTATTTTGCTGATTGTTTCGTGAATGATAAATAGAATTGTTTCCATTTTCAGAACGTTAGTGAAAATGTCAGGTTTTCCAACACGCAACATATATCTCTTCAACTTGACATTAAACACCTATTACAATGCGTGGCTATTCAAGTGCCTGACTGAAGTTGGCGGGAATCTGAAATCGCATGCGTCAAAGTCTTATCTTACAGGTTTGTGTTTTGTTTGAACTATAATATGGGTGAGAAGAAAAAAACGTCCAGAAAAAAGTATTGATTAATCAAACAAGTATACTTAATTCTTTCGAAATTGCAACAAAAGTTATGACGTTATTACTTGGGGGGAAATTCAATGAACAATAACCGAGGGTTTGTGCACTTTGCTTTCGAATTACTTGGTTGATTAGAATACTTCCAACAATTGAGGAGAGTGAGTGTGCTTAGATGTTTAGAAAACCGAACAAAAACTAGAAAATAATTGCTAATGAAAGAATGGAAACAGGTCGAAAAAACGATCGAGACTAATCATTTAATAATAATAATAAATCGTCTCCATTAGGTGAAAGAATCCCCTCGATATTCTGCATGAACCTCCAAATCATTCTAAATTTCAACTCAATCAGATCTGTAGTCATGGAAATTGTGTAAAAATTAAATTCGGATTCACTAAAGCATAATTAGTTGAAACATTCATTAACCCGGTCTCCTTTATCTGGGTCCAAACCAGCTTTACAAATAATAAAGGCCGAATTCCTCAATGGTTGAAAGCCGCCACATGATTCCACCGATATTTACATCCAGTATTCAATTTTCCCAATACATACTTCGAAAAATCAATATCAGATCGAATTGGAATATAGTACTTGGTTGAAAAATGACAACTTGGAGGTTCATACAGAAGGGATCAAATCATTAGAAGACCGCCAGACTGTTTTGGTGTACCTCTCATAAAGAGCTTCGAACCTGCTATAGAGATATAAAGTCTTGTTGTATTTACAGTCAGCTCAACGGCTGATCATGAACAAAATAACTTCCCAATGAAACGAGAAGTGGAAGATATTCCATATTTTTGTCCATGAAATTCTGTGTATATTTCTTGCATAACTCCAGAACCAATGATGTCAACTGAAAGGTGGTAACTAGTATGGACAACGCGCCCAGAAAAATAAGAATTCCAAGAAAAACTGACCTGAAGTCAAAAGCTTTTGGTTGCATATTCGAATTTCTCTCCAAAGCGATCGTCTCCTCACGTACTGACCCCGACAAATGCAACTTTCATTCCCGATGGAAAGATTTGGCAATCTTCTTTTCATATGGTCCTCACAGAATTTCACATGAACACTAAAACTATCAATTTTCCTTCAAAAACATATTTTATTTCGATTCGATCCAATCTGTATTTGAAATATTGGAAACATAACATTTTTAATCGGTGAATTTTACCCATTCACGAATGTCTCCAGACATACTCTACAAATATCGAGTTTCTGAGACACTTTATCGAAGAATGATAGCTTGAAGGTTCACGCAAAATTTCCTGTGGTTAATATGAGTATAGGTAGATGATTGCAGATATGGAATATAGTTTTTTCCTCAAGATTGGTTCAGCATTTTTCAACCAACAACATTATGAGTGGATCAGCATATTTTCAGTTATTCCGAAAATAAACACGATACCGATGGAAACCAGACGAAATTTGACATCTTTTTTCCAATATATCCCAAAATGGAATCACATCGAACTATAAGTTGCCTTGGTGTTCTCAACTATAGGTTTCAAAGTTTGGGAAAAATTTTGTTGAACTCTGATTAATCATCAGAGTTATCGGAAAAAAGTTTTCACACAAAATCCAAAATTTTTCAATTTGCTATCTAAAGGTTACCAACAAGATTTCGCGGGAATTGCGTTTTGGTGTGCTACAACTAACTACCAAGTTCAATCTTGAGGAAATAACCTCGATAATCAAATGAACACCAAAACGGTTGAGACAATTTGTCCCATTTACGACTATTGTCATCACATTCTGTTGCCTGATCTACCCTGAATGTCCCAAGTGAATAGTTTGTTTCTTTCGACAGTGTCCTCGGCTGAAGGCTGGACTGTATCAATTTTGACAAAGGATTTATCATCGGTAAGGCCAACCTAGTTGTTTGATACTACTTCTGGGAAATAATTAAAAATAACAGACATTTGAACAAAACGATAGCACGCTGATCTCCAGAAAATGCGCCCAAAAAAATGAGATCCTCTCAAAAGTTTATTGATTGTTTTGTGATCTGGTCACGTTGCGAGGAAGTAACGTACAATTGTAACTTGTAATAGATTTGCGAATTAAAAAAAACTGATAAAACATATGTTTTGAATCCATGTAGGCTCCTTTCTCAACTTCTAATCATTTTCGATATTTTTCATTGATGATATCAAAAAACGCGCGAACGAATTGGGGAATGCAGAAAATTAATGCAAAGAGTTACACAGTTTTGATGAGATGTTAACCATTAAAACTCTTTTGCAAAATTCATCAGGGAGATGTTTTCGAGGATGAGTCAACACAATATCGATGCAAAACAATTGACTTGATGGGAATTGAAGTGTTCATGGGATGTCGGACGTATAACTCGATTATCTCACTAAAAAAGTTCGACTTCACAAGATGCTCTCAAATCCTCTTGCGAGAAGAGGATACACTCGAGTTATTTGATGCTTCTTCAGACGTCACTCGAGACTTCCGTTTGCTGTAACACTACAATATTACACTTCACTTTGTGAGAAATGTTAAATGAGTCAGTAAGAAAAATGAGTACATTTTTTCTGCCGGCTTACTCATTACGGTTCATAACATTTGAGATTACCAGTGATTTCGGGTTTATAATTTCCGATTGATGGAACTTTTTAATGGCAGTAGAAGGATAGTTTGGATCAGAGTTTGCAGCTTCTTCGAAAATATTCACTGTCCAAAGATCTGGAAACACGGGTTACCGAACGAAAAATTACATTTGAAAAAAATTGCTTTTGCGTAAGACTTGTAAACAATTTGTCGAAAGGAAGTTCTTGGATTGGTGTTGCCTAATATACATTATGTTAATTTGTAGAGTTAAGACCCCATGCAGAATGAGAAAATATGAAAAGAAAGGTCCAGTTCGTGGGTGACATTTTATACGGTCGTTTCCGACCAATTTATATTAATCCTGTGAGTGCAATGACAGCAAACCCCAAAACCATTAGTGAATTAATGATAATAACAATAGTAATGATAATAATAATAAAAATAATGATAATAATAGTAACAATAATAATAATAATAATAGTAGTAATAAAAATATTGATAATAATCTCCAAACAGGATCAGGTAGTAGCAAACAAGAAGTACATAATCAAAGATCCAGAAATGCAAGAAGACAATTGGCGCTGGTGCGGTCTCCAACCAGGAACCATTCAGCATATAACGGCAGGATGCTCAGTTCTGAGCCAAAACAATTACTTAAAAAGACATGACAATATGGGAAAGATATTACATCAAGCAATCGAAATCAAACAAATCAACAGAAACAGAGAGACCCCCCTACTGGTGATACGAACCAGAGTCCGTTATAGAAACTGACGAATACATAATTTACTGGAACCGAACAATATACACGGACAAATCTATAGATCACAATAGACCAGACAAAATTACTGACTATGCAGTAGTAAATAATAACAACATTAGCACAACATACAATGCTAAGATTAGAAAATACCAACCAAGAACTAAGTAATGAAATCAAACAACAGCGGAATATCAATACCGTCAATATCAACCCAATTATTATGTCAACTACTAGAAAAGTACCTGAAACCATGAAAAAACTCCTCCAATTCCTAGGAATCCTTGAACTGATCTGGACACATTGAGCATCATTCGAATTGGCATCGCTTGCGAATGATGAATAGAAAGAAATCCTATGAATTCAGGAAAATAATAATAGTAATAATGATAATAATACTAATGATAATAACAATAATATTAATGATTATAACAATAATAATAATGAAAATAATAATAATAATAATAAAAAAATTGTAAATACTTACCCTTGGCAGAAGAAATCCGACAAATGTGGAAGATGGAGAGTGTTGAGGTGGTGCCCGTTGTCATTGGAGTTACTGAAGAAATTCCCAAAAATCTGAAAGTTAATTCAAAGAAGATTGGTCTAGATGAAGGCTTATACATACCTATGCATAAAGCTGTCCTTCTCGATACATGCAGCATAGTTCGGAAAGTTCTTGGAAGCTGTATGGAATGACGTAATCGATCCATCCTGTGAGAAACTGATGGTGAAGAAAAAAACCAGGAAATCTACCTGTGCATCAATGAAAGGAATAATAATGATAGTAATAATATTAATAATTGTTATAATAATTATGATAACAATAACAACATAATAATAATAATTCTTTCTTCATCCTTGAAAACCGAACCTTACCCATTTTTGCATTTTATCTTGATATGGAGACGATATATTATAGGGGTATGGTACCCTTTCAAATGGACAAAATTTATATAAATCAATTGAAATAATATATGTTGTCAAATTGACTATATGAAATTCTGAAAACTGGCAATAATTGAAGTAAAATAATAATCCTGGAAAATATAAATAGGTTGGATACTATATGAATGAATATTTGGATCCCACGGTTTTTTTCCTGAAAATATGAATGATGTAGATGGAAACTGTATGGGCCGTAGTTTGGGACCGTAAATGGGTTTGCAAATATATTCATTTTATTCATTTACGAGTCAATACATTCATTAAATAACTCCAAACGATGGCGCGTTTATAATGTCCATTATACATTTTCCAGCAATTTTGATTATAATCGTAGTTTGCAGAGTTGCAGAGTTTTTTTGTATGATTTTTTATTGACTGCTTGTTATAGAAACATAAATAACGTTATGCCTGGAACTAGTACCAGGCAGCTTAAATATATTATACAGGTTAACCAATCTAAACAAAATTTCAAGAAGTAAACTAACACAAAACTAACATTTATACAAAATTAATTTTGTATTCTACTCACTAACATAACCCGTCCATTCCGTCCTATCCTTTTCATTACTATTCCGTTAATCATTGTAGCCGTTCGTCCTTCCGTTCCATGTTCTTCCCCATCTCATTATGCATTGGTTTTAACCACAAAATACAAATTCGATTTTTCCAGTGTGAAAACTAACCTATAGCTGTCCTACTGTCCAATGGTTTCTGAAATAATTTTAATGTTTTTCTGATTATACGATCCTCGCGAAATTACGCACAAGCATAAACATTGGCATTGGATTGGATCAGTAGTTTGTGATGTTGAGGATAAAACAATATTGTTGGCAGTTTTTCACACACCTACAAAAAACTTAGAGACCAGATATCTTCTCTTTCGGAAATCATAGTATTCACGGCCAAACGGACAGAATTGAACTCAAAACGGATTCTCAATCAGTGAGCAAACCTTGTAATTCAAAACAATATTCTACTCAACATTCGAATATATCAGCCATGGGCTAAAATTACATAGATATCCTGGAATGAACGAGTACAAATAATGTCCATAAGAGGTAAATTGGCAGTTCCGTTATCATTCACTGTCCACCATAGCAATCACATCCCTCAAATAATTTACTGTTCACGTTTCCAGCCATCTCAGATAATCATATTTCCCGCTGATTCGATGGACCGTTCATAAAAAACTACTCCAGAGTTGGGTTAAGACCACGAAATTTCGGTTACAGTTGTGGTCTTTCACAACTGATTCATGACGTAATACCAGAACTTTAACCGATAAAGTAACCGATATTGCTTGAATGAAATGTTTTACACCATAATGGATTGGTTTTAACCACACTGTTTTGCTTACTCACTTGAAATTTAATATGTTTAGGATGACGTTGGTTGACTGGTTATAGTTCAAGTTCCGAGAACTAAACCGTTTACAAGGCCGACTAGTTTCAATTTTATCCTATTCAGGGCTAGTTTTGAAATGGTCGGAGTCATGTCATCAATTGTTTCCTGATCGTGTTTTATTTCATTTTGTGTTTTTGTTTTATCTTTTAATGACATGACTGACACCTTGTGTCTCTACAGAAGGCATACTCACAAAGATATATCTCAGATGATCCTCTAGCATGTAGAATCAGTCTTATTTCTCCTTGTAACTTTCTATATAGTTACAGTTCAAGTTCCGAGAACTAAACCGTTTACAAGGCCGACTAGTTTCAATTTTATCCTATTCAGGGCTGGTTTTGAAATGGTCGGAGTCATGTCATCAAGTGTTTCCTGATCGTGTTTTATTTCATTTTGTGTTTTTGTTTCATCTTTTAATAACATGACTGACACCTTGTGTCTCTACAGAAGGCATACTCACAAAGATATATCTCAGATGATCCTCTAGCATGTAGAATCAGTCTTATTTCACCTTGTTACTTTCCACTTTTCAAAGCAACAAATACCAATAAAAAGGTTCGAAAGCAAGAAGTGTATTTACCGATAGAGATAGCAATGTGTTCCACTAGGGTGATGATATAGAAGATATATTTTGCCACTGAATTTCCTCTTAATATTTTGCGTTGGTCAAAATGCGAAGTAAGTTCTGTGCAATATATTGAACTTCAGAAATTTAATCCAGTGCTGTAATATCCCAGAGTGGAGCAAATCCGAATCTGTTCTGACTTATTTGATCGGTCGATATTTTGTTGGTAGAAAAATACACACTTTTCCCGTATTTCTCGAGTAAACATACTAACCAACATCTATCTAGAATTGCTACTCAGCAGGTAGAAGACCAGAAGAGTATTGCACCGATATTCCTTCGCAATATCCCACTAGTCAAACCAATAAGTTGCACGAAAATTTTTTTGGGAGTAAGTGCATTGAAAAATACACATCAGAATAGAGCTGCCAACGTGCTCTATCAAGATGCGGAGGAAAGGCATACCCTGCCTTTGAATTCCCTCTTTTTAGTTGAGCCAACTGCGAAGTAAATATAGTTTGGAACAAAATATCACATTTCCGAAATTCCCAGTACTGTGATATTCCAGAATCGAGCAAATTCGAATGTCGCATGTGAACAAGTGGAATGACTACCTGTTTGGTTTGGTTTGTACCATGTTGAATGGTAGACACTTTCCTGTGTCTCTTTAGTAGACACACTCACTAATATGTAATTCAAATGAGCCCGCAGAAGACCAGAAGCCTATTACACCAATATTTCTTGCAACTTTCCATTCTTCAAATCAATATGTTGCACGAAAAACGTTTTATATCAACGTACCGAGAGAAGGAATATCCTGCCTTTGAATTACTTCTTACTTTTTTGAGCTGGACCAATACGAAGTGAAAGTAGCTTCATTTATTGTTCTGGCCTTATTTTGTTGCAGAAAGTTCCTACAACATTAATAAAATATCCTTTATCACACAAATGTGCGGATGAGTATCGAAATAAGCGCTGGTTATGAATACAACCGACAAAGGTCGGCTTCATTCCTCTTCCGATATTCGTCGTCTGTATTACGACTGCACTCGTTTGCTTGCCTCATTAGTCCCATATCCTCGAATGAATAGTAGTCAACAGTAGATTTTTATAGGGCCTTCGATCCGGTCCTGCGCAGGACCTTCTCTCAAAGTTGGAGCATTTGGGTGTCAGGGAAAAGCTTCTGGATTGGATTTCGGCGTTTCTTTCCGGTATAATTTTTCTCGTCAGAGTGAGTGATGCTCTCTCTTCTATAGATAAGTCAGTGACCTCAGGCGTGCTGCATGGGTCAGTCTTGGGGTCCCTACTTTTTTGCTCTACACTTCAGACTTACCACGTATTTTGAAATCGACTTCCTTGCTTTTTGCTGATGACACCAAGCTATATTAAAATCCTCTTTCCAACCGTACCACCCTTCAGGATGATTTGAATGCCCTAAATGAGGGGTGTTCTACTTGGCACATGGCTGTTCGCATACATAAGCCTTTCCAAGGCTGCGACACGAGGACATTCACTTTGCTTTATGGGTACTTTGTGCGTAGGAGGGACCTGCTGTGGCCCCCGTCTCGAGCTGACGAGGTTCTTCTCGAGTCGGTTCAAAGATGGGTTACTCGTCTTCCGTACAGTTTTATCCGTCCTCCGTACGAGGAGAGATTGAAAATCTTTAATTTACCTTCCTTTAAGGAGAGAAGAACAAGAGGGAACATGATATTTACATTCCACGCCCTTCATGACCATGAGTTTGGCGAAGATATACGACATCTCTAATCGTTAAATGCAAATAATCTCAGAGGACATGTATTAAAACTCCGAAAAAAGGATTTCCGAACAAACCAGAGGCAGCAATTCATAACAAATAGAGCTGGACAAATTCCAATTTGTCTTCAATATGTTATATGTTAAAGGGAGAGAAATTCATCCAAATACGTATCTACCTCGGCCCATAGCAACAGACTTCTAGACTGAAGTGTTTATGTTAAGTGTGAAATGACTTAGGGATGACGGGCCGAGATCCTAGTCTAGTGTGACTCGAGACGTTGAATATAACAGTCATAAGTACCCAATTTAATTTTTTTTATACATTTGTGAGATCATAACAATACGTTGAAACATCAACGTAATAACATTTCAAATGTTATATTCTTGAGAGAACACATTTACTTAAACACATTGAGTACATGTCAATAAGTGTATAGGTTACAGATGTTAATCAGATATGTTCATCAGAACCAGTGTTCAATTTTCATCACCTCAATTTATTGATTAAAACAAGCAAATCACTTCAGGTCATACAAGCCTGATTTGACACAAAGTTCAAGTTTTCTTCGGGGTCCTTTGATCTATATCTAACATAGTTCAACTTTTCTCCAAGAGTTTTTCATCTTTGGAACAGTCCGCCTGGAGACCTGGTCAATGTTCCTTTCACTAATGCCTTCAAGAATGGTTACGACTCCTGGCTTGCTCGACGGTGATTGAACGACGCATCTGCCACAATTTATTTCATTTTGTTTTCCATATTTTTTTTTATAGCTACAGCATATATTTCGTATGAATGTTATTTTAGTTTGAGTTTATAGATTTTATACCTCTACTCTTATTGTAATTATAATACTAATAATAATAATAATAATAATAATAACATACCACTTTTTCTGTGTCTCTTCAGCAGAAAGACTGACCGACATTCATCTTGAATGATACCTCAGCAAGTAGAAGACCAGAAACTTATCACACTGATATTCTTTAGCAACTTTTCATATTTTACATCACTAAGATGCATGAAAGACTTTGAGAATGGAGAATGTCAATGGGAGATGCCTTTTCCAGGAGGTGAGGGAACATGATTTATGACGAGGCCAAGAGAAGAAATACTCTGGGTCAGAATAACTCCTTACTTTTTCGAGTTGGACAATATACAAAACGAATGTAATTTGGTGCAAAGTGTAACATAACATTTCAGAAATTTGCCTCATTTTCGTAATATTCCGAAATCGAGCCAATTGGAATCTGCCCCAATTTTTGTCTGGGCCTAATTCTGTTGCAGGAAGTTCCGCAAAGCCTACAACAACGATAACATTTCCTTAATGAAACAAATGTGCAGATGAGCATCGAAATTAGCGCTGGTTATGAATACAACCGACAGAGGTCGGCTTTATCCCTTCCCCGATATTCGCAGGGTATATGAAGTCTACGTGTTCAGATTATTAAATTCGGTAAGGTGTGTCTATGGTAGTATGCAAATGTTCTACACGCCGGGCGCCACTTTTATTAAAAGGAACAGGTTCGTTGCTAGCAGTGCGGGTATTATATTGTTTCCTCCCTTCTCGTTTTATTACTATCGGCGTTACGAATGGCAAATTTAAATCGAATAGCGCCAGTTTGCGCCTTTCCGGGAATTTTTCACGGCCCGGATTGTTCCGGCCTGATACAAATGAATTTCGTACCCATTCGACATGCGGAAGGCGATTGTTGTGGCTGGCAGGAAATGCATTCGGGTTAAGGGTTCAGCGGGGCAAATCAGAATGGCTTTAGGTTACGACTTCTTCGGATAATGTTCTAGTTGAAATATAACGGAAAATTATCCTGGTGATTTTGGTCATCCGGTAAGACCGCAAAAAGAGACCCAGTATGCACTTTGTTTCACCATAAATTGGATAAATTTATATTTTCCCGCCAAAAGAAAAATTTGTAATTCATTAAATCTAGTTGGAAAAGAATATTCAGCTGTTCTAGTAATTCGTTTTTCAGATTTGGAGCATTTTTTTCATTCGGTCATGGTTTCGCCTCTCAATATGTGTGTTTATATAAATTTTGTGAAAACGCATTTTTGGCAGTCATAGACAAGAATTTCCTTCAGCGCTATCTTATGATTTTCTGTATTATTGGTGATGAATGATAATAGAATATTACCTCGAAATTTTGCTGTTGTCAATATCCTTAAATAATGGTAGGTTTTACAGGCTTCTCATCAGATATAGCTCGACACATCTTGAATGTATCACTGCATATACAGGGTGTCCGTTGGCCCTTGAACAATATTTGAACTGATGACAGAGTATGGGTCATGACCACATAGAATATCAAAAAATTTCAAGGTAAATATTAACCGTTTTCGAGATAATGGGCATTTTGAAATTCGTGAAAAATCCCTCGATGTTTTGGATAACCTTGGTAATGAGTTGTGCTGCATTTTGTATGTATGGAGCTATTTCCAATAATCGAAATAATACTCTCCGAAGTGAGGATGAATATAAATTAAACCTATTTTTATTCTCGAAGCGATGCCCTGATTTTCTGAAAGAAATTATAACCACATGAATATGAACATTCATAACCAAATATGCTCACTTTGTTAAGTCTTCAGAATAGTATGAAACATAACTTCATTGTTTCTGGAAGGGATGATATTTCCATAGCAATAGAATGAGAAGATATTCTGGTCTATCCTAAACTCTTGAAATTCTACGAAAAATGATTCTCTCGAATTTATCGAAATAAAATGATGAAATAATGAGTAATAGTAATAAATTAATTGTTTCGGAGTTTTCAGGAAAATGAAAGGAACATAATGTCAAATCTCCTTTCAATTAACATCTTCCAACCAGTTTTCTATCCTTTCTGATAGAGATATGATGTTCTTCCAGTAAGAATCTTTTCGAACATCATTTGCCTGCCACCTCACCATTCATACTCGGGTGTCCATGTAGATACAACAGGTCAGTTCTATTCAACTGTAGCGTAGACTTGTTCTATGGAACAACATTTTTTTTTCGAGAGATTACTAATCAGACCTGGATGATATTTGGCACCTACTTTTAAGTAAATATTTAACATTTTTTCCACTCGATCAGATATTCATCTATTTAGTTCATGAAACATATTGAGCAAAAAGTTATTTCCTTTCATTCCGCGCTTGTTCTTGTGAACAAAAGCGTTATCGTTTTGCCTAGTGTCTGTGATTTTTTGAGCCAAAAGTTCTCTTCATGGAATGAAAAAAATTGATTTTTTTCCGAAAAAAATTCATCAGAATGAAATGGAAATTGGCATAAACCTTGGAGTCAAAATATAACAGTACAGAACCATAATGACTTATGGTATCAACAAGATGGCGTGCCTCCACACAATTCACTCAATGTGTCAAATATCCTCTACAGGCTATTTGAAGATCGATGGTTGGCGAACAATGGTCCACATCTTTGGCCACCACGTTCTCCCGATTTAACTCCTTTAGACTATTATGTTTGGGGTAGGATAAAAAATATTGTCTACTCAACTCCGCTGACTGATAAAGAGGACTGCATAGAACGAGTCAGAAATGCGTTCAGGTTTGTTTAGATTTTTAGATTCATAGTTTTGAAACTCAATTTGGTTTTTAAACACTTTTGCAGATCTCTTCCTCCCGATGAAATAAGAAGAGCAACGCACGAAGCATTCCTGAGACGTATAAATAAATGTCTAGAAATTAACGGTCCAAACTTTGAGCATCTTCTCTAGTTATAACTGCGAGAGTTTGCCATGGTTCTCCTAATAGTAACTTGAAGTCGGTTTCAAGAAGGGGTGAAAAATCTACAGGATGGTTCAAATAACAGTTCCTGAAAATTTCATCTTTTTGGCGTGAAGGGAAAAGAAATAGCTGAAAATTCAAGACGAAAAACAGTTTTTTGTGAATAACTCAGAAAATATCCACTTTAGGGCAAGGGTGTGATGCATACACTCACATTATTTTTTTAACGTAGATTCAATATCTGCCATAAAAAAATGGGGTTCTAATTTGAAAAAATTGATTTTTCACGATTTTGTCATCCCTAACTTTGAAAGCGATTTTTTCACCCCCTGTATCATGAATCGCAATTTCGATTTTTAAAGAGGAGACATCAATCTTACATCTTGAAAAATCCCAAAAATGAAAATTTTCCATCCAGAAACCTCGAAGTTATTCTTGTTTCAGCGGAGCTCTATTTTCGATTTTTTTTTCGAATTTTCCCGCTCAGAGAAAATTTTCCAACCAAAACTGAAAAATGTTACATCAAAATAAATTGAAATTTTCTAAGGAATCTATTTCTGCAATAAAAAAATGGTGTTCTAATTTGAAAAACGGAAGTTGACGTCATTTCCGGAAAAACCGGAGGTGCTCATGCCTTGAAAATATTTTAGATTTCATCAGCATCGTGAAATACTTATAAGTGCTGAATTTCATGGAAATACGTTCAGTAGTTTCCCGTATAAATATGGGTGAGGTTCCTCGTGAAAGACCCTGTATATCTTATCCTCTATTATTGCAAGAGTATGTATTTCTGCGGGGTCACAGGATGGATTCGAAGTATTGGGCTTTCGTGATTAAACTCTAAACCTTTTTTACAATTATTAAGTCTCTCAGAAGATTCTCTCGGTACTTATTGTGTTTACGATCAGTGGTTAGGCTAGACGTTCAGAGATTAATTTACGGCAGCCGAATTCGTGAAACTGAACAAGCGCGTTAAAGCTGCTAACTTCATGTCAGTGATTTCTTAGCTTTTTTTTCAGATGTTCATTGGCCACATCTGTTCGATGGCCATGTGTCAATCCCACAGGTCTGATTGCGAATGAAATTAACGTGAACGGACGAAGCGACAGTCCAGCTCTATTTCAAGACACCGTGTCGTGGGACCAGGACTATAGGGAAATCTAACGGAGGCTGCAGATCCAGAATTGCTTATAAATAAATCACGAGCCTTGATTATGACAGGAGATGCGCAATGCGCCTTCCTGTTCCGTTATGCAGGAGTCATACCGTATCATGCTACAGAGGTGATAAATATTAAACAGCACTAACTGTATTATCATTGACATCTACATACACTGTCATACATGGACTGGAAATTGAATTTCTTCATTATTGATAGAGGCTACTGTATTTTTGATGACGTACAGTTCGGTTGGTTCCCACAGGGCCAAAAGAATAGATCTTTTTGTTTTCTTTTGCGAAAATTCAACTTTGTAACGATATCAATATAAAGTAAGATTACTTCAATGGTGGTAAGCTCTAAATTGAAATGTCTATAAAATGGACTTTATTCGACAGAAAAATATGAAAATCAACTAGGATTTCCATAGACGAGTGGTGGTTTAAATTACCCAGAGGGCCAATTTTTTAATCTCGATATAGATGCATAGAATACATAAGGTGCGGACACTCTCTGACATATGTTGGGTTCGAAATGAGGTCCAAATGTTGTCAAAATACGGTTTTGCATTCCTACTTCAGTTTTCGCCGATAGATGCCGGCATGGGAAAATCCGCCATATAAAATCTGAAATATTTACGGAAGTATCCGACCTGTCATAACAAAACTAGTCAAATCAGAACTTCTTTCTGATTTCCCGTGAATAATATATAGTCTAACATTATTTACAAGAATTTCCGAAAATAATTCATTTTGACGAATTTAAATTATGATTCTTCATTTCATTCAGTCAGAATGGCGATAGAATATATAAAGGTTTCCTTCGTCACTGTGCGTACACAAGTCTGAAACTTGATATTTTCGAATCCCTGTTCATTATAAGAGGTATTTATTATCGCAATATTAAGCTCATGGAAAAGATGTCCTCCAGAGTCAAAAATACTACAAGAACTCATTTGGAACGATAGATACTGCAATAAATTTGTCTGGTTTGAAATTCGTCTGATAAATTCGTATGAACATGAACAGCAAAGTGGAAATTCTCATACCAATTTCAAAAATAATGAACATGAATGCGTACACAAGTCTGAAACTTGATATTTTCGAATACCTGTTCATTATAAGAGGTATTTATTATCGCAATATTAAGCTCATGGAAAAGATGTCCTCCAGAGTCAAAAATACTACAAGAACTCATTTGGAACGATAGATACTGCAATAAATTTGTCTGGTTTGAAATTCGTCTGATAAATTCGTATGAACATGAACAGCAAAGTGGAAATTCTCATACCAATTTCAAAAATAATGAACATGAACATTTCTTCGGAATATTTTCATAAGTATGTAACAAAATTCACAACTTTCGAATTGAATATTCATTAAAAGGTACATAAAAAATTATAAACCATATTGTTATGAGGAGATCCAAACTATCCAATAAAATCCATGAGTAATATCAATCTCTCGTTTCACCGTTGTTTCAGCTTCGAAATGACTTCTTGTATCCATCCATGTAAGTATCCTCACAATAAACCTCATATTGCTCCTTATTCCCTTATACATATTTCTGATTATTAATGAGTAGATGTTCCACATTTTTTTTAACTCCTCTTATATATTAGTAAGAATCCATAATTTCAAATATCTGATTCATTTTTTGGGAAATCGTCTCATCAGATCAATCAGACTATAGCTCACCTCATTTTATTCAGCGGAATTAATTGTATCAACTTGACAAAGCGATCTTAGCGCCATCATTGTTTACAGAGCCAAGTAGGACAATATTTGACAATTCCAGGACCGCGTTTTGGACCCAAAATTTCAGTGGGTAATAGAAGGAAAGTGTCGACACCTGATATATTCTATGCATCTTGATCTCGATCAAGAATTGAAGAGTATGACAATGGCCATATGTTTGCGTCGATTTCCTAAGGGCCGGTATTATAAAACTTAACTTTAACTTTAACTGACAGTTTTGACGGTTATGTTAGGACATAAATGTCAAAACTATCAGTTAAAGTTAAAGTTTTATAATACCGGCCCTAAGTAAAATATAAACAAGAGTAGACATGACCTGCGCATGGAACCAAATATCACTAAACAATCGAATATTATATCTAAACGGTGATAAGGTTATGTTTATATTCGGATTGGAAATTTCTCCATATCTTGCATTGAGTTCATTTCTTGGATATTTGCTTGAAAACATAGTCGAAATGGCGAATAGAACTCTCACAAATTTTGCAGGTGCTCGAGAAAACTCAGAAAATCGACATAAACCTATGACAATTGTCATACTCTTCAATTTTTGATCGAGATTCAAGAATTGACCCCCAGACTCAAAGCACTTCAGGAGGCCTATGAACTAGTAAATATACCCTATTATCTTTTATGAAATCTATCGGTAGGCCTTGGCATGGGTGTATCAAATTTTTGTAAATTACTGGGCAAGGTTGTCGCTACTAAAATATCGTCGGGGCAATATACAGGGTGATTCTGGAGGATATCGTTTCCGGCTCTACCATAATGAGTCATTATTCAAGCTTTATCAATCTTTGCGTGCATGTTCTAGGGAAACAGCGTGCTGTCGTTTTGTACAAATGTTTGTAATTTAAGAATTTTTTCCCGAAAATGGTTTCGAACGACTTGGTTGGACTCACTGATGACGGATCCGGTGTCAAAATCGATTATGTTCGGCCGAACGTCCGTATGCACGGTAATGGGCGTATGTAGTATTCCATAGAGTTGAAACTTTCAGGGTAGATTGCATTTCAGAATGCGACCGTTTCGAAGTTATAGTCATTTGAAATTTTGAGGTTTTTTCCCTCATATTTAAGAAAAAACTGAAGCGATTGGATTGAAACTTAGCAGTTATTTGGAGAATGAAGACGCGTAAAATTTTGTTGAAATCGTACTGTCATTTCATTTAAAAAAAATCTACTATATTCGGAAAGAATTCTGCTCAAACCTAGAGCTATTTTTTTCACAACATGCTACCAAATTTCAGATTCATACCATTATAATTTTCGAAGATGTTGGAAAAAATATGTCAAATTTTCAGGTTTTTTTCGTATCGTTGTTTTTTCCTTGATAGCTTTTGCGTGCATGTTCGAATTAGTTTCCAAAGCGCGTATCTCCTTCTAGTATGAGCACAAAAGCTGCTGACTTCTCGACAGCACTCTGCAGGTTTTTTTAATTTTTGCATGCCTTCGCTTTTTCTGAAAAAAATTTAAATTTTCTGCTTCAAAGCAGAGAAAATATTTTGCACAAGCTAAAGAAGCAGTATATTTCAAGTTTGCAAAGCGGTTACTAAGTTCTAAAATAGTATTTTCAATTGCGTAATTTATATTTAATTGCTCATAGATATTCTGTTTGAAAACATTTCATTCAGATAATTACTTTATATGCGTCAATGAGTACATTATTGAACGAAATCACTCAACACATATTTTTTATGTAGATAATCCTTTCACAGAAAAGCGCAGGTGAGCAAAAATATTAAATTAAGTAATATGTTGAATTGAATGATATACATAATAAGAGCAATTGTATATGAATTTCGAAGTTGAAAAGAAAATATTTTAACTGATGCTCCGCATCCTTGAACGATAGAGCTTTAGTACCCCGTGCAGAACATTCTCACTGCTTTTGAACCATATTTTGATGGGGCTCTTCTAAATATATTTTTATGATGAAATCCGAAACGGATAAATAAGTTTTGGAAACGAAATGTATATAGGGTGTTTTTACCTGCACAACCCATCTGAAATTATCACAATAACATTCCTGTATTTAAAGGAGAATGTTAAAATTATTGAATGTAAGTAAGCATTCGAAAATTTTAGGTATAAACAGGTATGTCGTTGTTTTTCTATTATCATATCAAGTGAAAGTTACTGTGATCGACATACCTGTTAATACCTGGCAACCCAATAGTTGACCAAGGTAAATAATAGATTCTTTAAAAAATTATTGAAAATATCATGTCCAGGATTTTTTAGGCAACCCATTTTTAATTGATTTTCTAATATATCAGCTCGTTGAAGGTCGACTTTGGTTCGGATCTTCTACTAATATATCCCTCGAATAAACTTCTGATTACTTCGAATGGTTTAACCTCTGGTCATATGTTATTCCACAACGCTGAATGAATTACCTTCAAATCCGTCCTTATATTGATTATTGCATGTTATATCATGTTCGGCGTTGGCTAAACCCGATTTACTGTTAGTGCCTCCTCATCCTAAGCTGGAATCGTGAGCTAATCGCATATACTGTACTATATAAAAGACCTTCCGCAGTACATGCAAATAGATAGCAAGGTCCTCTTCGTGGATAAAATTTCATTTCGCATTATGAAGGAGAGCTTTAGAACAGAGTGACTGATATTGATATTGTTATGCTTTGTTACCGATTCCTTACGCAACGTCAGGAACAGCTCTACAAATTGTTAATCCAACGGTTCCCTGAAAACCGGAAAATTTCTCTTCAATTGCTTGAACCTCAGACCTTACGATCAATGCTCTCCACTAAATCATACATTAGAATAAGCTAAAAGGGGTTTCATGCAAATAACTTCAAAATTATGGAGAAAAAACCACAGTATCGCACCTATGATACCCATATAAAACACGCTTAAAACTACCTGGTATCTACATGGAATCAAAGTCAACATAGAACAGCTCATCATAACGTCATAAACAGGAGTTTGTACAATACTGAGAAGGAAGTAGGTCACAGAAAACAAATCAACAATAGGTACAGGTTTTCTTAACTTTCTTCCATGAAGTCACAAATTATGGTCTATTGTTCTGGAGTCGAAGAGGCATATATATGTCTGTTATTTTTAGAGGAAACCACCGGGCTCTTAAAGGACTACAATCGAGGAAATAGACGAGGTAATGGTTTCTGATGTATTCGTAGTGTTACTCAAAAGGCTATATATTACATGTGAGTTTTCATTACTTCCAGAAAACCCTTGATCGGTTAGGCGAACAGACCTAAAATCCTGCTTCTTCATTATCAAGTGTTCAGCATTGAGTCTGGCCTATTATGGAGAAAAGATCAACTATGTTCTTCAATTTTTGAAATAAAAGAACGACCTGTTCGTCCGATGTATGTTTTTGAGAAGGGACAACTTAGTTCTTGGTAAATACCTACCTGATTTTTTTGTTTCACCTATTTTGGACTGAGAGTTCTCCAAAATCTTACAAGAAATAAATATCATTTCACGAGCCAGATTTGAGCTTATTCAGAGAGTCCAGAGAAATGACATTTCACATTTCATCTTATTCCGATTTCCACATGCATCCATCTGAAATTTCTGAATCATTTAATGTACGTTCTCATTATATTTATGTACTCTTATTGTTCAGTGGGTGACAGAACTAGGATTGCGATTCGATAAAATAAATTCAATGAGTGATATTTTGGATAATATGTGAATATTCATAACATCCAGGTCATAAAAGAACTGAACATTGTTGATCAGACACCAAGAGGTACAAATAAGTTCAGGACACCTTATCATACTTATCCAGAAGATCAATGTATATAAGCATATACTTTAAGACATGAAACGTGTGAGAAAGAAAGGATCAAAGCCTCATTTCAACCAGAGGGAAGCAACTCCCAGATCTTGGTTACTCTGTTCGTGCTCGTAATATGAATTTAGATCTTCTCTTATAATTGTACAGAATTTAATTTAAATATTCGACTTCCTTTAACGTTGACACCCCATGCGAAATTTTGATGGCCAGAAAATTTCCACAAAGGTATTGATTCCCTTATGTGAATGAAGACTTATTATTATTATAGTGGTAGAAACTATCATCAACCATCTTTCATTCTATTTGATAATAGTAATGATCTTCGTGGATTATATATCTTCTCCTAGAACTGAAACACTCGAAAAATGTGAAAAGTGGCACCATGCAAATAACTGCAAACTTCACAGAAAAAAACGCAATATTTCACCTAAAATGTCCATAAATAACAGTAAAACACTGCAAATTTTACACAAGGGTTTATTATTTTCTCAGTTAAGTACCCCAAAACCATTGATATCTTAAATAAAACTTATACAGCGTGCCAGAAAAGTTAAATTACTCGTCAATAATGAGTGTACGGAGAACTATTAAGGAATATCCTCGCACCCGTCGATTTTTGATTTCAAAATAAATTTATCCTGTGCTTTTTTGAATGTGATATTTCTCAGTTCACTAGTTTATTTTTTCATCTGGAAATATATGGATTGTGATACATCAAATGAAAGGTAATTTGATTACCTTTTCAGCGATGTGGCTGGAAGTGGAATTACTTGTGCCGTTTTCCCTTGAAAAATTAGGAAATAATTAGAATTTTCTGTAAGGAGGGTACGGTGATCAGACCATTATTCTTTTATTCATTAATAATGATAATAATGATGATAATAATATATTTATTCAATCAGAGGTTTATTAAAATACAATAAGGTTGGTTTCGTAAAAACAGAATACATAACTCAAAACAATTCACTTTTACAAAAATCAAAAAATTTACTCTAACGATATGGTTCGTAGTAAACGATTGCATTATACAAAGTATTTTTGAAAACTTTCAGGTTGGATGTCCTCCTAAACCCTTGGGGAAGAGCATTAAATAGCCTTAGGCTCATGTGCAAGCGCGACTTTTTTATTAAGGTTAAAGAGTGACGTGGGTACAAGTATGTGTATCTGTGCGCCTAGTGTTGTTACAGTTTAAATTTTGTTGGAAGTACTTTCATGAAAACGAGTACCCTATATATGTATAGACCACATGATGTTAAAAATTTGTTCTCTTTAGAAGGCCCTCTACAAGATTCTCTAAAACCTAACTTCAGTATAATTCTAAAATGAATTTCTGCCTCAGAAACACTTACCTTATTACTACAAGGGAAATTCTCGAACCCATGGATTTGTTATTTAAATTGAATTAATACTTAACTTTGATTGTTGTTCACAAAACTGAATTGGTCATCGAATGACCTTTGATGCGATATATCACATGCAATATTTTTCAAAAGAAAAAACTGTTGAGGTTTAAGGGTATAAACCCCCAACTCTAAAACTACATATATTTTTCAAACTTCGAAAATAGAAATCGGCGGTTAAGAGGATATTTTTCAATATTTATTATTTTAAGAATAAGAATCTGACACCAATCACATATTGTTAATTTTTTAATGAAAAAATTGCCTAACAAATTTTTTTTCAGTAACGCCACTCAATATGCAATATCACAATCCATATATTACTAAAAAAAAAACAGTATGGGGGTGTGGATCGTAAAGTGTGGGAGATTTCGAATTCAACAACGCTGCAAATTTTACACAAGGGTTTATTATTTTCTCATTTAAATAACCCAATATGCCATTGATATCTCACAAAACTTATATATTATGCATAACTCATTGGTTTCTCACAACACAGAAACCAATTCCATGAAATAATTCATGTGAACATTGAAATCTCAATAAATACACTTGTATAAATGAATAACATTTCGACATGCAGAACGCTAACTGAGTAGCAAAATTTAAAATATTTTGAATGAGAAGAGACGTTCCACAGTCGTTTCACCTCTTCGAAAATCTTACTATTTTCCACAATTATTAAGTTTCGTGTCGGTATTCTACAACTGAAAATAAACTACAAATCAGATAGGGTTTGTCCTTTTTGAGATATTAGGGAAATAACCTCAATATTCAAAATGGTCACGAAATTTTTTGCCAATATCTGCACAAATAAATATCGGTCAAAACTGAAACACTGTTTCTAAATGTTGAATCTGAAACCTGTACCAAATTTCATTGAACTTTGATGAATATGTATCCGAAAAAAAAAATGTTAAAAAAAAATTTTGCATTAAATCGAGTGTCTATATTCCACAATTAGTCATGATGTTTCAATCCGAACGCGTTCGTATTTCTTGACACTGAGGAAATGAACTCAATCTTTCAAACTAACACCAATACGTAAAACAAAATTCAAGACTTTCCGCTAATATCAAATTTGTAGATGTGATTTCTACTGGGATTCAACTTTGTTCTGAAAAATATTAATGAAATGAAAAAAAAAAACTCAATCTTCCTGTGCAATTGATCTGAAAAAAAATTTTTCCACAGCAGATATCGGATTCACTTGATTTACAAAGTATCCACCACACAAACTGAAAAACTAAAGTTATTTTAAATAACATTTCTGTAACAATTAAATATATCGTGAACCTCATCAGGTTGAATTCGAAAGAATAATTTTAGATTATAAATTTCGTTCGTTGTTATCGTTTTCAGATACACTCAACCAAGAGGGTCTCAAATCCGAAAGTCTGTTTGATGTAAAGACGTGAAATTCAAACAAGTAGTTTGCCGACAACCAGATGATGATACAGTATTAGATTCTCGACAATCGACAATTGATGAGATTTGCGGTTTGCTATTGATTTTTTTGCATATTATATCCTCCAATTTGATTTATGATATAAATGCTCATTATTTTCTATATTCACGCTTATTTCAAACTGTCAGTACGAAAGATTTTGGATTTCGATTGAAACCAGTAACGGATATCCACAGGTTGACGATAATCGTATTACGCAAACCGAAATTAATGGAAACCTCCGATCAACCGAATTTTTTGGAAATCTGCATTATTTTAAATTGCGCTACTTAATTCGCGTTCTGCATGTAAAAGTGTTATTCAGTTATAAAAGAGTATTTATTGAGATTTCAATGTTTCAAATGAATTTTTTCATGGAATTGGTTTTTTTGTTCTGAAAAACCAATGATTTATGAATAAAATAAAAGTTTTATTCAATATATGAATGAGCTTCATGAAGAAATTTAATCTTAAATCCCGTAATCCGTAGAGTAATTTCTATAAATAATAATTTGATCCGATTTTCAGTAGTTATGTTTAAGATATTGGAAGAGAAAACCCAAAAATATTTAATCTGAACTACTTACGATTATGACATTGTCAAGAAAATTGATGGGGCATTTGCAAATTGTGATTATAAAATAATAACGCATCCATTAAACATTTGTCCATATGAGTTGAAAATTTGGTAATCAATATTTTCATCTCCTTTTAGATGTATGACTCTGGATGAAAAGTAAACCGATTATTCCAGTGAATTACAATCTTAGAACTGAATGCGATGATGTCATTTTCGACATTATTGGAAATTTGCAGCGTTTTTCCTTATAACTCAGGAACCACTGGTCAAGAATCATCCGGGTGAAATTTTTTTCGTTTAGTTTTGCAACAGAAATCAACGTTCTGAGTTGCATGAAAATTCGGTGGTAAGTTTTCGAGAAATAATTTTTCCCCTCCAACACCTAATTTAGAGCCCTTAGGGTACACCGATTCTGCCGAAAAGCGTGGAGGATCAATCCCGAGCGGCACACGATTTTTCTACCAAGTTTCACTGATTTCGGTTCAGTACTTTCTGAGAAAAGCCCCGGACAACGGACGGCGGACGGACGGATTTTTTTTATTAGTTTATTCAAGTCTACATACTCCAAAACGTAAACTGTGAAATTTTCAGGGGGGGTTAAAATTTTTTTTTTGTTGGTCGATCACTAAGGTTTATTATTTGATCTTATCAAATAATAAACCAAAAAGCATAGGGAGACCTGCTTTCGGAATTACAAATCCTTGGATCCGTGGATTTTCCTCAATAATAATTATTAAAAGAATAATGGTCTGATTGCAGTACTCTCCAGTCATAAATTGTAAATTAATTTCTGATTTTTATTAAAAAACGGCATGACAAATTCTTTTTTTAGTCGTATCGCTGAGTAGGTAATCAAATTACCTTTCATTTGATGTATCACAACCCATATATTCCAATTTGAAAAAATAAAGTAGTGGGATGAGAAATATAGAATTCAAAGAAACACAGGATAAATTGCTTTCGGAATTCAAAATCAACAGGTGCGAGGATTTTCCTTAATAATTCTTCATTCAAAAGTTATTGACGAGTTACGTTACTTCTTTGGCACGCTGTAAACTATTCATATCCCATTGGTTTTCCCCCCCAAAATTTGCTACGTTTTTTTTATACCTCAGGAACCACTGGTCGGAAATCATTCGGGTAAAAATTTTTTGGTTGAGTTATGCAACAATAATAAATGTTGAAAGTTTCATGAAAATTCGGTGGTAAGTTTCTGAAAAATAATTTTTTTTCCCTCCAACCCCCAATTTAGAGCCCTTAGGGTCCACCGATCCTGCCAAAAAGCTTGGAGGATCAATTCCGAGTGACACACGATTTTTCTATCAAGTTTCGCGGATTTCGGTCCAGTACTTTCTGAGAAAAGGCCCGGACAACGGACGGCGGACGGATGGATTTTTTTTATTCGTTTATTCAAATCTACATACTCCAAAACGAAAACTGTGAAATTTTCAGGAGGGTTGAAAATTTTTTTTTTGTTGGTCGATCACTAAGGCTTATTATTTGATTTTATCAAATAATAAACCAAAAAACCAGTTACCAGGCATTTATCTGCAAAATTATCCAACCTTCAAAGTATTTATAGAACACTTCGTCAACAAATTATCGATAGGATCATGATGTAAAAAACATGGGTGCTCATCTGAAAAAAAGTGACGTCAGCAAGATTAAAATATAAGGAAATATATATTTTGTGCCTTAAATTTGAATGGAAAAGTGAGGTCATCGTTGTTAAATACAATCACAGATGAGCAGATGAGCACATCATGTTTTACTTACATCATGAATAGGAGCTTAGGCTACAAGAAAATCGAAACAGATCACACAACGGCCTTCTTAAAAGTTAATTGGACAGGGGGGCTCAGTTCATCTCGAAGATCTCGAGTTTGTCTCTGTACGTTATATAAAATAAAGTTCCCTTTGTTATAATTGTACTGAATTCGATATTAAAATTTACATTTTGGTTTTGAAACCACATCGAAAATGTTGATGGGTAAGAATCATTTTACAAATTAGTTTTCTCCTTTTTGATGGGTCCCCATTATTATCATGGCCCTAGAAAGAAGCATCTAATGTCTCATTATTTCATTCGATTAATCCTAGAATCCGCTTATAAACTCTAGACCACTTGGCATGGTAAATCCTCTGATCATTTGTTATTCCACAACGCTGAATGAATTACCTCCAAATACATCCTAATATTGATTATTGCTCGTTATATCATGTTCGGCATTGGTTAGAACCGATTTACTGCTAGTGCCTCCTCGTCCTAAGCTGAAATCGTGAGCTAATCGCATATACTGCACTTGCTGATTACGTACGTCCGTCCTGCAACCGCCTCTCGCTGATTACCTTTTAATTAAATCAGAGGCCGATTAGTGACCGTGCATACCTGTCTGTAAATTTTGCATTTGGTGATCACCCCATTCGATTCTGGTTTCTGGATGATCGACTTTGGCTTGATATGCTTTTTCACATTGGAGATAAGCGGCCTGAATTCGTGATGGATGTAGAGAGGATCCCATTTCGGGTTTTAACGTAGTGAACTGATATGAATTTCCGATCAGTTCAGTTCGGTTTCAGTTCGTTTATGATGTGGATTGGAGCAGCCTCATAAGCTACTCAAAGCATCAGTAATATTAGAGAACAGATAATGAGTCTTTGTGGTATATACTTGAACTAAAACCGATTTTGTTGTATCAGTTGAATTTAGGTATCATTAAATAATATTTTAGAGGACTGTAATGAGGTTCATTCATTCCATATGGATCCAATTGATACAAATTTTCTAATTTCCATTCAGCAAATAAGTGAACGGATATAAATCCAGGATCAATTCAGCTCGTTTTAGGTGTAAAATTGTATTTGATAGTGTTTCGCTCCAAAGCTTACAAAAGATTGGTTTTACTAGAATTGATACTTTCTTATACAGGTGAATCCAAATATTCTAGAATCAATTATATATCATATTTGGAAGGACTATGGAACAGTTCGTAATTCAATTTCAATTCATGAAGAATAGAGGCTTTAAAGTCAAACAAAAAATCTAGAAAAGCACGGACATGGAGTCAGCAGCTTTCACGCGCTTTTTACGTTGCGAAATGGTGACTTGAAAATTTCAGTGAAATTTCAAAAAAGTATGAAAATTTTCGAAAAAATAAATTTTTTTGCGAATTTTTTCATGAATAATTCTTGTTATTGACACAGTCCATCTTCCAAACAAGTTTTATTTCGATCAGATAAATATTTTTCTAGTTATTGAAGAATCAAAGTTTCAAATGGCTGTAGCACAAAAACCATTCGGCAGATTTGGCCCATTAACGAACTCGACCGAGATATTCAAGACCTCAACCTAACCTGAAATTTTCAAGGCTTTAGGTCCTTCCTTTCGAAAGTTACAGCGCTCATGGCCGGACAGACAGAATCAATTTTGACCACAGAATCAGTAAGTGCAACCTAGTCGTTTCGGACCATTTTCAGCTCAAAATTCGAAAATAACAGACATCGTGACGAAATGATCACGCGCTGTTCCTCAGAACAAGCGCGTAAAAACTGATACTCTAGATTGCGCCTTTTCATCAATCAAATTCCGTAATTAACCCTTTTTACGCGCTTGTTCTGGGGAACAGCGCTTTATCATTTCGTCACGATAACTATAATTTTCGAATTTTGAGCCGAAAATGGTCTCAAACGACTAGGTTGGACTCACTGATGAAGAATCCGTGGTCAAAATTGATTCTGTCCGTCCGGCCGGCCATCCGGCCGTCCGGCCGTGTGCGCTGTAACTTTCGAAAGGAAGGACCTACAGTCTGGAAATTTTCAGGTTAAGTGGAGATCCTGCCTAATGGTTTCTGTGCAACAGCCATTTGAAATTTCGATTTTTTGATAACTCGAAAAATATCTATCTGATCGAAATGAAACTTGGTTGGAATTTGAACACTGTCAATAAGAAGAATTATCCATGAAAAAAAATCGAAAAAAAATTTTTTTCTTAAATTCTTATATTTCATTGAAAGCGTCAGCGCGTAAAAGCTGCGGACTTCACGTCAGTGCTTTTTTTTAGGAACCAACCGAATATTTTATATTTACCATGATCTAAAAAACATGGTGTGCCGATCTGCAAAAAAAGTTACGTCAGCAGGATTGAAACACAAGGAAATATATATTCTGTGAGTTGAATTGGCATCTAGTTTCATACATCATCTTTCGTAAAAACGATAACAAAAAATCAGATGAGCATACCAAGTTTCACTGACATCATGGTATTTATTATTTATATTATTATTTTCATGATTAATCGATTAACCTCTATCTTTCTCCTCTTTGGTGGAGAACAAAAGAAGAGAGAGAGGGAGATACACCGACTAATCAGTTCGATGAAAATAAAAACGCACCCATATTCTATATGAGATGGAATCAGAAATCCCAACTTGAATCTCAGCCCATCGGAGATGATCTCAACAGAAACCTATATTTGGAAAGAATTATCTTGTTTGAGGAGCCGAGGCACCGTTTACTGATATTTATGATTAACGCAGACCTTATCATGTCGAATCTGTTCTGAATTCCCCTTCCCCCTTAAATTTGGACGACATTTGTGGGTTGGCAACTCGGACTGAAGTCGTCTATTGGAAGAATTCATAGGAGGAACGATAGTTATGTATACTAAAGAAATTCTGAATTTCGCTGCATGATGTTAAATTAAGTGTGGAGGCGGCACCAGTTGGAACTGAAATTGGAATAGTGAACAAGCCGAATGTTGAAGTCTCAAATGCACGTTCACGGCAATATCTTACCCATTCTTATTCCATATTATCAGTGGAAAAACAACAACATAATCAAAGAGATTCATTTATATAAAAAGCTACAAACGAGAATAGCAAGAAATAACGGAGTGGAATATCACGACCAGTTGAGATATTTCCTTGTGGATCCTCCAAATTGAACACAAATGGAAGTTTTTATGTAAAATCAACTGATCGTTCGGCAGAAAAAACCCAATGTTGTTGTTTCAATTCACCTAAACCTCATCCATTAGACAAATCGCACTATATATCTTAACAAACGCATTCAATATTGACAAATTGTTGTTTGTAAATCAATAAGTTAACCTAAGGCGTTTCTTCAGAAGATACATTAGTGATTCTATTAGCCCCATTCATTATGTTGGGGTTATTTTCCGCTTTCATTCCGAATGGAGAAAAGCAATCGTATTATTTATTCATATAAATTGCGCCAGTAAAAATGTAATTACATTCAGTTGCGTATTTTAAGTGAATTGGACTATTTCACCATTTTAATTTTGACAACGTGAGAAATGGTGAACGGCCTGAGTCTCAATGTTAAAAGACATTTTCATTCTGAGAGTATGCTTCTGTGGAAAAATGGAAAGTTAATCATTGGATCATGAGATAATGTGATTTCGAAGATGAATTTTGGCTTTGAAGTCATTGAGGGTATTTATGGAATTGTGACTCAAAATGTCTTAATGTTCGTTCTGAAAAGTATTATTTCGAAACCAAAACTTTAATTTTTGTTATTTTCCAGACGTAAGACTTTTTTCATGATTTAATCGAATAAGTCAACTCCAGAAGGATTATATATTCCAAATGACAGAACAATTTGACGAGAGTATTTAAGTATTTGACTTCATCATAATACATATAAAGGCGAAAACAATACGGAAATTATTTCAATACAACCATATTCGATATATTCTACTTCATCACACTATTTTAAAGAATAACAATAAGTTTACCAGGAATTCATTATTCAGTTTGTGAAACATATTATAGAATAACAAAAGTGAAGGTTTCAATTCGAGACTCGATTGAGAGTTGGAAATATCTTTTCTGATAAAACCACTAAAAAGGTTAATAATGAGAAGATATGGTGATAATCTTTACTTACATTGAAAAAATATTGATACTTTTGTACATCTCCAAATCCGTGGAATTTGCCTTGATTTATCACCTTCAACGTCACTCATGATTTAGTGTTAATTTTACAGCAAATTGCTATTAGCTGTTGCTTGTGTTACGTCTTATGCCCAGAATATTCATTCCTTATCTCAGAAGTATTTCAAAGTTAGCATAAAACAGGTTTTTTGCAGTTTCATCTACATACGTATTCAAAATTATGAGCGCATAATTAATAACTTTTCTGGGTTTTTGGAAAGATGAACCAACATGTGTATTCCACTTCAAAAATTCATTGATTATGGATACTAAAAACTTTGTACTCTCAACTGTTTTGACATGCTGGTTGCAAAACTTCCGATACATTTTCTTTCGAATAACTTGCTACATTTGTTTTGTCAGTGTTTATAGTGAAATTGTTTTTTCAAAACAATCCTCATTGCATCTATAAGCTATATAGTCTGTTGTCTATTTTTTTCGGCAAATTGATATTATTTCGAGCTATCACGACATTAGTATCAGTTACAAAATTCGTGGGTTCTGAGTCTTCTATTACATTTGCTTCATCATCTAGATCGTTAATGATTATCAAAAAGAGGAGATTTTGTACCCATGTGGATAAATGGGTTACATTATTTTGTGTTATTGTGAACCTATCTGATAGGCAAGGGGCAATGCAGTTCGCAGCACTACCAATAACATCTAAACGTTTTTAGCAAGTATTCGCTTTTAAAGGGAGAAATGGTCTCAAGTTAGCTGTCTTATATAAGAATTTCAATCTGTTCGATATAAACCGAAAAATTGGGATTTTAACTATCCTACCTCTCAAATATTCATGCTGAGAAGAACTTGTAAGATAACAGTAATTAAAATATTTCATAACACCGGTGGGCATAGCTAACTCACAAAATTCAGAAAAACTGTTTGAGAGACTAATTAATATGTTTTTCTCTAATCTTACTATCTATAATATCAATACCCAATATGAATACAGAATTTGAGTGTGTCTTATTGAGTTTTATTTTCGTGAAAAACGAATCGAAGTATGTGAATGCTTCAAAAGCAGAATCATTGCCGAGACTACACCCAGTTTGCTTCAATTAATCAGAAGATTGGATATCGTATTTGTCTCATTTGACTTTTCTCTGCATGACACCGGTAAATGCTTGAAGTGAAATTGTGGAGATGCACTGACACGAATATAGCAGATTTTGGGGGAAAAATTCGTGGGCGAAGAAATTTTGGATTTTTTTTTTTTTGTTCCGATTGGAAGATCATTACGAAATTCTACACAAAATTGTGCATCGGCATTTGTCAACTAGTGACAGAGTTTAATCAGGAATGGATTGGTACTTTTTGAGTTATTTCGGAAATAACAAGAGAAAACCTTCAAATATAAGAAAATCCGAAAATTGAAATCAATCAAATTGATATTAAGTACACTTTTTATGAAATAATGACTCCAAGATTTCTGCGAAATTTCATTGAAATCTAATAATTAGCTTTGCGCGACTGTATCCTACGATTTAATTAAGTTTCGAACTAATCGCATAAGTTGTTTTTGGGAAATTTAGGAAATAAACCCATATATTCTTCTACTCGGATTCCGTTCGGCTGATTTAGTCTACTAAAAATTCAATTCATCTCATCCCGATAATCAGTCTACCCTGAAAGTTTCAAGTCAATATGTTTTTGCGTCCTCGAGTTCTTGAAATCACAGAAATGTTTACAAAATTATAGCACGCTGTTCATTAGGACATGCCCGAAAAAAGACAACGCTGCATTCCGACAAGATTCCAGGTGATATTCGCAATATTTAACGATTAAAATATTCTACCAACTAACCACCCATTAGTGAGTTCAACGAAGAAGCGCATAATGCTCTTGCGTCGAGGCTGCGGGGAAGTGTAGCCAACTTTAACAGTTATTGCCCTGATGAAAATCTCGCCAACCTAATGACGCAACTTTCCCCCAGGTTGCCGGTGCAAATGATCGCGGTGTGGTAGAGCGAATATGGCACTGGCGGAAAAATCTTTCGGCTTGTCGTCAGAAGTTGGAGTTATATTGTATCCTCGCATCAGGAAACATACTGTGGGACTTGGAAATTCCCGGATCTCTCGCTTGAAGGCGACACATACGTGGGTCACCGAATGAGAAAAGGGAATTCAACAACAATGAGCTCCCCTCACAACACACGCGTTACAGGAACTTCTATTTGGCTTTCTAAAGAGGTCAGACGTCCTAGCTCAATATAAGGAACGGTTTTGGTTTGCGAGAGGGGTTTAAAGTTAGTGGAACCGAGTTTCTTCAAGCACAAAAATACAGGTTTTTCCTCAAAAGAATACGATGACATGAATGCATCATATTTTGTCAACCTTGCTTCAATATTTTCAAGACTGGAATTCGAAAATATCATTCGTTGTGGTGGAATTATGGGAAATATGAGGAAGTAGTCCTGTGGTTATCAGGGCTGGGCAAAATATATGCTTGGCTAAGTTGAAATACACATTACAAAATACTTCTCCGAAGGTATTTGAAATACAAAATAAAAAATATTTTCAAGTCGGGTATTTGAAATATAAAATACAGAATAGAGTATTCAAACTATTTTTATTTGAAAATCGAATTACAAAATACATTCTGGTGTTACCTAAAATATGGAGAAAATACAACTTATTCAGAGCAACCAATTAATCGCTAAAAGAAGATTTTCCTTTCAGAAAGGAACACGAAATTTTTGAATGTGGTATCACACAAACAGCCCCTTGTTGGGGAATGAATGAAATCTGCTAAAGAAAACAAACTTTCCACAAGTCCTGTTGAGCAAAAACTTGTGTTATATTGTATGAACACATTTTTATATGAGGATAGTGTTCAAGGATGGTCAGCTCTTTGCTCTTATCGTTTTTGGAGGCTGGCTCTAACTCCATTTTGGAAGTCTGTGGTCAATCACTGTTCCTGTTCGTAAAAACAATGAATCCGTCTTCTTTCTTACTACTACTTTACTGCTATTCCCAGGCATCAATTCATCTTTTCTGTAATTCGCCTCTAAGGCATGAATAGCTCGATTTCGTATTTTCTGCCTCTCATCTGTTTTGAAGTTTTCTGGCAACCACCGCATTTTATAGCTAGGATGATAACATGGCGCAAAAATGGCTCCGTTCACTTCAGGTGACATTCGAAAACACTTATCGAAGCTTCGTTCCAATTTCTCTTTCAGTCATGATATAATAACTGTAAAATGTCCCAAGTTGGACTCCTGCAGCTGATCTAATCTAGTTCTTATGGACATTAAAATAGGCAGAAGTTTGCCGTAGTAACAATTGTTGCTCTGAAGATAATCTGAAACCTGTACATTGTCATTATCATTGTTGGATTTGTTGTTACTTTTATCGCTATTGACCACTGTGAAATACTTCTCACTTAAGATTAGCGGATACGTCCCCGCATTCACTCCATCTCCATTGCTGCCGTTGTCCGGGACCAAGGGAGGAATTTGATCATCCATCATTAAATTCTCACTAATAAATTCGTCAAATACACAGAAGTCGAAGAAGTTTAACAACAAACCTTACGAGAAGCTCAAATAAAAAATACAGAGTTAACCTGTCCCTATTACAACTATTCCAGACCATTGCGCAGGACATTTTCTTCATTTTTCCATTTGCTGAAAATATGATTTCTAGCAGAAGAACCAAAAGAAGCAGATGAACGTCGTGCCATACGAAGGAAGGTTCAGGGACTATTTTCTGTAAAGCGCTAAATGTATTTGTTCGAAAGTATTTCGAAGACAAAAGTATCGAAAATCGAAATACAAAATACTTCAGCGTCAGGTATTCGAAATACCCATTACAAAATACATTTTCAATACAAATACAAAAATACGTATTTGTATTTCGAATACGTATTTCAATAACGAGTAATTGAAATACTGCCCAGGCCTGGTGGTTATGACGCATGTCGCATTATCGTGTTCAAGCCCTTGGCCAGGAAAGTTTTTTTCCGGATTTCAGGCAACGTCCAACCATTCGCTGTTTGGTTGAAAGTTCATTGTTCCTTATGTGGCGTAAGGAATCAGTAACAAAGCCTACCAATAACATAACCGGTCTCCTTACTCGCACAAGCATAAGCTGCTGAGGGGTTTTATAGCAGAGACTAGGAGAATCGGCAACAATATAATAATAATGATGAACCTCTTCTTCCACATAACATAAATGAAAAACTTTCGAAGAAAGATGAAATGTGCTCTCCAAAGAATGAGCCTGAAACTACTATCACAAGAAAATAACTGAAAAAATTTAGAAAAGCACTGTCGTGAAATCAGCAGCTTCTGAGTCCATGTTCAAATTCGTTTATACAGTTTTCTCGTGATGACCCCGCCAAATGCAACTTGCCTGCGGTTGATGGTAACACAATGATTTCCGAAAAAAACAATTTCAAAACTAGACATTTATGAAATAAGTTTATACTTTATCGACCAAAAAAACAGAAACAGAAAAATGACAGCTTAAACGTTCTGCAGTTTTCCATGACGATAAAATTATAAGAACATCACAGAATATGGCATAGGTACTTGAAAAAAAAATTGAAAAGATTTTTTTGAATTATTTAAATGACACGATCATCCCGAAATTTGGAAAAAATTGGTGACCAAAGTTCATCGGTATTTTTAGAATTATTCCGGAAACAACAACTTTATGAAATTAGACATCAACTTAACTATCCGAGTTGTGTAACTACCCTCTGAATCACCTACACTTTAAGAGTCTCGATATCTCTTGGCAAAGGAAATGTGGTTTCCGAAACGTGCTTTAGACGCTAAAAGTGTAAGTGGATTAGGAAGTAGTTACACACAAATTTGACATTATTTTTCTCAATATATCCGAACGTTAGAATCGCATTGAAATGAAATTTGTTGCACTGCTTTAATTAAAGAATTCGATTCAGGTAGAATTTTTTCCGAAAAACATTTCGAAAACTAATTTTTTGAAATCACCTTATCGTACGATCCCGAAAAAATTTCGAAAAAAGTGACGCATTAGGGTGCTTTCACTAACTACCATGTATCAATGCACTCGCTCCAGTAGTCCCTGCAACATCAAGGAAATTACCTGAAAAATACACAGGAGTACAGGATTCTCTGTACTCATGTAATCGTACGTGCTACCGGCCAGCACGACAGAATCGATTCTGACACCAGATTCGTTATCAGTGAAACCAACTTGATCGTTCGAGACCATTCCCGGAAAAAATCTAGAAAATTACAGACAAAACGATAGCACGCTGTTCCTCAGAACATGTGTCCAAAAGCTCAGAGTAAGATGAAATGTGCTATTTAAAGGATGAGCTGTACAGTATGTTCAATGGGTGGGAATATGAATAAATGAATGATTTGAATATTCGAATAGTTTTGGTTTGAATTATTCGTGTATTCATGAATATTAATTGAATAGTTGAATAATCAATGAATAGTTTTTATTCATGAATACTCAATGAAAAGTTGTCATTCATGAATACTTGACTATTCAATGAGTGATTGACTATTCAGTGAATAGTTTTTATTCATGAAAAGTATTATATTCACTGAATAGTTGAATATTCAGTGAATAGTTAGATGTTCATGTATCCATGAATTTTCGTTACTATTCATAAATATTAATTCATTCAGGACTGCTGATTAGTACTTAGTAAAGTAATCCAATATCTTTAAATAACGGTTGAAAGATCTGACTATTCAGGAATAATTGAAACAAGTTCATGCATGAATCACATGTGATTCACTACGAACCAATTCTTTGACATTCCTATTCTTAAATGCTTCGATATTTCGTGAATCTCTAGTCATATGAACACTAGATGCTCAACACATGATACAGGGGGTATATGAATAATATGAAATTCGATATAGTTGTGAAAATAATACATTTTTGTATATTTTTGTGGTTCAGTTTAGGTATTTTTTGGAAGTGTTAAACATTTGGTATATTTGGATATTACACAGCTTGATTTGGTCATTCTTTATTTGCAGATTAAGTCTATGTAGGAATTTGAAAATGGTTATTACTATCTGGATTTTCGAGTTTGCAAATCTCGAATTAGTACATATAAATAATATCAGAATTCTGAATGACCAATCTATCATGATCAAGCATCTTTATATATTTAATGTATGCAATTTCTTAAAATATGTGTGGATAAGTTTTGGGAAATGATCTGTGGAATTGCTTGAATACTTATCTATTCAACTATTTATTGGATATTCTACTATTCATGAATGAAATCAATTCATGAAGTCAACTATTCATGGATAGTTATCTATTCATTGAATATTCATGAATAAACTATTCGTTGAAATATTCATGTGTTTGAATGGATTTCCCGAATAATCGAATAAATTTTCTAATGAATATTCAAATACGAAAAAGCCTTAGGATGTTCACAATTCAAGTTTATTCTGAGTTCATAGCGGCTCACACAAAGTAATTAAAATTCAAAAAATGGTTCGTGGAAACAATCGTTTGAGTTTTTGATTGTTTTTCAGAGAATAGCTTCGTATTGCAAAAAAAAAATTGGTATGTTTTAGACAACAGTGATAACCAGTCTATGATTCAGCTTGAATATTATTCATTGGCATTCAAAGCAATTCCAGGTGAATACATATTTTACACTAAATTCAAACGGTCTATTGGTTTCAAATTTAGCTCGAAGTTACGGAAATACACATATTGGGAAAGCGGAAAAGCTCCCAGGGATGGCTGAAAAGATTTAAACTAATCGGGTTATTTTAATGAGGATGTACATTAGTTTGAAATTATTGTGGTGTTATAATGGAAGCATACGCTCAGAGAACGTTTACAATTTATTCATTTCACCGATTTGCGCCATAAATTCCATTTTCATTTGAATAATCTTGTTTGTTCTCATTTCTATGTATCACGAGAAATATTTAGGTTGCCAAGTAGTTACGTTACATGACCATACAACCATTTTCAGTTCATGTTTCAATATTTTTCTATGGAAAAATTTGAAATCAAACATTCTTATGGTATTCCACTCTACAAACAAAATCTCGACACAAACGAATATTGGCACCAAGAAAAATAGATGAAAATTTCAAATAAAATTTTGCCGAAAAGTCCAAATTTGAAGTTTATGAAAGCATAATTCACATCAAAAAATGATTGAAGTAAAGGTTATCCAATATACCCAATATTAAAATATGGAATGAAACTGAGAGATTTTTAAAAAGTGATAAAAACAAATGTGGTTGCCAAGGCCTTCTATCCAGAGAGTTCTTGAAAGAATTCACCGACTGCCATGTGACAACTTCAGTGGGAACCCGATTTCAGGTCTCGAACACTTTACTGGGGATGAAGATGCTCCTCGGTGTAGTCCTGAAGTTCTCTTTGGTCAGCTTGTATCCTCACCCATCGGTCTTTATAAAGTGAAAAGAGGTAAGACCGATGAGATAGTTCATAAAACAGGAAAAGCATGCAACAGAATAAGAAGAACGTAGGTGGTGTAGAGAGTCCTGTTTTTTGCTATATCACACCCAGCGAAAGTTTTAGATAGTAGGAAGATGAATTATCTCGCCCTAAACCATAGGCAGGATATACATCCTAGAACCAACAGTAAAAATGAGAGTGGACCGACTCGAGATATCAGTGTCAATAATTCCCAGGTCACAATACTGAGAGACACTGGCTGGCCTCTGCTGGACTATGAGTTAGGAAATTTCAGGATTTCTTTTTCCGACAGTTCACAATATTTGGCGGCAAAAACCACTCCTCACACCACATACAGAGCTTGTTGAGTTAATCTTGAAGTTGTCCTCTGTTAAATAATGGACATTAGTAGAGTTTCGTGTCATTCGCAGGTATTGCACAATTGGACAGAAGAAAATCAGTAAGAACAGTACCGAACCCTAGGAAACTCCACTAGGGACCCTTAACTCTGAATATGAAAAACAATCACCTACCCTAACTCGAAAAGTACGGTTGGACAAATGACTGAATCCAAGAAAGCTCATTTCCAATTCCTTCATTTAATACTGTATTTGGATTCAAAAAAGTTTTCATTTCACACTTAGGGATGATTTTTACAATACTTGGGAAAAATATTTAATAAAAATAATATAATTCCTTTAGGATAGCGACTCAACAAAAATATTTAGGTTCTATGAAAAGGGCACACTACTAATCTAACTAGGGGTTCATTTTACCATGGACAATATACTGTAGAAAAACACAGCAAATTTGGTGGACATAAATAAGCCCTCCGCATAGGCCTATCACAAATAATATACGCAAGGATGCCCAAGGAGGAATCATCGAAATTTTTCGTGCAAAAGATTTTTAGTCGCATTAATATAACCACATAAATGAAAAAAATTATTTCATTGCCGGTTGTGAAGTATTTAGTTTTATTCAAAGTTTAACATCTTTGGATATCAAGGAACATTCCTAATTCTTTGACATCTTTGAAAAGTTCAATACAAGGAGAACCCCACGAATATTATCGGTAGTTTTCTAATCTTAGGGCAAGATATTTTATTATCTATGCAATATTTTTCGTTCAGTATATCAAAAATATCCGAAATTGGTCTGAAAAGGATGACAGATCAATTCAATTAATCACTGTGACGATTGTGAACCTTTTAAACTTCACGTTGTTTGAGTTGGCTACATCGACTGACAGGTATTTTGTTTCTTATTTTATCGATGCAACGAAAGATTTAATCTTTGGATGTAACCATTGTTTAAACAATGATGTAACGATTGTCACGATTCAAAATTGTTGGTTGCATATCTATCATTTTCTACTTTCGTCGTTCGGCTGGCTACATTGGTTGGTTTTTCATTTGTTTCTTAGATTGTAGATGTTACGGTTGTTACGATTTGTTGGTTGCATATATCACATATCGTTATCAATTATTGTTGTTGACTTGGATTGGTGCAACCTCTTGTAAAAAAAATGATATTATTGTGACTTACAGAAAATAAGGACCGGTATCCTGACTCGCCCAAGCTTTAAGCTTCTGAGGGGTTTCGTTGAAGCCTTGGATAGTCGGACAATACAAATAAAAATACAAATATAATAATTTTTACCAGATGTTGCAAAGATAAATCGAAGAATACTTTCATTTTGGTAAACATTGTCTTCAGAAATAGTTTTATATGAACTAACAGAGGATGCTTTTCTAGAGCAAGATATGGTCAAGTATCTGGAACCATCATTATAGGTGAAGTCGTCTGGGACGTTGATGATATTGTAAAGACTTTCAATTATCTGAAAGAAAACTACTCCATCTGTGGTCAATAATGATATTTCATATCCTCCACTAACGAATGTACATTTTTTAATTCGTTATAGTTAGTTGTAGGTATTGCCCGCTTGGCTTGATTGGTCTTCAAGTTTGTTAAGCGATTGAGGGTTTAGGATGAATAGGATGACAGTTTTTGTCCCTGGTTGGTGGTTTCTCAGCTCTGCAAAACATGGTAGATGCTGCCCGAGGGATTGAGTGGTTTCTTGTATTCCTATAATGTCTTTAATTCATAATAATTCTCTTAATAAGGGCACTCCTTGTGGCCAACGGCAGATTTACAGTGGGAAGGGGTTGTATTAGAGAGATATTGCAGTGTCAAAATCGTGTGACGTTATTACCGCCAACGTTATTTTTGACATCTAAGCATGCGGATCCTTTCTGCTTCGATCACTGTCATAGAAAAGCTGTTTGGTAACACGTTTCTTGGTGTTAATTAAACAACTTCCTCAGATTTTTTTGAATCTATTTCATGATACCTTTTGCACACAACTGATATTAGACATTAAGATTTATCAGTGCTACCACAGCAATTTTTTTTCATGAAAAATATATTGGTATAATTGCTACTTTTTCACGAATTAAGAAATACTTTTGGAAGCAACATGAGGAGTTTGAAATTATGAGAAGTTTGAACCATGCCAATTATATTGTGCAATATAACTAGTTCCACCTTCTTCTGCAATAGCACTAGCTGAAATTACTGCTTCCGATTACCTTTTCATTTTGTCTAGAATCAAAAAACTTATGCAAAAATGCAAATGATTATTCAACTCAAGTCGTATAAACGTGAGTTGGTAACACAAAAATCTGACGTCTCACAAAACCTAACCAAACAAACTGATAACTAACGCTACGGTAAAAAAACGTGTAGCAATACGTCTACTTTTGGAACGACCAAACGTTGCAATATCTCTCTATTGAAAGAGGTAATTACCCTACTTTCATCATTTTTAAACTAAGTACTGAATTTCTTCTGGATCACATCTGCATTTTTGAAAATGAGGATGAAATATAAATTCAAATGGATACATTTACGAAACTATTGGGCAGATTCTATCCATTCTAGAATTCCTTCACAATTGAATCCCAAACCTGCTCCAAAATATGAAGTATCCAAGTCGTATTTTTCGAAGGTTGATGTGCAAGGCCTAACAAGTTCTAACAACCAATCGATAACAGAATGAGACTCCACTTAGACAATCGATATTTGTAGAGACGGTTCGAAAATATATCCATTCGAATAGTAAAATAGTATTCTGCCACTATTTGGAATAAGATTAATTCGATTGCACTGAAATCTGGTACTTTGTGAAAAAATATCGTAAATTTCAATGCTGAATTCGATAAAAATAATTGGAAGAAATGAACATTGAAATAACCTCGTATATTGGGAAGTAAGTATAATTTTATTTTTTTTGCGATTTGCGCGTATAAGTTAGAAGCTTTTCAAAAAAGCCATTCTCATTAAATGTAACAGAGCACTCTACGAGGGTTCTTTGGAAGTTCTATAAAATATTGTTTTATTTTTCAGATGTTCTCTGAGTTTTCACCGCAATATCACATATCGCATCAAGAATTTCGAAAAATCTATCTAAATTTGACATTCATATAAAACTCCCTGGCGGATTGCAGTATTGAACTATTTGTCAAGGACATTTTGTACGAAAAACTTCCCTAATAAACAATATTGAAAAAAAGGAAATAATCAACAAAGCGAATTGTAACGTTTTAGAGTCTCAATCTGACTTCTTTATCAGAATTATTTCCTTTCGAGTATTTTAGTTTTTTTTAAACTTTTGTCGAAATCCCCAAAACCCTCACTTGGTATGGAAGTTTTTCAATTCTGTTTCAATTTTCAGTGGATTCAGCAGAATATGGTCCATTTTTATAAAACAATTGGCGAAGTTATATTTTTCAGAATATATACTTGGTTTCGAAGTCAGTATTTTTGTATTATCCCAATCTACCATGTTATTATCAATGGTCGAACACACCAACGACGAGGATGGACTCACTGATGAATCAGGTGTCAAAATCGATTCTGTCCGACCGTACGGCCAGCGGTATGCACGATTATGGGTGTACGGAGATTCTTATCTATTTGAAACTTTCAGAATAGGTTGCATTTTGAACTACGGTTCAGTTGGTTAACAATATAAATAGGCCTAATGATTTCAGATTAATAGCCATTCGAAGTTTTGAGGTTATTTCCGGATATTTCAGGGACTACTGGAGCGATTGGATTGAACCTGGCATTTAGTTGTAGCATAACAACACGCAATCTCTCGCAATATTTTATTGTGATCGTGCTATCGATCAATTGATATTTTTTGAAAAATTTTTTTTTTCTCGAAGCTTTTTCTCATATTCGAGAAATAATTTGCTCACTCCTTGAACTTTATATTTCACAGCATTGTACCAAATTTCAAATTGATAGGGTCCTTATTTTCGGAGATATTGGAAAAAAATATTAGAAATTTCGTGGTTTTTCTCGATATCGATATTGTTTTTTTTTTGGAATGAGTGAAAAAATACTAATTCAATCATAATGAAACCTAAGTGCTACTTCGAAAATGCAGATGGGCAACTTTTTGCAGAATTTCGTCGTGATCGTTCCATTAGAATAATTTGAAAAAATTTTAAAATTTTTCTTTTCGAAATATTCAATATTCTGTCATCTTCTGATTATGTTACCCTCATTAAATTCTGCATGAAACTTCGAATTGACATTTTTTGATGATGTAGGGGATTTCAATTCGATCTTATCTGTATTTTCGGAAATAATAATAATTTATTCCTCCTTTAAGACATCATACAATGTATAGGAATAGTCATCAAGAAAAAAAAAGAAAAAATATTATGAAAATACAAAGTTGAAAACTGTAATACAAAGTTAAAAAAGAGACTTAAATGATAGAGTTAGCAAAGAATTCTTGAATACTATAATAGCATTTTTCAATCAACATTGATTTCACTTCCTTCTTAAATCGTTTTTCACCTATTCTTCTGAAATATTTGGGCAAATGATTATATAATTTAATTCCTGTGAAGGTTGGCGACGAATCATACTTGTTAGCATTATGTTTGGGAATATATAAAATGTCATCATTCCTTGTGTTGTAGTTATGAAACTCAGTACATGTTTTGAGTTTTTTCAAATTTTGATGAACATACACAAGACAGTTCAACATGTATATAGATGGAAACGTTAATATTTTATTTTCCTTGAATATGGGACGACATGAGTCTCGAGGTCTGAGGTTGAAAATGAGACGGAGTATTCTCTTCTGTGCAACAAATACACGCCCAGCATCTGGGGATGAACCCCATAGAACCACATTGTAGCAAATATGACTATATACACTGCTGAAATACACTCCAACAAGAGAATCCAATGATAATGAACTCTTGAGCCGAGAAATGGCAAAGTAGCTTTTACTGATTTTATTACATACGTGGTCAATGTGGAAGGACCATCTCAATTTACTGTCCACGCGAACTCCCAGAAAACTAACACACTCCGATCACCCGAGGCTGAAGTCCGAAAGGTTGACAGAGAAATCAAGACTGTCCGTGATCCGAAATTTGGTGATTTTGGTTTTATCCAAATTAACAATCAAGGAGTTCCTTCGGCACCAGACTTATTGTCTTTTGATAAGAGACTCACAGATCCTTCTCAGTTCCTCAAGATTACGAGCTCTAATGGCCAAGGACGTATCATCAGCAAACAGAATCATAATGCAAGCCACAATATACCGAGGAAGCTCGTTGATGAACAACAGAAAAAGAAGAGGTCCCAAAACTGACCCCTAGGGACACCTAACTTGGGATAATATCTTCGGAAATGGGATTTACCCAGCTTAACCACCATGCATAGATCGGTTTGGGAGGAAACTGCGAATCCAATTGAGGAATACTCCTCGGAAACCCATTTGATACATTTTCTCAATAAGAAACTCTAGTTGAGGGCAATCAAATGCGCGAGTTGAATCAAAAAATACTCCAGCAACTTGATCACCATCATCCAATGAGGAATAAACGAATTCGAGAAACTCGCAGCACGCACTCTGAGAGGATTTTCCAGCTCTGAAGCCATGATGACGACTTGACAGGACGGAAAATTTTGAAAGATAATCATACATTCTACGGCAGACTATCCTCTAGATTACCTTAGAAAGCTGAGTCAGCAAATATATTGGACGATCATCAGTTATCAACACTACCTCTTTTATGAACTGGTTTGACCACTGCTTGCTTTAATACTGCAGGAAATTGACCCAAGGGAATAGAGAAATTGATCGAATCAGAAAAATGCTTCGTAATGAGAGGAGCTGTATGTTTGAGCAATCTAGAAGAAATATTATCGGGCCCAGACTCACCACAATTTTTTAAACCTGAAACCACAGTCGAAATCTCCTCAAGAACAACAGGAAAAAAGAAGAAATTAGAGTGTATCAATTTTTGGGTGGTGTAAGGCTGGTCGTCCACTGCACGCGATTTCGAGAGGCGCTACAGGAGCGTAAACGAACGAACTTGCGCGACAGATCCAAATGAATGGAAATCTAGGTACCCTCGTCGACTGGCAGCGACTTCATACGGGCGTTCTCGGGAGAATTCGAGCGGCGCAATCGTATCCCGATCAGTTTGGATCTGCCGCTTCTGTAATCTGTACGCTCGAAAAGAGGAGCTATCCGTCGTCAAGTGGAATGTATGGTTTGTGAACGGAATATTTGTTGAAGGTCGTTGTTTATTTTTGGTGAATTTTAGATGGATCACATTGAAAGGTTAATGAATGTTGTCTTTTTTCTTACATTAAACTCACATCCAGAACTTCTGTAGGTGTATAGTAGCCTATCTGAAGTTGGACTCTTCGGCAATAATCGGCTGTGTAGCATTCCAAATATAATTAATCCAGCGTGTTTCGCCATTATCTCGGATTTTATAGCTCTTATTATCTCAATATCTATTATCAATTTGTTTTTTAGTCTCCGACCAATTTTATTCCGAACATTTTTCTATATGCTCAAGTGTTTTTGGCCCATACGTACTGTAATGATTCAACTACGTTTCAATCAATCTCATATGCAGAACGATCTTCTCGATCACAAAATAAACATATTTTTTTCTTTATAAAACGCTACGGATTGTTACTAGTGACCTGTTTTCTAAAATACGCATGCACTTCTGCAAAATTTTAAGAATTTCTGAATATCTATGTCACCATCATTTCTTTCGATGTTTGCAGTTTTTGAAGTTTTGAAATCACGTTCTAGATACATTAATAACATATTTACCTTCTGAAGCTGACTTTCACAGATAAAATTCAAATCAGCCATAATTTCGAAGTTCCACATCGTTTGTTTTCGAAGTACTCAGGTCATCAACATTCACACTTCAACTTCCATTCCAGTATTATAAATGAGTATACGATAATAATCATTCTTTATCAAGATGGTGATTTTTTCCGATAATTTCATTTTTTCTAAATTTGAATCTACCTTAGCTCAAAAATTTTCCCCATTCCGTAGCTAACATATGCCCTGATCAAGTGAGATTTATCCTTGAAATGAATTATTAATTCTAAATCCATTCCGTATCACAATTTCTTCAATAAACACGGAAATCTGAAGTAAAAATCCTCTGCTACACAAGAACAAGAACGAACGGAAACCTTGCGAACTATCTGCCAGTGGACGACCCCGAAGCCTGTGACCGCTTCGGTCGTAAAAGTAAAAGCTCCTCGGCGCTCGTAAAAGGCGTAGCTCATAAAAGCCCCAAATCGCTTCCAGTGGACGGCCAGGCTAAGAGTACGAAACCAACCCTCCATATTGGGATAATAAAAATTTGGATGGGTATATCTGCGAAATCATTGGTTGGATTTCACCCATTCATGAATTCGGCCTTCGTTATTCAAATATAAACCTCTACAAATATCGAGTTTCTAAGTTTTTTTTCGGAAGCTTATGTGTTTACGGTCGACTTCGAAACTCCATATTTGTAGAGAAGGTTTGGGACTTAATTATGAAGTCCGAATTCTTAAATGAGTTATCACGTTAAATCTGCCCAATGTATCTGTAGATATACCCGTTTAAAATTTCAATTTCCCAATATTTCCCAAAATACAGATCAGATCGAATTGAAATCCAGTACTTTATCGGTAAAAACCGACGATAAACAATGACGTGAATGCAGCAGCTTTTACGCGCAAGTTCAAAGGAAATCGCCAAGAATGAACATGCGCGAAAAAGCTGGTGACTTCACTTCAACGCATTTCTTGGTTTTCGATTTAAAAACTGTTCTTATATTGGGTTCCGCGCCAATTCTGATTTTATCTGGAATGCCATGTACATAAGGAATCACATTCAATAAATATGGATTTTAATTCAACCTTCGATAAAATTCGTAGGTATGGATTGATTGGAGGTGCAAATATTCACGTGACCTTCAGTAGAGGACGGAATTTATATTCAAAATTTTACTTTACCTATCGTTTTCATAGAATACAGTTGACGTCTAATATGTCTCGCTGCTCGATCCAAAGGTTCATCACTTAGCAACTGGAATCTATAATTGCCCGATTATATGATTATATTATAATAATTTATATCTTATCATGCCAACCGAATATTTTCATTTATCTCCACAAAATAAAAGACAGAAGAAGTGTTCCAATCATTGAGTTCGTTATCATTCGAAGCTTTATCGCAACAATCAAACAGTGTCGAACAATTTCACATTCAGATGTGAACATTATCTTAGTGTGATTCCATTACGAGGAGTGAATCTCCGTTATTAAAAATAATGAAATCCTCATCGATATTATGTGTTCTCGCATTTTTCTCGTGCCGAGTGCAATCTTTGGATATTTTAGCTTTCTTCATTGTTCCGATAAACAGTCATATGGAAGTGTTTCGTCCGCTGGTAAAGGAACTTGTGAGAAGAAATCATAATGTGACAGTGGTGTCGAATTACGAATTAGGTATTACAGAACAAAATTATAGAGAAATAACTTTGGGTGTTCCGCCGATATTCCAGTTTCATCCAGTGCATTCGAAATCAATTAAGGAACAATTAATATTACCTTATTTTATGGCGCAAAGATCATTCAATTATTGTAACATTACCTTTTCAAACCGAAATGTAAAAAAACTATTGCAAAGTGAAGAAAAATATGATTTAATGATACACGAATTCTTCTCTTCCGATTGTACTCTTGGCGTAGCTGATAAATTCGAGGCTCCTGTTGTGGGCATATCTTCATCACCAATTCTACCTTGGCATAATGAAAGATTCGGAAATATTGATAATCCAAGTTACATACCTAACACCCTCATGGTCTTTGGCAGCAGGATGAGTTTTTGGGAAAGATTGGTGAATTTTGTTGCAGTCCGCCTTCAAAATATCTTGTATGAAAATTTTAATTTGGCGAATGATGCATATTTAGTAAATAAGCATTTAGGAAAAGAAGTCACGTCAATGAAAACATTGATAAACAAACATTCCAGTCTACTTCTGGTCAACTCCCATTTCAGTTTGAGTCATCCCAGGCCTTTGGTACCCAATGTGGTGGAAGTAGGTGGAATTCATCTAGGAATACAGAAGCATTTACCTGCAGTAAGTGAAAGTTTTTTTTAGTTATAAAATCATACGGGGTATCATGAATTTATATTCTATTGATTTTATTCGGGACTTTGGTTTGTTGAATTTATCTCTAGCTTTTTATGAGATGATTTCAAACCATCTACCATCTCTTACTTAATAGAATAATTCAGTAAAATTTGGCACGCATATTTTTTGATCATACAGTGTCAGGATAGACGAATATTTCTATCTTACAGATGATAATTTTTCTACATTTCGATACAGCACTCTATTTCCCACCTCTTTTCATGAACATATAATTCGGAAATTATTTCAATCAAAAAATATATTTGTGTTCCTATAACAATTCAGTTGAAGTTTATGAGATAAGGGAACATAAAAAAAGGACCACGTTTTGTTATTGCCAACGTTTCGAGAATTTATATTTTCGTCATCAGGAACCTGAAACATATCAGGTAAACCAGAAGTAAAAATATGAACAGGTATGAAATTAAATCGAATATCTTGAATAATAAGGACACAAGAACAGTAAAAAGAAGCTTTCAAAAACGAACAATATGAACAAGATCAAAATAGTCGTGCCTTTATTATTCAAGATCTGTTCGTTTGAACTTTATACCTGTTTATATTCGTACTTCTGGTTTACCTGATTATATTTTTCAGAGCCCCGATGAAGAAAACATAAATTTTCGAAACGTTTGCCATAACAAAACGTGGTCTCTCTTTTCAAGTTCCCTAATCCCATATACTTCAACTGAATTACTTAAATCATTTCTCCATCAACTTACTGCATGATCGAAGATTAGGAGTACAAAATTTCATAATGTAATCAAGATACAAGCAGAAGGCTCACTCCTCGCAGGAGACCAAAACAAAATAACTGTTACTTCTGCCGAAATGATCAATTGTGAGTGAAAAAATGATTCGTTATAATGGTAGGAAATAACAAATCCAGAATTGCAATCGATCATCTGTCGAAACCAAAAAAAAAAATTCGATTGAAAATTTGTTGATGAAATCCCATTCAGAATTCAACGTTTAATTCGAATATGTAAAAATAAGGACCAGTTCGTATGAAAAAATCTAAAGTTACGTCCATTTTTGGTTTAACCGGAAGTCATAAACACCTTGTTGACCTCAGTCGATAAATCACAAATTGTAGTATTAACGTCGGAAATTTCAATCTAATATCTTTTGAAATGAATATATGACTTTGGGGGTCAACCTGACTCCTGTGACACCCGGTATATTCCGAATATCTCAATGAAATCGATTGTGTTCAAACGAACAATTTTGTCTAACGTTTGCTGATCTCGCAGTAAAACAAGATTTTTCTACCTTCTTGATCAGTCTATTGATTGGTTGACTCCCATTTCAGTTTGAGCCTGGCAACTTGAAAGAAAAATAAAAAAACTCTCTTGAGGTGGGTGGGACAGTAGGGATTACTTTGGAACAAACAGAATGAATAGACGCTAGCTCAGAATGTAAATAGATGCCGTCATGACCCCTGATTAACATTCTTTGTTTAAGTTTGTCGAATGAAAGTTCACAGTAAATTCACCAAAAGTTTTTCAATTATGGCTCCATTCGTTCAGGTGAAGCTGCAAGTCAAATGTCTGAATTATTGATATCTAGTTAGTTTGGTAGACGATGGAGTCTTTCAATTGTTTAGTAGAGCTTTCCTTCACTCTGCATTTCGTGATAGGAATTTGAGTTATTATTTCAAAATGGAGGAAGTTCACATTTTCCACGTCAATACAATACTAAGTTTTAAGTAAGAGATGAAATTTTTATAATTTCAGTAAAATCCATGTTTCTGCCATCAGTCTGACGCTCGATGGATTGTAAAAAGGGTTATTTTTGACTATATACCAACTATAAGTATTCACCTGTGAAAATGAAGAAATATTCATGAGCTCTTCAGGCTTTTTTACAATGATCTATAAGTTTGGTGCTTTTCCAAACTTATTGACACTGTTATATAACACAACCTAGAAATTGCACGCATATTGAAATTCATCAGGTTAAACAAAGTATCAATTATTTTTGATGTAATGGAATTTTGACTTCAAACACCTCTGAAGTTCTACAATTTCCTACAGTTCATTTTAATCAGGTTAAGTATGAGGGAAGATAGTGACTGCGCTGGATTCAAACTAAAACCTTAATTTTTTTGAATTCTAGACTCTTAGGCATATTTGAATCGCTAGACTCATTCAAGAATACATATATTTCTCCGTTGACATAAGGTCACATTTGACATAAGGTTTTCTACCCTTCTTTATTATTTTTCAATAACCAAGAAACTGTGTTTTCAAAATGGGGGCCCATAAAAAAATCGTATGGTGTAATGGAATTCGAAATCTAATTTGAGTACTTCCACTTGAATCATATAGATAACAAGGATTTCAGACATAATTTGCCTAGAACCCAAATTTGAAATTCTCAATTCAAGCAAATGATTTGCAAATGAGATTTCGGAAATGTGTTGATAAACTCTTTTCCTGTCTTATAATCATGTTTTTCCGAAATGCTCCATTTGAGCTTAACTGACTTTCAGCATCCACGTTCAAGATGTTTTCAGATATCGAATGATCCAAATAATTCTTCATAATTTTTTCTCATAGGAATTTTTTTTTGATCATATTAAAGGATGGATTCAAACGACAATGTTGAACTCACTAATGAAGGAACCGGTATCGAATTTAATCAAGTCCGGCCGTTGCCATGATAACTTGAGAAAAACTAATTAAGCGACCTGATATTTTCGCATTGAAATGCAGTGGTTGAATTCGGCAAAAAAACAGCTTGAATAAGTAAACATTTTTCTCTTGAAGTTTCCATCAAGTACCTAAATACAAGGAAAAGGTTCGTTGATCCCAATGAACGCATTCATTGGCCCAATGAATTTTTATACATTGGGACATTGTACTGAAAGTGCGTAAATGTTACTACTATGATACATCACGACAATGAATATGTTCATTGCCTCAAACGTATGAAAATTCATTGGCCCAATGAAAGAGTTCAATGAAACTATGTACTCGTTCATTGGACCATTAAAATTTGTCTGTTGGAATACTTAACAAACGAATACATTGAAACAATGTACTTATTTGTTGATTCAATGATTTAGATTCATTGTTTCAATGAACGATATTCATTACAGGAATTAACGCTTTCATTGAAAATGAAGGGTGTTGTTTCAAGAGATATAGAAATGGAATAAAACAAGGATGAATATTCAAAATTGACATAGAATTGACTTGATTCAATAGATAATATTTTGGCATTTTGATTTGAAGGTCCACTTTTCAATCCCTTTTTCCAACATTTGTGTCAGTATATCGGCAATAACGCGGCGAATGTTGTCGATCGTTTCGGCCCATCGGAGTAGACCAGCGACTTCACATATCCCCACAGAAAATGGTATAGCGGCGTTAAGTCGCACGATCTTGGAGACCAATTCACGGGCCCGCAACAAGAAATTTTGCGCTTATCAAACGTTTCCTTCAGTAAATCAATTGTGGCACGAGCTGTGTGACACGTTGCACCGTCTTATTGAAACCACAGCTGCTGCACATCCTGATTGTTCAATTGAGGAACGAAAAAGTCAGTAATCTTGGCTCTATAGCTGTGCTCGATGGCGGATAGACTGATTCGGGTCTTCCTCTACGCTACGCTCTACAGAAGCAATGGCTTCTTCTGATTTCAGTGTATGACGTCTCTGTGGATGCCAATTTTCAGTAAGAGTAAATGTGGTACGAAAACGGTCCAAAGTTAGTTGAATTGATTGCTTTGATGGACGATTATGTTGACCGTAAAATGGACGTAGAGCGCGATACGTATTTTCACCAGAACCATTATTCTGAAAATAATTTTGCACAACTTAGGAGCGTTGCTTAGGTGTCAGTCTATTCATGTTGAAATGCCAGACCAAACCCAACACAAATCACATGACGGCTGACGAAATGGCTGCCAGTTAAAACAGTGTTGCCAACTCAAGTTTTATACCTCTAAAAAAACACTTTATCTTCTATATTGGATAGATAATAATAATGTTTGGTATGTAAAACAGAAATATCAAGAAATATAATTCGTTGAGTCAACGTACCGAATTTGTGGGACAATGGATTCATTGTTCCCCAATAACTCGCTCAAAAGCTGCTGAATTCACATCAGTGCTCTTCTAGAATTTGACAACTGATATGTGAGTTTTTCGATTTCAACTTTTCATTTTCAACATTTATCATACTGAAAAACTTTGATGAACATATTCCTATAATTTACAATTTTTGTTCCAAGTTGTATCAATTTCATTTGCGTTCTTCCGAGAGAGAAGTATGGAATGCAGATTCGACATATTTCAGAGCGAAAACTATGAAATTTTCAAGGCGTTGAGTTTTCATTCGATCATCAGTGCTTAAAATATGAATGAAAACCTAGAAAAGCACTGATGTGAAGTCAGTAGATTTTGTGCGCATCTTCACTTTTGGTGATATTCTTCGAATATGCGCGCAAAAGGTGCTGATTTCAATTCGATCTAATCTGTATTCTTGGAAATATTGGCAAAATAAAAATTTGAATGAGTATATCTACGGAATCCGTGATGGGTGAAATTCACCCAATGATTCCGTAGATATACCCATTCAAATTTCATTTTCCCAATATTTCCAAAAATACCTATTAGATCCAATTGAAATCCAGTACTTTATCGAAAAATGACAGTTCGAAGGCTTATACAGAATTTGATGAGGATAATATGATCAGAAGACCACAGAGTATTGAATATTTGAAAGAGAAAACTCGAAATTGTTCTAGTGACACCATCATCACAGAATGTTGCACAAAGTTGTTCATCGGTATTTTTAATTATTTAATAATTTAATTCCATTATGATTGACATAGCATTTTTTAAGTTATTCCGGAAAAAACGACAGCGAGAGAAAAACTACGAAATTTGACTTATTTTTTCCTAATACATCCAAATATTATGATCGTATCAAACTGAAATTCGGCACACGGATGTGAAATATGCAGCCCAAGGTCCGAGTGATTTTTTTCCGAAATATGGTGAGTAGTTTAAAAAAAAAATGTTTCAAAAATGGATGATCTCTAGAAAATAGAGCTCAAAGTTGTGCATCGTTATGCTTCAACTAACTGCCAAGTTTTACTCCAATAGCTTTAGTAGTCCATGAAATATCAGGAAAATGGTCTCAAAATTCTGAATATAGCTCTGAAACCGTTCGGCATCCTCATGCGCTACTTCCCTGATAGTTCCAAGTAGCTAGCTCACTTCGTTCGACAGTTATAACTGGCCTAAGACACGATATATCGTATCCTCGGCCGGGAAGAATCGATTTGGACAACGGATTCATTATCAGTGAGCCCAACCTAGTAGTTTCAGACCAATTTCGGGAAAAATTGGAAAATTTCAGACATTTGGACAAAACGATAGCACGCTGTTGCTCAAAACATGCGTGCAATAAAAAACAATCAAACAATACGGCAATTCAAAATCACTTATTAAAATTTAAATCACAGTTGATATGAACACTGTCGAATATCACTGATATTATAACTGAATGACATTACGATAAGCGTTCATTGCCACCTTGATAGAGGCTTATCGGCGAAAAAACGATAATAACTCAACGCATCAGCATAGGTAGTGTACAACACAAACCTAACGTGTATGAACCTCCTCAAACACAAACACTGCATGTTCGACTTGAAATATACGCAGCGACATCTAGGCTGTACTCCTGCAACTAACGATGCTATTTATCTAATCGTACGGGAATTGATTCGGGAAACAAGTTTAAAGTGATGTGATGTACAGTGAACTCCGCGTTCATCTATTCGAATCTCACCTTTCAGTCGAAGTAATCGATTCATTTTAATCGTTCGTTACAATCCTCAAATTGATCGTCACGTGTTGATTCAGTTTAATTTTTTTTCTTCAGATTTATTTGTTTTGGATGTTCACGGAATTTTATCTAGAAAAAACCAGTTGGGTGTATTATAACTTCCGTCATCATGCATTATATTTCTTTAGGGGTTTTGTTTCTTCTAATGGTGAGAGATGCTTTCAGTTTGAAAATACTGGCAGTGTTTTCCCATGAAGGAGTTAGTCACTTACAAGTGTTCATACCAATAATTCGCCAGTTATCGTCAAAAGGGCATGATCTAACAGTGATCACCCATCACACCATTGGAGTGAAATCTGAGAATTTTCACGAAATAATTCTGAAGGGAAAATATGATGGACTCCACGATTACACTTTGGACATGTTTGATACGACTGCTATAGCGCTGTCTCTAGGAAGTGCTTTAGTTTTAACTTCGAAAGGCATAGAAGGATGTCATTCTATGTTCTCCAATCTTGAAGTGAAAAAACTCTTAGAATCAGATCGAAAGTTTGATTTAATCATTGCTGAAATGTTTAACAGCGAATGTTTTCTGAGCTTCGTGAACAAATTCGAAGTCCCTGCTGTGGGATTGTCTTCTACTACACTTATGCCATGGCACAGTGGAATATTTGGTCAACCGGACAATCCATCCTATATACCGAATAATCATTTGTATTCTGAAAGAAAAGGTTTTTTATGGAGGACTGAGAATTTTGCTTTATCTGTTTGGTATAAAACCATTTATTGGTTTCAAGTGTGGTTGGATCAGAATGTTGCGGAAAAATATCTCCCGAGGAAAATGAGGTCATTCGATGATTTAATGAGGAATGTTAGTCTTCTGCTGGTCAACTCTCACTTCACATTTCACCAACCAATGCCTCTGGTTCCAGGAATTGTGGAGATTGGGGGAGTCCACATAGACGTACCTAAGAAGTTACCCGAGGTAAGTTCATAGTTCGCCAAAATATTAGCTATTGCATTATACAGGGTAACTCCGGAGGAGACCATTGCGGAGCAATACATATTTGGTTTATGGTTGGGGGTCTCCATTGAGACTTTACAGGATGATTTGTCTAATTCGACCGATTTTACTGTGATTGATAACATTGGTATAGTTCGTTCGATTCTGATTTTCAGTGAAATACAATATAAGGACATTCAATTATTTCGAAGTTTCTCAAAAAACGCAGCTATTTTATGATAATTTCAGATCAATTATGCAACTTGAACATAAATGAATACCTTTAATAATTCCTTCATTCTCCTCATGAAAAAGGATGCTGTCGGGATAAATTCGGGGTAATTATACAGGTTGAAAAAACACCCTGTACATTGCGTTTCCAACACTTCATTTTCAGAGCGTTTGAAATTTTTTTGGTACTTCTTTGGCTAGCTGAGAGTTTTCTTTCGAAAAAAGACAATATCGACATTTGCCCCAATCGATTTTACTTCTATTCATAACTTTGGTATGCCTTCTTCAATTTTGATGAAATTTTTACTTTAGTACAATATAAATGAATACATCAAATTAATCCTTCATTCCTCTCATGATGAAGGGATGTTGTGATAAATTCAGATTAATTGTGCAGGCTGAAAAAAAACCTGTATATTGCGTTTTTAAAAAAAAATCATTCAGAAAATTAATTCAATGCGTAAATGAGTTCATTATTGAACGGAATCATTTGACGTACGGTCATAGAAATAACTATTTCATAGAAAAGCCTGTCCAAAAAAAATTAAACAAGTGGTTTTCAAATTTGATTATTTTATAAACTGGCATATAATGATTGAAGACAAAAACTTGCGAAACCGTTAACACATCAGAGAAACTGTTTTACGATACAAAAAATTTCAATTGTCTTCGGGTAGGAGACATGACTTTCCAACATTATTACATATTTACTTTTTTATTGAAACAAAGCATTAGGTTTATTGATATGTCAAATAATATAGCATCACAGTATTAGCAAGAGTGAACGAACAGGGCACCATACGTTGCTACCTATAATTCAAGAGCATAAATATATAAACCTGGAAGAAAATACTCTGTCCCCTCGCATAAGTGTAGACAAAAAGGAATTTCTTCGAAGAAATAGGCTGACATATTCATAATATAGGGCAAAAGATCTTGAAATCATATCTGCAACAGAACAGGGGATAGAAAATAAGCAGAAAGTTGGAAATGATATCACCTTCATTTGGTAACTGACTAGGAAGGTCTTTCGACCATATCGGGCCCTCCAAGCAATGATTTTTCCGATACTGATATGTATACGGAGAACCTTACATGCTCTTTATAATGCAGAATCATCTCTGAAACAACCTGTTTTTGTTCACATAAAATTTTTTTTCATTCACCTTTTTTTATTAGCAACCCATTGATTTATGAATTTGAAAAGTGATGCATATTCTGATAATTCCTTCGCGAAATAGAGAGGTGTGTCAATCGAAAATAATTTCCCAAATTATAATTCCAAATTTTTTGTTCCAGATCTTTGTTTCAAAATAAAATCTTGAGTGAGTGTCTTTTTGAGTGCACCAATGGAAGGAAACTATTTGACTCCTCTTTCATTCCAAATCTTTCTGATTGTGGTGACGTGTAACTAAAAAAAAAACATTTTTTCATATAAGATATTATATTTTGGTTTCTACCCACATATGCTGTTGATGTAAGATAGCTTCTGATGAATGATTGTTTCCAAAATATCAGAGTTACTATCGGAATGAGCGTTATTCTATAGAGCACTTCCTGATACTGTCCTTGTTTTTTCAAAATAATTTCGGTACTGTCAATTTAGAATCAATGCGAGATATTTATTTATTATGCTGCAGTTGAATTGTTCTTATTAGAAGATAGTAGAAATTGGCAACGTGCCTCGAATTATTTTGACATTGTCGATATTTCAAGAGTGCCAACCTGCCTTCGGTTTTAGTTACAAAATCTTGTTAGACCTAAATCATTGCCGACCGGTAGACTTTATTAAAGTGGATGGAGTACACTTCACATTCCGTGTCTGACCATAATGGAGCAATGAAGTTCACTGTTTCTACAGGAGACTAGCTTTGTGGTGTTATTACGCTGTGGTTGTGCTCATGTTTATCTTTCGCTCAACCTATAGAATAATATGTATTCATTTCTACTGTCCACTATCAATACTTACGAATATCGGTAGTCCGTTGGAGTTTGAGTAGGTAATTTATTAAAGCTTTATTATTGGTAGATCTGTCTCCTCGACTAGTTTCGATGACTTATATCATCATTATCAAGAGCTGAGAACTAGACAACTACAACGAGACAAGGCAAAATTAACGGATAAAAAGGTATTCATAAAGGAACAATAACTCAAGCTGCAGCAGTCTAGAACGGTTCTTCAGTAAGGCCGAATTGACCAAGACAGATTCTCAAAAACATATTCTAAAAGTCAAATATATAAAATGAACAAGACGAAAACTGAAGCGTCAAATAAAATCGGTAGGAACAACAATACGCATGCGAACATATTCTGTCACAGGATTCATAAGATTTTTGCGGTCAAGGTCAAACATTCAGTTCAGTAAGGTTCCCTTATAAATAGATTCACCAATAATAAGGCTTTAATTAATTACCTTCTCATAGTTATAGTGGACGCCAAAGGGTTCCGAGAAACAGTTGTAGTTTTCCGCTAGTGATATCGAAAACGTTATTATAGTTTTTTCACTACACTAGAGATATCATTCAGCATTCGAATATTTCAGTAGCTTAATAGCTGAAGGTGGTAAAATCACCTGTATTTCATACTAATTCGAAGACGTATGATTTTCATTAAGTATACTATAATCTACTTTTTGCGCGCATATTCTGTGAAACAGCTGTTTATGGTTTACGAATTCCTCCATCGACTAGGTTAGACACCCTGATGACGATTCCGATGTCAAAACCGATTGTGTCCGGCAAGCTGTTGCCACAATAATTTGAAGAGAATTCGAAATTTTTGGGGTTAACATCCATATTGCAATTCGAAGGCTGAGTTCGTGGATGGGCCAAATCTACCGAACGGTTTCGAAGTTATTGTCATTGGAATTGAGTTTCTTTTGTCGACAACTCAGAATCTACCTATGCAAATTGATTGAAACTTGCTAGTTGGTTGTAGAATTGCTGCCGATGTTTGTTTGGAATCGACTGAAACTGAATATGTAGAATTTCTTTCCCGAAAATTTTTCAAATTTGTGTTGAAAAATTTTGTTTTTTCGGGAAATATTCCTCGGAATGTAATGAAAGTTCACACGGATTTTAAGGTCAATATTTCGTATCAGCTCCATCCAATTTCAATTCTCGGCGGAAATATTGCGTCAAAGTAATGCGTTAAATTTGGTGTTTTTGCTTCGGTACTGCTGGTATTTCAGCCATAACTCAAAAAATTCTTAGTAGATCCGTAATTAGGGGGGAAATCCTAATACACAATTTTATGCAGATTTTGGTGATTTTAGTGTCATTTGGATAATTACAAGAATTCAAAAATTTTTTTGAAGCTATAATTGAAATTTCCATTTTGACCAGTGAAGTAATTTATTTCACACCATATTGATAAAAATTCGGTCATTCGTCACGTTGACATCCTTTTGCATTGAGGATTTTTACACGAACGCAGGGTGTGCGCGCGAACCTATTCGTCCAGAAAAAGCGTCCAGGGGAACGGACATTGGCTTAAAAGATACCCACTTTGAGACAAATATTATCTCAGACATTACATAGTATTCAGGTCTGATCATCTGTCTTTCAATCCGATTACTTGAGCTATTATAAGATTATTTTCTAAAGCACTAAATTCGTAACTTGAATCTAGCAAGAAATATATTCAGTATCATTTGCTGATTAAACCATAGAATATACCTCATGGGACATTCTCAATGTACACAGAGGTATATATTCATATTATAAATATGCCTTCCCTCCCGCTCAATGTGTTGTTTTGAAGTTATCGTAGAAGATAATCCTAACGTGTATGGACCTCCTTAAGTTCGAACTACACCGCGACATCTTTGCTGCTATTTGTGTACCTAACCGTTGACCTATCTGATGCCAGGATATACAACAAATGTACTCATCTGCCATAATCTACTAGTTATCAATACTTCAAGCCACAAACACTTTCTGGATAGACGATTAAGAGTCTGTATGTTGGTGATAACTTGTAGTTATCTGTTCTGTAGTACTTAAACCCAAGATGCAAGATACCAGATGCTGAATCTCAAATGAAAACATCAAACTGGTCCTTCTCTGCTGAACTATATCTGCTCCGTTCAGTTGCGACGATCAAATAAAAAAAAGCATCACTGCTACATTACGTTGTACATCTTTGTTCAAATCATATCAAGGACATTTCGAGTGTTACAGTCGTTACATTTGTGTTCCATTCACGAAGTGACGATACAGTGTTCCGTATTTCCTAAAGTCAGGTCCCTTAATAGTTTGGAGTGGTTCAATTGGAAGAAAACAATAAAGATCTGGATTGCATTTCTATAAAGTTGATTATAGAATTGTAAAGGTATGCACCGTACTTTTTCACTTGAAAATCTCAATTATGATTTCGAAATAGTCTGTTCTGATTTAAAGTCAGATTGAGTTGTTACGAAGAGTTGTGTTGATTTCGAGTGTTACACTTTCTGGAAGCTTTTGAACTGTACTTACTGATAGATACTCGGATTGTTGCGGAATGCAAGTTCGTAGTGATGTGATCTCAAGTGAACTCTCAATTCATCACATTTTCGTCAGGTCGAACCTGTCTGTTTATTATAGTTCTGTGTCTTTTCTCTCTTCTGAACTCTACCAGTGGGACTTTGCAAAATGAACTTAAATTTGATAGGGGTTTTATTAGTTCTGCTGCTGAATAATTCCTCTAGCTTGAAAATACTGGCTATATTTCCTCATGAAGGTGTCAGTCACTTACAAGTGTTCAAACCAATAGTTCGCCAACTATCAGCAAGGGGACACCATATTACAGTGATCACCCATCATACCTTGGGGATAAAAACTAAGAATTTCCATGAAATAATCATGAAAGGAAAAAATGATGGATTTCATCATTATACTCTGGACATGTTCGATTTGCCCGGTATAGTGCTGTCTTTCAGAAATGCTTTAGCTTTGACCAAGAAGGGTTTAGATAGCTGTCATTCCATGTTCTCCAATCTTGAGGTACAGAATCTTATGGCATCAGATCAAAAATTCGATTTCATAATTGCTGAAATGTTCAACAGCGAATGTTTCCTGAGCTTCGTGGACAAATTTCAAGTTCCTTTTATTGCATTGGCTTCCACTACACTGATGCCTTGGCACAGTGAAAGATTTGGTCAACCAGACAATCCAGCTTATATACCAAATAATCATTTGTATTCTGGAAGGAAGGGTTTTCTTTTGAGGGCTGAGAATTTACTTTTGTCAGTTTGGTTCAAAATCATACATCGATTTCAAGTAAGTTGGAATCAGTATCTTTCAGAAAAAAATCTGTCCAGAAAATTAAGGTCTTTCGATAATTTGATGCAGAATGTGAGCCTTATACTCCTTAATTCTCACTTTACATCTTACCAACCGATGCCTTTTGTACCAGGAATTATAGAAATTGGAGGAGTTCATATCGATTTGCCGAAAAAGTTACCTGAGGTAAGCTAATTTTTGAATCAAAAATTTGTGGGAACATACATCTTATTAACAGCCATTTTCGTTTATTAACGAATAAACTTAATTGAAATAGTGGATGGTAGTATGTGTTGAAAAATTGTTGATACTCTTCAACCATCACTGTGATTTACCAAAATCTCTCACCGGCGCTTTCTTTCGGAATTTATTATGTCCTAATTCCGATTTTGCGCGCATATTCTAGGGAACAGCCTATTGTGTAATTTTAGAATGACCATGTCGAATTCACTGATGACGAATCTAATGTCAAAAGCGATTCTCTCTTGTCAGCCTCTACCACGATAACTTTAAAACGGAAACAGCTAGCGACTTCGAATATTCAGGGCATATTGCGCATTAAAACGCAACAGCTGATTTAGTTGAGGAACCAAATCGGTTGTTCAGTTTTGCAGATATCCCCAAAATAACCAATGCGATTGGATTGGAACTTGTTAAAATTAGTTGTCGAATATTGACGTGCAACTGCGCCCTGAATTTGGTTCGGATTGTAAAGTTAGTAAAGGAATTTCCCGCAGATCTTGAAAGTCAATCTTTCATAACAGTGAACAGAAATTGAGTTCGATACCTTTTTAATTTTCGGAAATTTACAATGCAAAAAAAAAGTGAAATTTCCTGGTTTTTTCTTTGCTATCGTTGTTATAACTCAAAAAATACTGCTACAACCATTATGAAATTGAGTTATCATTGGGCAAATGCAGATAAACAATTTTATGTGAAATTTGGTGATGGTTATGATCGTCATCGATCTTGAACTTGCTTATTTTACGTCAGTGCTCTTATGGAATATTTTCTCTGCACTATTCAAAAATTTCGTTCCTTGAGATGATAATAAATGCACTGTACCTTTCCCATATCGAAACCTCATCTATTTCAAAGATAATGAGATAGCGAAAGTGCAATTATGCAATTGCCGAAGATATTGCATAAGTGAGCGTTGGGAAATGGCTACTCGTTGATGCTTGAAGGCTGTTGTTACTATTCCGTAAATAAACAAAGACGAGTGTTGAGATACGCGAGTGAACTTCGAGTTGAGAATGAACATCTTTACTTTTATTATTCTCACAATTTCGTACTGTGTTTCTTCCTTACTTGCATTCGATATACTGGCAATTTTTCCTCACCCTGGTAAAAGCCATCAGTCGGTTTTCGGTCCAATAGTTCGTCAGTTATTGACACGAGGGCACAAAATAAAAGTTATAGTGCATTATAGTTTCAAAGTTAACAATGAGAACTACACAGAAATACTTCTGGGTGATCGTGGGAAAACTGGAGAACATTTTTTCGATTTAAAAATGCTGGATTTGCCCGTTACATTGTCACAAGTTTTTCATCCTTTCACTCTCAAGAATATCGGACTACAATCTTGTAATACAATGCTCAGTAATGCCGAAGTTCGAGAATTTATAAAATCGGACGAAAAGTTCGATATGGTTTTAGGCGAGTTCTTTAACAGTGAGTGTATTCTCGGTTTTGTGCAGAACTTCGAAGCTCCGCTTGTTGGAATATCTACTGGAATTTTGATTCCATGGCATGGTGATAGATTTGGCAACCCTGACAACCCTTCGTATGTTGCTAATAGTCATCTAGGACAAACAACCAGAATGGGATTTCGGGAGAGACTGTATAACTTTGTAGGGACTCAGTGGTATAAACTTGTGTATTTGTGGTCAGTTCAAGAATGCCAAAACATGGTAGAAGAACACTTTGGAAAAACTTTTTCTTCTTTTCATGATGTGATGAAGAATACTAGTATGTTACTTGTGAATTCACATTTTTCATATGCATTTCCACGACCACTAGTTCCAGGAGTCGTAGAAATCGGTGGAGTACATATAGGTCATGTTGGACCACTTCCAGGTGTGAGTTGAATTCCTTATATGTATTCATAGAGCGTGATTCATTTCATAGAAAAATAATCATAATTCTGAGCAAAAAGTCACTTTATGCAGGTTTTCGACAATGAAGTTCATCCCCCTTTAAATATTTACAGACATCTATTTTCTTATATCAAATGGACACCAAGTATATTATTGCCTCATTAGGTAACTTGTTTGAAAAAATCCACAATAAAATGCCATACCTTGAGTAAGACCTCAACAGTTCTTGAGTTTTCTCATGAAATAATTGGTGTCGACAGAAATCCACACTATTTTGAATATTTCTGCGGAAGAAGTGATTATTAACATTTTGTCAATATGTAGTATAATAATATGTTAACAATCAATCAATTCTTAAGAATTTCAGATAGAACCTATATTCTTTGATCTCCCAGTCGATTCTACTCAAGAGAGAGGGTGAATACTCGAAGTAAGTTGAAAAATCAATTCCGAACAGAGTGAGTAGTCTGTGATTTTCGAAATATACAAAAAGAAATTCAAATTTGATACTCCGGTACATAGTTATGACATTTTGTGAACTGAAATGAATTGTGTAGGGATTGTTGGCAATTTTTTCTTGACAACTCGGAAAGTTTTCATTCTTTTTCGAGAAAACTCAACTCAAAGATGAATGCCTATGGGTTCTAATCTGAATTCTTGAGTTTTGATGAATTTGATTTGTGAAAGTTCACTTAACTTTTGGTCCAAATATGAGACATTGTTATAATAGTACATATTGTCAAAATTGAAATCGAATTTTTTTTGTATTATTTTTCTACTGCAGAATTATTCAAATATGTTTTTTGGCTCTATCGAAAAAAATCTCGGGTATTTCGTCAAAATAAATATAAAATCTTAATTTTGGGCCAACATTTGTAAAATTCAGTTCGTTCAACCGCAAAGGTGAAATTTTCTAGCGGGAAGAACCTAATGACTCGAATTTTCCACTTCAAGGATCTATGTTATATGTTGAGTTTGTTGATGTCAAAAGCTTCTCAATGGCTCTGAATTCATCTGAATTTTTATATCAATTTTGAAAATGCTCATCTGATGATTTTGAAAATTGGAAAGTAAAAAGCAGAATCAAAGAATTATGAAGAATTCAGTATTGTATCATCTCAAAATTTTATAGGATATTTTGATGATAGTGATGAAATAAAAACAACCAGAAAAAACCTAGAAAAGCACTGACGTGAAGGCAGCAGCTTTTGCGTGCATATTTAAATTCGTTGGCAAAGCGGTCATCTCCATTGAACATGCGCGCAAAAGCTGCTGCCTTCACAGCAGTGCTTTTCTAGGTTTTTTTCGATAAACTACTGGAATTCAATGCAATCTTTTTGGATACATACACATTGGAAAAATAAAATTTCGAATGAGTATGTCTACGGAATTATTGGGTGGATTTTACCCATTCACGATTTCGACTAGGCCGAGTAAACACAATAACTTCCGGAAGAAACGACTTAGAAACTCCATATTTGTAGAGTAGGTTTGGGGCTTTATAACGGAGGCCAAATTCGTCAATGGGTAAAATCGACCTGATTCCGCAGATATACCCATTCAAAATTTTATTTTCCGAATATTTCCAAAAATACAGATCAAATCGAATTAAACTCCAGTATTCAGTCTAAAAATGACAGTTTGAAGCTTCATACTGAATACCATGAGTAAAGTATGATCAGAAGATCACAGAATATCGAAAATTGAATTTTTTTTAAATTGTTTTAATGACACGGTCATCACAAAATTTTGCACAAAGTTGCCCATCAGCATTTCCAAACTAGCTGCCAGGTTTCATTTCGATTGAATCAGTTTTTTTTTAATTCGGAAGAAACAACGAGTTCGAGTGAAAAACGAAATTTTGTATACTTTTTTCCGGAATCTCCAGTAATTTGGGTCGTAAAATGCTGTAAAATAAGATGTTCAAGGTATAAGCAGAAGTTGTTTTCGGATTCAATAAATAGTTTTCGAAGAAAAAAATTTCAAAATTTTTTTCGAAAAAAAATTCTTCAAAATTAACTGACAGTGTGATCTCGACAAAATTATGTGTGAAATTGTGTGTTGTTATGCTTCAACTAACTGCCACGGTTAAATTCAATCGCATGAGTAGTTCCTGAAATATCAGGAAATTAATCTCAAAATTTCAAATGACCATAACTCCGGAATCATTCGAGCGATTAGTCCCATTAACGAACTCAACCGGTGCAATCTTATGCGCGACATAATTTGAAAGTTTCAAGTCGCTTGTTCGCATTTTTCGACATATGTCGTCTCCTCCAGAATAGATTTTGACACCAGATTCTTCATCAGTGCGTCCAACGTAGTCGTTAGAGACTTTCAGGAAAAAATTCGAAAATTACAGACATTTGGACAAAGCGATAGCACGCTGTTCCCCAGAACCTGTGCGCAAAAAGGCGCAGGAGTTCATGCATCAGCCTTTTTCAACTAGCTACCAAGTTTCGTTATGATTAGATTTGTATTTTTAGAGTTAAAAATTTGACATATTCTTCTCCCAATATCACCAAGAATGAAAATCTTATCGAACTAAAAGTTGGATCCAGATTACGAAAAATTTCCGAAAATTTTCTTTTTCAATGTATAAACTCTGAATTCCCAACAAAATTTCGCAGAGAGTTGCGCGTCGGTATTCTACAACCAGATACCAAGTTCCAACCCAGGTTCCAACTAGATAGCCTTAGTGTTTATTGAGATATTGGGAAAACTATCTCATAAATTAACCTGACACAGTTTTAAGTTATAGTGCCTGCGGTCGACCGGCTTGTCAGTTCAGAATCGAATTTGACGTTGGATTCTTGATCATTGAGTTCAACCTAGTGGTCTTTCACCATCTTAGGAAAGGATTCGAGAATTATAGTTATTTGGGGGTAGGGGAATTTTTGCTGTATTTGTCGATCTAACCAAGGCATTTGATACTGTGTGTCATGAAACTCTTCTTGAGAAATTGTATATGTAGTATAGGCATAAGTGGTAGTGTCTTCGAACTTTACAGGAGTTATTTAACAGAAATAGTACATATTGTTGAGATTGGGAAAACAAGAGGTACCTGGAGGAAAGTAAAATGTGGTGTGCCTCAGGAAACAATTTTAGGATCACTTTTGTTCCTTATATACTTACATTAACGATTTGCTTACCTTCAGAATATCGGCAAAAGTTATATCATATGCTGACGATACCTGCATAGTATTCGAGCATGACTCATGGGAGGAGGTTGAACATCTAGCAATTCACGAATAAAGGAATATTGAAAATTGGTTCGACTTCAATCTGTTGTCAATAAATATGTTAAAAGCAATATATTAACTGCACACCGATCACTTACCTGATTTTCATACTCTGTATTTTGGGCATGTAATAATTGACAGTTTTATGGCAGTTAAGTATCTAGGTGTTACTTTGGATTGCCATTCGAGATGAGACTCACAATCAGAAGAGTTACACGAAAAATATCAATAAAAATAGGGTGTACCAAAATTTTCTCGCTAGGGACCAGTGCTATACTGTATATTTAGCTCTGGTGTAGTCCATTTTGCAGCTGGGGTGCTTTGATTGTACGATTGAGGGAATTAAAAAAAAATTTTGAAGATACTTTTCAGAAGACCAGCAAGGTATCCCACGGGTGTCTTGTATGGTGAACTGGGGGTGCTGGATCCTAGGCAACTCTATGTTAAGGCATTGATTTTGTCTGTGCCAAAGGAGAGACACTTGTTGAATATCCAACGCTCTGTGCGCAGTACTCGACAGGCTGAGGGTGGAATGGTAAGAGGGTTAAAAATTCATAAGGGAAAGTCAAGATCCTCTATTCTATATAGGTTGCCTCAGATTTTCAACTTGTTGCCTTAGGAGATGAGATCGCAGCAGATCTATCATTCCTTGAAAGGGAGAGTCAATCCTTGGTCGAAGCATGTGGTTGGTAGACAGATGGTGCATGCTTTGTTATCTCCCATTTGATATTTTTTCTGCGGGTTCATATGCTTCTTTGCTTTTTTGTGTTTTTTCTCTTCTATTTTTAAGTAGGCTGTTAGTTGTCCATTTTTTTTTCGTGTATTTAATTGGTGCTAAATGACGGGTTTTTAATTTATTTCTCATGTGTGGTTCTCCCTCCATATTCAAGCTCTTAATTCAGCTCACATGGAGGAACACCAAATCGAATATAAATGATGAAGAATAAGTTCATTGTCTAATAATTTAGATTTTTATAAAGGTATGTATATGAAGGATATATGTTTTTTTTACAAGCCATATAATATATAATGGCAGATACTTATACTTATGTTGATTTTGTATAATGATTTCGTGAAATGTTACATGGGTGAATATGAGTAAATTGATTGATCATAATATGTTTCTGTATCGCAATAGGACCAAATTCAAACCCTAATCTTTAATCTAAATCTTATTTGAACGAAATAATAGAACCCCTACAACATGCAAGCAAAAATGCGTTTTGGCTTAGATGTGTTGAAAAAAGCTAAGCACCAAAAATGTCTCCAAAAATGCTTGCCTAGACATATAACCATTTTCATCATTTTATTTGATACAAGCATTCCAGAATTACATCACTTATGCGCTACCTGAAATAATATTCAAGTGTTGAAAAATATGTAGATCAAGCGTTTTAAACAAATATGGCACTGATGACTTTCGAGATAATTACCCATAAATTGGACTTTCAGTATCTATTTCTGTCTAATTGGGCAGAAGCTATATTTTTGCATATTATCTTCATAATATTCATATTTTCGGGTTCGCTTCCTAGTCAAAAATGATGAAAAGAAGATATTACTTCAAATATATCAGAGATATTTTCCCAAGTCTCGCTATTGATGTTTTGTTTTAAGTTTCGAATCTCGAGTGCAATGTCTACCTTGAATTATTATTTTTTAGTCAGTGTGATGTTGCTCATGTTAAGGAAGGAGGGTTTGAGTTTGAAAATTTTGGCCATTTTTCCACATGCAGGCAAGAGTCATCTTTTTGTTTTCCAACCAATCATTGTGAAGCTATTGACAAGGGGACACGATATAACAGTGATCACCCATCATTCTCTGAAAGTGAAATCCAAGAGACTTCATGAAATCATCATAAATGGAAAAGATAAGGGGCTACTAGAATACAGTTTGGATTTGTCCGACTTCACAGATTTGGAATTGGCTTTAGGAAGAGCTTTCATTTTAACATCGAAAGGAATCAATGCCTGCCATGACATGTTTTTAAATTGTGAGGTAGAGAAACTGATGGCCTCAGATCGAAAATTCGATCTGATAATTGCTGAAATGTTCAACAGCGAATGTTTCTTGTGTTTTGTTGACAAATTTGATGCTCCTTTCATAGGATTGGCATCAACAACACTAATGCATTGGCACAGTGGAATATTTGGTCAACCGGACAACCCAGCCTATATTTGGCATAACCATTTGAGGTCTGCAAAAACAGGATTCCCCTTTCGAGTCGAGAATTTCGTTGTTGCAGTGTGGCATAAGGTGGTGTATTGGTTTCAAGTCGAATATAATCAATTTTTGGCAGAAAAGTATTTCAAGAAAAAAATGGGATCATATCATGAATTGATTAATAATGCGAGTATGCTATTTCTCAATTCACATTTCACTTCGAATCAACCTATTCCACTTGTACCTGGAGTTGTCGAAATTGGTGGTGTCCATATCAATTCACCTGAAAAGTTACCCAAGGTAAGCCTCTCAGAGGGCTTGTGTGTGAAATGCTTTATTAATTTATTATTTTTGAGAATGCGCTTTCACTCTGCTTCCGAATTGAATAAAGTACCGACAGATAATATGATTGTACTCAATGGAGAGTATTTAGACCTCTTCTGAAAGGGCCTTGAGCGCATAAGAAAATATCAAAATTGTTAATTAATTCAGTTGTCAATCTGACAAAACTGTTGAGTTCCGATATTTCTGGCCAGTAAATTTTGACAGTCGATTTTACTGGCACTGCTTTGGTAATTCTTCGTATCAGTAGGAAGCGTTTCGAAATTACTGATACTGGCCAGTACTGATTGAGAATATCGGAACGCAACAATTGTGCACTTGAATGTTCAGTGACCTGTGACAGCTCAAAATTTACTCACAATAGGCCTTAACACACAGAACTACTCACATGCAATGAAATTCTTCACGAATGTGAGTAATTACTCACAAAGTGGCAAGCTTGCAATGTTTCTTACTCGACCGAGCATTGCAGCTAACCTTCTTGTTATGCAATAGCACTTCCGATTTATAAGAGAAACTACCCAAATTATGTAGCCAACTATCTACCCATTATGATCCTCAGTGTTTTTTCATGAGTTGTTTCGAACCATACAACAATTTTCTTGACTAAGTTCAATCTTCTCTCTAATTGTCAACCTGGGCTCAGAGCTGGGAGATAAACCCAAAATGCTGCTCTCCACTTTTTCGATTATGTGTATCGTTCTCATTCTCTAGCGTATTTCAGAATGATTTGGGAGTACCTCAGGTTTCCGTTTTGAGGCCAATGCTTTTTATTCTCTTGATTAATGACTTGCCTGAATTCATAATTGAGTGAATTATCATTTTTGTGGATGATACATCGGTAAGTTCTATTCACATTTATGAATCTTTACTATATGTTGAGGATAACAAACCTGCCTTTGCTAAATTGAGTAATTTTCATTGTTACACTACAAGAAGTACTGAAGCGCTGGCCGTGCTGGTGCACAGGATCAGAAAGTTTGAAACATCTTCATATTACCAGTGTATCAAGATGTGCATCCACTTGCCTGATTCTGTGAAAGACGTAAAAAGAACGAATTTTAGGAAAATAATAAAATCTTCGATGATCTGTGAGGCATACTACATATATTGTTAATGAATATTTGGAAGATACGAACCTGTTTGAATGATATTTTATTTTATTTTATTTACTAGAGCAGGAATACACACAGGTGATTTTCACACCCAAGAAGGTATTCACAAAATATTTCAGAAAAGTCTACAATTTGAAATATCAAAGAAAAAATAAAGCACATGAGTATTCAACATAATTTTCAGAAATTACAGCTGCTGAAGAAAGAGAAAAAGTCTCCCTCTGCATACTATACAGAGGAGAGTTCTGAGCAGCAACAGTATTTCTCCTAGGGAGGTAAAAGATGTCGTGTTTCCTCAGTGTTATACTCGGGGTATAAAAAGAAATACCGTCAAGAAGAAATTCTGGCTCCAGTGAACCACTCAAAAGCTTCTGGAGCATTATTACATCATTTATAGTTCTGCGATATTCCAAACTGGCCACGTTAAAATGTTTTTGTCTAATGGAATAGTTATGGGGATTACCTTTTTGAGTTATAAGACCCGACCTGTGACCTAGAAATCTTAAGAATTTTCTCTGAACATTTTCGAGTCTCAATATGTGAGCACTAAAATGAGGACTCCACACAGAAGTTGCAAAATTGAGCCTGCTGAATATGAAAGCATAATATACAGCTAATAATGCGTCTACATTTTTGAAGTCTCTACTTTGTCTAGTGATGTAATCAAGCATTTTATTACTCATGTTGACCACAGTCTCGAAATGATGATGGAAAGTTAGTTTAGAGTCGAGAACTACTTCCAAGTCGCTGTCCTAGAAAGAGTCATATTGTCAATGGAATAGTCGAAAAGAATAGGATGCTTATTCCTCGTGAAGGAGACCACTGCGCATTCAGAAATATTGAGAACTAAACCTTTATTTCTGCAGTACTCACAGAATTTAGTCAGCTCTCGCTGCATAGAAATGTATCGTAACTGTATGAGTTGTCCTATATCCAGCAATGGATCAAACAGGATCAAAAAAAATTATTATTATTATTATTATTATCATTATTATATTTATTATTATTGTTATGGACTGTTAACATCGACCGCGACTCAACTAGTAGCATCGACCTCGACCTTGACCTCTACCTCGACCGCGACCCACCTGTTCTGTTCCTACCCAAAGACTTTCAGACTGAGATTTTTTTCACTACAGGTAGACTAGTAAAGAATCGTTTGGCATTTGTAGTCCCACCTTTCCAAGCACTCAAAAGCGGACACTTGGTATATCATTTATTTAAATGATTAGACTCATAGAGAGTCTAATCATAGTCATAGAGTCATAGAGAGTTTGTTGAGAAATGAACTGAGGGTATGGTAGTGGTCTGCTAGTTAATTATACATACTTCGTGATATCACAAAGGTTACATTCAGAAGAAGTGAATTTGAAAACTCAATTTTTGTCAACAGAATGACTATAGCTGAGAGCAAACACTACCACGTGTTGGTAAATTACGGCTCGGCAACACAGCCATATGCAAGTTTCATTGGTCAATATAACTCCTCGCTGTCTGCCTAATTCAACGTTGCCAATAACAGCGAGAAATATTGGAAATGCGGGAAATTTTGGATGAAACAGGGTGTCGATCTGCAGGCATCAGTGAATATTTTTTGAAGAATTTTTATTTTTTTTACTAAGATCTTTTTAAACTCTCTGAAAAGGGAAATTCATTATTATAGGATGAAATTATATTATCAACATAAGCGTTCATTAGACAATAATAATCAGATAAGAAGAAGAAGAATCAGATAAGGGTCATCAATCCGTGATTTCATGATTCCAGACGCTTTATCACAAACGAAATATTTGAATAACCTTTTACGGATTGACTACAGGACGGAGATTTTATCACCTAATGAAATTCAATGCAGGCAAGTCAATGCTTCGCAAATAATCCACTAACATTACCAGCAGTATTTGCGCACCAACTCGATGTGTTGGACTGTAGATAACTAACGGATACATTTATTTCGACATCGTTATTTTCAATTTGAATATTCGTTATCTATGAAGATACGACTTCAATCATGGAGTGAAGTGTTTAAAGAGATTACTGGGAAATCTATATGTATATTCAAACATAGTGGAGCTTAAAATGAACTTGACTGAATCTTAAATGAAGCTCAAATTGATACATTACACAATTACCGATAAATCAAATCAAGTGAGGTCCTACACGATCAGAACCATATATTTATAGTATTGTTACGATATGCAACAGAAGCGTTCGACGTTCGTGAAATTAAGTTCGTGAGAATGATTGGATTACGCAGAGTTCTAGTTTTGCTTCATTGCGTAGTATTTTCCCGTTCTTTCAATATATTGGCGGTGTTTCCGCACGAGGGTAAGAGCCATCAGATGATATTTTATCCCATTGTCAACGAATTGGTAAGAAAAGGACATACATTGACAACTTTGGTTCATTACAAATTCGATATCCAGTCAGTTGGATACAAGGAAATTATACTCAAGGACCCTCATTCACGTGGAAAAGATATTTACACCTTGAACGGATCAGACTCATCAGTTTGGTTTGAACAATTACGAGGTTTCCATCTTTTATTGGACGAAGGACTAAGCTCATGTGAGCATGTTTTGTTGAATGAAGGAGTAGTCGATCTGTTACAGTCTGGACAAAAGTTTGATTTGATTTTCGGTGAACTCTTCAATAGCGATTGTGTTCAAGGATTCGTACAGAAATTTAAAGCTCCTTTGGTAGCAATATCGACCACTACAGTGATACCTTGGCACAATGGACGTTTCGCAAATCCAGATAATCCCGCGTATATACCTAATAATCATATTTGGTATGATGACAGTATGGGCTTTCCACAGAGAGTCGTTAACTTTCTAGGTACTGTTTATTCTGAAGTGATATATGAAGTCTACTCGAATGCCAACAAAAATCTACTCGAAAAACACATAAATGAGAAAATTTGGGATTTGAGGGAGCTTCTAAGGAACACAAGTCTTCTCTTGGTGAACTCCCATTGGTCTTTGACTTTTCCTCGACCTTTTGTGCCGTCAGTAGTTGAAATAGGGGGGGTTCATATACCAAAGGCGAATAAACTTCCACAGGTAAGAAAACAATAGTTTTATTGGTAGACCCCAGAAAATATTCCTACAGGGTAATTCCACATTGAGCGTGAACCTTGGTGGTATGACTTATTTGCTGTCGGTTGAGCAATATTTATTGGTAACCGCAAGTCAACAATCTCCGAGATATTTGAGTTGTGTGATTTTTGAACTGTTAGACCTTGCTTCATTTTCGGTAGATTCTTTCTATTTCCAATTTAATTATTATCTCATTATATCTGGGAGAAACGAACCTAACCAGTAGTAAATGTTCGAAATGAATTATAGTATGATCATACTTGGAACCTCGATTCCTTTCTTATGTTGAAGCCAAACTAGTGCATGCACTCTAACGAGAACTTTTTTGAGGAATGAAGAAAGAAGATGGCAGGTTTTTGAAATAATATTGGTTACATATATATTAAGGAATTCGTAACTTGCACGCAAACTGAAAATCACAAAAACTCAAAAATCTCGGGAACTGTTGATTATCTGAAATATTTTCAGCGCTGCGATGTTGCCGCTTAATTCAAAAAGTACTTACAACTTGGATATTTCAAATGAAGCGCCGCATATATTATTGCTATATTCGATTAGCCGTAACCTCCCGAATATTTCAGTGTCAACTTCCGCGTCCGTATCGTTAGCGGATTTCGAGTAATTGATTGATTCACTTCCTTGTATCGATACCTAATACCGAATGTACCTAAATATTTTCATTTGTATTAATAATTGTTTTAAATTCAAAAACGTTAAAATTTGGATATTCGTGTTGTACGGTTTGAAAAGAAATTCATTTTCCTATCAACACGTCTCATAATATACAGAGTGAACCTTTGAAAACGAAACAGAACCATTTATTGGCGAATTGGCCACAGTCGTTAAAAACGCAAAAACTGGTCGATTCTGTTTGGAGGGGGACACTTTTTGACGAATAATTCATTGGTGAAATATTCAACCCCACTCTCAAATTTTGAAGAGGGAAGATAGGTTGTGTGATCCCTCATATGAAAACTTATGATATGTGTTTTCTATTATTGTACTTCTTTCAAATATCTGATTGAATTTGACTAGTTAATGGATGTTCATGATCTGACATATTTTCTGATTCGTGCTAAGAAATGAATATTAATTAGAGGTTGTGATTATTTTCTAATATTTAAACTATGTGTTTCTAGAAATCGACTTCTAGAAGTGTAATAGCCATCCGTCTCGAATTTTTAACGAGGAAGGTTGGCCATGTGATACATCATTTGAAAGAGCTTCAAATTTTTATAATTTCGCTTTTTGTACGATTGAATTGAATTTATATTTATATATCTGTTTCAAACAGAAGTTGAACTTTCTATAAATTTTCCTGATGTAAGGACTTTTTGACTTTTCCGCAAGCAAATATCTGCTGATTCAAGTAACTTAAGAAACGAAATAATAATTGGAATCAGAAAATATCACATATTTGGAAAGAGATTCAGGCAAAATCACGAATCAGAAAATATTCTTAGGGGATATGATGAACAACCATTGATTATTAAAGTCAAATTTCATTTCAAAAAAAGCTGCAACTTATAAACATAGAAGTGATGAGCTTTCAAATGATGTGTCACATGGCCAATCCTCATTATTAAAAATTCGAGAAGGGTAGCCACCCCGATAAGGGGGTGGCTATTTTACTTCGAGAAGTCAATTTGTAAGAACCCATAGTTTAGAATCAAAAAATATTCACACTTCAAAAAAATATTCATATAGTATAACGAATTCGAAAATATTCTCATATAATATTATGAAAATCCATTAATTGGTCAAATTCAATCAGATTTTTGAAGCAAGTATAATCATACTCATCATAAGCTTTCATATATGAGGTATCACACAACCTATCTTCCCTATTCAAAATTCAAGGGTGGGACCTTTAAGGGTGGAACCCACCCCGTTCAAGGGGTGGCTATTTCACCAATGAGTTATGCGTCAAAAAGTGTCCCCATCCAAACAAAAATTGACCTATCTCGGCGTTTCCAACGACTGTGGCCAATTCGCCCGTGAATAGCAATAGTTAAAGAACAATTTTTTTTATTTTGATACCTTGATAAAGTCTCTCATTCTGAACAATCCAGTATAAAATAAATGATATACAAATTTCAAATCTATTCACCTAAAATTCTAACTTCATAAAAATCCAATTACCTACTTAATTAACGAATGTTTTAATGAAGCTTTGTTTCCTTGAAGCTCTACTTCGTTAATCACGATCGACTATTCCGATGAAACGACTTGGAGTCTCGATATTTGAAAAAAAGTTTGGAGCTTGACAGCAAAAGTCCACTAAGTTACTAGGTGAAATCGGCTCGATGATTCCGTAAATATAGTATTTTATAAATAAATAGAGAAGTATTGGGAATGTGGATTATTTATTGTCTGCTACTTTGATTACGAAGCAAACGTTTCGAGGACAAATTTCCTCTTTATCAAGGCTAGAATAAAAACAATCAAGTCAACAATGATATACTGTGATTTCTGTTAGACACTGTAGTAGAGAGACGAGTTCTTTATGCTGTGTACAGAAGTCGAGAAATAAGGGTTAAGAATGCTGTGAAGATATTTAGCCAACTTGGTATATGGTGCATCTATGCAACTGACAATGGGCCTTGAAGATAATGTTATCTTATGGACTTTTCTTGAACAGTATAATTTAGGTGGAATGTTGTTATGTTTTGTCATCTTTCTATATTCAGTATCTGTAATGAGTTTATGTTCTTCAAGCATCTTTATGACTTTTTTAATCCTATTTTGAATGTTACTTGTGTGATCATTCTGAAGTATTTCATAGATATTTTGGTCCTCCAATATTTTGGGGTCCTCCAATTGGGAGATATTTCACAAGTTGAAGAACGAATTACCTCCTTTGTTCAAATCCAGTTTAGTTTATCGAATTCCATGCTTCAATTGTGATAAATCATACATCGGACAGACGAGACAATACCTGAGAGACAGAGTAAGACAACACAAGAACGATTGTAAAAACGTAACTAGCAGCAATAAAACAGCTTTAACTGCGCATGCTCATGTAGAGGGACACAAATTTAACTTCGATGACGTGAGAATTTAAGACTTTGAATGAAATGGATACAGAAAAACAAAACAATTAACCAAAGAGAGGATGTCCAAAGACTCAGTATTTTATATATATGATATCAGTTTAACATTTCAACCGAAAATATTTTAATATGATGTATGTCAATGTGATGATGAAGACTGAGTTTATATGTATTCTGTGCAACCATAGATTGTAACCTGTAAATCAGTATGATTGTGATATTCTCGTTTCTCAAGTAGTTTCATGTATGATGTTACCCTGGTGCTTCACCATGTTTTTTGATGTTTCTAATTTTATTGAATTAGTCCGTAAAATTTAGTTAACAAGGTATTGACCTATTCCTATTTGTCATGTATCATTGTTGACTTGATTGTTTTTATTCTAGCCTTGATAAAGAGGAAATTTGTCCTCGAAACTTTGGCTTTGTTATCAAAGTAGCAGAAAATAAATAATCCAAATTCCCAATACTTCTCTATTTATTTAGGAAAAGATGGATGATAATATTTTACATACAGTATTTTATATTCCAATGTTTCCAAAAATACATATCCAACTAAGCTGAATCCTAGGGGTCGATTGTAAACTGACGGCGAGAAAGCTAATGCAATATTTCATTAAAATCTGGTCGAAAGTATTTCATACTATTGCAGCTTTCTACGTGAAGAAAAGATATAGCTTTCTTCTCATCATTTGTTAGACACGTATCACGATATTTCGTTTGAAGGTAGTTGTTTTCCGGAGTGATATTCTCATTCAATTCTCCACCATTGATTTTCTGTAGTTTCGTCTTCGATGATGTTGTTGATTTTGGATTGAATTCCGCACTTTTCATCACTGAATAATACTTCGTATACAAGTAATTAAAATACGAAAATATTTTTCTATCAAAGAAGTTGAAACCTTTCATTCTTTATCCCGAACATAAGAATAGGGATATTTTTATATTTATGAATATCACATGGGTTGTAATATATTCAATGTGATTGAACAAACGAAAACATTCAGCTCCACAGAATATCCCAACTACGAAAGTGTTTTTTCATATGCGGAAATTTGGGCGATGAATGGATATTCTCACATGTATAATGTCGCTCTTAAATCATCTGGGTCATGACAAGTTATATTTAGGCTTTGTATGTGCTAATTCTCCTTGAAAAAACTTAGGATAAAAACTGTATGATAGTTATCTTTGCAACCAACATTTAGAAGAACTAGTACGATATTAGGTACCTACTCCAATTGATATGTCAATACATCATTTTATGCGAACGTTCGGAAGAAAATTATCAATATTTATCATCCCGATTTCACTAATTGATTTATCGATAATCAAATATAAAAGTTTTTGTTCAGCTAAACCTGACAGTTCAAGAACGACAAGGTTACAAATAATTTGAAAATTATTATCAATAGATAGTGTCAATTATACGATTGAATTATCGTCTGACATTCCAAGTTCTATACCTTTACAAAATTAAAATGATCATTACTGCAAGCAGAATTCCCTTGTAGATGATAGATGTACGAATACAACATTAACATGTTATATTGGCTTTGGATTTTACTTGAAATTCACTAAATATTGACTCCTGACTCTGGGGTAATACCAGGCAGAATTTGAACTCAATCTAGGAAATGGGGTTATAGGAATATGATACTTTTATCTTGAATGATCCCTTATTAGTTTTCTATCAACTATAGAAGGTAAGATTAGGGTATATTTTGAAGGGAGGACGATGAGGCCTTGAAAATCTTGTGAAAACTTCGATAATATTAAAGATATAATGTGCAACACTGCGGTGTCAACTAGTCGGGCAGTGAATTGAAGATAAAATTTACTATCGTATGGGCACGACTTCAATTACTTGTTGTGGTTTTGAGAACAACGAGCCAAGGTTTGGAAATCTTTTCCTATGGACATGTTCACGTTCGCTAATCAGATATTCGACTGTCTCGGTAGTTCCTTCAAAGAAATGACATAATTGCCTTCTTGAAAGTAACCGTGCAAATACTTGCCCAGCAAACACTAAATCGCAGCAAGAGTACACAAACTGTACAGCGTTGCTGCGCTTAAAGTGCAGCGATGGTGGTGCAGTAACTGTATCGAAACGGACCGTATATGTCCCGTGGGATTGCATCGAAACTGTACAGCTCAAACTGCATTCGAAGTACAGGCACTATACAGCAGTTGTGGAGGAGCTATGCCTCGTTGTAAAGCAGTTTGTACGTAGTAATAATGCACCAACTGTGCTACTTCGATATGAAGTTTCTAAGCAGCAACAATGCAGCAGAAGCTCGGCTGTACAACGAGACTCACAGGAATAAGACTCACTGCCGAAAAAACATTTATTGATTGAGATTGAAATGAAACTTTGCACACTGATACTTAATTATTAACCATCGACAGATGTGAAAAAAGAGGGTCTACGACTTCCAGTTTATTCGGAAATTGCCGAATAATTTTGATTTTCTTATATGATGTGATGTATATATTTTTGCATATTCGACATCTATGCTTTACAGTAGAAAAAATTCTGCAATTTTTTCTGTATCTAGATATTGATTACTTAGCAAAAAAAATATTCAAAATATTTAATTTTTCACGATATTTCACCAAAAGCTCAGCATGGAATTCAAATATATAAAAATATACACAACATTCTTTGAAAAAAACTTTCGGCCATTTCCGGTTGAAGCGAAAAAAAATAAAAAAAAAATTTTTAACCTCAGTCGATGAAAGATAGTCTGTAGTATGCATGTTTAGAATTTCAATGCGATTACTTGAAAAATTTTGGTTTTTCGGAAGTGAGCCTGATTCCTGAAACATACTGGCTGTCTTAGGAGTCGGGTTAACCTAGTTCATGTTGAGCATATTACAGAATGTGGTTCATAGCAAATTCAACTAAATAAAAGGAATATTGCACTAGGAACATGACTTTAATAGAAAAAACTAGAATTTACAGAAATACCGGCGATATCAAACATTATAAATATAATATATTATTGGGTGACTCTCTCTCGTTCCTTTTTATTTCTTCTAAAATGAGTACATATTTCTCAATCATACCTTGATGGTTGTTTCAATATCAGTTGGTGAATCATTTTTGCTCCCTTTGTTTTTGCGTACAGCAACGTAAAGTGAAGAAAAATGAGTCAATAAACAATGAAAGTTTCACCTTGTGTGAATAAAATACTTAAAATTCCTTCATAGATGTTAGTACTTCGAAATTCTGTTTCTAGTTGGCCCAATCGGGTTCAGGTAGAGACCCAGATGTTTTCTACTATTGTCCATTTATTCCAGTTCCGAAAGAAATGGCATCATCTAAACTGACTTAGCCACACACCTAATTTGCCTTATTTCGTTTTTTCGGGAATTTATCATGTCGATACACTTGTTTTTCGCACTTGCAACACAGTCAACTTGAAACAGTCAGTACAAATAGCTTGAATCAAAAACGACACAAAGAACAAATTTCCGTTACAAAACAGCATGGCCGACGACGACGATTGACAACGGCTCAACCGGCATAGTAGGTGTGTGGTATAGCATCAAAGACAGAGACAACGTTGTCTCATACAGCATTTCGATTTTGTTGTACAAAAGCTGTACAGCAGCTGTATTTGAAAGACTGAATTTAGGAAAGTAGTATCACCAATGCAAAGATTGTGCAGTTTCAATACAACATTTTATGTACTGCATTCCGGTGGCACTTGTAATGCAGTAACTGCACAATTGCTGTATTTTGTGTTTGTTGGGTGCTGTTGGGTAAAAATTAATACAATCACTAAAAATTAAGATTTCTCTGTGATATCTTCACATAATATCAGTGTTCCATCTGACAGGTGATAAGTATCTACAGAGAGTTTTCCTGCGATTTCGCAAGATAAGGTGGTCTGAGGGTCGGTAAAAACCGTGGAACAGCTGTAACCATTCTCCTTGCATACCGCTTCTTCGGTGTAGATGTTTTGGCTGATTGGATGATTAGCTCTGGCCAAGGTGGAAAATTTGTTAATTTATCGACAGACATTCGTCCTTGTAGTTATGTTTGTTTATTATAACTTGAGCTCTTTCTTCCCCATGAACTAATTCCTATCTCCATCATTTTCTTTCGAAGGAGAATTTCCAAGTCATTTTCTGCAGAAGGTCTAACTAAATATACTGATCCCCCATATTTTTATCAGTTCATATAGAATTCGTCTAACCTACAGTTCAAACCCTTGTAAGTCAGAGATAAAGTGGGTGAATAAAACCAAAAATTTCATACCTGATTTGTATTTCCATTTCTTATATTGAAGAAAAATTGGCAGTCTCTTAACATTAAATTATATTCGTATTCTTGGATTTCCTCATTTTCTGAATGTTTCTAGTTTCGATTGATTTGAGCGAGCTTCATTTTGGTTTATTATTCGATAAAATCAAAGAATAAACCGTAGTGATCGACCAACAACAACAAAAATTTTTACCCCTTCCCTGAAAATTTCATACCTTACGTTTTGAAGCATGTAAATTTGAATGAACGAATAAAAAAACCCGTCCGACCGCCGTTCAACGTTCGCCACTCGCCGTCCGCTGCCGTTGTTCGGGGCTTTTCTCTGGAAGTACTGAACGGAAATCCTTGAAACTTGGTGGAAAAATTGAGTGTTACTCGGAGTTGATTTTCCAAGCTTTTCAGCAGATTCGGTTGGCGCCAGGGGTTCGAAAAGAGGGGTTGAAAGGGAAACAAATTATTTCTCGAAAATTTATCATCGAATTTTCATGAAATTATCAACATTGATTACTGTGTCAGAACCCAATCTAAAAAATTTTACTTGAATGATTTACTGAGTTGTAAGAAGGAACGCTGGAAATTGCCATATCCCGAAAATAAATAATCGCATTCGGTCCTAACATTAACATCAGTTGGAATTCAGGTAAATTATTTGACAACTTTTCATCCAGAATCATATATCTTGAATCAGATGAAAAGATTGATTAACAAACTTATAATATATCGAGAAATATTCACCTGACTCTATTGAACATTTGTGTACCGATAAGGTTTTACGAATCTATTTACATTAATCTTATTCTGGATAACCTTATGGATTTGAATTAATTTTCTACCCTACTCACTCATTAGCCACCTGCAAAAGACTTATGTTTGAATCAGAATGATTTTAAATATCATAAAATCTAACACAGTACCTACGAATAGCTATTTCTTGAAATATGCGTGATTTTGGTTTTAAGCATGAAAGTGGTTATAAAATCTCATTCATTCAGAGAATTTATTATTGGTTCTTTGAAATATTTCCATGTGAATATTATCGAGAATGCTTGACTTTCATCCTGTCATTTATTGTTGATTGGGATTGAATATCTTCGTTAATCTTTTATTTTTCGCCGATCTTCAAAACTTCAACTAAGGAAAGCCCGCTTCCCGAACGTGCGATGATACTCAGGGGTGTAGCTATAAATTAAGATATAGGTGCCGTCATCCTTAGGAATGGAAACTGTGAATATCGTTAATAATGCGACACTTCAAGTCTCATGTACATCGCAGTTTGGTAATTTCAGCAATTCTGCTCTGAAATTTTGATGAAAAATATACGTGAAATGGAATATACCAATTGAGGAGAATTAACTCTACACTTTCTCACCCTTCTGGTGAATACGTCACGACGTCACTGGAGGAAAAATTAATCGCTAACACCCTCTGATATATTTCTGACAACGATGCGCAACAAAATTCCTCTTTCAGTGTAATTCATCCGATTTGAACTTTTGTTAGATTTGTTCATATTGTATATGGTATTTCATTTTGTTGATTTGTTTATTGTTTGTTCAAGTTAGTATATCGGGTGCGTTCTGGGTAGAAACTGTGATTATATCCTTATAACTTTGAAATGCTTGTAGGAATAATATTTACTAACTGATATTGGCAGACAACCTTTAAAATTGTTTTATTTCACTGTGAAACTTCTCACATGTGGTACCCCCGATGATAAAATGTGATAGATATCGCTGAAGAATTTGCACGTTAGGCTGAGAAAATAATAAACCTTAGTGTAAAATTTGCAGCGTTTTTCCTACATATAGGAAGCCCATCTCTACTGTTTACAACTCAAGGTTGGAAGGTTTCAAGATATATTATTCACTGTTATACTGGTTCGATAACATCCAAAATCTACCAACCCACTCTGAGCCCAAGATCGCCTTGGCGAACTCATTTAATAGATCTAGGACCGGATAAAATACATCATTAATTGCTCTAAAAAATTTGCAATATTAGATTATCATTACCACTGACGTTTTAACTGACAATAAATGCAAGTGAGTGTTAGTGGCATAGGCTAGACATTCAAGGATGTTCAGTCAGATTTTTCGAATACTAAATTCTATACATATCTTCTATACAGTCTCATTGAGTTTCAAGAATCGGTTCCCTGAATGCAAGTTTAGTATTTTCATTCGAGTTTATTGTAAATATTTTCTTCAAAACAAACCACTACCAAAATAACCGGAGCTTAGAGGAATTCGAGCTACTAGGAAAGCTTTCCATGAAAATTAACTCCAGTTTCTATCTACAGTTACAATTTTTTCGTATAATAATAGTTGGAAGTTGGAAATGCAAGTTTCAGATTGAAAGGAGGAGGAAACTGAATTTTATCATTCCATCGCCTTATCTTGTTTGTTAATATGTGGAGAACAACGATTTTTGGATAATCAAAAATATTCCACATGTGGAAATGGCATTGATACATCTATACAGATATTTCATTTATCGAATTACAGCAATAAGGGGAGTGAAACAGTTGAGAAAAATAAAAAGGAAAAATAATCCCGGTTGTCATCCATAACACTGAAATTTTTTCATTGAAGTCGCACCTGAAAACATGATGATTTGCCGTAGATGCCCACATCTTACTGGTACCTAATGGGATCCCCATCCGACTCGTTTGTGAAAAATCTAGAAAAACACTGCTGTGAAGGCAGCAGCTTTTGCGTGCATGTTCAATGAAGATGACCGCTTCGGCAACGAATTTGAACATGCGCGCAAAAGCTGCTGCCTTCACGGCAGTGCTTCCCTAGATTTTTTCTGATGAATTATTGGATTTCAATTCGATCTAATCTGTATTTTTGGAAATATTGGAAAAATAAAATTTTGAATGGGTATATTTACGGAATCATTGGGCGGATTTTACCCGTTCATGAATTCGACCTTCGTAATTAAGCCCCAAACCTACTCTACAAATATCGAGTTTCTACGTCGTTTCTTCCGGAAGTTATTGTGTTTACGGTCGGTCTAATGGCCGACTGCGTGAACCCAATAATTTCCATAAGAAGAAACTTAGAAACTCGATATTTGTAGAGAAGGTTTCGACCTTAACGAACTCGTGAATGGGTAAAATCCACCAAATGATTCCGCAGATATACCCATTCAAAGTTTTATTTTTCCTATATTTCCAAAAATACAGATCAGATTGAATTGAAATCCAGTACTTCATAGCAAAATTACAGTTCAAAGGTTCATACAGAATTCAATAAGGATGATATGATATGAAAATCATAGAAATTTTTCTTTCAAATTGTTCTAATGACACGATCATCACGAAATTCTGCATACACTTGTCTTGCAGTATCTTCAAACTAGCTGCGAAGTTTTATCAGGATTGAACTAGTATTTCTTGAGTTATACCAAAGAAAACAACGGTGTCGAGAAGAAAACCACGAAATTTGATATTTTTATCCAATATCTCCTAAACTTATGATCGTATCGAACTGAAATTTGGTACACTGCTGTGAAATATGAAGTTTAAAGTCCGAGTGGAGAACAGATTACCTAATGAAAAATACACGGCAAACAGAGCGAACTGTGACGTTTCAAAGTACAAATCTGACCATTTCATCAGACGAAGGAGAACATTTTCAGAATTATTTTTTTTCGATTGTGATAGTTTCTTATATAATTCTTCCAATTTTCTGAAACAAACGATCGAAAAAGGCTTTAATCGAAACTTGAAGGAAAGGTATGGGTCTTTTCTTATCATTTGTTTCAGAAAATTGGAAGAACTATATGAGGAACTATAACAATCGAAAGAAAGTAATTCTGAAAATTTTCTCCTTTGTCTGATGAAAGAGTCAGATTTGTACTCTGAAACGTCACAGTTCGCCTTGTTTATCGATTGTATTGTTCCTGTATTGTTCATTAGGCAATCTGTTTTCCAAGGAACTGACGAATAGATTAATCCTGCAATCCGCAAGGGCGTTTTTCATGAAAAAACAATTTCTATTTGATTTTTAATAGTTCTGTTTCAAATATTGGGAGTGAAAACCCAGAATAAACCTGAAAAAGTGATTATTGCACTTTGCCTCAACGGTTGACGTTCAATAACGGAACGTTACAAAATGAAATCCACCCAGGCCCCGTATCCTTGACAAGTGAAAATTCCGAGGAACCTGATTAGGATGATAATGTTATGCTTTTACTCCACAGGTGCATCAATTTGGCAATTTATGGTAAAATTTTTAGAAAAGCACTGACAGGTGAGGTCAGCAGCTTAAGAGCGCATAATCTAATCCGTGGGAGAAAAATTTCGGCTTCTTTCTGATTGTTGTACACAATTGTGCAAAAGCATGCAAGTTTAATAATGATCGGATCTCAATCCTCATTCCAGAAATAATAACGATACTGAGAAAAATCGAAATTATACATATTTTCTATCAATATCACCCGAATCAAATCGAACTGAAACTAAGAACGCTACTGTAAAATATTCATTTGAAGGTCTCTGCAAATTCCATTGAAATCTGATGAATTGTTTCAGAAAAAAATTTTTTTCAAGAATTTTCGTGAATAATTGCCCTCGATACGACTGATATATAAATTACTTGATTTTGCGAGCTGGTTGCACGTCGGTATTCTAACAATAACTGATACTCTTCAATCTGATCGCATAAGTAGTTATATTGAGGAAATAACCTCAACAATTAAAATGACTCTAACGCCAAAATTGTTTAGCCTTTATGGCGTATTTTGACATGCAACCTACCACATTCAATCCTTCATCTGCTGTACTAACCTAGTCATTTGAGGTAATTTTTGACTTTAAAACTCTGTTCGCGCAAAAATCGAATAGATCATAACATCATTTCCGAAGTTTAATATTTATAACAGATTACTCACTCCTCCTTAGCCTAGCAAATTTTGTACGAACCTTTGTATCGTTTTCATAGAGAATTCTGTAGAGAATATTAATGTTGTGATATCGCCTATATCTTTGCTGAAATTTTCCTATTTGTGCACCTCTTTCAAATTCTCCGGAACAATTCGGAATTTGTTTTGACAAAATCCTACGAAATGTCATTAATTTTTTCCTAGGAATTCCATGAGCTCAGTTCTACGTCATGGAAATTTGTTGTATTCATAATGACGTTCAAGGACGAATATATTCCACATAATTTCAAACGATGTACAGGGGCAAGTTAGAAACAAACGCGTAAAAATCATTATTGCTCTGAAGAGTTTCATACATAAATTTGGAAATCGTAAAATATGAATTAGCCATCAAGGTTGAAGTGATGAATTTTTATTTTTTAAGTATAATAAGCATTCTTGTTCTTCCGAAACTATATACACTCCAAAAAAAAAATTCAACTCGAACTTCACAAGAAGAGACTGCAGTCATTTTGTGTGAAAAATTTTTTTTTTTTTGAAATACACCTTACCCAAAATTCAACAACTCTTATGCATGAAACACCATCTTTTCAAAACAAAAATATAAGCCTTCGTATTTATATCGAATTATCTACTCAACAACGAGCAGAATTTAATGAATGATGAATTTGAAATGTGTGAAGAGATTCCCAAAGATCCCCGTGGAAAATAACAAGTGAAAATTTTCAATGAACTGGGATTTATTGAAAAATGATAATGAATAAGGGGAACAACAGAAAATGTCGATGCACAATATAATAAATCATCAAGATTTGATTTTGAATTCATATCGAATATACATATTTCCTCCTTCTGTAATTAAACTAAAAATTTCCACTTCGTAGAAAATTCCTCAAATTTTACTTGTGTCTGCATTTAAATTGTTTGATGGGGTAGAAATTTCCAGGAGGCTTTTAAAGTTGGTGCTTCTTTGATATTGATTTGAATTTCATTTTTAATGATTCCATCCATGTTGAAAGTTTCCTTCAAATTCAGAGATATCAACCCGATATCTTTTCTGATGACTGCCCCGTTCTTAGGGATGTTCGTAAAATTCGTGGTTTGTAACTTTTGTCGTTCATAAGATAATACTATTATATTTTGTAATGTTAATTTATTTTAGTATATCTTTAAACGGAGGTCAATTTCTCTGAAACTTTTTTGCGCTCATGTTCAAGGGCAACAGAATGCTAGCATTTTGTCTAGATGTCTGTAATTTTCGAATTCTGAGCTGAAAATGATCTCAAAAGTCTAGATTGGACTAACTGATGACGAATCCCGTGTAAAAATCGATTCTGTCCGGCTGGCCGTCCGTATGTACGGTTACGGGCGTGAGGAGAATCCTATCGACCTGAAAATCGTAGTGTAAGTTTCATTTTGGAATGCGACGGTTGAGTTCGTTTATGGGCCAATATGGCTCTTAGGTTTCGGAGTGAGAGCCCTTTGAACTTTTGAGGTTATTTCTGTGACAACTCAGGAACTACTAGAACGACAAGATTGAAACATGGCGGTTAGTTGAAATAGAACGACTCACATCTTCTCGCAAAATTTTCTTGAGGTGGTACTGTCAGTAAATTAAATAAAAAATCTTTCAAAATTTTTTTTGAAAAATTTTTTTCACAAAAACTGTTTACCATAGTTTTCTCAGGCCTTGAGCTTCATATTTCACATAGGGTTCCAAATTTCAATTTTATCCAATTATAACTTCTGGAGATATATGGAAAAAATATGTCACATTTAGTCGTTTTTTACGCGCTTGTTCAATCATAATGAAACATTGCCGCAAGTTTGAAAATGCTCATGGACAACTTTGTGCCAAATTTCGTGATGATCATGTCATTGGAATCATTTGGAAAAAACCTATAATTTTTTCCTCCAAATATTCCATGTTCTGTGATCTTCTGGTCATATTACCCTTATGAAATTCTGTATAAACTTTCGAACTGTCATTTTTCGATGAAGTAGTGGAACTCAATTCGATCTAATTTGTAATAATTTGGAAACATTATGAGAATAAAATTTTGAATCCGTATGTCAGCGGAATAATTGGGTGGATTTCACCCATTCACGAATTCGGCCTTCGTAATTGAGGTCCAAACGGTGGACCACAAACAATGATTTTCGAAGGAAACAACCTCAGAAACTCGATAGTTTTAGAGCAGGTTTGGGTCTTAACACTCCATTACACGCGCTCTACGGTAGAACACCAATGCACGCGTCGTATCTGTGAGATACAAAATCAGTTAATTGAAGAAATACATGCTGTAACTAAATATTTCGCGTTTCCTTTGTGAAAAGTTGCACAGAAAATTGAAAAAAGCTTTGAATAGAAAATACACTAATTTTTATCGTCAATCAAAGTATATAAATATATACAACAATGTAAACTCTGGTAACATACACATAAAATTCAGTTGTTTGTGTTTGTAAAGGCACAGGTATGTCAGTCAAAAAGTAAATAAAGATAAGTAACATCAAGTATACGGTCAATCATCCCTGCAATATAAGAAATTAAAAAAAAAATTATGTATTAACGAACAAAACAAATATAGGACTATATAAAAACTGGGTACTTATTTCATTACTAGTAAGGAGATAACAAAACATAAGGGAGGCCTCCTCTAGCAACTACTTGCTTTTGGAGAATTTCAGTCTAAAAAATTTTAATTAGTATCTCGAACAACATTACAGCCACCAACACAAGAATTTTCACAGTGGTGCAGGCCACATTCAAAGCAAGTATATTATTTGATCAGTTTTTTCGTTGTCGTTGCTTTCTTATGAATTCATTACCTAGCTCACGAAGAAAAACTCGGCGAGGTGGCACGTTTTGGCCATTTTCCAAAGAAATGACTTGGCCATTCATACCATAAACATTTAAAATGGTGGAAAAAAACACCATTGGCCATCTTCTCGTTCCTTTCTGGACATTTCATGCTGAACACATTTTGTCCACCATGTCTACACCAATTTATGTCGATTGTAATAGATAATTATTCCTGTTTTTTTTTTCTCTCCACTTTTTTCATTCCATCCGTATGCATACTGGAGATCAAAAGCACATTTTTCAAACACTTCTTCATCAGAGTCGAGGTCCTCTTCAGGAACCTCTGTAATGATTTTTGATTGTCCTGAAGCTGAAGAACGAGGGCGTTTTTCATCATCTCCTGAGTCTTGTTCAACATCACTCATGTGACAGTTATCTTTTTCTAGTAGAAGTTCGTGGATTACTCAGATGTTACGAAGACCATTGAGATCTGATATCAAATAAGTAGTCATATATGATACAACATGAATACAAGCGTATAGTATCTGTGAGATACTGGAGCACCATTCTGTTACTAAATACCGATTTCTTCAGCAATATTAATGATCAGAAGGCAACAATAGGTTCACATACTAAAACAGATGAACACTTATATTCGAAAATAATGTTTTTTGGAATACTTACATTTTTGCACGCGCCGTATCTATGAGATACACATTGTCAAAAAACACCCCCAGCTGGACGCATTGGCAGTCAATGCTCAGCTAAAGTATTGAGTAACGCGAGCATGTGGAATAGGAGGAAGGGGGACGACGTCGACCTTCACGAGATCAACAATTGATGAAAAACGCTCAACTATGTATCTGTCAGATACATAGCGTGTAATGAAGTGTTAATTATGAAGGTCGAATTCGTGAATGGGTAAACTCCGCCCAATGATACCGTAGATATACCAATTCAAAATTCAATTTCTCAATATATCCAAAAATACAGATTAGATCGAATTGAAATCCAGTGCTTTATCGAAAAAAACCTAGGAAAGCACTGACGTGAAGCTTTTGCGCGTATGTTCGAAGGGTATCACTAAAAGTGAGGATTTTGTTTTTTGCTGTCGATCCGCCTGGAAATTCGGTTTTCGCTCCTCGTTACTGAAGAATATATAATGCCATGAAAGCTTCATTAGTTTGGTTCTTCTTTGAAAAATAATTTTATTGTTGTTCAAACAATTGAAAAACTTATATTGACGCATTTGTTTCAAACTTATTTATTATTTATTTTTAGGGAACAAGAGCCTTATTATTTTGCCCAAATGTCCGTATGTGCTCGAAAGTTCTGGACTTTTGGAATTTTAGGTTAGTTGTGATGCTTAAATATCCAGTTTACCTTAGTTAATGGATAAAATCAGCCAAATTGTTCCGAAGATATCCGCATTTAAAATTTAAGGGTTAATTCCTGAATATCTCAAAACGTACTGATGAGATCAGATTGAAACTGCGCAATAAGTTGAAGAATATCCACCCACAAATCAGTGCGAAATTTCTTCAAGATCCTATCGTCACAGAATTCAAACAAATTTTCAGACAGGTTTTCTCCAGAAACTATATCCATCAGATTTTCATGGAATTTGATCAACAAGTCAACAACAGTGTACTAAATTTTATAATAATATCCGAAAAGATTAGGAATCTAATTTATTTCAATATTATATGTGACTTCTTCAGCAGTGCAACGCCTTATGTTCGTGAAGGGTGATATTTTGGATGATAGTGAAGCTCTGCCACTTCGAAGTCTAGGTTAAAGAATGCTGCAAACTTTCCAAAAGCAGCAAACGCAAAATTGATGTTTTTTTTCGGTACAATAACTACTACATAGGGAGAAATCGCTTTTTGGAAAAAGACTCTGATGTTTGTTGTTCATTCGACATTACCTCAAATTTTACCAAAAAAACGACATGGTTTTCTATTTTTTGATGACTTATTCATAGCAAAAATTCAATTTTTCAATCACCATGCACGAACGTATAAAAAATAAAATATGATTTTTTTCATCTATTATTCTATGGCCTCCGAGTAAATTATCCTCACATTTACGATGAATTTGGTTCTTGGCTATCCAGTTCGGAATGTTTCAACATTCCAAAAATAATGATCTTTTCCACAGATAAATTTTAAAATAATAATTCAGCTTATGAATTCGTCACTTTCTGTCTAGGACAAATATTCCTTTCATCTGATATTTAATAATTGATTATGTCAAACTAATAGGATATGTATTCATGAGTTTTTCCTTCATATCAACCATTATCATTAAAATTGATGTATAAGCATAATAATGAATAATATAAATCGTTGGATTACATCTATCTGATTAGATATACTAGAAAATTGCCAACATCAGGTTCTGAAAGTCACTATGCTCAATACTCGCAATAGAATTAGCAAAACTACTAGAGAGAGAGGGAAAAGCGTCACGATACAGATATTCTATATTTAAGCGGAACTCTCACATTCATTTATTTATCGCTTGATTCCAATAAAAAAAGCGCATGCTGCACATGCAGTGTAACTAACTCAAACGTTCATTTTTCGCGTAGTGTTTCAACGGTTAAAAAGTGAAGTGATGAATATGAATTTTATTTTCAGATTATTTTTCTTGAGTGTATTGATAACAGCCGGCGAATGTTTGAGAGTTTTAGGACTTTTTCCAGTGAACATCAAAAGCCACTTTCGCGTTTTTCAGTCTCTTATGCAAGAATTGGCTGTGAGAGGACATGATGTTACAGTAGTAAGTCATTATCCTCACGAAAACCCACCACCAAGATACAGAGATGTTAGTCTGAAAGGGACATTTCCATTATTTGTAGAGACTGTCGATGTGGAGAATCTTTACAACTATAACAAAATCGACATGTATATAGCCCCAACAGAGATGAGCCAGTGGGCTCAAGGAATTTGTGAATCTGCCTATCAAAGTGACAGACTCAGCGTCTTATGGAACTCTTCTAACACCTATGATATAATGGTAGCTGAGATGTTCAACACGGATTGTTTTCTGCCAATTACCACGAAATTAAATGTCCCGATTGTTGTTATGAGTTCATCCACATTGCTCCCTTGGGTCAGCTTCCGGTTTGGAATACCCTTGAACCCAAGCTATATGCAAAATATTTTTATGGGTTATCCCAAGAGACTTGATTTCTTGGAAAGATTCGAGAACTCAGTGGTCACTTGGATTCAGATACTATTCCATCGGTTTTGGAGAAATAAGAGGGATGATGCTATTGTGAAGAAGTATTTCGGAGAAATCTTGCCGCCAGCTAGGGAGTTTGCTAAAAATGTCAGTTTGATTATGGTGAACACACATTACAGTCTGCACGATGCTAAGCCTTTTCCTCCAAGTGTAGTTGAAATCGGAGGAGTCCATTTACATCCAAGGAAAAAACTACCTAAGGTAATACTGGTGGAGGATCTATGGTTAAAGAGTGGAATCAGTTGAACCTATTGGATATTTTATGATCTCTGTTGAGTTATCTTGTTATTGATTATTCTGAGTACACACTTTTTCAGGGATTTTGGTGGAAAGAAAACAATGCGCATCATGGAGATATAATATTTTTGTGCTTCTTAGGCGCATTTTTATCCTACGAACAAAAATGTTATAATTCAGCATATATAATCGAGATTTTGAGTCCATTAGTCTAAAATAACCGTAATCACTGATGAATTAATTAACATACATTAGTACAGCCTTCTTCGTTCGGAGGGCTGGCAGGCCGTAAACATTGTAAGCTTCAAACGGAAAAATCATAGAAATTCGTTTCAGAGAAGCAAACGTGTTGAATATTCACGAAGATTTCCGCTTTTGCCGCGAACCGCTTTGGGAGATATAACGTTGCGTCCTGACTTGATATAGGAAAATCCATGAAGCCTTTATGTCTTAAGATGATAGTTGAAACCGCAGATCAGAAAGGAATGTGAAGTAAAGTCGGAGATGACCCACATATATGTACATACATATGTGCAAAAAGATCTCTGAATCCCTAACTTACTAACGTTATGGTATGTTGAGTGCTGTGAGAATGGGCACGAAGGAGGTGGAATACAGTTTTTTAATCATTGAGAAATTAAATTAAACTGGAAGTTTTTTTTGTTTTCATTTCCCGAAGAAAATTAGTAGGTATACTTCGTGTAAATTTTTTTTCGAAATAATTTTCCCTTTTAAGATACAGCAATTAGAAGAGGTCAACCAGTTAACGGTTTCCATTTCTTTTTCAGAGTTTCGGAAAAATACGCTTCATATTACTGCGCTATATATGTATATTCTATGTGTAGTTTAATCGATATTTAAATTCATTTTTGAAGGCTGATAATAGCAAAATTGTCCAGTTTTTCTTTGGAAATAGATATAGACTGTTTCCAATTTTCAAATGTTTCACATTTTTTCGATTTGAGGGGTAGAAAAGAAATATGTGAAGAGCACCTACATGAAAGCTAAAGATATTTGGAGTTTCATTTGGCACTGTATTTCAGAAACCATAAAAATTAAGAGCCATATTTTAAAAGGATAAACGATTGCAAAAAAAATCCTATGTACCTTCACGCATTTTTATCGAGAAATTAAGTATCATAGTTCTTCTCATTGATTTACGGACACCTTGACCTGACAAATATTATATCATATAACATATCTGTTACAGCCGAAAGATTTTAAACCTAACCAGTTCTTCACGAATTTCATATAATTTGCTCAGCTCATATCTAGGTCGTAGTATGCCCATTTATGGAAACAAACTGGAAATTGCCGTTCTTCATTATTTTTCGACTTATCCAACATATTTGCGGCATTCGTTGAAAAATGAACCAGGCATAGACAATATTGGGTAAAATCCTATAAAAAATGTGTCTTGCAACTTAATATTTGAAATGAGAATACTTAAAAGTCAAGTCATTCAAGCAGGAGCTCTTGCTTCCTATTGGTATCATTATTATATCAGGTTACGAATCGATTGACCCTGATTATGCGAATGTACAGTTCAATGTTTTCATTCAGTTAACGATACACCTACGCACAGTGATGAAGCACCTACGAAGGATGCTCCGAACTCCTCAATACAGAAGTGGTGTCAAGTAAAGAAAGAGGCAGTGCAACCGTTTTGTTAAATTTGTATAACTTTCGAAAGAAATGCCACAGGGATCTCAAATTCTTTTTGGTAGGTAGTAGGCATGAAAAAATATTTAAACAGCCCATTCATAAAGACGATTTATTATTATTATTATTATTATTATTTGTGGCTTCATATAATTTTTGATGTCGTACTTTGTAGCCTACCTAAAACAAGAAAAATAATTCTCTTTATTATTTAGCTCTTTCTCATTTAAAAAGGTGCGTTCCGCTGAAGGAAGTCTCTGATGAAGAAACCATGAACTTGAGACTTGTTATTCAAGATGTTGAAGGAGGACAACTTCGAAAGGTTGAATGACTTCAGTCCAGTAATTTTCGCATCATGAATTACTGGACTGTCGGAGATAATAATTATATAACCGAATTAATTTCACTGATCTTTGACAAGTGAGTTGTTTTATGGGGAGAACGTTCGGAAAAACTTGCTGATTCATTCACATGTATCCCGAATCAACTTAGCAAAGCTTTACTTGACATTTGTAGAGTAGGTTTGGACCTTGATCACGAAGGCCGAATTCACAAACGGGTAAATCCACCCAATGATTCCGCAGATATGCCCATTCAGAATATTTTGTTTCCAATATTTCCTAGATTACGAACTGGATTGAATTGGACTCCAGTAGTTGATTGAAATATGATCCGAAGATCGCAGAATTTTGAATTTCGAATTGTTCTAATGACACGATCATATCAAAATTTTGCACAAAATTGGTCATCAGCATTTTCAAACTAGCTACCTAGTTTCATTATCAGTAGTTCTTATCAAGACATCGACTGTATGAAAAAATTTTAGAATAGTACTGACGTGAGGTCAGGAGGTTTTACGCGATTGTTCAAATTCTAACCGAAAGATTAGCACGAAATTTTGCACCTAGTTGCGCGTTCAACTGATCATGATGTTTCCGTATGATTGCATTCGTACTTCTTGAGATATTGCGGAAATAACGTTAAAATTCTAAGTAGCAACGAAATTCGGCATTTTTTTCCTTTTATCCCCGAAAGTAAATATCTAATCGAATTGAAACTTAAAACATTGTTGCGAAATACTAACTTCAAGGTTCGTAAAAAAATTCATTGAAATTTAGTCTATATTTTTCGAACTGTTCCTCAGAACTAGTGCGTAAAATGCAAGAAAGTATACTAGCAGAACTATTTTCTAATCTAGTTTTGAATAGTAGGTGCACGATTATTTTTCACCTAGTCATACACAAAAAGTCTGATTTGGTCAACTAGGAAGATTCTGCGAGTAATATATATATAATATATAATAAGGGTATATAAGATTATAGGAAGTATATACAGGGTGATTCCGGAGGAGACCGTCAGATTTTGGGATAAGTTTACACTAGTCAAGACAGTCTCGAAACAATGTTTGGTTTATGGGTTGGAGTCTCTATTGAGAATATACAGGGTGATATGTCCGATTCGACCGATTTTACTTTTCTTGATAACTTTGGTATGGCTTATTCGATTCTAGAGAAATTTTCAGCGAAATACAATATTGATGAGGACATTCATTAATTTCAAAGTTTTTTCAAAATAAGTGGTTGTTATTGTTATAATTCCAGGTTAATTGAGCAGGTTGAAAAAACACCCTGAACATCGCATTTCCAAAACTACGCTATCTGTTTACGATTCTATTATTTGAGAGTTTCTAATTTTTTGGGTACACTTCTAGTTTTCTGAGAAAATTCCATCAAAAAAAGCAATGTCGAAATTTCGCTCCAATCGATCTTACTTTCATTGATAACTTTGGTATGGCTCATTTAATTTTGATGAAATTTGCAGTATGGAACCATCTGAACGAGTACATTCAATAATCGCCAAAGACTCTCAAAATTCAGGGTTGTAATTGTGATAATTTTAGAATTTCAGATTAATTGTGCAGTAAAAAAAACACCCTGTACATTGCTTTTCCAAAACTTTCTTATTCGTTTCAGATTCTACAATAATGTGTCATTATTCAGAGGTTTTCAATTTTTTTGGTACCCCTCCGTTTTTCCTAGAAAACATTTTGGAAGAAGAGCATGATCGAAATTTGGCTCACAAGCATTGAGAATATTCGGCACTAGGAAGGAAAGCTGTATTGTCCAAGAATGCCAAGCAGTATTTAAGTTCTAAAATATTCTTTTCAAATTCCAAATTCATATTTAATTGCTAATATTTTGTATGAAATCATTCAATTCAGAATATATTTCGGATTCGAAGAGAATATTTTAGAAGCGACGAACAACTTTGCATCCTTGGACGATACAGCTTTTCTACCGAGTGCAGAATAATCTCACTGCTTGTGAGCCAAATTTCGGTAATGCTCTTTTTCAAAAATGTTTTTTAGGAAAACCGGAGGTGTGCCAAAGAAACTAAAAACCTCTGGATGATGACATATTATTTTAGAATCTGCAACGAATGGGGAAGTTTTGGAAAAGCAATGTACAGGGTGTTTTTTTCTTCAACTACACAATTAATATGGAATTGTGAAATCATCACAATTACAACATTGTTTTTTGGAAGATTGTTGCGATTATTGAATGTAGTCATTCAGATTGTCGTACACTGAAAATTTCATCAAAATTGGATGAGCCATACCAAAGTTATCAATAAAAGTAGAATCGATTGGAGCGAAATTTCGACATTATCATTTTTTGAAAAAATTTTCTCGGAAAACTAGACGTGTGTCGAAAAAATTAGAAACTCTCAAATAATGACTTTTTATGGTACAATCGTAAACAGATAGCGTAGTTTAGGAAACGCTATGTACAGGGTGTTTTTTCGACCTGCACAATTAATATGGATTTATCACAATAACAACCGCTCATTTCGAAAAAAAAGTTTGAAATGAATGAATGTGTTCAACACCATTGTACTTCGCTAATCTATCTCTCTATCTAAATCACACTGTATATTCTCAACAGAGACCGCCAGCCATAAACCAAACAGTGTTCCGAGACTGTCTTGACTAGTGTAAACTTATCCCGAAATCTGACGGTCTCCTCTGGAATCACCCTGTATAATTTGACGAATTAAGTATGGTTATTCGGATTTTTGGATTTGAGTTCGAATGCGTAGAAATTACTGTTCTGGAAATCTCCGATTGATATCATTGAACATAAATATGTTACTTTATGTCGGACCTATGGTATATTGATAGAATAATTATGCATATTTGTGTGGTGCTTCATTTATGTTTTACATGCAACATTGAAATCGAGCCGTTTGCTCAACATGACTCAGCAAGATTTCTTAATAAAACTTGTGTATTTATTCTTTGACGTTGTTCTTTGTCCATTACAGTTAAGAAAAATACTCGAAGTAGGTATATGATACCTCGCTTCCAAAATCTTTGAAAATTGCCTCCCTTGCAACATCACTGTCAGAGTAATTTATCGATGAGTAGAATGTTGCAACTAAAGGCAGTTGAATCAGGAGTTTATTACAGAGATATTATTTGGGATGATCTCCAATAATGAAATATACACAAGCCAATATGTCACATGCTGCTGAAATATAATGGCTACATAAAGCGCATGTATAAAAATGATATACATATGAAAAATCTGCTGCAAAGCTGTTCTACGTAAAAATGAAGTTTTACCGATCTGACGAGTCTTTTAATTAGAAAAGGACATCCAGCAAAATTTTCGAAGAATGTGGTGATTTGAAAGGCTTCATTCTGGTTATTTCGGAACGAATTAGGACAATGCGGAGATGGGTGTAGAATTCGGAGTTTCTGGGGTCTTCTCCTGAAATTTATGACAAATAAAATAACATAAGCAGTACTATCTAAAGTGGCAAGTAACTGAGGATAATAAATAATGATTGGGTGAACATTAAGGTTTCTCCGGAAGTTTGCGTAGATCGATGAATAGTAAATGTATTTATCCGATTCTTATGGGTTCAAATGATCTGGGTGTAAAGTGTCCTTGAAAATTTGCTCAAATATATTTACCACATTTCTCATAATATATTTCCACGAAAGATAAATTCATCATTTCTTTATATCAGATACCATTTCGCAAAACTTATCAGCAGCATGGTTTTTATTGAATAACAACTGGAACGTGATATCTGACCTTGTGGGTCATGAAGCAAATTAGTGGAAATTAAATGGTTATTTTCAATCACAGACTACCTTATCAGTTCCGAAGCCGCTTCGATATTGTTCGAAAATTCTCGACTAGTCACATGTTCATTGCGAGTGGAAGTCCAGTGAAAAATTAGCTCCCATAGTGAGAATACTTTTCAACGAATAAAACGAAAAATCAGTGGAATCATATCAAGTGGCCTTATTATCAAATGAAAAACGGATTCAAGTTAAAAATGACAATTGAAAAGCCTGTTCAGCAAGAAAACTAATTCATCGTAAAAGTGAACATATTTACTCGAGAAACAATATCACGAAGTTACAATGCGAATATTTTATGCTTTTTATGTTTTGCTCTTCTCAGGGCAATTCATATCATGCTATAGAATTCTTGGACTCCTTCCTTATCCTGGAAAGAGTCATATGAAAATAACTATACCACTTATGAAAGAATTGAGTAGAAGAGGTCATGAAGTGGTTGTTGTAAGCCAATATCCATTGGATGAACCTATTCCTAGATATACAGATTTATCATTGAAAGGATCCATGCCACCACTAATAGAAGTATTACCTGTCAATAACATGAACTGGATGGTTTCGAGGATAATGAACAACTATTTTGAGGTGGTATTTCAATTCAAAACAATTAGTGATGAAATATGTGAAGCAGTCCTTGGAAGTGATGTTTTTAATAGTTTGTGGAAGTCGGAGCAGACATTCGATGTTATTATACATGAGCCCTTTGTAAGTGACTGTCCATTGGCTGTCAATAAGAATTTTAAGGCTCCTATCGTTGGGGTAACCACTAGTGTAATGTTACCTTGGAATAATGAACGTCTTGGAAATCCAGACAATCCTAGTTACATTCCTACGCTATGGATGGATTTTTCTGACAAAATGAATTTTTTGGAGAGGGTAGAAAATTTTCTGGTTGCCAACGTGCATAAGTTGTGGTATAAATATATGCAAAGACAACAAGATATAATAGTGAGGAAATATCTGGGAGAAAGCCATCCTCCGTTGTCCACTTATGGAAATAATATGAGTTTGTTACTGGTTAACACTCATTTCAGTTTGAGTCTAGCAAGACCGTACACACCGAATGTAATACAAGTTGGAGGTTTACATATCACCAATCCCAAACCTTTACCCGTGGTGAGAAGACATACATCTATTCATATCACTAGAAATAAGACAAACACTCCATAAGAGCTTTTTTATTCTTTTTCACCTGATCATTCATGTGTTGAATCTACCCTGAAGATACCAACCAGGTTATCATTTCCGAAATGTTGATTTATAACAAAACGTCTCACATTCAGATGCTCACACAAAGCTGCGTGGCAAACAGACGAAAACATTTAACGTGGAGTCATAAGGTTTGTTTTGGTTCTGAAATTCAGAACTGTCCTAGGATAGCTCTAGAACTGCTCAGAATCGATGCGCTGTTGAAGCCCGATTCTGAACTATTCTGAACCCATCGAAATATAACAAAAATGAAACCAAAAATTACTCAGGGTTGATCTAAGGTCGAGAAATGGAAGGGATCGAGTATTTAAGGGTGAAACACGGCCTACTCGATTTCCAGCAGAACTGCAAGTCCTATGAACAAAAATTCGGCAAAGGTAGGCAATAAAAAGGTCTACAACTTCTGTATACACATTTTTATCACATTCGAATAACCAAGTTTTTGGTTTTTAATTTTTATCTGTTGAAAAAACAAAATTTTTCGACGAAACTTAAAATATACATTTTATGGTAAATTTTCGAATAAAATTTTTTCTCCCAACATTATGTTCATTTTGAAGCTATTCACTGAAACTTTCAATTCAATTACTAGAAAAGTGTTGAATTCCATGTTATATTGATGAGCTAAAAATTGTAAATTGAAATATACCACTATAATAAACAACCGGATAACTTAATAGAGTTAATATTCAACAAGGAAATCCTAATATTTCGAGAAAGTTGTGAATGCGCAGATGCCTATTTGTTGCTGGGTGACCCATTGAAAAGTTCAGCCCATCAAGGTGTTTTCCGAAAAGAAGTGGATAAGGGGCTAGGAGGATTTCGACATTACCACTAATTATTTTCCAAGAAAATTCACCACGGTAATAGATTTTTTTACAACATCAGGAAGTAGAGATTTCAACAAACAGAAAACCCACCAACTTTGTTGAAAAAGTACAAACTTTGACGTGAGACTTTTCGATTTAAAAAAGTGTGATTTCTCGACATTAAGTCAGAGTAAGTTGAAAAAATAAATACTTCAGATCCAAATAATGACAATATTTTTGGAACATTAAGAGCTGAGTTTTCTACCAATTTCGTGAGAATAATTTTCTTCCGTAAAAGATAAAATGACGAACCAATTACTTGGTTATTCGACTTCATCACATACATTTGGAGGTTATGTAAAAAAAATTCACATATAAAAGTTGTAGATCTTCTTATTACCTACAAACCTGCTATTCAACTTTTTTTCATAGTTCTGCCGAAAATCGAGATAAGACGTGTTTTACCCTTAGGGACTTATTTCCATTCACTTCTCGACCTCAGATCTACCCCAAACTATTTTCCTTCCATTTTCATTATATTCTGTTCCTTTTCTGTCGAGGTTCATTCTACTGATATTTTGTCACTTTTTACCATTTTTAAATGCCTCAGCCCTAGTGTAAAGGGTCAAATGAATAATTAAATGACACAAGTTGTCATCTCGAAGAATACTTTCGTTTGTCAGTCTACTTGTTGTTTGAACATGAAACAATTTTTTTCGAATATTTATTGCTTCTAAACGAAGGGATCAGAAGCCATAAAATGTTTAGCATAAACACATCTGCCAAAGTTTGCTATAAAGATTGTAGAAAATCCTGTATAATAATTTAATGAAATGATTGATTACACTGCACTACTACTTCTATAATTACAAGTCCATGAAAATAATCTTTTAATCCAGTCGCAGTCGAGGGGTGATATTCTAAAAAAATGCTGAAGATTAGATTAAAATATAATTTTATGTGTCAGACATTACCATAGAAGTTTTTGGGCTCTTTGAAATCCTGTACACATCTTGTTTTATCAGATGACAGCAGGAACTTCTTCAACATTTTTATGTGGTATTTGAAACTTCTGGTTAATAGGTAAAACTATACCAATGGTTTTTCCATAGGAATAAAACCAGTTATTCAAATATGAACAAGTCTAAAAAAACTTAAATCGACGTCACTGTTTCCCTTGAAGAATGAATGAGAAGGAATACGTTTTAAAAGAAATTGAATTTTGTTTCGTTCCATTACCAAGCTTTCTTTTCGAGAGTGGAATTCACAACGAATTGAGTACCTGAAATAAAATCACTTAATGAAATTGAAACCTTCTATAGGTTTTCCATTAGAGAGTTATACTTCGGTAATATAACTTGGATATCATCTACAAGCTGAATCCTACCTTCTATACAATATTAAGTTGGTAAAAATGACAAGAACAGAACGAAATAATTAAGTTGAATTATTAATTTACTCAATGCCAATTCACCCTGTGGGAATGAGACTCTGTTATTCTCTAAGGAATCTAATCACATCGGATTATTCTCATGCATGATTCATATTTTCAACTGTACTCTGAACTAAAGAGATCAGCTATAAATTTTATGATAATTCCAAGAAAAATTATTGGAAAATCCCTAGAAAAGCACTGACGTGAGGTCAGGAGCTTCAACGCGCTTGTTCACATTCGAAGCCATTTTCTCAAGACATTTTGGATGAAGCTTTATGCCTTCATTTTTTAAATGCAGAATTTCGATGCGATTACATCTGCATTATTGATAATATTGGAAAAATGAAATTTCGAATGGATATATCTACGAAATCATTTCAAGTTTTCATGAAACCGACCTTCTCAATTAACCCCCAAACCTGCTAAAAAAATATCGAGTCTCTAAGTCGTTTTTTTCGAATGTTATTATGGTTAGGTTCCGCCTTACTGCCAACCATAAAATGAAATTCATTTAGAGGCTAGATTTTTGTTGAAACGGTTCAATTACAAAAGCCGAATTTGCGAAATGGTGAAAGCATTCAATGCTTCCGCATATTAATATCGAGTGGAAATTTCATTATTTCCGTGTTTTTTGAGTTGAAATAACCAAGAAATTCAACACATTTTCCCAAATATCTCCTAAGACAAACTGAAATTTGAAACATTGTTTCAAAATACTGATTCGAGGTTTTTGCCAATTTCATAGAAATCTGATGAATAGTTTCCGGAAAAAATTTTCCAACGAAAATTTAAAAAATTTGCGAGGATGAATATCGGCTCGAACTTCAATTTGAAGCACTATTCTTCAATACCGACTTCAAGGTATATCCCAAATTTCAGTCTGATCGCGTCAATTGTGATGAAGATACTGAGGAAATGTTGTCAACATTTCAAATAATAACCTTTACATAATTTTTTCCTAATATCTCCGGAAATAATCGTCAGATGAGATTGACATTCGAAATGTTGTGAAGTACTAACTTCAAGGTCTGTGCTGAATTTCAACGAATTCTGATCAATGAATTCAGAAAAAAATATTTATTTTTGATAAGGATGTGGATAATTTTCGGAAAAATATTTTTTCAAAATATGTTAACAATTGGATTTGCACGAAACTTCGCACTAAGTTGCGCATTGATATTCTTCAACTAATTACAAAGTGATCGCTTCTGTACTTCTTGAGATATTGAGTAAATAACCTAGAAACTTCGTACAACAACGAAATTTGACACACTTTTTTCCATATATCTCTGAAAGCAAACATCGTATGGAATTGAAATTTAAATCGTTTTTGTTGAATTCCGTTTTTGAGGTCTGTGGTAATTTTCTTTGAAATCTGATCAACGGTTTCCGAGAGAAAAAACTTTTCTACAACAATTTCAGAAGTTTTCGAATGAACATTTTTTTTTAATTTCCCAGCCACTAGATCCATACGGAATTCTGCACTAAATTGCGCGTTAGTATTGAAGAACTAATAACAAAGTTTGAATCCGATCCAAACAGTACCTACTTCATGAGATACCAAGGAATTAACCTCAAAATTTTATATAGATATAACTCCGAAACGGTTTGGCCGATTTTGCCCACTGACGAAACTGACTGAGCTATTCAGTCTCTAAACCTAACCCAAATATTCAATACTCTAGGTATTTTCCTTCGAAAGTGAGAGCGCACACGGCCAGACGAACATAATCAAGTTTGACCACGGTTTCTTCATCGGTGAGTCCAACCTAGTCGTTTAAGTCCAGTGTCGGCTCAAAATTCGAAAATAAGACACACAGACATCGTGACGAAATGATAACTCTCTGATCCCCAGAACAGGCGCATAAAAACAAGGCTATGTTCATGAATTTTCGCTTTCATTTCAAAATACTTTTATGTATGGTTTGAATTTACAAGAATGACCTAAAACAGGTGCGATATTTATATTTTCGTGGAATTTTTCTTAAGGAATGTGGAGAGCATCTGAAAAAAATTTTTTTGGAGTTTTTCTGTCTGGTGATGTTCGATATTATTTTTACCAAGTGTCAACGAGAACGAATCATATGAATCGGTATATTCCATATTCTGATAAGGAGCATCCACGGAATCGTTCTGATTATTCCATCGTTTTATTTTTTCGTTTTGACCTCAAGTTAGATTTATTTTAACAATTTCGTTTTCAATCGAAATTATAAAGTTAGATGAATAACTAAAAATTTTTCCCTCCAACGGAAATCCGAATTTTGCCCTTGGTTAGATGATTCCGCAATCGAAATGAATTTTACAATGAATCCTATAGACAATACATATCAAATTGCGCTGGAGTATTCTTATTAATGCATGATGACGACTGCAGAACAAATTCCAATTTGCTCGATTATGTATTTTCTGACTTACTAAGAAAACAATATTTCTGATTACCAAAACTCCGTAACCGAAATCTTGGTGCATCTTGCCCATTAACTTTCTTGTATCGAAAGAACAACAGGTCAAAAATAAACCTTTATATATTATATTCACGTTCTTTTCATTTAGACAACAGTGAAGATTACCGATGAGGTTAATGAAGAGGATATTCAACTTTGTAAATAATAAATCGAAATATATCTATAAAGGTATCCGCTGTTCTTAGTCTTTTTTTTCATTTTTGACGAAACCTGTTTGAAATAGTGATATATAAAATCATCTCCAAGGTATCCAAGGTTATTCTCTTGAGGGATCAATGAGATGATTCCTTCACACTTTTTTTTTTCATTTTATATGAAACATGTTATTTGACCTTGTCAGCCATAGTATAAATCAACCGAATATAGAGAAACAATTTCGGGTACCGATTATCTTATCACTTCTCATTTTGGTTCCTTCATGATAACATTTTGGAAATTGTCAATGAACTGTTAGTTTGGAAGAAGTGAAAGTGTTCGAGCGGACAAAAAAAATTAGTTTCCGAAAAAGTGATTTATAGTTCTATATGATGAACATCATTCAGGAACTAGTATTCAACCTATTCATATGACTGAAGCACCACATCGGTGGACTGAAAAAAATCTTATTCGAAAAATTAGTGACTCACTGTTAGAATTTCCGATATTTTACCAACAAATTTCAAGTGATAATGAAGATTTTGTGTGTGATTTTTTCGTGGCTGCTCTTAGCAAAGTTCGCATCATGTTACAGAATTCTTGCTCTATTCCCATACCCAGGGAAGAGTCACATGACTAACATTATACCTATGCTCAAAGAATTGAGTCGAAGAGGTCATGAGATAGTGGTAGTGAGCCATTATCCTTTAGACGCACCAATTCCTAGATATACCGATTTATCTCTGAAAGGATCTATGCCACTACTCCTAGAAGTATTACCTGTAAATAATGAAAATTGGATAATATCGAGGATAATGCACAACTACCTCCAAGTAGTTCCCTTCGGAGTCGTCGGTGATACCATGTGCGAAACAGCACTAGGAAGCGATATTTTCAAAAGTTTGTGGAAGTCAAATCAGACCTTTGATATCATTTTACATGAACCCTTCATGAGTGACTGCCCATTAGCTCTCAATCAGAAATTCAAGGCTCCTGTTATAACAATATCAACGAGTGTAATGTTACCATGGAATAATGAACGATTTGGAAATCCTGACAATCCCAGTTACATTCCTACCCTTTGGATGGATTTTTCTGATAAGATAAATTTCCTTGGAAGACTTGAAAACTTCCTGGTCGCGAATGGACATAGACTATGGTATAAATACAAGCAGAGAAAGCACGATATAATAGTGAAAAAGCATTTCGGTGAGAATCAACCACCACTATCGACGTTTTCATCGAATGTGAGCCTTATGCTGGTGAATACTCATTTCAGTTTGAGTCTAGCAAGGCCTTATTCGCCAAATGTGATACAAATAGGAGGTTTACATATTACAAACCCTGATCCTCTACCTACGGTGAGAATTTATTCCATTTTGTTTTTTATTATGAAGGCCTGCTCAAATACGTATACAGGGTGTTCCTTAATAAGTGTATCAACGGTCAACTGTAGATTTTCCATGAAAAAATAATATTTTTTTCTATTCCCTTTTTTTCCCTGAGTCTTCGTTTCAGGAATAAGGGGGTGTCAAAAATTTACTTTTTTTCAGTTTTTGCTAATATCTCATAAACCGTTTGAATTACAGAATGGAATTATCGTACACATATTGTCACGAAAAATAGCTTCTTTCTTGCACTTTACTCGGTTTCATTAGACGTGCCACTGGCGGAGATATTGAATTTGCACAAAGGTTTTCCCCCCCAACTTTTACACAACTGGACAAATTTGCATTTGTACAGCAGATTCTAGTGCGCCAATGTGTTTTACATAAAAAGGTACTCTTAGTACATTGCTGTAAAGTGAACTGCTTTCGATAAAAGTGGCATTTTATGATCAAAAACAGGAATGTAGCTATTATATTAGTGACAATGTGTGTAAAAAATCTCAATTCTGTGAATCGAACGGTTCCTGAGATATTAGCAAAAAACTGAAAAAATATGAATTTTTGACATCCTGTATCTCTGAAACGAAGACCCGGAGGAAAAAATGGAAGAGTAAAAGAAATTATTTTCCACATGAGAAATCTACAGTTGAACGTTGATACATTTATTCAGGAACACCCTGTATATGCTATAATTAATTTTTTCCATTTACTGGCTGAGCAGGCAAAACACAGCCCGATTGGACTGTGGACTATTCTATACCTTTGTCTTTACAAAAACCTAAAGGACAATGACTTCAAGATGAATTCAAGAATTGTAGTTAAATAATAAAATGGATATCATTTTCATTAAGTTCTACAGAGTTCCCCAAAAAATGAAACAGAAGTTCATACCTAGGATTATACGAATCAACCCAATGTAAGATCTGCAATGTTAACCAGTTTTCGAGTCATGATTTCTATCAACGCTCGGAATTCATGTATGAGAAGAAGATTGCCGAATTTCTCCCTCTGAAAGTAAACTTGCTTTTGATGGGGTCAATACGTGAAAAGATGACTGCTGGCAACGAATATGGTAGACACGATCATCACAAAATTTTGCACAGAACTGTGCATCAGCATTTTCCACCTATTTACCAAGTTTGATCATGAATTGATACGTCACTTTATGTTAGTTCATTTGAAAACAGGATAAAAGCTCACTTCGTTTCGTAGTACTTCTATTTTCGAACAAATTCAGATTTGCGCTATAGGCTTATTGCTGGAGAATTTCATATGTCCGTATATTCGTTCGGAAGTTTTAATGGTGGTTTATTGAGGGATGTATAGATGATTAATTAAAAATTTCCCACAATAAGCCTGCAGAATACAGTGGAATTGAACACCTTATCACACAATTTGCAATACACTAGTTTGAAAATATTGAAGGAATAATGAACTTGACTCACTGTGAAACCTTCAATAGAGCATAGTAATAGAAAACAAAGTATTTTCTTTTATTATATTTTTCTCCAATATCTCCAAGAATTGGAATCAGAGCGAACTGCAATTTCGTGGAGTATATTGAAATAACAATTAAATACAGATTTTTCTGTATTCACCTTTACATAATAATATCTTTCGATATTGATTTGATATCTTTCGATATACTTTTAATGTCTTCGACGTACTACGTCTTCAATGACAAAATTATTATATCATATTTTTTTACCGCATTTCATTTGTCAAGGAAAGAAGAAGGTTTAAGTAAAATCTGTGGCATTATTGTTTTCTATGCACAATTCTAACAAGCATGCGTATGGACTTAAATCTGGTTATTTCCGTTGATGTGAACTGTGAGTGAGAAACACGTGGTAAGTTTTTGATATATAATATAGAATAAATGCTACTGATGATTCTAAATCGAAAGATAGAAGATGAAACACTGTGTCTAGTAATGTTTTTAGGTTGTATTTCATTTTTTTACCTTTTTCTATAGTTTTTTACTTTGATCATTATATGCCAGTTGATATAATAATTTTGTCATTGAAGACGTAGTACGTCGAAGACATTAAAAGTATATCGAAAGATATCAAATCAATATCGAAAGATATTATTATGTAAAGGTGAATACAGAAAAATCTGTATTTAATTGTTATATCAATAGCCTTTAACAAGTAGACTTTTTTGAATTTAAAATTTGAGTATATTGAAATATGAGGTTGAGGTATGTGCGAGATTTATTCGAAATCGGATGAAAAGTAAGTGAAAACATTTTTTGCAGGAAAAATTTAGATAATTTTTTTCAGCATTATTTAGATAACACAAACAACACGAAGTTTTGCACGGAAAAATAAAACAATTTAGCAAGTTTCATCATGACTGAATCAGTATTTTTCGAGTGATTTTGGAAATGGCAGCTATACGGTGGAAAAAACGCAGAATTCGAACTTTTTTTTCTAATATTTCCGAAAGGAGAATGCAGGTTGAATTGAAATTTGGTATAACCAACTACCAAGTTCAAATCCAACCACTCAAATATTATGATCATATCATCCTCATGAAATTCTGTTCAAACCCTCATGCTGTCATTTTGCGATGAAGCACTGGATTTTAATTCGATCCATTCTGTATTTTCGAAAATATTGGTAATAAAGAATTTTTAATCGTTATATCTGCGGAATCATTGAGTGAATTTTTCCCATCCATGAATTCGGCCTTCGGAATTAACGTTCAAACCTTCTATAAAAATGATTTATTTCCAAGTTGTTCCTTCCGGTAGATTTGTGTTTAAGATTGACCTGTTTTTGAGGCTCAACAGCGAAAGTCGAATTCGTGAATGGGTAATGATTCCGTAGATATACCAATTCAAAATTGCCGTCTCCATTTTCATAGATACAGTTCGTATCAAATGGAAATCCAGTACCTGGAAAATCACATTTTGTGAGATCATGCAGAAATTCGTGAGGATAATATGATTAGGAGATCAACAAAAGTGCTTTAAGGGGGTTCAATATTTGAAAGGATGACCGCTTTGACAACGAATTCGAAATAATGAATTCAAAAGAAAAAACCTTCTGAGGACAGACCGATTCCTTAAGGACATTCGGACCTAATTATTTCCCGTATAAAAATATTTTCCTCCGTTGCATCATCCTGATATCGATATTGAGTAAATTCGAAATTTCATCAGTGGAAATATCCTCTAAAAATTGCAGACATGACTTCAATCAATATTTGAAATGTTTCCTTTCAGAATATCGAGAAATTCATAAACGAATCGACGCACGGAGTTATCTACTTCAGTTTAGGATCCATGATCAAAGGACATACCTTCCCACGAGAGAAGAAAGAAGCTTTCCTCAAGGCATTTGCCCGACTTCCGCAGAGAGTGCTTTGGAAATGGGAAAATGAGACTATGCCTGGAAAACCCGATAATGTGATGATACAGAAATGGATGCCCCAATTCGACATATTGTGTGAGTTCGAAATAAGATAATGTGGATTAATTAATGAATCTCTATGAAAAACTAATATGAAAAACAATATCGTAGTTTGATAATTAATTGGTGCTCATATTATACGGAATTCACCAACAATCGAAATTAATGCTAAAGAAAAATCAGCAAACAATGCAATTCTACAACTGATTAAATTATCAAGAAACATCAATCTGATCTGATTTGTAAGTATATTTCCAAAATATTGGAAAAATGCGATTTTTCTCGGAAATCCCCCTTCTACGAAAGTAGACATTTCTGTTATAAAAATGAAAGTTTCTTCATAATTTAATCAGTTGTAGAATTGCATTGTTTGCTGATTTTTCTTTAGCATTAATTTCGATTGTTGGTGAATTCCGGCCCATTTATATAGTTCAATTTCGATTGAATCAGTATTATTTGGGTTATGGATGAGACATGACTGAAATTTCTGATTAATGAAATCAACAGTCGAATTCGAATGCGCTGGAAATCTTTGGTCACTAGCCAATTATGTTCAGAAGTTATGGCGACAGTGGTTTGAGTTGGCATTTCAGCAATATGATTTCCTGTTGCTCCACAGAAAAAAGCGCGAGAAACACTTATTTTATTCTATTATATAGGGTGAGTCTTCAAATTGTACATTATTTTCAACCGTAGGTTCCTCTCATCAAGTAAAACACGTTTTTCATTGAACATTTTTTCAGATTTGGATCCGGTGAAAATATACAGGCTGTTTTAATTTCCAAAACAAAATCAGTTTAGCTCCGATATGGTTACTCCGAATGAGATGAATTTCGGTGTGTAGTTTTCTATAAATATGACACATATTCTTCAGTAATCACTTTCTTCATACTTCAAAAAGTTTCCGAGTTATAGACTCAATATAAAATTATGTGAAATTAGCAGGAAGATTGAATTTTATGTTAAGTCATAATAAGTATCAATTAAGTTCCGTCTACACTTATCCGAACCATATAGAATACACATAAATATTTATTTATTTCGCATAAAACTAATATAATTATATAAGGTCTATGCATGATGTAAAAAACATGGTGACCTCATCTGAAAAAAAGTGACGTCAGCAAGATTGAAATACAAGGAACTATATATTCTGTGCTTTGAATTTGAATGAGAAAAGTGACGTCATCATTGGTAATTACGATCACAGATGAGCAGATGAGCACACCATGTTTTACTTACGTCTATGAACCTAACTTTCCAAGAGTTCAATTAATGTGTTAACGTTAGTTGATTGATTTCATAAGATTCAGGTATAAATTTGATGAAAAAAAGAATAATTATGAAGTTTTAAATATGAGAGTGGACGAGGATGGGATTGTGTATAATTTTAAAGTGGAATGAAACTGAATACCTCAAGAATATCAAGTGGAAAATCACTGTTTCGATAGTCAAGTGTAGTGAAATGTTTACCTTGCGATAATATCGCATAAAGCACCAAATCATAAGAATTAAGTGAGTGAATGAGTTTTTCAATCATATTTTTTTGAATTTCAATAATTGAATTCGTTAGTCTGCCAAAGAGATCACCGTAAGAGATAGAACTTGCGAAGAAAGTGCAGGAGTGAGAAATATTTAAATGAGTATAACTTTTTACCTGAGCCGAATCTAGAAAAATGACCAAAGAAAAAAGTTTTTCATTTGATTAGAGGAATCTATGGTTAAAATCAATATACAACTTAGAGACTCACCCTGTATACGCAATAATACTTCGGAAGCTACTGCTCCACATTAATTCAGATATGAAAGCTAATTATGTACGACTATAATTTTGTCCTTTTTCGTCTCCTGAAAATATTATTAATATATTAATTAATAAAGTCAGAAAGTGAAAGATCCTAAAATCGAGTTGTCATTGGAAGATATTAATTCCATTGGTTCTGTTCGAACTAGATCTAGGCTAATCTATCTACGTGTCCACATCTCTCATCCAAAACTGCTGATTACAATATATTTCCACCATAGGTTCTGGATCACGTCTTCAACCACGTTGTTCTCCTAGCTCGGCCTTAATCGTCAAAACAGAATTTAGATTCAACAGTTAAGACAACTCTACTCCATTCTTTGCTACAGTCTTCCTCTTTCTCTTTGGATAGCATCGGCGTTTGGGAGTTGGGGGAACACGAAATGCGAAAAATCCAAATGACGCATTTAAGCCTGCATCTGTTTTCAATTGAGTTTAGCATTACCTTATAAGTCTCAATTTCAATGATGTTATCTAGGAAATTCTATTTGAAACAACAGGTTGAGGTTCCTGTTTCAACTAGCATTTACAACTGAATAGATATTTTGCCTTATAGAGGATGCATTTTTGAGAAGTATAGAAATATAAAATGAAATGAAACACAGATAAATTTCAGTGCTTTGAAATTCATTTTATTTTTTTTTAATATTTGTTGATTATTGATATTTGAATATGGTTCTGCGCATATAAGCACCAAACTTGAGATGAAATTTTGATCACTCTTTGCAACAACCGTGGTCGTATCGCGACAATAACGCGGCGAATGCTGTTTTCCAGGTCGATTTTGTCTCTATCTTAATAGAGACATCAGTCTTCATAGAAAATAATCTAGCGGTGGTGAATCTCAAGATCTTGGAGACCAACACACAGGTCCAAAAGGAAAAATTATATGCTCAGAAATAACATTGAGTAATAAAAATATTTGTAGTGAATATCCATATGTTTCCAATTTCAGCACATCCGAATGTCAAGGCCTTCATTTCTCATGGAGGACTGTTAGGAACAACTGAAGCTGTACACTGTGGCGTCCCAATGGTTGTTATGCCCCAATATGGAGACCAACACACAAATGCCAAAGCTGTGGAGGCAAATGGAGGTGGGGTTATCCTTTATCTAAAAGAAGCTACGGAGGAGAAAGTTTATCAAAGTTTGAAGACAGTTCTTGAACCTGAGTGAGTAAAGTTACTAATATTGACTAATTGAAAAATAATGCTTGGACTATGCTCTAGGGAAGAGAATATTTTATTGATTTGTCACTCATTAATTTCGCGCTGATAATAACTTTCTTTCAAGTTGTTGGATGGACGGAATAAATTCTTCGATGTTATTGCCTTGTATTTCATAGATGAATTGATGCACAAATTAATTGAAAGTTTTTAATTCAGTAAGGATAATTTACAACCCATATTGACTTCATTTTTATGAAAGGCATACTAGTTTTAATTATGTAATTGAGTTTCAGACAAAATAATGAAATATTCTTTCAAAACTGATATCCCATATCATTCTCGAATTATATAGAGCTGAGCGAAATCCTTTCCGAATCGAAATAGAAACTAGATATTCAATAAAGCAATGATATACAAGAAATCCGAAAATTGCTGAGAAGCCTACGTTGAGCAAACGTAATGATGTTTTAGAGACATCTTGATAGAACACATATTCGAATTTTATGATACCATATCCTCATCCCGAAATATTACACATGTGTGATAGGAGAGTCATGAATCTGTTGGAAATCGACAGAATACAAAAAGAACAAGATTATTTAACGAGTGGTAATGTATGTCATAAATCACTCTTTTTCATCAAATGAATTATGACCATTACCTCAAGTTGAATACTACAGTTGAGTTCCGATATTCCTGGCCAGTACTTGTCAGTAAATTTTGACAGTCGATTTTACCGGCACTGCTTTGGTAACTGTTCGTATCAGTACGAAGCGTTTCGAAATTAATGATACTGGCCAGTACTGATTGGGGATATCGGAAATCAACTTATACTTTATCTATCTATAGATAAAGAACCATCTTGAGAAATCAAAAAATTCTCCACGATTGTCACGATAAACGTCAAAAAATAACCCACCTTTTTGATATTTTTCTTACCTTTCTGTCCATTTGCGAAAAATAAGATGTGTGTTTTTACCTGAATTGGTTTATTCAGGTTTTTTTTGGGGGGTTTCAATAGTAGAGACTCCGTGTGGGTGAATTAATCGCAATGGATTAATTCTGTCGTTATCAAAATGAAGACACGAATATTTCCTGATCTCTATCAGAAATGTTGATGCTTCTAAAATAAGCAGATAATTGAAGAACTTATTGACCAGTTGATCAATATCGTTGCACTTATGACACGAAAATGGTGTTGAGGTGTATTAAAAACGCACTTTTTACTCGTAAAAAAAAATGAACTTTCTTGTATCTGTATTAGATAACAAGACCGAAGTGGTATACAATTTATACAATAGAATCTTCCTTCTATATCTTATGATAGCAAGGTCGAAGCGACTTTCAAATGAGAAGTTACGATTTTTACAATACAAAAATTAACGTATAAATCTTGTTGGCAATTTCAAGAGCTAATTGATGTTTTACTATACAACGGTCGAATGAAGAGTATCTAAAAACTAACGAAACCCAAATTAAGAAAATTCCCTTCTTCACATTTTAGAGGGAGAATATAAATTTTGATTGGTTTTTTGAATTAAGCGATGCCCTTCTAAAATCCTAAAAAACACCTCGGATTGGCTGGTGTGAAAGAGAGAGCATAAATGTGTGAAGGAAATTTCCCTAAATGGTCTAAGATGATAAATTCTATAAACTGTCACATGTGGTGCCTGGATTCTTCGAATAACCGAAGTATACCACCCATCAAGCCCCGATTCCTGGAATGCTTAGAGCTTGAATTTTATCTGAGTGTTTTCTGTCATGCAAAATTATACTTTATTGTTGGCTTGGGATAAGATGCTCTTAAAGCCGGTGTCAATTGATTTAAACCAAAAATATTGAATTTCGGGCATATTCCTGGGAATCAAAAGAAAACACCCCCACGTTGCAGAAGCAACAATGTGCACTGCAAACTCTTCGGTCCTTGTAGGTTTTTTCTGCCCCGGTCCGAGTATAGGGCCGTTGCCTCTGAAGATTTTCCTGTTTTTCTTTTCCAATTTGATATAGTAAGTTATGGAAGTGAGTTATTATCACCCAAATCGTTTGTTTAAAGATACTATTAATTGCTCAACAGCAGTTAATAATGAATATGAAATTCAATAATAGTAATAGTAATAATAATAATAATAATACTTCATTAATCCTTCGAGACTCTTCAAACTGTATAGGAAAATTCAAGATAAAAAGAAAATACAAACTAAGGATTACTCTATAGATATATAACGAATCAGATGAATATTTCCTTACCGAAGAGTTTCTGGTTTCATATTCATGATTACTTGAAAGTGATTTCCTCTTATTCACATTTTTCTTAGCATACACAAGACATTTCGAGAAATAAATACTAGGCAACGGCAATAGTTAATGTGAAACAAATATTGGTTTACATGACGAACGAGGTTTCAAATTGAAAATGAATCTAATAATTCTTTTCTGTGCAATGAACACTCTTGAAACAGTAACGCTATTACCCCACAGCAAGATATTGTAAACAAGACAATAATATATGTCAATGAGAGGGGTACGAGACAAAGAGTCTTTGAGTCTGTTTATTGCAAAGAAATCATAATTATGATAAAAGGAGTTGAAAGAGACTTGTCACTGTCTGTATAACTTCTTGAATTATTCAATACTAGAAACCAATCATGAGGGAAATGAGATCACTGAAACTCAGAAGGAGTGCTTCCTTCACATTCACTATGAATTTCCGCAAAATAAGAAAACTTCACTTATTATTTATCAAATTTACATCAGAAACCTCAATGCTGTATTTTGAAATCGTACTGAAATCAACATTATCCTGAAATTGGAACAGACTTATTTTTGAACTGCTTGTATTCACAAGGAAAACGTTTTCTTGCAATACAAATATTTGAAGATTCTTTTCGCTTTTCATTTACTTTTGGTCTCGTTGCTATGTCGCCGTATCACATGAATTGTAATGAGATGGCTGACATAATTTCGTTTTCAGATTCAGAGCCAAAGCTAAAGCACTCTCAGAACGTTTCAGAGATAGGCCGATGTCTCCCATGGATACTGCTATTTATTGGATTGAATATGTAGCAAGACACAAAGGAGCTCCACATATGAGAACAGCAGCTGTAGACATGCCCCTTTATCAGTACCTTTTATTGGACGTGTTGGCTTTCCTTGCCGTTATCCTACTCTTATTCTTCTATTTGAGTTATAAAGTTCTTTGCCTGTTCTTCAGATCTGTGTTCTCCAAGAAGAAAGTGAAGCAGAACTAAATGGAAGAATATATTTTCCGCAAAAAAGCATACATTCGGACTTCGTGAAACAAATAATAATTTTGGCAAACCCTATCGATTTTTCACGATAAAATACATTTGAGATTTGTCAACAGCATTTTGTTGATTCAACAGCATATTTGAAAAAATGAGAGGATGAATTGAATAAGATAGAAACTTCTCTATGTTGATATTTGAATTATATGTTTGAGTCAAGGTTGGAAAACAAGCTTTTTGATAAGAGCGAATTGTGAAGAAGGGCCGCAGTAAGGACAAGAAATGGATTTGATATTCTTTTCAAAAAACTCTCGTTTCATTGCAAAATTGTAAAAGGAAAATATTTTTATATTCGACTCAGTGAATATAAATTACAATTGGATGAGGAAATTCCCGCAAACTATTGTCGTTATATGTGCAACTGATATATCAAGATCGAGGATCAAAAGTCCCTAGAAAAAAGAAAAATGCTCATTTGACACTTGCGATCACGTCCATATTGTTGTTTTTCCACGATTCGAACATTTCACACCGAAATGATAAATTGAAACATAAATCAACGGATCATAGAGTTTTTCTTCTGTAACTTTTCGATTTTATTGAATTTATCCTCAAGGTAATTTTCGGACGCACCCAGTGGCGGGTTACAAATTTCTCAAGTAAATATTCGATTGAAATAGCACAATAATTATCTATGCAGTTAAGTTACTTAACAAAATCATCGTCGTAAATAATCCGTTTTTTGAATTCCGGCACAAATAAGTCGAAGCCTTCCATAAGATTAAGGAAAGAAAGAAAATTTTTCCTCCCTGAACTCAAGCCTATAATAAATCAGATGGTTACTTCGCCACTGTATGTATTGTTTATGTTTTGATTGAGTTTGAGAATAAAAAATATACAAGTCGATACTTTTTTTCCATATTCGAAAGAATTTTACCGATGAAAATGTTATTCCAGAAAATTGTTATAGCTTCATAAAGGTTAAAATGTTTTATTTTATATTTTGACTGTGATTCCAAAAAAATATTCGTTCGGGCGGAATTGATAATATATTGTGAATCAGAAGCCAAGGAACATTCATTGGGCCATAATCAATTCTTGCCGTTCCGTGACATTTTACCTTTGATATTCGAAGTGTTATCAGATTTTTTAAATTGGAGTTTGACTCACATTATTGTATTTCAATGTCTTCATTGTAACCATATGTCGTGTAAATGTACTGTCATAAAAATAAGATTCACATTGTCAATCAATCAATTGTATATATATTCAAATTTCCAATGGAAATTTTTCGAATTGGAATGATATAAACAAGGAATAAATTGGAATAAATAAATTAAGAATAGTACCTAGATTCATTCCCACACACAATTTCGATTTTACTTTTCGTATTCGTATCAGTGGAAGTAGCATGCTCAGTTTTGGATTCGACAATAGGCCGTGGCAGCCTCCTAGGTGTGGCAGATTTCTTCCCAACATAGAATCAGACAAAATAGACACCAAAAAGTATGATGATATTTCAAACGAATTTGTTATCAATAAAATGCCGTAAAAAATTGTAATTCTTGTTTCGTTTTTACGCTACTAAATTATTATTTTATTTAACTCCATAACTGCACCTGGAAAACTATTATTTCAGAAAGATACATGAAGCAGCGGAAAAAAAGGGGCGTATACTCATAAAAAATATAAATTCGCTACTGAACATGCCATGAAGGACAGAATAAACCTGCTTGAAATCTACACTTTTTTCAAAAATATCAAAATCAGTAATTTCGATCTTCTTCTTTAATTTTTTAGTTCAGTTTTATTTGTGGGAACTATAGCCATGTATGTTCCCACACGAGCTGGAGCCGTTCGAGAAGAGACATTTCACAAAGGTCATTTCAGGGAATAGTTTTGAGTGCGTACATTTGTGTACATAAGGTTATGAGATTGACCCTGTGACTCATTTTTTAGGTTTTTTGGTTTTTCCATCCCAATGTCTTCAACAGAACCATGGAAAATCAAATGAAAATTGTTTTTTTTTCATGGAAAATGCTCTTGCGGATTCGCAAAATTGAACCATTGTCGAGGGCAGGATGGCGAATGAACAATACCGAGAAAACACAAGCGATAGACATGGGGCAACCTGTCCTCCAAGAAACAGCCCTTGACCAATAGTTCAATCCTGCAAATTCCAAGGGCGTTTTTCATAAGAAATAATTTTTATTTGATTTTTAATAGTTCTGTTCCAGATTTTGGAAGTGAAAACCCAGAAACTTTTTTTTGTGTGAAAAAATTTCCATGAGAAAGTTTAGCTCTAAATGTGTAATACGCTTGCTCAGCGCTAATCCAAATCTCAAACATCAGCTGGCAAGGATATGGCATCCGTATTTTGAGGGGTACATGGAATGATTATCCTGGCAAAGGTGAAATCGTCAACAGTTAATTTCACGTTTTTATTGGAATGACTGAGTCTAGAATTCGTCAGAAGGAAAAAATACCGAAATTTATATCTCATATATCGATCCGATTCCGCGGAAATTTCGTATGAGCCTTCAAGTCGACATATTTCATTTGATGACGAAATGTCATTGAAATCCACCCAGTAATGTTATTTACCTGTGCCAGAGACCCTTTCATTTGATCTGGAAATTTTTCTCGGTAAAAACTCAAATCCTGACATGCTGACATTCATCATTAGGGTCGTTCGTTTTTTACATCAGACTGCTCAGATTGCTCCTAAGTCGTTCGTTAATTACATCCAGATGGAGGAGACCACAGAGTTCAACCGATCGTCAAACAAAATCAGAGCGAGTCGATGACGATCTTTTCCGTCGGAATCATAGACAAGATCGGAGTTTTTTGATGGAGCAAATTTGATATCTTGTTGATTTCAATTACCCAGAAATAATTTCCGTTCAATTTTCATTTCGTGTTACTTTTTTTCGTTAGCACAGTTCGGACAAAAGTAATTTTTTGAGTGGAAATATGTAATATTAGCTTAATTGGCGTTTGTCCATTCTTAGTTAATTTTTGATGCAAAATACACCAGAAATGCCAACCGGAGAGAATAATTATGTTCAGAATTCCATTACTACACCTAGGCAAAGAGGTCAACATCTGAAATATTCTGGTCTCAATGATAAATCAACAATTCTCTCCACTGAGGAAGCCTAATTTATAGAGGCCAAGTAACTTTGTAATACTCAGGCAAGGTTCTGAGAACCAAATTTTTATCGATGGCAAGGTGGACATCACTTATCATTGAATTTTGTCTACTTGTATATGAATAAATAATGATTTGAAGAATTGTCGGTGAATTCATATAACTGAAACATTCCGAAGGATCTTTGAACTGTTGATTTGCCCCTGAATTTTTTTTTGAGCTGTTCGTTCGTTATCCTCTTCATCATGTTCAAACATTATTCGATATTTTACTCTAATCAGTTCTAATGAAGTTACATTTATTATCATTCCTTCCAACGAGCTGAGAAATAAACAATACAGAAAATTAAATATATGATTAACAATTTCGATTCGACATCAGATTTGATAAACAGATGAGAGGATATCAAATATTAATGGGCTGTGATTCTCATTTCGTCTGAGTCGTTCGTTCACTTCAGATTAAATCTGATAAATCCATAAGATCTGTGGTCACTTGACCCAAAAATCTGTCGCATCTCGGATGCAATAAATGAACGCAGCAATGGTAAAAAATATTGGTTGGAAATATTACTTCAGAAATTTCTACTTCTATTATTTTTAATTTTTCGTATTTACAATCAAGATCCCAATTCCATTCTGATCGTACTCATTTTTCCGGGAATAAAGGTGAATGAAATAAATTATATGCATATTTGACATCTTATAGCCCCAGCATTCTCTAAAATACAGGGCCGAGTGAAATGAAACCAACTTCTACATATAATGAGAAATGCAGTTTGAAGAAAAAACTTCCGAGCAACTCAAATTTCAACATCCTGTATCACGAAAATGAAGCCTTTGCGTCCGCATACTTATGGAACACTTATTCATGATATTACCCAAAATATCTTCTACCACTACTCGTACTTGCCCTGTATACCATAAGTCAAAACCAAATTAAACTCAATAGAATATACTCATTTCTTTGAAATTTCGCCAAGCTTGACCTTTTTAAATATAACCGAAGGCTACGAGTGTAATTTTTGCTATGTCTTGCTGACATAAGTCATAATCACAATAAAAAAGTTTATTTTTTGAATTTGTCTCAGATTTTCGTGAAAATGAAACATTTCATTTCAACGAGTATATTATGGTTTCATAAATTTACTTCAGGAATAGAGTGATTTTCCTCACGAATACAATAAATTATGAATGATAAACGCACATTATTCCAAGGAACGATAAATTGGGACCACCTGTAGCTGCCCTAATCGAAATAAATTGGTATGCCTGTATTTCACCAGTAGAGAAAGCAACCATGTTTCATTTGCGTTATATTGACATTGAAATTTGTGTTTCCTATACATATTCATTTAACTTAATGAAACGTTATGGTCACCTTTTTGTTACAACGAACGACATACATATTTATTTGAACAGCGGGGCTCTTCGCACCTAATATTCCATCTACATCATCTATAATGTGTATTTCAAAACAAGAAAAACGTTTCTCGAAATCAGAGCATTCCAGTGAGGTGTCACCCGTTGAATACAACTTTGTATAAGAGGAGAGGTAAATCCAACGTTGTTATTCCAATGAGGTTACAGTAACATTAGACCTAAATACATCGAGTTTATGAATTTGTTTTTATTTTATGAATTATATTTAACAATGGGTTCCAGTTTATGAGATCAAGGCTATTTTCAGCAACCTGTACGATCATGAAAGTTTCAAATATTATCCATCATCCAGATCGATTCAATACTTCTATTAAAATTTTTTGTTTCGAAAACTATCTTTCAGATTTCAATCACAGATATGGAACCCTGTATTTCACAACAGTTGACAGTTTGATCCGATTCTAATTTTCGTAGATATTGGGTAAATTTATTTGAAATGTCGAATTCCTTCGTCGTTTTCGTTGTTCTTTCAGCAATAATTCAAAAACTATTATAATACCTAAGTCTTCATTGACCTACAGGATTACAGAAAATTACAGGTGAAAAAATGGAAAAAATACAAAAGAAACATAACAGCACAAAGTCATACTCAACATATGTATATATATAAAATCAAAAATTTCAAAAAGCACTGCCGTGAAGGCAGCAACTTTTGCGCGCATATTCAATGTAGATGACCGCTTCGGCAACGAATTTGAACATGCACGCAAAAGCTGCTGCCTTCACGGCAGTGCTTTTTGAATTTTTTTTCTGATAAATTACTGGATTTCAATTCGATCAAATCTGTATTTTTGGAAATATTGGAAAAATAAAATTTTGAATGGGTAAATCTACGGAATCATTGGGCGGATTTCAGCCATTCACGAATTCGATCTTCGTAATTAAGCCCCAAACCTACTCTACAAATATCGAGTTTCTAAGTAGTTTCTTCCGGAAGTTATTGTGTTTACCGTCAGCCTAACGGCTGACTGATTTACCCAATCGAAATTTTATTTTTCCAATATTTCCAAAAATACAGATCAGATCGAATTGAAATCCAGTACTTCATCGAAGAATAGCAGTTCGAAGTTTCATACAGAATTTAATGAGGATGATATGATAAGAAAATCATAGAAATTTTTTTTTCAAATTGTTCTAATGACACGATTATCACGAAATTTCGCTTTAAGTTGTCTTGCAGCATCTCAAAACTAGCTGTGCAGATTTATCAGGACTGAATAAGTATTGCTCGAGCTATACCGAAAAAATCAACGATATCGAGAAGAAAACCTCGAAATTTGACATATTTTTTCCCGATATCTCCAAAACTTATGTTTGTATCGAACTGAAATTTGGTACACTGCTGTGTAATATGAAGCTCAAAGTGTGGGTGGAATTTTTTTTTGGATATAATGAATGATTTCCGGAAACAAAAATTACGAAAAATTCGCTCAAGTAGTTTCTGAAATAAAAAATAAAGAACTTCAAAACTTCTAGTGCCTATAACTCCGAAACTATTCGATCGATTTGGCCCATTAACGAACTCAATCGCAGCATTCTGATGCGCAACGTATCATGAAAGTTTCAAGTTGCTAGCTCGCTTCTGTCGACAGTTATCGTGTCTACGTCCGGACGGACGGCCGGCCGGACGGACAGAATCGATTTTGACACTGGATTCGTCATCAGTGAGTCCAACCTAGTCGATTGAGACCATTTTCGGTTCAATCATCCAAAATTACTGACATTTGGACAAAACGATAGCACGCTGTTCCCCTAGAACATGCGCGCAAAAATTACTGAATTGAATTAAGAAATATCCAATTCTTCATAAATCTGGAGCAATCTATACAGAGGTTCGTTGTTAATATTACACCTATGAGCTATCTTATCTACAAGTACTATACATGTAGTGAATTGGCGACTTTGAGTTCAAACTTGTTTTTTCCGCTCTCAAATAAAAATAAAATTGCTTCTTCCATCTAAACGTGGAACAAGTATTGGTAACATCTCCAACAATGCTAAACAGTCCACCCTATAATTCAGAAGTTCATAAATGAAACACACCGCCAGCATACCGCTTCTAGTTTTCAATCTTTTGCCCTTAAATCTGCCAAGTAGTAATTCATGATCATATCCAATATTCACTATCTTGCTTGCAAACAAAGAATTTGAAAAATATCCGCTGAACCGCCTCCAATCTATGTATCAGATAAGTGTGGACGCATGTCAAGTGTTCACCGCTGTGAATGAAAAAACCATAGAACTTGTACACTGATGAAACTACATGATTCATATGAGGTGAGAATGTGCACCTCTCATCAAATATCTCACCCAAGTCTCTAGTGTGCGTTAAATGATTCAACACATAACCCCTAACATTATAATCGTATTTGAGTATTGCCTTCCTTCGAGTGTAAGACACAATTCAACTCTTATTGCCATTCAAAGCCAAATGGTTGCGACAACACCATGCGCCTATAAGATCTATGTCCCGCTGTAAAGTGGCGCAATCCAAATCACTATCGATCTTCAAATATAATTTTGAGTCATCCGCAAACATCAAGGCGGGTACTCTTATTTCATCCGTAAGGTCGTTTACAAACAGCAGGAATAGAAGAGGCCCCAAATTTGAGCCCTGCGGAACACCAGATGTCGCATCGAATACACCAAGGACATCAACAGATTCCCCATGGGGGCTGATATATTATACGCTCCTGGAGTAACCCGCATACGAGACTCCTATTGATCTCAAACTGGACAACTGAGAAGAAAATGCAGATGCAAAGTTTTGTGCTGAATTTTGTGAGGATCATGTTACTGGAATAGTTTGAAAATAAACTCATTTTTCGAATAGTCTAAATTCAGCGATATTTTAATCATATTGCTCTCATAATATTCGGCATAAAACTTCTAGTTGTCATTTTCCAATAAACTGACGACCTAGACCCCCGATTTCAAGTTTTCACGAATTCTACCTTCTTCATTAATCCCGAAATATCTAAATATATAAAGAGAATAAATATCGGATCAAACTGAAATTGTAAACACTGTTGGTTTTGCCAATTTTTCTGAAATCTGAAGAATAGTTCCCGGTACAAAATTTTTCTGAAATTTTCGAATAATTTTCAATAATTATCCATCCCTATATACGATATTCACGAAATTTTGCACTAATTCGTGCATTGGTATTCTTCAATTCACTACATAGTTTGAATCTAATTGCGTCTGTTCTTCTTGAGATATTGAGTAAATAACCTTCGTCTTTCAATATCTCCGAGAATGAATACCGTATCAAACTGAAATTTGAAGAACTGTATCTATATATTGACTTCAAGGTTTGCCTCATGTTTCAATCTGATCGCGTCAATAGTTATTCAGAAATTGATGAAATAATCTCAAAATTTCAAATAACAACAAAATTTTACATAATTTTTTCTGAGATCTCCAGTAATAAACATCAGATGGAATTGAAGTTTGAAAAACTGTTGTGAAAGATTAACTCCAAGGTCTGTGCCGAGTTTCATTGAAATCTGTATTTCGTTGAAATATGATCAACATTTTTCGAGAATAAAATTTTTTAACAGATCATTTTCGAATAAACGTTTCTCAAACATTTTCTAACAACTGGATCTTATGAAATTCTGCAATCAGTTTTGCGTTGGCATTTTTCATATAAATATGAAGGTTCGATCTAATCGCATCTTTTTTGCTTGAAATATTGAGAAAATAACGTCAAAATATTAGAAACAACGAAATCCGACATATTTTTTTCCGAATATCTCCGGAATTGAATTTCGTTTCAAATTGAAATTTACGGCATTGTTGTTCAATACTACTGATTTTGAAGTCTGTGCCAAATTTCTCCGAAATATTATCAACACTTTCCGAGAAAAAGAATTCTAACTGCTAGATCGTCACGAAATTTTGCACCTAGTTGCGCGTTGGTTTTTTCCAACTGATACCGAATTTTTGATCTGATTGCATCTGTCCTTCTTGAGATATTGCGGAAATAACGTTAAAATTTCAAATAACATTGAAATTTAGCATATTATTTTCCTTATATCTCCAAAAGTGAACTTCGAATCGCATTAAGATTTGGGACGTTGTTGTAAAATACTGATTTTAAGGTTTGCCTCGAGTCTCGTTGAAATTCAATGAAAATGTATGTAGAAAAAAAATTTTTCAACAAAAATTTGAAAAATCTTCGAATAAATATTTTTTTTTGATTTGCTAACATTTGGATCCACACGAAATTTTGCAATGAGTTGCGCGTTGGTATTTCAAAATGAGGTACAAAGGTTCAATCTAATCGAATCATTTCTTCATGTGATATTAGTGAATTCACCGTAAAATTTCAAATAGCCCTAACTCCGAAACTATTCGACCGATTAAAACTCAACCGTATATTTGGACTCTCAACCTAATCTGAAAATTTCAAGTGGCTAGGTCTTTTCGTTGGAAAGTTAGTGCACATAGAGGGTGCAGGGTGTTCAACCCAATCTTTCAAGACAATTTTGGCTCAAAATTCGAAAATTACAGACACTGTGACGATAACACGCTGCTTCCCAAAACAAGCACGTTGAAATGAAATGGTTGCGTTGGCTTCGCCTACAACTGAAGGATCAAACATTGCGGTTTCAGTAAAGCACAAGGTCCAAAAAGGAATCAACAAACTTCCATTTTATACGCTAGACGAATATAAATTTCATACATGCGTTAAGGATAACGGGGTAGGTAGACAAGCCGACGCAAAGGGTGATAAAAATTAACAGGATTTCGGGTACGAGCTATATAACCCGACCAGTAGCACGCTAATGAAGATCCATTGGGATTTGAGGTGTTGAATTAGTTTTATTCCAGTCTATGGAGTTTGGGTCGGCCTGGGGCTTATCATAAATCTAGGATACCGCAAATGACTAGAGTTTTCCTCACGACCTGCTCTGTTTCGTCCCCAGGCGATTTATACCCGAAAATGGCATCAGACATAGTTGCGGAAGCTGGTATGTACTATACTGCGGTAACGCTAGTATGTGATACTTTCATGCTGAAGTTTTATTCAGCCACTGTTGTGTTCATGTCGTTTGTAGAACTTTTAATTTCAGAGTTTCGTCTTATGAACGTATTATGGAAAAATTCAACAGGGAACTAAACTGAAGTAACTTCTTTCTCTTATACTCAGAAATTTCACAGCATCTTCCACAAATTTTGTTCAAGAAACTTTATACGCGAATTTCTATTAGCAAGTTTCGTCCTGAAATAAATTCAATTCACCAAATTTAAGAATTGATTATAATTGCTACTCGCAGTCTATTTTGTTGCTCTCAATTCTGCAACATTTTCTTAGAGGATATAGCCGAAGAGTTTATCTTCTAGGTGAACAATTCGTCTGTATTATCAGTCCTGATGAACTCTGAGTATGTAGACAAAATGTTGACCCTTTAAAGAAGTTTTGTGGTTCAATTTAATAGTCCTCGTTTGCGTGTACTTTTTTTACGCGCTTGTTCTAGGGAACAGCGCGTTGTCATTTCGTCACGATGTCTGTAATTTTCTAATGTTGTGCCGGAAATGGTATTAAACGATTAAATTCTTTCCGTCCATCCGTATGTGCTTTAACTTTCGAAGGAAAAGACTTAGTTGTCAGATAAGGTTTGGAGTCCAAATGTCTCGGTTGAATTCGTTAATGGGTGGAATCGGTTGGATAGTTTCGGAGTTAGGCCCATTCGAAATTTTGAGGTTAATTCCCCGATATCTCATGGAGTATTGACACGATCAAATTAAAACTTCGCCAACCGTTTTGGAATATTAACGCTCAACTTAGAGCTCTATTTTGTGTGGATCCAGTTGTTCGAAAATCGAAAAAAAAATATTCAGAAATTTTCAAAATTTTCGATGAAAAATTTTTTTTTCTCTGAAAATATTGCTAACATTTCAATGGAATTTGGCACCCACCTTAGAGTCAGTATTTAACAACAACGTTCCAAATCCCGATTCGATCCGATATTCACTTTTGAAGATATAAGGAAAAAAATGTGCCAAATTCCGTTGAAATTTTATTGTTATTTCCGAAATATCTCAAAAACTACAAATACAATCAGCTCGAAACTTCTTAGTAAGATGGAGATTACCAACACACAACTGGGTGCAAAATTTCGTGTTGATCTCATGGTTAAAATTTGAACAAGCGCGTAAAAGCTCCTGACCTCACGTCAATGATTCCTATTTCGTAGCCTTGAGGCTATTCTTCGCGAAACTCGCCGAATGGATGCGAAATAATAGCCGTTTGCAACTTGGTCGTCTTATTCATCTCAATAACTCTCAAAATATCTTTGAGACTAAGATTTCCTTCAGGATCACATCTATCAAAATCTGTGTGCCAGATTCCGGTGACACCCTGTTTGAAGATCGTTCTATTACCAAGTCGTTTCTTCCGGAAGTTATTGTGTTAACGGTCAGCCTAACGGCTGACTGCGTAAATACAATAACTTCCGAAAGAAACAGCTTAGAAACTCGACATTTGTGGACCTTAATTACGAAGGCCGAATTCGTGAATGGGTAAAATCCACCCAATGATTCCGCAGATATACCCTTTCAAAATTTTGTTTTTCCAATATTTCCAAAAATACAGATCAGATCGAAGTGAAATCCAGTACTTCTTCGAAAATAACAGTTCGAAGGTTCATACAGAATTTAATGAGGATGATATGATAAGAAAATCACAGAAATTTTCATTTTCGAATTGTTCTAATGACACGATCATCACAAAATTTTGCATAAAGTTGTCTTTCAGAATCTCCAAACTAGCTGCGAAGTCTTATCAGGATTAAATCAGTATTTCTCGATTCATACCAAAAAAATACGATATCGAGAAGAAAACCTCGAAATTTGACACATTTTTTCCCGATATCTCCAAAACTTATGATTGTATCGAACTGAAATTTAGTACACTGCTGTGAAATATGAAGCTCAAAGTGTGAGTGGAATTTTTTTTTGGTATCATAAATGGTTTCCGAAAAAAAAAATTTTCGGAAAATTTTTTTTCCAAATTTACTGACGATATGATCACGACAAAATTTGGCTCAGAGTTGCGCGTCGTGATACTCCACCTAATTGCTAAATTTGAATCCAATCGCTCAAGTAGTTTCTGAAATAAAAAATAAATAACTTCAAAATTTCAAGTGGCTATAACTCCGAAACTATTCGACCGATTTGGCCCATTAACAAACTTACCGCGGCATTTCAATGCGCGACCTACCCTGAATGTTTCAAGTTGCTAGCTCACTTCGTTCGACAGTTATCGTGTCCACAGCCGGCCGGACAGAATCGATTTTGACATCGGATTCGTCATCAGTGAGTCCAATCTAGGCGTTTGAGACCATTTTTGGCTCAATCATCGAAAATTATAGACATTTGGACAAAACGATTGCACGCTATTCCCCTGAACATGCGCACAAAAACGGGGTGTCGTTCTGCAGGCTTCAATGATTTATTTGAAAGTGTTTTTTCGAAGTACTCAATACTTTTGTGAGAATGTGAATATCAGTTATTTTTTCATTCTTACTCCATTCCAGTTTTTATTTTCCCAAATTCTTGAATATAAAGGAGGGTGACATTGCTCATTCTCACAAAATTTTTCAACCATTTGCATAAAAAAAAACAATTTCGAAAAAACGCTCTCTGGCCTTCATAAGTAATAAAAATGATGAAAACTATCCACTTATATCATCGATATACCCATCAGTATTAAATTTCACCAATATTTCTGAAAAAGTAGGTCCTAACGATTTGAAATTAAGTACCCGCTTCTCAAACAACGGTTTTTGAGGTTGATGCAAACTTCCATATGGATCAGAAGTATTGAGGAAAGCAAAATTATTCTTATCCTGAACGTCGGCGCCAGTAAATGAATTGGTGACCGCTATGTCTATGAATTCGACCAAGCGCTCAAAGGTTCCACACGTCATGCTTATTTTGTCATTCCTGTGATTTCCCGCCTATTATCGACATAAATATCCATTCCCTATATCATACCAATTCCATCCCTTGTTTCTCTGAGCCATTTTTGTCCAACTCCATCCTCCCTGAAATTTCGTTGGATGATAAGATATGCCTACCTAGGGGTATTATTTTGGCCAGACCGTGAGTTATAGAGCCTTACCCGTAGCAGCCGAGGGAACAACTAGACATTATTTACAACAAAATGCTTGCATTTCGCCAGTGGCAGTTTAATTTTGGCATAGCTCTCCACTTAGCGGTTTGAGAGATGTGTATCGCAGGCAGTAACTACGTGGAAGGATCACGATAACCATTCTTGATTACATATTATAAATTTTCCAAATGACGTATAATTATTTTCTCGGGCGCAGAACTTCAGACAGATAGAATAAATCAAATGGAGGAGGGCAGTCTGACAAACGTTAATAATTCCGCGAAGCAAATCCGCCCCGGTAAAAAATAACGAAGTGGCTTTCGTCAGGCAGACCTGGGAAAAGTGCTATACTATTGGGAACTCCTTGGAACCAGAGGCGTGGAATGTATAAGTAGGAGTAGAATGTATTACGAAATATGGGTGCTCCTCATTCTGCGATCGAGTGTGTTAATTGGCCTAATCGGAACAATGGTTTTGACGTTTTAGTCATTTGAACTTTTGAGATTATTTCCCCTATATCTAAGAGACTACTAGATTGTAGAATTCTAATGGGATCATGTGGTTGGCAGATTAAAAAATTGTTCCGGAATTCTTCGTGAAAAAGTATTTTTTGAATACTTCGAAGATATTGGGACAACATATCAAATTTTGTACTTTTTTTTGGTATCGTTGTATATTTCTAAACATACAAATTTTATTGAATTGAAATCTATTACTTGACTGAAAAATAAAAGCTAGAATATTCATGCAGAAATTCAGGACCATCATAAGAAAAGAAGGTCCATAATATTCTAGTTTTTTCGTTAACAGAATGACCATATACTTGAAGCATCTATTTTTTTGTCGTTTTGTTTGTGGAGAATGCTATTCATTGAATCTGAATAGTACAATTATTTTTAGTTTTCAGTGTTGGCAGTCAACTTGTGGTTTGTCCTTTTGCAAAATTAGCTGTCGTGTTGAGTGTACTGCAATTTCACTAGTGCGTATGTATAGTATAAGGACGAATTAAGGTATAGTAATACTAGACCATTCTGCTACTACGCGGTGAATCGTTGATCAATGAAACGGAGAAGGAGGTAGACCTGTCATTAAACGTTGGTTATATCGCCTCATTCAAGCATTTTGTCTTTTTCTATACCGTTCACCATTAATGAACTGCGGACCACTGCCGCCAGCGTTTGAACTAGTGCAGAGATCCACAGCAGTGGAAGGAAGAATGGCATAATGTCTTATTCAGTGATGAATCATGATATGGTCCAGGTTTTCTCGGTGGCAGAAGAAGGTTTAGAGTTGTCGTGGAGAGCGATATGCATTTCCTGTTAGTTGATATATACAAAGAGCTGCTGAAGTTATGATTTGGAAGATGAAATTCGTCCTGAGAAAGGTATTGACTAAATTTTTTTATTCAGGAAAGTGAAATGAGCACTAAATTGGACTTATCTCCGGAAAAGAATGTTGGCTCGAATTGCAGTCAAAACACACTTTCTAAATATTCATTCCAAGTTTGCTACCAACTTTTACGGAAATCATATGAATCATCTTCGATAACGCAGTTTTCAAGAAAATATAGAAAATCTACGTTTTCTTTCAATGTTCTGAAATAGAAATCACGAAAACTTGCATTTATTTGCGGTATTGTTCGACTTAATCCAAAGCTTCAATATGGTTGCATGAGTTCCCCCTGCGATATTGGGGAACATACCTCAAAATTTCAAATAGTTTCAATTGCAGGTCCATTTTCATCATCCTTCGAAAGTTTAAGCACATACCTGATCTTCTCCAGGAAATAGAACCTAATCACTAGAGGTTTTAGGCTGAAAATTAGAATATAGCAGTCATTCAATTGACATGAGTAATCAAGGTCACTCGCTATTAATCCAGTATTTTTGCATCTTTCTTCTTACCACAAAAATTATATGTTTTCACGAGTTGAATCTGATAATACTCAAACATTCTATAATATATAATTAACTGTCACCCACTGTACCTTATTTGCTCATTCGTAACAAACGAGAGCGTTTCTGCTGAATCTGATTTTTTGGGTAGGATCGAAATGAAAACGAAAAAGGTCCCACACAGACACACCACTGACTATACTTCTGACTCAGCAATAATGGGGAGGTTTCCACTGTCGTTATCACGTCTTATCTACACAAGTAGATTTCAGGGCTCGGCAATCGTATGCTAATCTTATTTGCTGTTGCTGATTTATTTATACCTTGCGTCTGTTCAGTTCGGTCTGTTCTCCAGTCGTCTTCTCGTTTTTGCCCCTCGACCAGAAAATGATTGGGGAATTATGTTAACACAATAATGTTCGAAATAGGGTGATATAGAAGAAGCTGAATAGACTTGTTACAGTTCACTGACGAGTTCCGGTCGATATAATTTCGTTACGTTCGCTAGGAAAACCGGAGATCACTATCGTGAATTTGTGTGGTCGTATTACGAATGGACGGTGGTGGTGATCCGCAAATAGGGTCAGGGCACCTGCAGTTGACCTTATAAGGGGACTAGAGACTTATTTTCGTGGAGTTTCATTGCCACAATGAATTACCCCGAATCACGTCAAAATCTTTCATCAATCGGCTACACCTACAAACAATTCGAAAAACAGTTGATTCATGGAATTGAGGAGCCATTTCACATGTATTGTAAAGCCGCGTTCAGATGTGTGATTTGAATAGTATGTAGAATAAGTACTCCATTAATAGTGTGGTCGGAGCTCCGGAGTCATCTGGTTGGCGTCAAGAATCCGACTCCATACCAATACGCATACGCAGTTCAAAACCAAGCATAATTGTGCTCTAGGTGGCGTAGTTTAACTGAGTTGCCAGTAGGTGGCGCCAGTGACCAACGCACGCTAGCTACTTCATTCCATCACAGTATACAAGCGTCGGTCATGGTCACTCACTACGCCGCTTCTGCGGTTGTCATAGGCAGGTGCCAGAGGATTCAGCCAGTACGATGATTCTACTTATGGCACTAGGACGAAACAACTTTCACTAGAAGCGCGCCGTCCTTCAGATGGCCCGAACTCACGAGAACTGCCAAAGTGCAAACTGACCAGCGATTTTGAGTCCACGAAAAGTGTGGTAAGCATTCTCGTTGACTAACGTAAAAAAATTGACTTCATACTGATCAGATCAGACACTGTCACTAACATTTTGACTTCGTTTCATGTTGTCAGTATGTGTGGGCCTCGTAGTAAAGATCGCACACATTTGGACGTAGTTCAAAGGGGCGTCCAGATGTGTGACTTGCACAACGATTGTGGTTTCTAGTATGACGTGCATAACGATCTCAATCCCCTTGACCAGAGTCAAGAAATTGAGTCAAAACAGATCATATCGAGCAGTGTCATGATATTCCCATCGATATTGCTGGGAAGAATTATCTATTCAGTTCGCATAATTTGGGAGCATCTTAAATCCTGGTCTAGATGTGCGAACCGAACATCGACGACGGGCATCACAATATCGACTCCAAACGGAACAGATCAAGCACTGTAACGAACATTCCGACTTTTTCTGATCTTGTCGCTATTTGGGCATATTTTAAGCGAGCGTCCAGATGTGTGAAATGAACGGAGGTTGTGATTCCGTGAGTGAATGAGGTGGATAAGGACATGATTCTCTTTGACTAGAGTCAAGAAACCGACTCTAGGGAGATCAGATCGAGCGTAATGAATATTTTAAATCCCTTTGATCTTGCCGCTAAGTCAGAAATTTGTTTTACAGATAGCACATATTTAGATGCAGCTTGAAGCAGAGTACAGTTGTGGTATTCGAAAAGCGATTCTGATCCCGAGAAAGGTGTGGTTGATGATCTGAATCCAGAATTACAGTCAAGAAGAATCAGACTTCAGCCGGATCAGTTGGAGTGCTAATACGAATGTTCATCGGCCTTTGTTATTGGCTTCAAGAGTGAAATTTGCTATTTGGATCGTACATATTCGGACCGAATTTGTGATTCGACAAATGGTGTCCATAGCGAAATCCTCTGACGAACGTTTGCATTCCCCTCTGATTTTGCCGTTGAGAGGGAATTGGCTGTTTGGATCGTACACATTTGGAGTCTGTTTGAAGCTGCGTTCGGAAGTGCGAACTGAACATCGACTTTGATTCCGTCAATGTTGTGGACGTTTATTTGAATCCCTTTGACCAGCGTCAAGAAACCGACTCCAGGCGGATAGGATCGAGCGTTGTCCAGCACACCACCGCGATTATAGCTACATTGACAAGAACTTCACTTTTTCATCAACTTTGCCGTAATTATTAATATGTGTCCCTGATGAAGTTCATCCAGGTTTTCCTTGAAAATTCCTTTTGTGATACGAAATTTGAGATATATTTCGTCGTTCGTAAAAATCGAAAAATATATTTCAGATGAGATAACAAGACATCTAGTTCTAGGTAGATTTGAAGACCCCGAATAAATCATTTCCGAAGGTATACTCGAGCTGCGTTGTTCGTGGTCGACACTCCTGACTGGTAGTTCTTTCCTCGAATATCTAAGGTTCAGTTTGCATAACAGTCGCAAGCTTGCAACATACTTCTCACATTGTGAATTCAACCCTATAAAAATATTTCTATAACCAAACCCAACTTCCTCGAAACACAAAAGCCTCAAGGCGACTTTTTTATTTTTCCGTCAGATATCGCTCCAGAGTTCCATTATGCATAAAAAGAGCATATTGTCTAAATATAGGGCTCTTGTGACTATACGAAATATTCTACAGATTTTCTCTTCATTCGGAAATTTATATTCAAATGAATTGAGAATCGACGAGAGCCCCCAACAACCAAAATCGTTCCAACCCCTTTCCTGACTCAATTGGATTCGGGTTAAACGGGCGAAAAATGATTCAATGGTTCAAAGGATGCAGGAGTGGAGAGAACTGGGTTGAACGGAGCAGATTCTAACGAGCTTTGGAACTAGTATTTTCACTAGGAAATGATTCATAATTCACTCAGCAGATTTCACGACAGCATTGAATTCAGAATTGAGTATTTCGTTCACATGTGATGACAAAATAGAAATTCAGGTCGTTGTGTGATAGTTATTCGAAAATTCCATATCGAGTTTGTATGGACTAAGAATGAAGAAGTCCGAAATATGCATTTCAGAGGTCGTAGATTGATTCTAGTGATAGACTGAAAAAACTAGTGGATATATTAGTGCCAAGAACTTCATTTTCGAAAGTTGCAAAATGGCGTAGGAACCGGGAACATCAGATCGCTTACTGTGTCGGTTTGGAGCATTTTTCAAAAAAAGTAGAAATCGTCGAAAGATCCCGTTATTAAGTTAACTTTTTAGCTAATGCAATCTTTTCCTAGAAGAGCCCAACAAATGTCCGAATTTTCATATTTACAATGATATTGTATTCAAATAACTAATACAGTATTGGTTATATTTTGCATTTCGAATGAATAATTTTCGAAAATTCTCTGATTGCCTTAGGGCTATTTGTGACCCGTCTATTTCAAGTGGCGTTTTAATGCCCCTGGTTCATTACAAATCAAGGGTTCGTCACGTTTCTTATCTTATCGGATGTTTTTTGTCGCTCACAGCTATTTTTTCAATACATTCTTCGAATACAATGGCATTATATAGCGTCCCTTCGGGCTTGCTACTTGTTTTGGCGATGAAAACATATTCTGATAAGCCATAGATATATTGGTTCCAAAAATAGAATGTTTTTTCATGTAAAATATTCTTCATTATAGAAAAGATTTTGAAAAATTAAGCAAGCTACAATTTTTACCAACTCAATTCGTTTCACAACAATCAAATCGTTTAATTTTTCGGATCTATGATTAATTCTGTCGAATAAAGATCGAAACAATGAAATAACGGGAAAGATTCCCTGATTTGCCACTGGTCAATTTATGGTACTGTTCAACTATTTCACCTTTTGTCATTCCTGAGCAAGAGCATTAGATGACCAGGTGAATTCGAACCTGTGGGTGAATTGCACGATGATAACGAATCCTAGTGCTTCATATACTTGCTGCCTTTTGGACAAATATATTTATGTTTTTTTTTGAAGATCTGTCTGTAGCAAAAAAATCAGAAATAGTAAAATGCGATTGATTCTTTTATATGGAGATATTCTTGAAATTTTCACTTTCATATTTCCAAAAATTTGTCCAGTCTGTAATGTATTATGAAACATATTACATGCAAATCTTGGCTGAATAGTTTTTTTAACTACGAGTATATTTCAACAGTTACTACGGAGGTTCATATTTTCAGATGAATTCAATATTCATTTGAATATGGACGTTACATTTTTTCGCGAGTTTCCTACAGAAATGGGAATTGTCTTTTTTTTTCATCTATCTACATCTTTGCATCTCTCCAATCTAGCTCAAAATATCAGAAATAAACCTTTATTAAACAAAACCTTCCCTGAAGATAATTTTTCATCTCGTTCTGTAGTTTGGAGAGAGACTCGTCAAATTAATCAAAGTTTTCTTTTCACCCGGAAAAGTTGTTAAACCGAGTTTTCATCATTCGATAGATACTTGTTATGAATACAGAAATGTTTCAGAGATATGGAAGTTTTGATATTTTTTTTCTTCAGAATTTGCTAGTGAAATGACCCTCATGAAACTGAAACAAAACTTTCAATGAAATAAAATTGCTATTCTCGAGTAATTCACAGAAGAAAACCTAAGTTCCGTGGATTTCGCCTTTTAACGAGCTCCAACGAAATATTTTCGCTCAATAGCTTTCATGAAAATTAAAGAATTCTAGGTTATGTTCCTCCGAAAGTTACAGCACATACGACCGACCGTTTTTGGCAAAAAATTCGAAAATTTTCTTGTGGTCAAAATGTTGTCCAGATCTCCCCTCAGAACAAGCGCTTAAATATTGATTGTATTATTCTTTCACATTATGGCTCTATGGCAATCATCATTTAAATTTCCTTTTAAGTCTTGTGTTCCTGTATCGTTCTGGAAACACCTCGTAATTGTCAAGCAGCTGCTCAAATCTATCTGCCAGCAATAAATACCCAGATGAGTTATGATTTATTCAACGCAACTCTGAAAATTCTCCGCTAAAAAACAACATGGCATGGATGTTAAGTCATACAGCATCATTATTCATATTAAACATTTGAAATAACTAACTTCATGACTGGGATTCTTCCGAGTAGCACCCATTAATTGAGGAGTCTTCGACCTAACCTAGGACATCCCTTCGAAACATCGATGGTTGTGTAATTTGTATCAGCGATAAGAGTTTACATGAAGCTAATTGAATTGAGTTCATCCATTCTCTAAATTACTTCAAAAGTGGTATGGATAGTGATCTGAGTTTTGAGTGCAAAAAACGATACGGGACAATTTTCTATGGTTGCAAAATGGTGCAGGTGCCAGGATAGACCGCCTACTGTTTCTATTTCGGAAATTTCCCAGAATAGTCGAAATCGTCGAAAGATCACGTTATTTCGTGAACTTATTGGCTTTTTCACGAAGCATGCCTCCCAGGGAGTTTAACTATAGTAAGATATTTTCTATTTCGAGTATAAGTACTCCAGGATTCACACCTTATTCAATTAGAATGGTGTATTATGCGTTAATACGAGTTTTTTTTGATTATTTCGACAATATACCGATCTCGAAATGGGCTAAAAGTAAATGTATTCGTAAACCTTTAGGGAATTATATGCATAGCAGTCGAATTCGTCATCATAGGCTTTTTTTTTAAATTCGAGATTAGTTTCTGATAGTACAGCCCAACTTTCATAAGTCAAGTAATTTCCGAGGAAAAAAAGTAGGTGTCCAGATGAATTTGAACCGGTCAAGGATTTAACCATGATATATTCATGGTTTTTCTTCATAACCTAAAGATGCGAGAAAAATTAATGATTGCCATCAATTTTTATACATAGTTCCTCAATTTTTTCATTTTACATTTTTGAAGAGTTAATCATTCCACAATGTATTGAGAGGCGCATGGCAGCCAGCCGATATTGAAGACAATTATAAACTTCACTCAAATATTTTCTACTGAAGCTCATATTTCTCGGCGAATTCGAGAAGATAGACGTTTTGTCTTTCGAAATATTTTGAATCAAATAGAAGTTTTCTTATTTTATCTATCCACATCTCCACATTTCTCGAATTCATACCGAAATATCTGAAAACCAGTTTTATATAACTCAATTTATAGATGCTTCAGCTGTGAAACACAAAGCTTCAGCAGCATGAGGTAAAAGGCCTATCACACTATCTAATTTCAAGGCCCGGTATAATTGGTGCCTGATCTGCCGGGTCAGTTATCAGTTAATACACTACCCAAGATGCTGGCCCCTTGCTGAATGTACGCTCTTAGCGTTGCTATGATGATATTACATTGTATGCCGGACAGGGGGAGGTAGCCAAGATAATTATGTTGTTTCCTAGTTAAATGAAGCCTACGGAGTTTTTCATCCATCTTCAGGTTGTGTTTTTCTGACAATAACTTCGGGATTGATGTGGAAATTTTGACCATCAACGAGCACAACCGAGATACTTAGGCTTCAAACCTAACAAAAAAATTTCAAGACTTTAGGTTAGGTCCTTCCAACGGTACAGCACATACGGCTGGCCAGGCAAAATTTATTTTGAGCATGAATTATTAAATGAACCCGAACTAATGGTTTAAGAGGAAACACTACCACGTGTTGGTAAATTACGGCTAGGCAACACAGGCACATGCAAGCTTCAATGAATCTTGTTAATATCTGGAGGTCAATTAACCTTCTCGCTGTCTGCCTAATTCAACGTTGTCAATAACCGCGAGAAATATTGAAAACGCGTGCAATTTAGGAGAAAACGGGGTGTCGTTCTGCAGGCTTCAGTGATTATTTTTTGAGAATATTTTTTTGGGATGTACTCAGTTCTTCAATGGTATTGTGGAATGTTAGTTATTTTTTAATTTTTTACTGCATTTCAGTTTTATTTTCCCGAAAATTCTTGGATATAAAAAGTGGCAACATTGCGCATTCTTGAAGATTTTTTCAACAATTTGAACGTAAAACTCTGGCCTTCAAAACTCACCCCGTTTTATTCAAGATATTGGTTTCTCTTAAGGATGTTATCGGAACTAAATTTTGCTACAGTTACTCGAACAAAACGATATCGAGCTGTTCCTCAAAATGTCCACGTAAAAATTAATCGTAGTATTATTCACTCATACCGTGGCTCTGCATTATGTATCTGTGTTCTGGAAACACCCTGTAATTGTAAAGTTGCTACCATATATCTATCCGCCAGCAATAAATACCCAGATGAGTTATGATTTAGTCAACGCAACTCTGCAAATCCTCCGCTATAATATAGAGGCAACATCGTATAAATGTAAATTCATTCAGCATCATTATTCATACTAAACATTTGAAATAACTAACCGTTATGACTGGGATCCTTCCGAGTAGCATCCATTAATTAAGCCTCTGACCCAACCTAGAGGATATTCCTTCGAAGCATCCATGGTTAAGTAATTTATTTCAGCGATAACAGTTTATATAAAGTTAATTAAATTAAGGTTATCCATTCCCGAAATGATCACAAAAACAGCAGTCCTAGCTAATATATCATTTTCCTGGAATCCCGGGACCTGAATTACGGTAATGTGGGGAATGTAAACCTAACCAAACTCTCGCAGCGCATACTCCTTCCTCCAACCTCCATTCGATAATACCCTGATATTGAAGATGAATTGCATAGGATAGATCCCGACACCCATTGTATGTAATCCGAGATGGGAAGAACAACAGTTTATATTTCTTGTAACTATTGGTTCCTGAAAAAGAAAGTGGAGTTAAAAACGGATCTGATGCAATGATTTATTAGGTTTGTTTTGGTTGCGAAATTCCGAACTGTCCTAGGACAGTTCTAGAACTGTGTAAAATCGATGCACTGTGTAAGCCCGATTCTGAACTATCCTAGAACAGTTCTGAAAGCGATGAAACCAAAACACGAATTAAGTTCGGGTTCTCATCCGGATTGTAGAGGAAGAAACACTTCCGTTTGAGTTGTCAGAAAGGAGGGATGTTAACCAGGTCTTATATATTGCCTGTGGTTTAATTGAAAATATGCGGAAGTCCTCGTCGCACTATATGTAGATAATATTTAAATATTTTCGGGGATACTTCCGACCACTTAATTTTTTTTTGTGAAAATGGTTTTTCTGAACTTTCTTCATTACTTCAAATAAATTTCAAAATGAAATAACAAATTATTGATTGATATAATAATGAATTTAATGATGGAAGTATTTCAGATATGATTTAGTCAAGAAATAGACATCCCAAGTGTGAACAATGGAATTAAAATCCATTAGATTATCCTAGAAGGTCGTAGCGAAGGAGTTATCCTCAATAACAAACATTTATATTTAACAGATAATCACTTCCTCTACAAATACAAATCAAATCAAAAACCAAATCAACACGACATCGAAAAAGTCAGGTTAACCATTTAAATCGTTGACAGCCACTCTACGCTTATGCGCACTACCCAATTCTGAAGCAGTTCGGACTGTTACGTCCGAACTTCTTTCACAGTTCTGGAACAGTTCGGAATCGATTCTGAAAATAACCAAAACAGGATTACTCAAATCCTGAACCGGTTCTGAAATGAACCAAAACACAAAATCGCAATCACGCATGCGGAACCGTTCCAGAACAGTTCTGAACTCGAATCCAAAACAAACCTACTATGTACTGATTTAGATAATGATATCTGATCCGCCTTGGTAGGATATCTTTTGATCCGGTAGTTTCAAATTCGAATTGTTCTGTTCAGTGAAGAAAGACTGATGGCCTCTTTGTGAAACAAAAGTTAATTTCCAGATTTATTATGAAAATGAAGTAAAGCCAGTCATATGTTATATGTGTATAGCAGTCTCAAAATCCCAATACAGCACAAAGAGAAATTATAGTCTTGTAGAATTGAAAACCTAGAAAAGTACTGACGGGAAGTCAGCAGCTTTTACGCGTATGTTCACTTGTGGTCATATCCTTTGAACATGGGCGCAAACGCCTAATGGCCGACCCTAAACACAATAACTTCCGAAAGAAACAACTTAGAAACTCAATATTTGTAGAGTAGGTTTGGACCTTAATTACGAACGCCGAATTCGTGAATGGCTAAAACCCACCCAATGATTCCGCAGATATACTCCTTCAAGATTTCATTTTCCCAAGATTTCCAAAAAGACATATCGGATCGAATTAAAATGACAGTTCGAAGGTTTATACAGAATTTCATATTCGAAAAAAAAAATTCTAATTTTTTTTTCAAAATTACCAATTACACGAAGTTGTCAATCAGCTTTTTTTAAACTAGTTGCGAAGTTTCATCATGATTGAATCAGTAATTTTTGAGGGATTTTATAAAAAACAACGATATTCAGGAAAAAACCACATATTTCTTCTGAATATCTCAAAAAAATATTTTCTGATCGAACTGAAATTTCGTACATACATGTGAAATATAAAGTTCAAGGCATTTTCCCGAATATAATGAACAGTTTTCGAGAAAAATTTTTTTCGGAAAAAATTTTGAAAAAAGTTTTGTTCTAGTTTACTGACAAAATTATGCGAAAAGTTGCACGCGGTCATACTCCCACTGACTGCCAAGTTTCAACCTAATCGTTTCAGTATTTGCCGAGTTATCACGAAAATAACCACAAAATTTTAAGGGACTCTCGGCCAATTTCACCCATTAACGGACTCAACCGTCGAATTTTGAAATGCAACCTACCCTAAAAGTTATGGGTTGATAAGAATCTCGGTATCTCGGTGCATACGGACGGCCGGCCGGCCGGACAGAATCGATTTTCATGAAGTACTAGTCATCAGTGAGTCCAACCTAGTCGTTTGAGACTGATTTCGGCTCAAAATTCGGAAATTACAGACATTCAGAAAAAAACCATAGCACGCTGTTCCCCAAGAAGAAAAATGAGAGAACCAGGCAGGTTGACTAATATCTGAAGTTAGTCAATTTGAAAATATTACTCAATACCTTAATATATGTCTGCTCCTATGCCAAATCAGAAAAAATGCAAAACGAAGTGAACTCTGGTTTGTAGGAGAAAATTTTAGCACTAATGTTCTGGGGAACATCGTGCTATCGTTTTGTCCAATTTTTTTTTCCCAAAATTAGTCTCAAGCGACTAGATTAGACTGACTTATGACGAATCCGGTGTCAAAATCGGTTCTGTCCGGTCGGTGACACGATAATAGTCGAATCGACCAAATAATTTCGGAGTTATGGTCGTTTGAATTTTTGAGATTATTCTCCTGACATTTCAGAAACTGCTATAGAGATTGAATGAGAACTTGCCATTCAGTTGGACAATATCGACGCACAAGTCTAAGCCAAATTTCGTTGATACAGTACTGTCAGAAAATCTCGAAGAAATTTTTTTTTTGGCAACAATCTATCGTATTTGAAAAAAATTCTGCTCGTACCTTCAACTCCATAGTGTACCAAACTTCAGTTTGATACAATTACAATTTTTGGAGTTATGGGGAAAAATATGTGAAATTTAGTGTTTCTTCTATTCGATATTGGTGCTTTCTTCGAAATAACTCAAAAACTAGCCACCTAACCATGATAAAACAAGCTGCTCCGAAAATTCTGATTAACAACTTGTTGAAAAATTTTATGAAGATCGTGCTATTAAAACATTTTCAAAAAAACACTACAAATTATGGTTTCTTTGATATTCAATAATCTGCGATCTTCTGATCATATTATCCTCATTTTTATTTTTCAAATTCTGTATTGACCTTTGAACTGTTATTTTTCGATGAAGTACCGGATTTTAATTCGATATCATTTGTTTTTTCGGAAAATAATATTCAGAATGGATAAATCTCCGGATTTTTCTAATTCACGAATTTGACCTTCGATTTTAAGCCCTAAAATCACCCTACAAATATCAAGTTTCTAAGTAATTTCTTATGGAAATTATTGTGTTTACGATCAGCCGCTCTGGGGAAGCAAGCTATCGTTTTTTCCAATTGAATTTCCAAATAAATGGGTTGGACTCACTGATTATTCGTCATCAGTGAGTCCAACCTATTCATTTGAGATCATTTTCGGGAAAAACTTTGGTGTCAAAATTGATTCTGTCCTGTCGACCGGAAGTCCGTAAGCACGATTACGCGCTTACGGAAGATCCTATCGATTTAAAACATTCAGGGTAGGTCGCATTACAAATACAATGGTTGAGTTCGTTAATGAGCAGAATGGTTTCGGAGTAATAAGCTATTTTAAATTTTGAGGTTATCTTCCTGATATTCCAGAAACTACTGAAGCAATTGAAGTGAAACGTTGCAGTAAGTTTAAGCATAACGACGTGCATCATTTTGAATAATTTTTATAAGATCGCATTGTCAGTGGAATTCGAGAAAATTTCTTCTGAAATTTTTTCGAATAATACTGCTCAGACTTTGAATTTCATATTTCAGAGCAGGATACCAAATTTCAGTTAGATACGAGTAAAATTTTTTGAGATATAGGGAAAAATATGTGAAATTAACGTTGTTTTTTCCAGAATAACTCAAAAAAGCTGAGAGAAAAAAATTTGTCGCGCTTCTAGTTTTTTTTAGGGGTGGCTCTGCTAACTTAATATTAAGTCAGCAGAGCCATTCTCAAATATGCATCGAATTCGATCAGAAATGTTATGAATGATTGTCGAGTATTCGTCGTAGACCATATAACCTGAAAAAACCAGAAAATAAATTTTTTTATAGCTTTTTTATAGGTTTTAATAAAATGTTCTGGTTTCTCAGGAAATTTGTCAGATTCGGCAACACTGCATTGGTAAATTGATATTTCAGGTATGTTTTTCGTATCATTATTGACTGATATCGGGTTGTATATGTTAAATCTTCTATTTCCCGAGATGAACAATTTTCGTTTCATTGCTGAATAATGCAAATATTCCATTCTCACGGATATACATCGACGTAACTTTGTGATACAAGAAAGTTAATTAGATGACCATTTTCTTCTCTGGAAATGAGCGATTGCAGGATGACCAAAACATATTTGTCGTGAAAGAAAAAAATTTGTCGCGCTCTTTGTTTTTTTTTGAAGCAGTGGCTCTGCTAACTTAATATTAAGTTAGCAGAGCCATTCTACAATATGCATCGAATTCGATCAAAAATGTTATGAGTAATTGTCGAGTATTTGTCGTAGACCATCCAACCTAAAAAAAACAGAAAAAATAATTTTTTTATAGCTTTTTTATAGGTTTCAATGAAATGTTCTGGTTTCTTAGGAAATTTGTCATATTCGGCAACACTGCATTGGTAAATTGATATTTCAGGTATGTTTTCCGTATCATTATTGACTGATATTGGGTTGTATATGTTAAATCTTCAATTTCCCGAGATGAACAATTTTCGTTTCAATGCTGAATAATGGAAATATTCCATTCTCACGAATAACCATCGACGTAATTTTGTGATACAAGAAAGTTAATTAGATGACCGCTTTTTCTTCCGCAAATGAGCGGAACGATTGAAGGACGTTCAAAACATACCTATTTGTCGTGAAAGAGAAAAATTTGTCGCGCTCTTCGTTTTTTTAAAAGGGGTGGGTCTGCTAACTTAATATTAAGTTAGCAGGTCCATTCTAAAATATGCATCGAATTCGATCAAAAATGTTATGAGTAATTGTCGAGTATTTGTCGTAGACCATCCAGCCCGAAAAAAAACAGAAAAAATATTTTTTTTATAGCTTTTTTATAGGTTTAAATGAAATGTTCTGGTTTCTTAGGAAATTTGTCATATTCGGCAACACTCCATTGCAGTGTTGCCGGATTCGTCATCAACCTAGTCCAACCTAGTCGTTTAAGACTATATTCGGCTCAATCATCGAAAATTACCGACATTCGGACAAAACGATAGCACGCTGTTCCCCTAGATAGAACATGCGCGCAAAACAAAACACTGAAATCTTCGAGAATACCAGTAGGGAGTCGGTTCCGTCGAGGGGTGTGAGGCAACCTGCCAAAGAAGACAGTACGCCTTTGTCGGCGTAATAAAGTGCGGTAATAAAACTAACAGTGACACGTGTGGCTTCCGCATAATTCATCGAATCTAATTATAAGGATGATGAGATAAACTTATATTACGGTTAGGGTGAATGTTTACACATTTTCAAACTGCAGCATTAGCAGACCCGAGACAGGCTGTATGTTCAATAATTTATAATTTAAATAAAATATGAAAATGTGGTACTCCGATATTGCCCGAAATGCCGCCCCTAGCAGAGTGGCGCCTGAAACGACTGCCTCGCTGCCTCACCCCTAACGCCGGCCCTGTCCGTGAGAATGAAATATTTCCATTATTCAGCATTAAAACGAAAATTGTTCAGCTTGGAAAATAGAAGATTTAACATATACAACCCAATGTCAGTCAATAATGATACGGAAAACATACCTGAAATATCAATTTACCGATGCAGTGTTGCTGAATATGACAAATTTTCTAAAAAACCACAACATTTCATTAAAACCTAAAAAAAAGGCTAAAAAAAAATATTTTTTCTGCTTTTTTCATGCTGGATGGTCTACGACAAATACTCGACAATTACTCATAACATTTTTGATCGAATTCGATGCATATTTTAGAATGGCTCTGCTAACTTAATATTAAGTTAGCAGAGCCACCCCTTCAAAAAAAAACAAAGAGCGCGACAAATTTTTTTCTTTCACGACAAATATGTTTTGGTCGTCCTTCAATCGTTCCGCTCATTTCCAGAAAAGAAAATAGTCATCTAATTAACTTTCTTGTATCACAAAGTTATGTCGATGTATATCCGTGAGAATGGAATATTTGCATTATTCAGCATTGAAACGAATATTGTTTATCTCGGAAAATAGAAGATTTAACATATACAACCCAATATCAGTCAATAATGATACGAAAAACATACCTGAAATATCAATTTACCAATGCAGTTTTGCCGAATCTGACAAATTTCCTGAGAAACCTGAACATTTATTTAAAACCTATAAAAAAGCTATAAAAAAATTATTTTGTCTGGTTTTTTCAGGCTAGATGGTCTACGACAAATACTCGACAATTACTCATAACATTTCTGATCGAATTCGATGCATATTCAAGAATGGCTCTGCTAACTTAATATTAAGTTAGCAGAGCCACCCCTAAAAAATCTAGAAGCGCGACAATTTTTTTTCTTTCACGATAAATTCTCGACAAATATACGACAATTAAGGAGATGGTTTTCATTGACTTCCGTGCAAGTGGCTCTGCTCACTTTATGGACATTGAAACATGGTGACTAGTTTGGAAATGCCAATGATCAACTTTGCGCCAAATTTCGTGATGATCGAGTTATCAGAACCATTCGAAAAAACACCACATTTTCAATTTTTTTTCCTCCCAAATATTCGCTATTTTGCGTTTTCCTGATTCATAATTCCCCCATGTATAAACTTTCAAGCTGTCATGTTTCATCAGAGCACTGAATTTCATTTTGATCTCATCTATTGTTTTGGCATATATTGGGAAAATAAAATTTTTAATGGGTATATCTGCGGAATTATTGGTCGGATTTTACGCATTCAGGCAATTGAGATCCAAACCTACTTTACGAATATCGAGTTTCTAAGTTGTTTCCTCTGAAAGTTATTGTGTTTGCTATTCAGGGCTTAATAACGAAGGTCGCGAGTTGCTTTTTTGCAGGTTTATGATTTTTTTTTTTTTAGTTGAAATTTTTTCGTTCTTTAAAATTTTTTCTATAAATTTCTACCCTATGAAATGAAGCATTAACCATATTCGCTGAAAACCCAGTACATGAGGATCTCTTAGTTTTAATCCACATACAAGATTTCAGCTCCCAGAAGATGGTATGACATCTCGACTGCCTCTCGCCTATATGTCATCATAATATTCAATAACAAGACCCATTATTCGAATATCGATTCGAGGAATTCTTTCTAACAAGATCAAATAGAATCAATTCCCATTCACCGCTTTCAGAAAGTACCTATGCATATATAATATTGTTATCCAAACAATACGCATACATCAAATCGAAAATGGATCTCTTCGTTCATTGTTCCCTGATCCTCTGAAATTATTCCACCTAAGTGGATGGATATCAATGGCAGGAATTCCCAGTTCCAGGAGAATTGGCAATAATTCAAGGGGAATCTAACGGGAGTATTGTTTCGATGTATACAGATCGGAGGATTTTTTGGGGCAAGTGAGGTAGATCTGTACCAAAATCTTGGGATGCTTCCGTTACAAACTCCGAGTGAAATATTATTCATGAATATATTACCAACCCTTCTTGAACTGGAATCATCAGAGAAACTTGCGGATTACAGAGAGTCAATATTTCGGTTGAGGGTAGGAAATAGAAGGGAATTTATGTGAGGGTATATCAAAGGGGACAGTGGAGTGACTTGATTGGAAGCCACATAAATGAACTTCTCTGTGGTGAGCTGTGTAGGAGGTACTTTGGAGTGGGTCTAGCTTTTGAAACAGCTGAAAACGAATGCACCATTGTAAATAAAATAAAAAATTACTTTTGCAAGTAATCAAAACCACACTAATTTCCATGCAAGCTGTCAATTTTTCACTAAGCCGAAATACGACAGGGATGATACATGGCAAAAATGAAATAATTAACCTCAAGCAGAAATACAAAGGAGGCAGTTGACCACAATACAAAACAAGATCTTTTTTAACATGTACCTTCGAAACTTTAAAATTACGGAGACATACAACAAAAGTGTAATAAAATATGCAGGTTTTCAAAACAATTATCTTAAAATTTCAAGAGCAAATCAATCAATCTGAACAAGATGAGAACGCTTCAGCTACTGTCAACGAACAACTGTCATGAAGCCATGTCGAAACCATAGAAAAAATAAAAGGCAGTGTTCGGGAAACATATAAGCTCAGGAAAATTAATCCTGGGGTAAAATAAAGATGTTTACATGAATAAGAGGCGTGAGGGACACTATATCATCGTCAGTCAATAATAAAGGTCTACAAAAATACAAATAAGGAAACTACCAGAAGAGAACACAACACATACTTAGGTTACGTCAAGTAAACACTCATAGAAACAACTTAAGTTTTCAACATATCATCTCTGTCTCACATTCTCTAATATATATAATCCGGCTTATATTTCTTCTGGACAGATGTTTTTCCCTGTTTAAAATTACTGCATTGGGAAAGGCAAATTTGTGTCCTTCCGAGTATACATGTGTAATCAGTGCAGTCTTGTCGTAGTTTTGATGGTTTTTCAGGTCATATTTATGTTGTCTCAGTCTTTCCCTGAGATGTTGTCCTTCTGTCCAATATAATGCCATCACAATTGTCACAAGGGATCTGATTTTTTTGATTTTAGTGAAGAGTTTTTCAGTAGAGGAAGCATTATAGAACGCACAGGTTCAATCAAAATCTCTTAAGATTTTGCCAATCTTATACGACAAGTTGGGAGTGAATGGGAATCTGAAAGAATTCCTTCGTAGTAATGTGCGAGACTCAGCGTTTTGGAAGCTAACATTATCGATATCAGCAAGAACTTTTCTGATAGCCTCAGCAACGAATTCACTGGGATAGTTGTTCTCTTTCAAGATGGTTTTAACTTTCAAAAGGTTTTTTCTCCTATACATTTCACTGCTAAGTCTCACAGCCCTATTGTCAAGATTTATGACTACATTAATCTTGTATTGGATCCTGTGATTGCTATAGTAATTGATTACTCTATTCGAACTAATAGTTTTTGTATACTAATTTGTCATAAGTCCCGAACCATTTCCCATTATCGTTAAATCTAAAATGGGAATTTTATTATCTACCTCAATCTCCATTGTGAATTGCAAATTTTAATTATAGGAATTGAACAAATTCAAAATGTAATCTGCTTTCTCTTCTGGAAGTAACAGAAAAGTATCATCTTCATATACTACCATAAGTGGTGTTATAAAATATACAATACTTCCTACATACGCGAATAGATCATTCATCAACTAGGAAGCGAGACCACCACTGGCGAGGCCGCCCATAGGTGTACCAAAAATTTGTCTACAGTATTTGCTGTCGAACACTAGATAACTTCTTTCAGAGTAAATGTTAAAGTAGGGGCCGAAACAATAAAAAAGGATGACGATAATTAACAGGTTACCAACCATTCATAAAATCATCCATTCAATCGAGGTTAACCTGCATGAAAATGCTATTGTGAGATTGCCTTTTTTCATTATTGTTCCAATGTCCAGGCATTTTCGAAAGGAACCAAAAAAAAAGACACTGAAAATGTGCTCACATCATAATAAGTGTTTCACTACGGTAGTTTCTCTGCCGCAGAAAACAATTACCTGCTGCAACTGTGTCCCAAGTTCTCGCAAACAGGCTTTCTATTGATTTATATCCCGCAGCTATGGTTGAACTCCATTGACAACAGTGGCGATGGAAAAATTGAAACAAAATGCGAAAGCATTTTTATGAACATTTTTGGACATTCAGATGGCAGAAACAAAGGGAACTTTCCGATAACCAGCCCGTTGATAATTGGAAAATGTCACATTTGTTTTTGCCGATGATGGAACTCATTTCATGGCCTGGAGGATGGTTTGAAATCGATATACCGGTGATTTTGAATATATCGGGTTCTTCGTGTATTTTAAACCAGATTTAATTGTTGCTCTTTTGATTTCAAATTGAATCAGATTCATAATTGCGTTCTGTTCACTATGAGAATGTCAGAGCCTTCAATTAATTTTGATTTTGATATATTAATGATAATTGGAACAACATAATTCCATTCCATATGATTGTTGGACAAGCATTTCAGAATTAATATTGAAAAGGGGTATTCATTCGATAAATACCATTGGAGCACCCTTGTTCATTCTGTAGTTATTAATTCCTTGAATTTCCTGAATGAGTACCAATTAGGATTCACAGATCAAATAATTTTGAAGAATCTTTCGTGGTGAGGTAAGTGGATCATATTGTATCCAAAGCAAGGATGATTACCAACCTTATGAGCAATGCCTTTCGTGGATGTCACCCGGAATTGCATGCAGAGATCTTCACCACTTACGTCCGCCCAATACTCGAGTTTGCTGGTTTCATTTGGAGTCCATCTCTGGTGCGAAATCAGAAGCTCTCGAAAGAGTACAGAGATGGGCTAGCCTCGTACCATATGGTCAGTATAGGCCAACTTATTCTGATCGTCTCAAGCTGCTCGGAATCCATTTTTTTTTGCTGAGAGGCGCTAAGGGGTGATCTCATTATTACTTACACCGGATGTTCTACGGCTTAGATACCTCGATTAACCATAATACTGAACCGACAATCTGCGTGGGTACGAATACAAGCTACGTGAGCAGATCTTCAGAACAACAGCAAGACAACAATTGCTGCCCAATCGTGTGTTTGACCTATGGAATAGTCTACCAGTTGGTGCTGTTGGAGCCCCATCAGCTAACGCCTGACAACTTTCGGGAGCTTGAGATTATGGGTGCGATCACATTGTGTTCATTTTTAAAAATATTTTTATTTGTTTTTTTACGTTTGTACTGAGGGTACAGGCTTTGCCTCAAATTTTGTAACTATTTAATAATAATAATGAGAACAAGAGTAACTGCATTGTAGAAGTATAAGCTCCGGACCACCCTGCTTTTCCAGAATTGCAAGTCTTCAACAACACAATAGGTCATTTAAAACTGTCAAAACTGCAGTCCTGCAAAGACCTTCTTCACTATGAGAAACTTTTATATTATATTTCGAATAACAGTAGCTCCATACAAAATGATATTCTTCAGAAAGTTAATGAGCTGGAAGCAATGAATATACTGAATAGGAAATTCTCCCAGCCAAATACTTTCCGGAATTTTCATGGACTTTTTTGAAACCATAATACAAGGTCATCCTCTATTTAAATATTTATTTACTGGTTCCGCTCCGTTGATGACAATATTTCTTTATCCACCGGCACACTCAGACAATTATCGTCTAGAATGTATGAATAAACTATCTCCAACAATTGAATTCACTCACGAAGAAGAACAGTATGTTATATAGACTGGTTAAGACCCCTATGTCACAAAAAAACTTTGATACATAATTAAATATTATCAAAAAAATCGGAGCTAATAATCAACTCAACCAATCAATTATAGACCATCTGTTAAATAAAACTCGACAGAAGCAATCAATATCCTTAATATAACGCCAAATCTAACCAAAAGATATAAAATATACTTGTTCAACTTATAAAGGAGAAAAATCTGAGCATATAGCTGGATATTTGAAGAAAAATCAAAATACGAAAGTATCATTAGAACCGTGAATACATTTGGCAAAATAATAAAAAACATTAAAGAATCCACCAACAAAAACAAGAAACCAGGAGTCTATAGGTTAAACTATGGTACATGTCCATATGTGTATGTTCGCCAAACAGGCAGAGCTTTCGAAAATAGGATAAAGGAATATCAGAGCTTCCACATAACCTGAACTGATGCCCGTTGCTCAAAGTCTTCGAAAGAAGTTGCTGGAATTTCCATAAAATACATAAGATTTTGTCACGTTTTTCGGTTTTCAACTTGTATTTGAAAAAAATGATTTTGTGAAAGTATTTAGGAACCATTCTCACCTAATGAGAACGAAGTAATTGTTGTGAAATTAATAAATATGAGCGGAAATAGAGTGTTCCACTTTAATCAATATCAAGATGAATTTCCGTCAGGTAAAGACCGGAACAATCGAATAGCTGGAAGCAAAACAGATGTGTAACGCCTAGATATTGAAATCCAAACGTAACTAAGTTTCTAAAATCAACATACTTCTATCTAAAAAACAATTGGCATGTGCTTCCTACTCATGCCTAAGTGCCAAATATCTCCTTTATATATCTCACCAGGTATTGGAATGGTTTGGTACAGAAATCCACATTTTTTCATTTTGTAGCATTCACACGGAACGTTACCAAATAGGGGCCCCACGCTTTTAGTCACTAGACATTTTCAATTCTTCTCCTTTCTTCTCCCAGATTAAACACCAAACCAACAGTCATGTATGAGTCGAAGCAAATATTTGAAAACAATTCATCTGATGAATTGAGGTATTTTAAAGGCTCGGGGGCTGTTGTGAACATGTAAATTCACTAGATTTGAGGTGGCCATCAGTTATTATAATACCAAGAATTTCTAACTTGAAATACATATGTTTCAACGATAAATTTCAATTTCTAGTTGCTATAGTCAATTATATTTGACTTCTAGTGTGGCGTGACAGGGAATTCGGGTCACCATCACCAAATATTCAGGGCTTCCCGGTTTCCCGAATACAAACCACAAGGCAACATCACGGAGTATTTGTATTTTCGGTACCTGCCATTAATCATATCCGTCAGTTGGCTACGCAGATTGCTTATGCATTACTCGGAGGGGTTGGAACGGGAATAAAGTGCCAGACAACTCGACTGCGTTACATAATCGAAACTCGATCAATCACTGTGTTGTAGTGATTCCATTGATCTCAACGATAGGCAGCCGTGACGTATATGGAGATGCGGTGTTTCTGAATAATCGAATTTTCATATTTTTTTGTTCGAAGCTGCGCATGTGCTTCACTTATTGAGAGAATCCTGTTTATGTTTTATCCACAGAATAACAATATCCTAGAAGTGCTAACTCCCTACTAAATCAGGGAAACAGAGTGGCGGTCATCTTTTGGGATCGTGGCGGAAAAAATGACAGCGATTCAATGATTCGTGCAGGTACCTTTATACATTTGAAATTTTGGAATTTTATTGTTCCCTATAAATCATAAATGAAACAAAAATATTATCTGAAAATTTATTTAGTCAAATATATCTTACATATTGGCTACAGAATGATCATTTTTTATGATAGAATCCAGGGATTAACTATTTGGATAGGTAAATTTTTTGTAGGATTCTAATTTATCCAAAATATAATAATCTATTTCGATGAACAGTGATCAAACATGTATATACGGAAATCTTACTACAATAACTATTGATATAAAGAAACATTTTACATGGAAATGAATGAATTGTGTTCGAAATTCCCAACTAAAACTGGCCAGTAACCCGTTCAAGAAAATTTTAAGAGAGCTAGCTCTCGGACACAAATAATTCTAATCCAATTAAATCTTGTTGGTATAAAATATAACTGAAATATACAAATGATAATTAGTCTAAACATACGTTAAAGATTTTCAGTCGAACTATTCAAGTTCGATCATTATGAAACAGAGCTTCCAAACAGAAAAATGGAAACTGATTTTTCGCAACTTAGTCATTGGATCCGATCACCCTGAATAAGCCACTGACTTGCTCATAATCTGAAATTTAATAGGATAATTGATGCTTGAAGTCAATTAACTTCATAATACATTTACCTTCTTCATAAGCCATCATGGAACATATATTAAATTTATAAATTCTGGTTTCGTTTAAGCGAAACTAGTTCTGCCACATTTCGGTATTTCAGTACAGTTTTCAATTATTTAAAGGTTAAGAAAGCTATGATATTTCATAGAAAAAGAGAGGAAAATTTCTAACACCTCTTATTAAATGCTGGGGTCGCCTATTTGAAAGATTAGCGACGAAGTTTCATACCCCTTGTTTTATCTTATAGATGTGTAGCGTTCAGGAATTTATTCCAGGATTATATATCATGGACTTTTATTTCCGGAAGACTTGTGCCTCGAAGTGGGAAGTGAAAGTTTATCCAAGCTTTGTAATGAAAAAAAAATAGTTCAGAGACATATTTGTTCTGTATTGGTGTCTCTCATATTTCTCTCTTTTCCATTATATGTGCTCATACAGGATACCATAGATTCGTCTCATCAAATTGATTGCTTTGCTTCCTGTTCCTTCAGATTCGGCTCCAGTAAAAAGATACAAGCTGTTGAAATTTAAAAATGAACAGTCTTCCCTTTGTAGCTTTGATATTGTAACTCCAAATCAAATTTATTTGGTGTGAAGTGTTTCATAACTATACCACATGTTCTTCAGTTATCACTTTTATCCTTCTCCGATCGGTTTTTTAGTGATAATAATTATAATGAAAATAATAATGATAATAAAATAATGATAATAATAATTACAATAGTAAAAATAATAATAATTTATAGATCCTTGAAGACATTAAACATTGTGTGGGACGAGTCAGAGTACAAAAAATGAGCATAAACGAATGAAATACCAGATATGTATGAATCACGCAAATACATCGGAAAGGTTTTCTCCCCTCCACAAGCAGACTTTTCACTTGATTTTTGAATCGTCTGAGATCAACAGATTTGAGTTTACTATCTAAATGAGTATACAGCTTGCTTTCCATAAAGGTAGGTGTTGATTCACACTTAGCTGTGTGGTCTCAGGATATACATGAATCATTTCTATGCCTGGTATTTTAGTTTTGAAAATCGAAATTTTTTTTTCAATTTATGCTCATTATTATGGATAGGCAATAAGCAGTTCAGAATGAATATACATGGAAACGTTTTGAGAATATATTCATGGAACAATGGACGACAATAATCAAGGGATTTCATGCCGAATATGAGCCTCAAAATCTTTTTCTGACCCATAAAGACTCAGCTCGCATCAAGCGATGAGCCCCACAGAACCACATTATATTTATATAGGTTGGAAATGGCATAAAATGCGCTATTTGATTTCTTGCAGACGTAATCAACATGATGGACCCACCTAAGCTTTCGATCAACATGTAGCCCAAAGAATCTCCCATAATCCGATGACACCAGATAATCTCTGGAAAATGGAACGACGAAAATTCGGTAATTGTAGTTGAACGGTTTTGAAATTTGAGAATCTGGGTTTTAGCCAGATTTACGACAAGAGAATTACGATGACACCAGTCAGTAAAACGCTCAACAATAGATTCACAAAGAGCCTTGAGTTCATGCAGACTATTAGCCTTCAATGCAGAAGTGTATCAGCTCATTGAGAAATATTTGAATGCTTAAAACTTTTCACCAGAGTGAATTCTATAAATATTGGAAGTGAAATGGGTGTTTCATTTCATGCGAAAAATCTATGGTCAAAGACTCACAGTATATATTTTTTACACTCACATTTAATGCTCCATCCGATTCAACCATGTCATGAATAATTAAATAAATGAATACCAAAGTAATGTGTTGCTTCCAGATAAGATCCGTTGAGACCCGCGAATTAACATGTACAGCTACATCACAGTAGCTATTCTTCTTGAACTAGAAACACGATGTTCACCCAAACCATATACTTTGGCCAGTTGAAGACTTCAAAAGACGGTGAGTTCAGAAGGGTTATTTTTTTAAATACATTATAACTTCTGCATATCAGAACTTTTGTGTTGAAGAAACTTCATTCACCATTTGCTTTCATCCGCGAATTATCATTTACAATGATCAAAACAGACAGATTCTCTAATACCAGACCAGAGAAGGGTCGATTATTTTTAACTAGGAAAAACAATAACAGTAGAATGAAATCTATTAGAAAAAAAAATGCAAGAAAAATGAGAGCATAATAATTCATAGGCGACGTGATGTCGAGAAGTGAAAAAGGGTGAATTTAAGGGTGATAAAACACGGTTTATCTCGATTTCCGGCAGAACTACGGGTCCTATGGCAAAAATTTATAGGCAAAGCTATAGGTAATGAAAAGATCTAAATCTTTTGTTTAAACTTTTTTCTTCATAACCTCAAAATTCATGTGAAATTCGAATAACTGATTTTTTAGTTTTATTTTTCACCAAAAAAATTTTTTCACGAAATTCGTTAAAAATTTACCATTTTATATTTCAAATTCACTTCTTTTATGATCCAAAATATTCATTATTTTGCCGTATTTTGACTTAATATCGAAAAAGCACCGTAATTCTCAATAGAAAAGTTTCAGGTTGAAATATCTATTTTTTCAAGAGAGTAGGTGTGTTTTTGTTCGGAGAAATCTTTACTTTCCTCAGAAAATAACAAATGATAAGGCCCAGTTCTCCTAGCCTCTGCTCGCTACAATTGTCCGTAAGTCACTCAGATGTATAAATTATTCCAAAATAGCAACGAATAGACATCATAGCTTATAATTTAGAGAAGCTTCCACAACTTTTTCGATATATTGTAGATGTCTTATTAAATATCAACTCTATTGATTTATTCGGTTGTTAATTTTAGTAGTAGATATGTTTGTCTAGCAGAATTTACCGAAGTAATGGTTATTTTCTCTACATCATCAGAAAGTGAAAATTTCAACGAACGAAAAGCTCACCAAATCATATCTGGTTCAATTTTCTTTCATTCGTCAGAAATACACGAAGATCAATCAATTATTGAAATATTTCACATATTCCTATAGAAAATTCCCCAGCCGTATCACTTTCAGAGCTTCAGTTATCTACTTAAAGTTCCAACACAAAATCAACCAGAAGTAATTATAAGTCGGGATAGAAAAATAAGACATTTCAATCTCAAACGAACGTAGAGGAAGGATGGATTTTTCAGCACTTTTCAACTCGAGGCACGAGTAGGAAAACATGTTTGAAACTCCAAACTTATAGATGGAACTTGCCGTGTTTCGGATACGTCCATTTCTATATAAAATTCCGATAGAGCTATTGGAGCACAGGAAAGTGGAATTGAATTCGTACTTCATAACTCACTTAGGTACAACTTATATTCCGGAAGGGTTTCTGAATTGAAGTTGGACAAAAATAGAAATACGATCCTTCAGTATGATGGAAACTCATAGAGCAGTTTAGCTGGTAATGGTAAAACTTTTTTCAAAATACAGGGTGACCAACATATAATTCTAGAAAAGCATTGGTGTGGAGTCAGCAGCACTCGGTCATCATTTCACATCAACCCACTAAACTTTTTTTGCTTTCTGATGAAAAGATTCGGCGATTTTCTGATCATAGTCATTAACCCCACAAAATTCTGCACGACTCTTCCAGCTGTCATTTTCAATTGATACTGGAATTCAGTTCCACCCAATCTGTATTTTTGGAAATATTGCCAAAATAAAATTATGCATGGGTGTATCTACGGAATAATTGTTCGGATTTTCCTCATTCACGATAGGCTTAGTAGGTTCGGACATTTACTACCAAGCCTGAATTTGTGAAGGCCTAAAATGTAACCAATGATTCTGTAGACATAGGTAACCTAGAAAAATTAAATTTTTCTAATGTTTCAAGAAATACAGACTGGATCGAATTGAAATGAATGGTACATGCAGAACTTCGTGAGGAAAATATGATGAGATCACTGAATAAAGAATATTTCAAATAAAATAATGAAATTTATTTTCCATATTCTTCTACTGACATGACCATCACGAAAGCATTTTTCGAGTAGTTACCAAGTTTTATCATATTTAGTTATTTTGAAATTAACATTGATACTTAGCAATAAACGAGGAACTTTTCCTCAATGTCTTCGTAAATTATAATCACATCAAACAGGAATTCGATCTGATAATAATTTATTATCAAATGTCAAATTTTCAATCCGGTCACTCAAGTGGTTCCTGAAATATTATTTGGCCCTTCAAAAACTCAACCGTTGCATTCTGCAACGCGGACTACCATGAAAGTTTCAAGTTGATGGGATTTTTCCGTTCTCACGTGATAGTGCCTACAGCAGAAGGAATGATCGGACCGAATTGGTTGTGACACCAGATTCTTAACAGAGAGTCCAACCTACTCGCTCGTGACTTGAGATAATTTTTGGCTCACAACTCGAAAACTACAGACATTTGGATGAATCATTAGTACGCTGTTCCCCAGAACATGGGCAAGAAGCACGCCAAATATCTATCTACAAAAAAATTCATCAACTCAATGGTGAAACCATTAATTGTTATTTTATCTGATATTTTATCTATTTTATCTGATATTTAAAATTTTGTTTATATTGCTCGGAACGTCCATACGGATTGGAGGGGCATCGGAAATTTTCGTTTGAAACTGAAATAAACTTACAATCACATAAATATTTCATGTTGCAGACGTCTAGAACTCCGTTGCAAGTTTGGAGATTTGAAACTCGTATTTGTAGATCCGTTAGGGGATGAATTTAAAAGCCCAAAGCACATGGAATGTCAGTTTGTCGATACTTAATTCAAAATATTGTGAAGGCAAATTCCCAGTGGAATGCCAGATTGCGAAGGAAACTTCAACTTGACCCGAGCTTAGTGTCGCGCTTTTCCGTTCCCAAGGGACACCCTTGTCACATCTTCGAAAGTATTCGATTTGAATATAAACGCGCCGATATTTCTGTTTCAAGATGGCGTATACCCAACGGTGAGGTGAGCAAGAAAAAAGATTATAGGGTGATTCTAGAATTCCCCAATTCAATACTGAGAAAAATTTTTTCAATGGACTCTCATAGCAAAGGACTTTTCATAAGAAAAATTATTGGCCAAATCAGTCCTTGTAAAATTTTCCATTCGTTGTAAAATAATTATATGGAAATTATTTGAAGATCTTATAATTAGAGAAAACATTTTCTCGGTATTTTTTCCGAGCGATTTCTTCTGGAAATTGTTTATTAGATTTATATGAAACTTGGCTCGAAGCTTTCAGCCAATATTCAATAATAGTGTACTGAACTTGAACTCCATCTAATATACTGAAGGAAATGTCGGAGGAAAAAATTATAGAATTTTTATCAATACACCCCAGATAAACCGCTCAGAAAACGAATCTAAACAAGCGCGTAAAAGCTCTTGACCTGCCGTGAATGCTTTTTCTTAGTTTTGTTCCGGTTGAGCTTCAATTTTTTCCTTTTAATTCGTAGCAAAAAGACCTATCCGAAAAACAAAACTTTAGCAGTCATTTTCTCAATCATGAAGGTTATGATTAAAGAATTTAAAGAAAAAATTTCATTATTTTGAAATTTTTCAAATCTTCATCACACTGAGTCGGAAGGAACCTTCTGAGTTGGATACAGAAGAACAACATTTTTACCCACGAGCCACTAGATTGATTTTACATTGACTATTTCCCTCGTCGTAATTTCCACCAATCAGAAACGCGCAATTTTGAATTACAAATGGTTTCTAGGTGAGAAAACTGTTTAGCAGGAGCTGTCAGCAGTTTATTCGAGTTTACCTGTGGCAAAACTTGACAGTTGTTGTCACCAAAAATTAAAATGCCTTTGAAAACCTATACATAATGCATGCAGAATAACCTATTCCTCATAAAATAGTCTCGTCAAATACCATTCGGGCATATAATTTTTCCTGTGGAAAAAGCACATTGTAAAGTAATATTTTTTATCATAAACCATTCGTGCAGGTGCGAAAATTTTCGTCTTCGACTCGGATTTTTGTTGCTACCAGCACTCATGCTTCTTGTAAAAATATTAATTAGCAACGTGTTTTCTTCGATTTTTTTTCGGGAAAACTAGATGCCCTTATCGACTACAATGCTGGACGTTAACACAATATCATATAAATAACAAATGAATAAATAAACATTCCATCTCTTTTTTCATCCAGTCCTCTAGCATCCGGCAATAATCCTTCACATTCTTCTCCATTTGAAGGCTCATAAATCAAACAATTTGCTAGATATTTGGCGGATATACGTGAGCTGGATTTCCTCGGATACCGAAGCCGGGAGTTATTTCCTCTCAAGTTAGGTAAGGGTTGACATGCATCTTTCCATAAGAACATACATATTGTAGTATTGTTTCATCCATAAAGGAAAATAAACCATATGTACAAACATTAATTATTTAAGTGCAAACAGGAATACAGTCTACATAAAGAAGGGAAGTGTTTTATTCACAGAAACCTGTGCAAAACAATTCTATTATTTCTGAAGGCTTGAAATCATCTCATACAGCTCAATATCTACAAACTCCGTTCACTCTTTCTTCAATATCCGAGTTATACAACTTTCTGTCAGCACGAGACATTAGATTATTTCAATATAGGAAATATATTAGAAGCCTTCATAAAGATCAATCCTGAAGTGAAGAGATTCCAAAGAAGTGAATTGACGAATGGATGAAATTCGAATTACTATAACTTTGGTCATTCCACGTCAACAATGGACGTTGATACCACATCCAATAAATAAATGAATATACTTTTCCTGTGCTATCCTTGTTTATGAGAAACAATTATTGTAGTGCAAAACATACAATCCACAAAAAAACATGGAACAGTTACTCTTACAACAAACAATGCAAAACAATCATTTCTGGAGAGTTGAACTCATCTCATGCAGCTTCTTATCTACACACTCCGCCAATTCCAATCTCTACATCAATTTTTGAAACCACCATTTATTCAAATATCCATCTCTTCTTCCATTTAATTCTAAAGGAAAACAAAATCTTGTGTAACAACAAAAATTATTGTAGTGCAAACAAAAATGCAATTCACAAGGAGCAAGAAAGGATTTTATTCCCAAAAACCAGTGCAAAACTAAGTGAAGTGAAAAAAGTCATTTTGAACTAGTTTAAAACATCTCATGAAGCTCAATAACTGCTTACTCCGCACACTCTTATATCTACATTTCTGTTATACCATTTTTGTAACCACGAACTTCTGGATTATTTCAACATCGGAAATATATTACAAGCCTTGAGTGAAAATTAATCCTGATGTGAAAAGTTTTATTGACTGCTAATTGAAAACGGAAATCGCTGTTAATTTCATGATTTCACTTCAACAATGAATGTTAACACTACATAAAATAAATAAATAAATATAAATCTTTTGATCCATTTATTCGTAGAAGAAATCAAGACCTTATGTGTTCCAACAACAATTATTGTAGTGCTAACAGAAATGCAGTTCACAAAAAGCAAGGAACGGTTTTATTCACAACAAAGAATGAAAAACTATGAGATTTATTTTGAAGAGTTGAAATCATTTCATGCAGCTCAATATCTACATAGTCCGCAAAATTGATCTTTTCATTTTTATTACACCAATTTTGGTAACCAGAAGACACTGGATCATTTCAAAATTGTAAATATATCTATTATAAGCCTTGTCAAAAGATCAATCCCCTAGCGATACATTTGAAAAGTTAACTAACAACTGAATGAAATTCCATTAATTCTTGTCGGCATAATATTATTTAATCATAAAAATGGACGATGACACTACATCATATAAACAAATAAATATACATCTCTCCATCTATTCCATAGCATCTAACAATACTCCTTCGACATTTTCCCCCAATCGGAGGTTTATAAATCAATCAATTTGCTACAAATTTGACGGATATGCATGTGCTGTATTACCTTGAGACCGAACTGGGTAATTATTGCCTTTTAAGAGCAAACAATACATCGAATATAACGAGGTGATGTCTGGAGGCCGGACTTCGTTTTTGCACCCATGTTCTAGGGGAACAGCGTGCTATCGTTTTGTCCAAATGTCTGTAATTTTCGATGATTGAGCCGAAAATGGTCTCAAAAGACTAGATTGGACTCACTGATGACGAATCCGGTATCAAAATCGATTCTGTCCGGACGGCCGGCAAAATTTCGTGATGATCTGATCATCGTGTCATAAAAACAATTTGAAAAAAAAATTTCTTCAAACTGTAATTTTTGATGAAGTACTGGCTTTCAATTCGATCTGATCTGTATTTTTGGAAATATTTTGGAAAATAAAATTTTGAATGGGTGTATCTGCGGAATCATTGGGTGGATTTTACCCATTCACGAATTTGGTCTTCGTAATTAAGGTCCTAACCTTCTCTACAAATATCGAGTTTCTAAGTTGTTTCTTTCGGAAGTTTTTGTGTTTACGCAGTCGGCCGTTAGGCCGACAAAAAAGCAAAAGCTGCCTTCACGGCAGTGCTTTTCTAGATTTTTCAAAGAATTTTTTTTGATGCAAATGGTTGGAAAAAATTGTAAGAATGCGCACTTTTTATATTCCAGAATGTTCTGAAAAATAAAAACTGAAATAGAGTGGAAAATGAGAGAATTACATTGCGCATTCTCACAAGAGAATTAAGTTCATCCAAAGAAAAAATCCGGACAGATAGGAATTTTTTACTTCAACTCGATATTTGTAGAGTAGGTTTGAATCTTATTTACGAAGCCCGAATTCTTGAATAGGTAAAATCCAAACAATGATTTCGCAGATATACCCATTCAGAATTTTATTTTCCTTATAGTTCCAAAAAACAGATTGGATCGAATTGAAATCCAGAATTTCATCGAAGAATGACAGTTCAAAGGTTCATACAGAATATCATGAAGAAGATATGATCAGAAGATCACATAATATTGGATATATAAAAAACATTAATTTAAAAATGTTTTCAAGTTGTTTTTATGACACGATGATCACGAAATTTGATACGAAGTTGTCCCTCAGCATTTTCAGATGCTAGATGCCAAGTTTCATTCGGATTAAATCAGTATTTTTGACTTAATGCGGAAAAAAGAACGATATCGAGAAACGAAATTTTATATCTATATTCTTTTCCAATCTCTCCAGGAATCATAGCTGTATCGGAATAAAATTTGGTAGACTGTTGTGAAATATAATTTTCAAGGTATGAGCAGAAGTTTTTTCAGATTAAATGAATAGTTTCCGAAAAAAATTGTTTTCAGAATTCACTGACGGTTAAATCTCAACGAAATCCTGCGAAACGCTGTGCGTTGTTATGTTCTGACTAACTGGTAAGTTTCAATTCAATCGCATGAGTAGTCCTTGAAATATGAGGAATTTAATCTCAAAATTTCAAATGACCATAACTCCGAAATCATGACCGATTTGTTCAATTAACGAACGTAAACACCGCATTCCAATGCGCGACCTAATCTGAAAGTTTCAAGTCGCTAGCTTGCTTTTTTCGAAAGTTATCGTGTTCTTGGTCGGATGGACGGCCGGCCGGACACAATCGATTTTGACACTTGATTCGTAATCAGTGAGTCCAACCTAGTTGTTTGAGACTATTTTCGGAGAAAAATTGAAAATTGCAGACAATTGTACAAAACGATAGCAAGCTGTTCCCCAGAAGATGCGCGCAAAAATTTTATATTTCTTTTGAATAAGTTATTACCAAAAACATATTCCTCGTCTGTTTTCATCTTTTCCCCCATATGTTTGTTCAGTTATCATCCCCATCGAAAAGTAATCAGCAAAACAGAACAAAATAATGCTTTTTTTCGCGCTTGTTCTGGGGAACAGCACGTTATCGTTTCTTCTCAATGACTTTCATTTTTTTCACATTCGCACAATCATGTCTTCTCGTGAAAATTTGCGTCAAATTTCCATGTAAACCCTGCCCGATTTTTATATATGGGTCTCACTGGACTTAATTTCAATAAGGGCACAGGGGTGCATTGTTTTCAATATTTACATATTCACCTTGTCAGCCAAACTTAAAGAACTAAAATTTAATTTCGTTAGATCACACACCCTCATTGTTAGTCCTTCAATACTGAACACAACTTTATAACGTAGAACAATTGGCACCTACAATACCTATCTATTCAGCGTTACTATCTGGACTTCCACTTCTACGTCAATCTCAGAGCGCTACAGTCCAAATCGAACTAGGAACCCGGGATTGGACCAGCTTCGTCTCTGACAAGACGCGTGCCATGATAACTGGCGATTTCACTTGGGCGTTCGAAATTAAGCCCGGCATAGTGCGCTTAAAGCAAATGTAATTATTTTGAAATATAGATGGTCGCAAGTACTAGGTACAAAAAATTCTTTGAATTGAATTCGAGGAAAAAAGCACGAATATGAAATATTCAGATCAACTGTTCATGTATTCACACAAGCAGTCCCTGGTTAAAATCATATCAATCATCTAAATGAATATCTGTTTGCTCCGCACAATCTCTATGTCATGTCTTTATCATTTCACTTTTCGCAACCACGAATCTCTAGATCATTTCAACACTGGAAATTTATATATTGTAAGTCTTGCAAAAAGATCAATCCTGATGCGAAAAGTTTGCAGAGTAGTGAAATAATAGGAAATATTAAAATATTATACAAACAGTTGCTGTAACAAGTACCATTTAAGTACCAAAATGGTCGTTGGCACTACATGATATAAATAAATATAAAACCAGCTCTTCTTCCAACCATTACCCTCTAGAATCTCATAACTTTCCCTCATTCGAAAGCACATAAATTAAAGAATTCAATAGATATTTGGCGGATATGCGTCTGCTTTATTTCCTCGGAGACCGAAGCGACTAGTGAGTTCCTTTGAAGTGAGGACAGAGTTAGCATGTCGTATGTTGCATGTCTTCATAAAAATTATTTCGATATTGCATCATTCATGAAGGAAAACTCAAACCCCATGTACAAAACAAATATTGTTATGCAAGCAGAAAAACAGGACACAAAAAGCAAGGAAGGGTATTATTCACAACAACCAGTACAATACAATGATTTTATTTCAAAATTATATCATATACTGATGCAGCTCAGTATCTGCTCACTTCCCACAATCTTCAAGTTTTTATTATACTACCTTTTGCAACTACGAGCCACAAGATTATTTCCTGATGCGAGAAGTGTGCAGAGTAGCGAATCAATAAGTAATATCAAAATAATGTTCAAACAGTTGCTATAACCTTTATCATTCAATCACCAGAATGGTCGTTGACACTACATAATATAAATAAATAAAAATCCAGCTCTTCTTCGAACCATTACCCCTTAGCATCTCGCAATTCTCCTTCATCAAGTAATATCAAAATAATGTTCAAACAGTTGCTATAACCATTATCATTCAATCACCAAAATGGTCGTTGACACTACGTAATATAAATAAATAAAAATCCAGCTCTTCTTCGAACCATTACCCCCTATCATCTCGCAACACTCCTTCATATTCTTCCCCCATTCGAAAGCACATAAAAAAGAAGTCAATAGAAATTTGGCGGATATGCGTGTTGTCTGTTTCCTCGGAGACCGAAGCGACTAGTTAGTTCCTCTCAAGTTAGGACAGATTTAGCATATCGTATGTGGCGTCTCTTCATAAAACTTATTTCAATATTGCATCATTCAGAAGAAAAACTTAAACCCCATGTACAGAAAAAATATTGTTATGCAAGCAGACATACAGAACACGAAAAGCAGGGAAGGGTATTATTCACAACAACCAGTGCAATACGATGATTTTAAAATAATATCATATAATAATGCAGCTCAGTATCTGCTCACTCCTCACAATCTTCAAGTTTCTTTTATACTACTTTTTGCAACCACCCCAAGTAACACAAACTTCCCGGCGAGATATCTGAGAAGTCCTAATACGGCTTTCACGTGAACAACATGATTTGGGAATACGCAATGCGAGCTCCTAAAGTTGTCGCCTACCTAACCAGAATAAGATATTCACATTGCGATTTCCTAAAGTCATCCCAAATGTAACTACAATGCGAGATCCTGAAAAAATCTCAGATGAAACCAGAATAGGAAATTCGCAGGAGGCACTTCCCTTCTTCCTAAGCATCACAGATGCCATAAATCATCCACTGTCGGCATTTCATACAACAGAACTACGGTTCGTTTTACGTGGCGGCTTCTTTGACACCTCATTCAGTCATTCATTCAGTCTCTTTCAAACACCATCTACACAGATCATAGTAACACTTTTTTATTGCATACCTCTCATTCATACTCAACTAAAGACAATTTCTATTTTCAAGACACACGAACACATACCCCAAACTTTGCACAACATCCATGACCTCGCCGAGATTCGAACCCAGTACCTAGGTAGCCTTTGCCACCTCGAAGAGATACCGTCATATAATAGCAAATTTTCAATGCGACAAACATGAAAACGTGAAAACATTTTCGATTTGACCGATATCCATGAACTTCGCCTAGAATTGCCGAAGGTGTGTTCAATGGTTAAGCATGAGTCAATACTTGAGCTTGTCTCAGTGGAGAATTTCTCTAGTAGGAGTTCTAGATCGTACTATGCGTACGGGCATAAGTCATCCCAGACGTAACCAGAATAGGAAATTCGCAATGCGAGTTCCTTAAGTTATCACAGACGTAACTAGAATAGAATGCGAGCTCCAAAGGTCATCCAAGTGTAACAACAATTGAAAATCCTGTCCTGAAGATATCCCGAATATGAGGTAGAATTTTTTACGATAGTTTGAACAAATGAGAAATTGCAGATAATTTCATTTCGTTATCCATTACAGGAGCCACTAGAATACTTCCACACTGGAAATATATCCACTGCAAGCCTTGGAACAAAATCAATCCTGATGATGAGAGTTTGCGAAGAAGTTAAATAGCGTTTGGATGAAATTCGAAAATTTGCTGCCATGATTATAGTATGATTACAAAATAGCCGTTGACATTACATAATATAAATAAATAAAAGTCCATCTCTTCTTCCATCTATTCCCCTAGCATCCCGCCATTCTCCTTCACATTTTTCCCCCATTCGGAGGCTCATAAATCAAACAATTTGCTAGAAATTTGGCGGATATGCGTGTGCTGGATTTCCTCGGAGACCGAAGCGGCACACGTAGCAATAGACAGCGGGATGAAGGGCAGAAAAGATCACGTTTCGTGAGACGCGTGCTGGCCCCGGGCGCCTCGAGCAACAGCTATCACACCTAAACAATATCCGCTAGATTAAAAACGGAAACAATGGAGTTGACAGGACCCGACAGGTACCAGCTTCAGAGCCAAATGCCTCGAAATGAGTTATCTTGATGCTTGTTCAGTATACAGGGTGTGTTTATGTTGGAAGGAAATGTTTTGTTGTTTCTTGTTTTTTGGAATTCACGTCGATCAGTAGTTTGAAATGATTTAAATTTTTTTTGCAAAACAGAATTCGAACTAGATCGTTTTTAAATTGCTGATGAAGAATGAGTAGATTTAGATGGGAGTTGGGCATCACTTCTTAAGAAAGCATTTGAGAACTGAGTCCAACAAGGGATCCTTCTAGTTTTTAACTGGTACCGTTGAAAATCGGTATGATATTGCCGTCAAGTCGATATAAGTTTGCGATTTCGCTGAGGGTTTGGTAATATATTATTATTGTTATTTTCAACTCCAGTTATTTTCAGTTCAATGGGAAATTTTTCAGGCAACAGAAAGGTTAAGCAATGAGAAATCCAGCCTCTCCCGTGTTTGCCGAGGTAGATTTTTCGATAGCAGAATGTTTGGCTAGACTATCATTTGTAGTACCTTTGATCTACGTAGATGATGCCATCTTGGTGGTTCCAGCAGACAAATTAGATGAACTTTTGACGGTTTTCAATTCATTCCACGAAAACCTGCAATTTACCTACGAACCGATGTTTACCCTTCCTTGATCTGATGATACACCGTCAGAATGATGGCATATTGGCCATAAGCTGGTACATGAAGCCCAGTGGTTCAGGTAGACTACTAAACTTTCGCAATATATATCGCAAAAGATGGGTGTCGTGAGGGGTTTATTGTCAAAAGTTCGTAATATGAATACCGACATATATTTGAGAGAAAATATCAACCGGCTAAAATCAATGTCGAAATTGAACAACTACCCAATCAGTCTAGTCAACAAAATAATTTCAGACTCCAGAAATGGACTTAAGGTGAAAATTTAAATCTTGTGTATAAGATTCCATGCAATTCGACAACATAGATCCGACTGTCAACCGCAAAACGCTAGTCGTGCCGACAAGACCGCTCTATCAGAACATCATTTTGCTCTACAAAACAGTTTTGATTTTGACCAGGTCAAGATTGTAGATCGTGAAAAATTATACAACAAGAGCGAGATGATGTATATTCACATGCATAAGACGGCAGATCATCGTACAGATACTCAAAATCTGAACGCGACGTATTTTTTCTTTTTAGATCGACACAAAGAATGTTTGACATGAAATACATGTGTTTCGCTTGGTTTGTCTGGGGATCATCTCATGCATGTTCATTTATTCATTTATTTATTGTGAAAGTCGGCAGTTCTGAGCACCGATCTCATTTTGTTCAATTCATTCTTAGACGTTTTATTTGTTTTTAATCTTTGTATGAGCTCTGTGTCCTATTTATTTACAACCTATGTGTCAACAATGTTTATTTTAGTGAGATAGAATCTTGTGTTTTTTTACGATTTCTGATTGCCATGTATCTTTCAGCCCTGATGAAGTCTGAGTATACAGACGAAACGTTGGATATTCAATAAAACTTTGTTTCACTTCGACCAGTTCTCGTTCCTGTTAACGATTAATCTATTTTATAATATGTTGAGTAAGATCTGATAGTGTCAGGGTTTGAACGGCAGGATTGCGATATAAACAATTTATTGAATACCTTGACAAAGGATTTGTCCGATTTTTATCGTATTGCTATAAATGCTATTCAGAATGTTTTCCTGGAAATGATCTTGAACTACTAAGGTCGACTCATTTGAATTCAGCCAAGCATATGTTTGATAAAAAATTTATAGTTCTCGAAATTTTTTCTTCCTGAAACTATTTTCACAAATAATTGGGGTTGATAAGTTACAACTGACTACACATCAGTGCTTTTTTAGAGTTTGCTCATCGTCAATTCCTTATTTTCTGAATATGAGATAGGTACTGCCTTTGCAGTACTCCAACAACACTTTTTTTTTAAGTGTAGGGAAAATCTCAATGAAAGAAATCATTCTTTGTTTAGAGTACCAATTTGAGTACTGTAAAAATTCTAATTAACGTTACTGTCCTGCATTCAAGTTGAGTAAACTCATTGGAAACAGAATAAATAATTTCCTAGTCAGCACCAGCGCATCCTTCTACCAATCATTAATTTATATGTACCTTTTTTATAGACTACCAGTTTTTTCCATTCTCTTATGAAATTGCTTCCCTAATGAAAGAAAGAAAGAATAACAAAAATACGGCATGAGATCCATTAGCATGAAACTTCTGACAAGAGCGAGATTTCCCGTTCTTCTCTCGATCGGAAAGCTCTCACCTGAGCTCCTTCGTGAAATTTGATTCCAATTAAATTCAAGCTGAGACGCTCCGAATAACAATGGCACGGCAACGTCTGAAAGAAGAGAAATAAATTGAAATTTCCGTTCCCAATTGGTATAGATTTACCTAGCAAATCGGTCTGATTATCGGGACGATTAAGGATTCTTTCAGATTCTCTATTTTGTTAAATCGCGTGAACTCTCTGAAGCTGATATTTCTGAAAGAAGATATGTACATCTGAGTTTCATTGCCTATTGCTATGACGAGGAATAAATGGGAATTCTTGAATGAAAAAGAGTGTTAGGAGCCTTTGAAGACTTCAATTATTCGTTTTTGATCAATTTTCGTGTTCAACATATCAAATGAGGCTTCCACTTCGAAGCACAGAATCAAAAAATGGACAGTGTATAAACACTGGAGATAAAATATAGTGTGGCAAATTGGAAGGAAACATATATTTTTTCTAGTCGAAATATCGAGGTTCCGAAAATCCTTTGAACCCCTCGATAATATGCTTGGAGTGGGAGGATTTTCTCATATAAGATCCACTATTATACAGGGTGAGTCTTCAAGTTGTACATAAATTCTAACCATAGATTCTTCTCATCAAACACATTTACCATTTTTTCAGTTTCAGCTTCAGTAAAAAGATACCGGCTATTTAAATTTCCAAAAAAAATGTTTTTCTCGTGTAGCTATTTTATGGTAACACCAAATGAGATGAATTTTGGTGTGAAGTTTCCTATGAATATGGTTCATATTTTGTTGGTGGTTAAGGTCCATGTTTAAAAATGCAATAAAGTTTCTCAGAAATTTGGAAAGTAACTTATTAGAATCTATTGGTACATGGCCAACGTTCTGAACCTTTCGTGGTTCTTTTTCAAGGCTCGTATTTAATTTGATTCAGAATGTGTCTGGTTAAATGAAACATTCATTTTCTCTCTGTGACAGACAGTCGAACAACTCCGATTCGACTTTCAAGAAGTATTTCGGTGAAATTTCACCGGAGAAAATGGATGTTTCATTTTACTAGACACATTCTGAATCAAATTACATAATTTCTCCTGAAACGCACCGCTTTGGAGCCATTCAAAGTTCAATTTTATTTAATCTGATAAAATCGAGAAATTACCTTATTCTCACGGATCCGACCTGAGCTAGTACAAGCCGTAAATTAGGCTCTGTACACGTTTATCCTACCCATAAAATACACTGAAATATTTATCTATTTCTCATAGAGTTTATATACTTATATAGGTCTATGCTATTTCGTGATCAGACCACTGATATATGGAGACTATGTCTTTATATCCATGGACCAGACTTTCCATAGAGTGCAATTAATGTGTTTTGGTTAGTTGAGTGATTTCATATAATTCATTTATGAATTTGATGAAAATAGGGATGATTATGGAGTTTGCAGTATGAGAATGGGCGAGGATGGAATTGTGTATAATCTTATAGTGAAATGAAATTGGATATTGCATGAATATCAAGTTGAAGTTGATCAGTATTTCAAATCCAGTGAACTGAAATGATTTCTTTGCGATAATATTGCGAAAAGCACCAAATCATGAGAGCCGAGTGAGTAAATGAGTTTTCTCAATCATGTTTCTTTGAATTCCAAACATTGGATTTGTTATTCTGCAGAAGAGACCGGCGGTAGAGAAAACTGTGGCGAATTTGCAAAAAAATGGTAGGAGTTTATTAGCTGATAGAGAAATATCTAAATGCTTATAACTTCAACCTGACTAAAATCTGGATAATCGCTAATGAAAACACTATTTTATTTGATGAGAGGAATCTATGGTTAAAATTGATGTACAACTCAAAGACTCAACCAGCATGTGTATTTTTTTCTACCTGGTAATCCCAACCCCTAAAATTTGACAGACATGGATTGAGCGATATATTGGAAAGTTGTCATTTGCTCCAGAATATGAAAATTAAAATTTTTTGACATTTCATCATTCGTGAACGTATTGTTCAACTTCGAAGATGCAATATCAACCAATTCACTTGGAGTATAAGAAATTTTGATGAAAGTGTGTTTATGCACTGAATACGGTCTTTTATTTCAACAGGCATTATTTTACGAAGATTACAGGTTCACAATCCCTCCTGAGACTTTTTAGTAGCTGATTTCATCAGAGTAGAGTTCCAGTGCCGCTGCTATTTGTTTTGTAAGTGGCGGATCTTCCATCTAACTTCGTAACCAAGTGCTCTTTGGATGCTGGCGATACTAAGTTGTATGCTAATCCCAACACTACTACACTAGGTATTCACAACTCCAACATGATCCGGATAAATGAATCCAACGGGGAGCGGCCTGCATGATGCCTATGAACCCTACTGAATGCGTCATATTATATCTCAGTTCAGGAAAATTATTAATTGGAGGAAGCTGCTTGAAAAAATAAAGCTCACATTGCGATCGTAGCCTGTACGTCGATGAACCCTTGTCCTGGTCTGAAAAAATCATCTATATCTGCAAGAAAGCTAAGACCATCATCCAAAACCACCTTCGAAATAAGTGCCGCCAATAGTTGAATCTAACATATACCCGAATTGAGCTCGACCAACCCCCATTTATTGGTATGATTTTTGCTGGAACTTCCTCAAACACTTAAGAATTTCGAAGGTTATTCAGCAACATTTATCGACAATTCGCTCGTGTTATTCTTCCAGAGAGGCGCATTTTGTGACACAAACCATCAATTTTGATTGGTCTCAAGAAAAAATATCTAGAATAGACAGCGCTGGATATCTGGTTGGCCATTGTATTGGACGCTTCAGACCAATCCACTGCCAGACAGAGCTCATAATATATCTGAAACTATCCTTACATCAGTGACATGACAGGAAATAGCCACTTGCTGAAAAAACAAACTTGGCTTCAATTAGCGATTGCCATTTTCAGTGATGTCCTTAAGCAGAGTGGACATTAATTCTTGAAGTAATTGAAAGTAGCGTTTGCCTGTCAAATTGTCACCTAAGAATGAGGGCCTCTAACTTCCCTACCAATGAATTGGCCGGAGGGGTAATACACAGATATCGAGAGATTTCCTTTCTGCACTCCGTTTATTGTGGCCACTCAAAATCGAATTAATTCCACAGATGAATTACACCACCAAATTGTCAACGAATGAAGCCCAATCGCCTCCAAAATGCTACACAATGTGAGGCGTTAGTTTGTGGAAAAATTGTTCTATTATGTCGATGTATGCAGGGCTCAATTTAGATCGAGCATTCGTTAGATTGAACATTTCAGCACACTTTACTTTTCTGCATCCTCTCCTTGGAATTGGTAATCATCTTATACCACAAGTGAAAAAGGTTGTTATTTCATTTTGAAAGTAAATAATTTCTTGAACGAATGATCAAAAAAACATTTTTTAGACTGTAAGACCTTTTCAACGACCTATTGAAATATCCCTTCTCTTATTAAATTCAGGGTGTTATGGTTGCCACGCAGAAGGATGAAATCATATGGTCATGGGTTCCATATAAGAAAATGCTTTCCTCAAGAACAAAATTGAGCGATTTTTGAAATCTTGATTCCTCTGCTACTAAAGACCTCTGCTTCATTTTGAATGTGACACCCCCTATACAGGGTGATTCATAAGTGACCTTACATATACGTCAATGGCGGATAGAGTAATTCATAGTCGTGTGAAGATTCGCCGAAAAAAATTTTTTTGTTCATTGGTTACGAAGATACAGGCTGTTTTGTATGTTAAGTATAAAACATTGACAAGCGATATTTCTGAAACGGTTGAAGTCATTTTCTTTAATATTCCTTTATTAGAGCTCATGAATATTTAATTTTGGTTGAATTAAAATCCAGGCCGGGATGCAAAAATTGTGATCTACAGTTATTTGTTGAGAATCTTTATTTTCTGACCGCTTCTTTGAAACACCATTATTTGATTCGAAAAGCCAAAAGAATCAAACAATAATCGCTCTTCAATTTGAATGGCATACCTCACCTGTTTCAACAAAAAAATCGACAAAGAACATAATTTACGAATGAGAAAGATTTATACCAAACACTCGAAACATCCTGTATCTTCGTACTGAAACAACAAAGAACATTTTTTCCTATATCTTGACTCGCCTTGAAGTTTTCTTTATTTTTCTCCTCTTTTTCCTTGACTTTTCGAATCCAATAATAGTTTTTCGAAAATGCGGTCAGAAAATGAACTTTTTCAACACACAACTGTAGATCACCATTCTTCCAGCCCGGCCCTGGATTTTAATTAATCTAGAATTGCATATAGACAAGTTCTAAGAGAGGAATATTACTAACAAATTTCAACAAAATAACCTCAAGCGTTTCAGAAATATCGCTGAACAAATTTTATACGAACCATACAACCACTTCCCTTGTTTCTGGACCATATTTCTTCGGAACGAAGTCAGAAAAACACGTCAGTTAACAGATTCATTTAACGTCCCCATTTTCACCACTGCTCACACTGAAATGATCTTCCGTTGTCTCGTCAAATTAAATATCAACATGCCTTTTGAATTTTCGTGATGATTCTCGTCAAAGTTTGGTCTACCCAATATTTTTCCCTCTCAGAATTTGTAAAACACTAGATTTTAGGTTTTCAGACATCAGTCGGGAACTTCGAAATTTTCTGTAGGTACTTCAGGTATTTGAATGCCCCGTTATCTCTTTTTTCCTATACCTCTAACGTTCTGTTGCTGAAGCGATTTGAATGCTCCACGGGTTAATCAATACAGCAGTTTTGACATATTTCTCGGGCTTTTGGAAGATGACTAGGAGGGTTCAGATATTTTTTAATCTATTTTTACCGAAGGCATGGCATAGCATGGCATCTTGATAGTTGGCTTCCTGAACAGTATTTCAGCATTCTTGTTGATATTTGTTACTTCTGCAGGGTCAGATATACAGTCAGGTTGAGGTGAAATAGCTACGCCATCCCATCAGCCTAGTATGTAGGCCAGCTAAACAAGTTGGATATCTTCCATTTTTCTCAATAATGGCGAAAGCAAAGATATAAAATAACGCATTTTTTATACGAAATTAGAAGCAGAAAAACAATGATATATTCACGATTACTGATCCACCGTTATTTTTATAAATATTAACTGAAAAATTTCGGTCTTATAAATTTTCAGCCATCTCTGCCAACTGTCCTTGCATGCAGTGACCAGAAAACAATTCTGAATTGACTAGAACTTAGGCAGATGGCTATTTGCGACTCATTCTGCAATATGCGTATACAATGGGGTCAAATTTTGAACGACAGATACACGTTGTATGCAATCTCATCAACTATGCCGCCTCAGACACAAATCCCCCACCTATAACTAGCTGGATACCGAACAAAATGAGATGCATTTGATCGGCAAAACCGTGGAATGCGGTATATTAATTCTCGTAAGTAATATCATATTGGCATCTAATTTTTTCGAAAAAAATCGAAAAACCACGTTGCTAAGTAATATTTTAAAAAGAACCCGAGTCGAAGACGAGGATTTTTGCATCTGCACGAATGCTTTTCGTTAAAAAATATAACTTCGCAATATTTTTCTTCAATTTTTTTCACAGGAAGAATTAGATGCTCTTATGGTAGTTGACGAGTCTATTTCATGAGTAACAGATTATTTTGCATGCATATGTATATAGGTAATTTGAAAACTGAAAAACAGGTACCTAATTTATTTCATCAAAAATACTACAAACTTGAAATTTTTGGTGACAACAACTGTCATGTTTTGCCGCGGGTAAACTCGAATAAACTGCTGACAGCTCCTGCCAAACAGTTTTTCCACCTAGAACCGATTTGTAATTCAAAATTGCGCGTTTCTGATTGGTGGAAATTACGACGAAGGAAATAGTCTGTTTGAAAATTTTGTTCATACCGAGAAAGATCCACCACAAAATATTTGTTGTACTAGGGTGATTTCATCTATCAGGAAGATTTTGTTCAATATAATTGATTCTTAAAAGTTCAGTATTCCAAACAGTTCGAATATTATTGAAAATGCCATATCATTATGATTTCTTATATTATAACAGGTTTGAGATATCTCTGTATATTTCATTATAATCTCGGAGATTCGACCTAAAAATAAAAATTTGTAGAAATGTTGTCTTCTGTTCAGTATGATCCAAATTCAAATGAATCCACAACTCAAAAATGAACAAATATTCCAAATGTTATACCATTACATCATTCATAACACCAAAATATGCTCATCTGTATATTTTATAATAATCTATCTAAGTCCGAAGTTTGACCTAAAAAATAAAGAGTTTTCGAAAGCTTCGTATTCCCTGAGGGTGAAATTACTGCAGGACCTCATGGATTAGCGAATGAAAACTCCCCACGGATACTGCTATAATCGATGTACTCCTAGTCTGGAAGCCCGCAGTAATTCAACCAGAAAACAACCCAAGAACTTCTTTATCTTCAATATCATTAATTCTTGAAAGTTCAGGATAATCCGAATTCACGTGAATCCCCATCTCAAACAGTGGAACAATTATTGGAAGTATCTTGTTTGTTTAGAACTCCCCTGTTATAACGTTAGAAGTTTCTGGCTCGGAAAATTAATCCATATGTTTTCCTTAGACAACGAGCCAATAGAAACCGAATAACGATTCATTATTCTATGTCGTTCCGTTCATGTCACAATTTACTTACCGTGACGTAGCAATGTTTCTCCTCCAATATGAAAAATAACGGAATTAAGGGAATGAGTGTAAAATTTTCCGTTGTTTGCTTCCATCGAAGACATGAAAGAAAAGATAAATCATGGCATAACTATTCATGAAACGAATGTGTGAAGTAAATCTTTCGTTACAAAAGTATATTTCACAAGAGGAAAGAGCTCGATATTTGCTTCACGGAACAGAATGTATCAATCACATGTTCACTGAAAGTAGCGTCGTTTTGAAACCATTGAGGTTGAAATAAACATCCTATGTTGTTTCACACATTTTCAATCACTATCTTGAGGCATGCATCGTTATATGTTCTTTATCAGACTTCGTTGGGCTTAAGACGGAAATAATTGCGTCCTGTTCTCATAGGTCTAGTTGAAATCATGAATTTATCGATATAAGATTGATACGAAGATCAGTATAATGCACTTATGATCCCAAATCGCTATCAGTGAACAATTTCATCTATTGGTTGAAAGAAGGTGGACAATATTGTTGATGCCTGAGTTACAATCCTTCGACCCTGAGCGATAGAGGAAAATTAGAACCGAGTGTTTCCAAGTCGTGACGGAGATAGTAAACTACAATATCGTAAATGCAGCAACCTGATACGACCAAAGGATAAACGTTATCCACATCGATCAAAGTATTCTACGCTCGAAGGTTAACATTCGTAAGATACTCCTAGGAGATGGTGCGCTGTATGTAGTTATACTGCAGTCTTCCATGTGTGTTACTTCTTATTCTGCGCTTTCACCAAGGTAAGGTGGTCTGAAGATCAGTAAAAACTGTGAAACAGTTGTAACCATTTTCCTCGGACGCCACTTCGTCGGTGTAGATGGTTTGGTTGATTTTATGATTAGCTCTGATCACAGTAGAATATTTATTGATTTATCGACACATATTCGTCCTTGTGGTTATATTAGTTTATTATTACTGGAGCTTTTTTTGCGCAGGTTCTAGCGCGTGATCGTTTTGGTCCAAATGTCTGTAATTCTCGAATGTTTAACCCGAAATTGGTCTCAAACGACTAGATTGGACGCCCTGATGAGGAATCCAGTGTCAAAATCGATTCTGTCCTTTCTGCCGGCCAGCCGTGGATACCATAACTGCCGAACGGAGTAAGCTAGCGACTTGTTACTTTCAAGGTAGGTCTCGCATTGAAATGCCGTGGTAAGGTTCATTACTGGGCCAAATCGGTCGAATAGTTTCGGTGTTAAAGCCATTTGAAATTTTAAGGTATTTATTTTTATTTCAGAAACTACTGCAGCGATTATATTGAAACTTGAAATTCAGGTGGAGTATAACGACGCGCAACTTTCAGCGAAATTTTGAGGAAATCATACTATCATTATTTTTTTTTTCGGAAACCGTTTATCATATTCAAAATGAGTTCCACTGAGACTTTGACCATCATTATTCACAACAGTGTATGAAATTTCAGTTCGAGACGATCATAATTTTTGGAGATATTAAAAAAAAATTACAAATTTCTTGGTTTTCTTCTCGATATCGTTGTTTTTTTTCGATATAACTCAAGAAGTACTGATTCAATCATGATGAAACTTCAGAGATAGTTTGTAGATGCTGGAAAACAACCTTGTGCGAACTTTCGTGATGCTCGTATCATTAAAAAAAAATAAAATTGAAAATTTTCTCAACATGCCTTACATCTGTTATATATGGTAGGAATTGGTTCATGGAAAAAAAACCTAGAGAAGCACTGCCGTGAAGGCAGCAGCTTTTGCTCGCTTGTTCAAATTCGTAACCAAAGCGGTCTTCTCCATTAAACATGCGCGCAATAGCTTCTGCCTTCACGGCAGTGCTTTTCTAGGTTTTTTCTTCATGAACCAATTCCTTAATTCCATCATGAAATATATTACTGCTGTAAGGCATGCTGAGTTTGAACGCACACATGTACTGACAAGATTCTCTTTGTTTTTCCGTAATCTTTCATCAACCAGCAGGATTGGAATCTGGAGCTATTTTATACCCCAATTATGACACAATTCTATCAATTGCATTGAATCCATGATAATAAAGACGATAATCTCAACCACATCCTCCTCAACTCTCACCTTATTCCTCTTCGAAAACAGATAGTAAGTCTCAATTCTCCCCGTCTCTGCAATATATCTTCCGCAGTTTAATTTTCTCTAACATAATCTTTTATTTGTTGCATCACCCGGCCTGGCATTAGGTCGTAATGAGTTTCGCGTTGCCGCGAGCACATTTAATAAAGAAAGCTGATTGGGAATCAAATGGAGCAACTGCGGAGGCCGCCTGGGAAATTTTCCTTAATGCTAAGCTCCCTTCATTTCCCCCTAGAGTCGCCGCGTGACTCGGACTCCGCTAAAAACAAAAAGTTAACGCCACACTCATCACGAAGGGGTATCTACTTTATCAATTATCGCAGTTTCACTTCCATTACAGGATTAAGGTTGCCATGCTGGGGGGGGGGGGGGATAGAAGTTTTAAAAAAGTTGGGGGGAGCGTCTGATGGCTGATGAAATGGAAAAGTTCTGTTGTTAAAGCGCAAATGAAAATATCCCTTATATAAGGAGTATAAGGGAGGTGTTTTCGATAGATACCAGATATTTTAAGAAACATCGTAGACCCACCTCAAGGACCTTTAAGAATGGACTTGGAAAATTGAAATTCGTGTATTAACTCAGGTTACCAGAACGATGAACGGCTGAGCTCACAAAGCGTTGATCAACGACCGTTGATTGTCGATCAAGCATTATAGTTGGGTTGCACAAAACCTTTTTGTGAACTTAACAACTTCACTTGACGGAGTAATGTGATGGACCACTAAGCTATTTTCTTGGGAGTTCCATAATAACTTCTCTGGAATCAATAATGCATACAAAAACATTGAAGTTATGGAATTGTCCGAAATTAGTACGAAATTTGAACGCCTAAATGCAAGATTGCAGATATGAGTGCCTTCACTTTTTCTATTGACTTCAGCGGATCGAAGCATATATTGAAATGTTTTATTTTGTGGGATGAAGTAACTATGGTGTAGTGATTTTCAATATGATTTCGGGTGAATTGTCCGTTGTACAACATAATGATTGTTGGATTCAATCTGCAATGTAGCTCCTTTAACCGATATCTGCTTGAAACGATTTATTTCTGATCATTTCAAGTACTGCAACGGCTTAAAAGTGCATTTTAACAATAATATAAACGAAGTAGCAGTTAAACACTTCACTAGGTCAATTTTTACTTGACACATATCGTGCTCTGTGTTTTCGATACTGTTGCGCAATCGCGTCTGACGAATGAGGCGCCTGAGAGCTCTGTCCTTCGGCTTCTTTTTTTCACTGGCAGAGTTCTAAAGGTGCAAAGATTGATTTTATATTAACAATCAATATCGATTAATTGAGTTTAGTATTCTCATTGATTTTGAGAAATTGTTACTTGTGTGCTTTAATATAAAGTAATAGGGGTAAGTACTTTTAGTTTAACTGTTCTGAATGGCCAAATATATCAATTTTATTTGTTTTTCCTATATTTCGTCACATGTAGGAACGCCATTTTGGGAGATTGTAGCCAGGAGGTTTTGCGAATCAAATAGTCTATCTGTTTATATCTTATTAATCTGTTTATATATTTGTCCTCCTCGAAATTTGTCATTGTTCATTATTTTCAAATTTTCTAGCACATCCTGGAACCTTAATTCCTGGAACCTAACATTTTGGAACCTTACTTTCTGGTTTCTCACCTTTTGGATACCTAGTACCTCTATATCTGATTTATTACGTACTTTTGGGACTTGTCTGGCATCATCTAAGTACTTCCTTATACCTACCCGATAACCAGTACCTGCTAAGGACATACCAACTTGTGTAACAACCTGCAGTTCCACCTGTGGACACAGAGCAATCCAAGAGCACAAACCAATCTATAACCAAGGTTGGATTGAAAAAAGAGGCCCACGACCTGAGATCTTCGACCACCGGCACACATGCTCTAGCCGATTGTTAGAAAAATGTTATTGTTTTTGTGTTTCCATAATCTGAGCTCAGAAATTATTTGTAAAAATATGTAGATATTTGTGAAAGCTTAATATATGGGATTGGTTAGTAATCCAGTTTCTCAGTTTCCTCTCCATGCAATAGGCTGAGTGAGTTCAAGGCGTAAATATAGCTATTCAATACCTTTTTTTCCGTTGTTATACTAGTTAACTTCATTTTCCCAAACTTATACAAATTACCTCTATTTTTTTGTTGTTATAGTACCTCATCCCTTTTATTATTATAATTCACTATTGGGAACTTCTGCTAAGATGCCAGCGCCCTAACGGATAAATTTGGAACCTGTCCAAGCTAGTAATTTTATGTAAACAAACCTTAGAAATGTGGTGGAGAACGAATATTTATTAAGCAGAGCTTGAATATCTAAAGAAATTATTATAATTTTGTGTAAGATTTCTTGAGAAGGAACTTTTCGTTTGAATAACGATATAAAATCGTTCTTTAAATCGTTCCTGGAGGATAATTTCGGTGTTATTTTAGTGTATGTTGCATGGTGGATCAAAATGAACCAATATCTCAGTTAACTTGAATTTCTGGAAAAAAATCCACCTCAATAAGTAATTTAAGGACTCTTCTCTTTGTGAAGAAGTGCTGAATGCAGGCTTTATTATGTGGTGAATCTAGAATCAGTCCAAATGATATGACTTGTTCTTTGTATACAAACAAGTGAATCAATAAATTGAAAACAGATTTTCTGCTTTAGTTTTTTTGCATCGTATTTCTAAAGAAAAAGAAACAGATAGACATATAATTGATTTCACTTTCATTTTACAGCAGCTGGTTCAACCTACCTATATATAGAAATGAAAAGTATTAATGTATTTATATGAAAGACTTCAGCTATTATTAACTCCAACAGTATGTCTAGTTTTTGTCAGGTTCTCAACCATATCACTTTTTTAGAATACGATTTTGTGTAGTATGTGAATTAGGTAGCTGCAGAAGTGCTCGGTAGTTTCACTGCGGCATTTTTCTTCAAAATTCTCTTATTTTCATTTACACCTGAAAACATCATGACATGAAGTTGTTTCGAAATGAATACATTGTAGGTAATTTACATTTTCGAAAATAAACATCTTCAGAGAAATGCAGTGAACATACTTTCATGTATTTCGTGACCTGTTTTCCAATCTTCAATTTCTAAAGCTAGGCATTTCTTCTATCATTGAGTTCCCTGCCAAATGCCGTTTCCAAATTAACTTTACTTTCACTTACACTTAGATGATCCTTTCTGTTTTGACCATGAATAACATTGAGTTGAGGCACACAATAATAGTCATTTCGGGAGGATGTCATTTCGCATTAATACAATCGAAAATTTTAATCGGAAAGAAGGGAATCGATTGATGAATATTACAAACACTTTCAGTATATCAAAATTTCAACTCGGAGAACAACACAAGAGCTCGAAAATGAACTCCAAAAGTAAGCAAATTACTTTAGAATAACAGGCACGTCGAAAAACTACTAGCTTGGAAGTGTTCGAATTTCCATCGCCAGAGGGCGTATCGCTTAGCAGTAGTTGCAAATCGTTTTTCAGAAATATAAACTCGAAAACTGAGAATCTGCACTTGCTTATGAATTGATTAATTTCTTCCATTACATGGGGGATATAAAATCAGAATTAATTCTGTGAAGATTTTTGAAGAAAATATCTAGAGTAATCATACCATGAACATTTACATGGAATAAAAATAAATTTCAGTGGCAGTTTTTATTTTTTCCACAGAGTATCAATTCTTTCATTTGAAATATTTAATTTATTTCCATCTCCGTTACTTTCAAATTCCAAATTGAAAAAATTCGTGCAAGTTCCCCTCAAAGTTAACCCAATACCTTTTACCTATTGAATGTCTCTTGGATGAAAATGAATTACCTTTCTATTTCTCGACTCTGCTATATCATCCAATTCAATTCACATCATAATCACGTTGAATGCATATTGAAATGACACATCAATAAATATCAACAAAAACTAATCAACTTTCATGTTAACGCAGGGAAATACAAAATCATCACCTAATTATCTTTCCATATTTGTGAATTCATTGATAAAAGAAACAGTTGTCAATCTTTTATTCGCTCAACTGATCGAAATGTGATGGATTGATTAAGTTTTGTGAAAGCCAAATTCGCTGAACTCCCGACCAAATTTGCATAGTAATATGCTGATCATGAAATCCAGGAAAAATCTGCTAAGTTTCTTCGAAAATTTGTTCGAATTCCATAACACTCATAGAAAAGAGTGAATAATGTATTAGTTCCAAACAAAATATCCCAAGCATTATGTAATATACATATATAGAAAAACATCAAAGTTTATCTCAAAAATGATGCTTCCATACAAAAAATCACGTGTCCAGAATTCAAACAAGCTTCGAAATTATTGAGTTGTTTTGTTCTTTTTGAAAAGGAGCTGAAAAAAATTTGAATTTCTCACTATAATTTCGACTGACAGCTTCCTAAAATCTTGATCTGTTTGTACCACAATAGATCAGAATCTGGTTAATGAGTGTAATTTCATCTGTTGTCATTTTTCCTCCAATAGTTTTTTGCTTCTAGGTATACTAGAAGTCACGAAACATTCTGGTTGAAAAAAATATCGATCTTTACGAGTTCTCTGGAATTTGCATATATAGAAAACATGTTTTCCAGGAAAAATAGATCTTCATAATGGATCTCTTATAACTCATGAATTTTTACATCATGAAAATAGAATTTTCTTTTCATAAGATAACTGAAAAAATTCAATCGCCGACAAAAATTACAATTTCCAATTTAAACGGTCGAAAATTCGTGTCATATTCTCTCTATCTCTCTTTCTCTCTCTCTTCTTGTGGTGCACCTTTCTCTCCAGCAAGCCAATGGAAAGCGTCGGCTGTATCGTTCGTAGAATCATGCGGTGACGATCAAAGAACTACCATACATTTCTCGCAATTCGAACCAGCATCTCGATACCACTATTTTAAAATAGAATTATTCAAAATTCACCAATTGTTGAGGCTTGTGATGACATATATTATGATTTTATATAGAAATATAATGATTGAAACATAAAATATATTATTTGATTGAGCTGATATTATTTTGTTATTTTTCCTCTATCTATTTATGTAAATATGAATTTTTTCATCTTTAAATGAAGTAAAACATTAAATGTTTTCACTGAAAAATATAAAACAACGTTATAATATTCCTCCTAAAATTATCCACAATAACATGTCACCGTTGATATTTTTTCCTCAAGAGCATGAACGATCTGTTTGCCTTTTTCACTGTCTATCCCCGCTAATGGCTTTCAGTCTCAAAGGTGTTCGATTTCTATGCGGGGACTGTAAGTTGAGGAGTCATTTGCAATAAATGTATGAGACTTGAATACAATAACACAAAGCATGAATAGCATGTAGAGGTGGGTGGGTTAATGGGAAAAACAGAAAATGTGTCAGACGTGTTGGAAGCTAATGCATTGCTCGTATAAATGGCCTATCCATTCGTATGATAAATCGATTTGCCGCAACAAGAAATGGAGTGAATATCGTACACACAATGCCCACCTAATGCATCTTTTGAATAAATAACTTGAAAAGTTGCTTCATTCTTTTACCGTATGTCATAAATCATGAACTAACCTGCTTTACAGCAATAAAATGTGAATAGTAGACGCCGGAAAAAACGGAGCTTGGTACAAAATGATTTTTTTTGCTCGACAAGGATGAGCATGATATTCATCAATCTTTGTAGATACGCAAAAATATGCTGATTCATCGCAAGTTTTTACCAGTTTTATGTTCTTGGGTGATTTTAGCATTGGCAGGATATTATGTGATAGTAGCTATGCAGGTTTCTTCGATGAATAATGATAGTGGTAAGGTATGATATGACACCGAAAAATAGTGAATACTTGCCTGGGTCGAAAGGAAAAATAATAAATTTTCGATTGGATAGATAATGGTTACACAGGGTGGTCCAAGTAGTGATGTCAATAAATTTTTTAGATTCCTCACACTTAGGTGTATGCAAAAATACCCCAAGTATGACATGCGATTTTTCGAGTTATGATTTTCTTGTGTGTTTTTTCAATTTATTATGCCAACGAGGTTTCAAAATTCAAATCTTTCTATGTAGTGAGAACTGTGCAGATATTTTTTTGTAGCATGTTATTTCGAAAAAAAAAAATCCTCAGCTTCCTGAAATTACTCAAAAAAGGCTTGAAAGTTAGACCTTTCGTTTTCACTAGGATTCACTCAAACATTCAGCATCAATTTAAACATACAAAAAGGAGATTTCATAGATTCTGGCTGAGTTAAAAGCTTTGCACGGTCCTAAACTTCCGAAATCGTGGGAAAAAAATAGTACTTCTTTGGCCATTTTTTGCTATAATCGGCCACCGAAGGTGAATAGACTCAAAATCATGGTTATTATTCTACTTTTTATCATTCTTACGGCAAATTAACCTTGAAAATGTGAACTTAGAGTTATATTAATTGAAATTCCCGTAAAATAATTGTAGCATGTGGTATTTTTACATTAATATGGTTTAGGCGTGCAGGGCCGATCGAATGGCCTGCGCGTCAGCTAGACCTGAACCCCATTGATTTTTTCATTTGGGGTTTTACAAAGAACTAGTGTAAGCTACGAAAAGCTACAACAAAGCAGAATTAAGACATAAATTTCAGAAGCCGAAGGAAAAATAAAAAAAAAACGTTGGTGATTATATATTCAAAAGGGGGAGGGGATTTTGAAGATTTATTTGAGTGAATGGAAATTTTTCAGTAATTTGTGCTTTTATTTCTCATCGAAAAGCAAGTTTCTTCAGAACTACCAATTTTGAAGTATGCTCATACTTCCAATCAGTGGTGAGACCAAAATTATTGTCAAAATTACACGAGCTACAGTCAGTTCACAGAAATTTCAATTGAAGTTACCTCAGAAACATATTTTTGAGTTCAATTCACCGAAAGAGTAATTAGAAGTAGAAGAATAACATTAATGGTATTTCAATGATTTTTAGCCTATCCGCCTTCTAAAGCCGATAGGAGCAGAAAATGGCCCATAAAGAACATTTTTTTTCTTATAATTTTGGTAGTTTAGGATAGTGCAGAGTTTTCATACTCAGCCAGAGGCTGTGAAAACTCCTTTTTGTATTTTTGAACTGATATTGAATGTCTGAGTGAATCCTACTGAAAACAAAAGTTTTAAGTGTCAAGTCTTTTGATTGTGAGTTATTTTGATATCAAGAAAAAAATTCAGGAAGATCATGTTACAGAAAAAAAAATCTGAAAAAACTACTACATAAAGAGATATGAATTTTTGAAACCTGGCTAGCATAACGTATCGAATAAACACTACAAAAAATCGCATGACATACATAGGGTATTTTTGGATACCCACAGGTATGAGGAATCTAAAAAAAAAATTGTCGTCACAACTTGGACCACACTGTATAGATAGCCTGATTAATTTCGGTATGGTTATCATTATGTAAAATAGGATGCTTCCGCGGCATCTGGGGGCCTGCAACCGCCATCATGAAAATGGTTTAAACACTTTTCTGAATCAGTGCACTGAATATTAGCTTTTCCAGAAAGTAGAAATAAAAAATCTAGAAAGGCACTGATTCAGAATCGGAACCATTAACATGCTTGTTCAAATTCTCTGCCGAAGCGGTCACCAACTTACATATTGACTCCGTCCATAACTAAGTTTCAGTTCGTTATAGATGAATTTTACAACACCCAATCTTAAGGTTGAAGCAATACAATAAGGTCGAATTTGTGAATGGGTAAAATCTGCCTAATGATTCCATTCAAAATTGTATTTTCCCAATACTTCCAAGAATACAGATTAGATCGAATTGAAATCCAGTACTTTATCGAAAAAAACTTAGAAAAGCTCTGCCGTGAAGACAACAGCTTTTGCGCGCATATTCAAATTCGTTGCCAAAGTAGTCATCTCTATTGCACATGCTGCAAAAGCTGCGGCCTTCACGGCAATGCTTTTCTAGGTTTTCAGATTTCCGTTTCGAAAGAGTCGTAGCTTGTCTAAAGGCATTTCTCTCACTGTATCAAAAAGGGACATTTCGGTATCTGAGATACTTCTCGGTATATCATAAAAATTTTTGAAGTATCTGGAATATGAGTTACTATTGCCCCAAAAAAATTAAGTAACAAAGATACCATAGATAGATAGTTCGAAGTAACTAAGCTACTGCATGGTGAATACTTTTTCAGACAGCTCTCCTAACAAAACACTCAGTATAGAATTTGTGTATTACACTAGCGGAATAATAAAGAGTGCTATAAAATTTGCAGCGTTCTCCACTATCAACATAGAACACGTGAACTTTATCATCATTCCAACCACTCCTAACCGAATAACAGCAAATATAGAACCAAAACCAGCTACATCATTGTCTCTCGGAAGTGTTCTCCACCTGATCCCATTCCTTTCTGCAAAACACAACACTAATAAAACCCTCACGTCTCAGGGCCGCCATTACGAAAGGATACCGTGGTACATGTGTTTCCCCTGAATGTCGTATTTATTTTAAAAATGCATACAGCTAGTCTGCCAGTATCCGCCGTGGTCTGCATAGAAGTCATTTTATTGTTCTATGTGGTGTCGGGAACTGGGAATGGTTAACAATATTGGAAATTTATCTTCGACCTAGAAGATTCTGTTATATGATTCATGAGGATTGAGTAGATTATGCAAGGCAGGTTGAAATGAGTAGAGCTCGTCGAATTTCTCTGGTTTAACATTTAATTCTTGATGGTGGGAAGGGTAGGTCATTTTTCTATACAGGTTGTTTCAAGTTGTAAGTATGCGTTTATATTAGTGCAAGCCATTGACTGTGTTTGATGATAGTTTAACCTTTTTTGAGCGCATGTTCTTAGGAAACATGGTTTTGTCCAAATGTCTGTAACTTTCGAATTGGAGCCGAAAATGGTCTCAAACGACTAGGTTGGACTCATCGATGACGAATCCGGTATCAGAATCGATTCTGTCCGTATGCACGATTCAGGGCGTACGGAGAATCCTATAGGTAGAATTTGTTGAATAGTTTCATAGTTGGAGCTATTTGAAGTTTTGAGTTTATTTTTTTCAAGAATTTATTAATTCCATTCAGACGAAATTCTGATCACACTTTGAGCTTCATATTCCGCAGCAGTTCACCAAATTTCAGTTCGATGCAATAATAATTTTCGGAGATATTCAGAAAAAACGAGTCAAATCTTGTGTTTTTCTTCTCAATATCGTCGTTTTTTTCGGAATATCTCAAGAAATACTTATTTAATCACAATAAAACTTGGCAACTGATTTGGAAATACTGATGAACAACTTTGTGCAAATTTTCGAGATGATTGTAATATTAGAACAATTTGAAAAAAAAATCAAATTTTTTCCCCTAATATTCAATAGTCTGTGATCTTCTAATCATACTATCCTCATGAAATTCCGTATGGACCTTCGAACTGTAAATTTCAATGAAAATCTGGATTTAAATTCGATGTAATCTGTATATCTGCAGAATCATTGGGTGAATTTTACCCATTCATGAATTCAGCTTTAGTCGATGAGCTCCAAACCTAATCTACAAATATCAAGTTTCTGAAATTTTCTTCCGGAAGTTATTGTGTTCACGGTCGGATTGACTGCCGGCTGACGCTCAAGTATTTTATCGTATTGGAATCGATTATTTCTCCATAAATATACTGGTAAATTCCATTCGCCAAAAAATTCAGTATTGAAAGAGAAAAAGATCATCAAAATTTTGAATCCAGGATTGTCTGTTCAAACACTCGTAACGTAGCAACATTCCGTGACGTAACGTGTCGCACAGACACAAACTCTCTGGTACCTTCTAATCAACAAAACGGAAGGAGAACACCAGCTAATACTCGATCATAGAATCGTGCTACGCCGAGTGACCTAAGACAATCAACCGATCAGTTTCATGAAGCGAGACAATCAGGTCGATTCTGTTTGCAAATAGCAATATTGCTAAGAAAAAGATATTGCTATCATAACAAGATTGGAATTATTGGTATTCTGATCAACGATTTTGAGCAATATGATCTGTCACTTTAACGAGAATGTTGCTATCAATATTGTTATCTTAGCAACCTCAAAATAGTACTTGCTATGCTTGATAACAAGATAGGTTAGAAAAGGAATCTTACAGAAATCCATTTGTTTAAGTATTATTTCTTCCAAGAATTCGAAAATATTGAAGATAGGGAAGTATGTGGTAATAGAAATTTGTTATTTCATGGAAAATTCTTAGAATAAAATACCGGCATAGTAAGCAACAACTGAGATGATTATTCTAATGATCTAACAGCCATCCCTTTGAATTGCCAACAGAAAAGTTCATCGAATTTCGAATCAATAGCATAAAATTGCTGCATTTGATTTCTGGAAACCAAAATTCTATCGGTATCCAGAAAATTGGTCAATTTGACTAAAATTGGTTTTTCTGTTTCGTAACATTTTCGACTAAGTCGATGTTTACATGAATAAAAAAAGTATACGCTAATGGAAATGTGTTCAAGGCTCTCTAGAGTATTATTTAATTTCAAGGAAAATTCTTAGACTAAGATACAGGCAAAGGCAACAGCTGAGATGATTATTCTACTCGTCTGAACAAATGCAATCCCTTTGAGGTTCCAACGAAAAAGTTTATCGAATTTCGAATTATTAACGCCTGAATAAAATTGCTGCATTCGATTTCTGATAACCAATATTTTATTGGTATCCAGGAAATTGGTTATTGACCAATTTGACTCGTTTCTTTTCCTAACATTTTTTATATCGATGTTTAAATGAATAAAGAAAGCCGTAGATTGAGGTTATGTATGCGAAACCATAAAGATAACTCACGAATTAGGGTTATTTTCTTCTTCCTTGTAGTTCTAATGTCACAAAATACAGTGTTGTCAAATCTAAAATCACCAATTATGGAAGTCTATGATAGCAATATTGTTATGACAAAATTCATAACAAACATTGCTATAACACTCGGAACAGAATACGTAACATCATGGCCATATTGCTATAAATTAGAAAGATAGCAATATGACTAGAATAGCAAGGTTCATAGCAATACGCAAACAGAATCGACCTGAATATCTTTTCATCCTTTTTGTGGGTTTTCACTCCCAGTATCTGAAAGAGAACTATTAAAATCAAATAGATTATTTTTTTTATGGGAAACGCCCTTGCAGATTGCAGGATCGAACTATTTGTCAAGGTTTTGTTTCTTGTAAAACGGATGAACAATAAAGAAAGAATATAAACGATAAATGAAGCGAACTGTGACGTTCCAGAGTAAAACTCTGACTTTTTTATCAGGAAAACGAGAATATGTTTTTAAAGAATAAGACAATTGGACTTGAAGAAATAGGAGGTTCATATATTTTGGGAAGGCGTTAAATCATTCTCATTTCTGAAACAAACGATAGAAAGAGGCCCATACTTCCCCTTTCACTATCGATTAAAACTTATTTTGGGAGGATTTTGAATTATTGTTTAGGTTTTTCAGAGTTTTCACTCCCAATATCTGAAACAGAACTATTTAATAGGTAATAAAATCCAGAAAAAAATGAAATATCCTCCCAGCTTCAATCGATCCCTAAAAGAAAGGCATTGGCCTTTTCCTAACGTTCGTTTTCAGAAAACTGGAGGAGTATACAGGGTGATTCATTAAGGGTGGCCACCGGCCGTATCTCGGAAACCGTTAATCCTATAACTTCCGGAAAAAAATTCTAATGACAAAATCGGCCCCTAGAAAATGTTTAAGAATATTTTCAAGTTCGTAGTTTCCCACTAGAGGGCGCAATCTATCACTTGTAAAATATAATCTGATTTTTCACGAAATATTCTTCAGCTAACAGTGGTAAAGAATAATGAAATAAGAAAATAATCTTCCTATTCAACAACGTTTGTTTCAGTAATTTTTCTATATTTCCTTTTTTTTAGTGATGGGATGGAAAAACATTTCTTCACAAAAAAAACCCTCTGACTTCTGTATGCGTGAACCGATTTTTACGAAATTTGATTTCATTCGAAGGCCATTAAAAGCAGATCACAGAAAAATATGACAACAACATACCGGGTGATACAATTAAAAACTACAAGCTGTTTTATGTCACTTCACCCTATTTGCGCGTTTTACTGGAGAATTTCAAATGCAATGCTATGATTCTAACCGACTGAGAATAAGCTAAGCATTATTACCTATTGACTTGTTAAAACCGCAGACAGATATCTCCGGTCATTCCGAAGATATTAACATTTTTGCAGATTTCGATAAGTGTTGATCAACCCTGTGAAATTCAGGAGGAATTGAGTTATTTCATCAGCTGAACAATCAAATGAAAAAAAAACTCATCAAAAATGTATGCCACTCACAAAACAAGCTGATCTAGATCCAGTAAGCTTTTGCGGTTCACGCATACAGAAGTAAGGGTGTTTCATTTGTGAAGAAATGTTTTTCCATCCCATCACTAAAAAAAAAGGAAATATAGAAAAATAACTGAAACGAAAGTTGTTGAATAGGAAGAGCATTTTCTTATTTTATTATTTCTTACCACTGTTAGCTGGAGAATATTTCGTAAAAAATGAGATTATATTTTACGAGTGATAGATTGCGCCCTCTAGTGGGGAACAACAAACTTGAAAATATTTTTAATAATGTTCTGGGGGCCGATTTTGCAATTAGAATTTTTTTCCGGAAGTAATACGATGAACGGTTTCCGAGATACTGCCGGTGGCCACCCTTAATGAATCACCCTGTACAAATATTAAACCTCTGATTCCTTCAAGACCAATTGTGTTACTCTAAAAATTACATTACAATTACATGCCTGATGAAAGAGTCAAATTTGTACTCTATAACTTCACTGTTTGCTTTGTTTATCGTTTATATTATGTCTGTATTGTTCATTAGGCAAGCTGTTTTTCAAGAACCTGCCCTTAACGAATAGTGCGAGCCTGCAATCGGCAAGGTTGTTCAAATAATTTTTATTTAATTCTTGATAGTTCTCTCCCAGATATTGGGAGTGAAATAAAAAACCTAAAATATGATACAAAATCCTCCCAAAATAAGCTTTAATCGATACTTGAAAGAAAGGTATGGAACTTTTTCCATCGTTTGATTCAGAAAATCGGGAGAATTTATACGGCCTTCCCAGAAAACCTGAACCGCTAATTCCTTCAATAACAATTGTGTTCATTAGGCAAGCTGTTTTTCAAGAACCTGCCCTTAACGAATAGTGCGAGCCTGGAATCGGCAAGGTTGTTCAAATAATTTTTATTTAATTCTTGATAGTTCTCTCCCAGATATTGGGAGTGAAATAAAAAACCTAAAATATGATACAAAATCCTCCCAAAATAAGCTTTAATCGATACTTGAAAGAAAGGTATGGAACTTTTTCCATCGTTTGATTCAGAAAATCGGGAGAATTTATACGGCCTTCCCAGAAAACCTAAACCGCTAATTCCTTCAATAACAATTGTGTAATTCTGAATATTCTCTCGTTTGTCTGATGCAAGAGTCAGATTTGTACTCTGAAATGTCTCAGTTTGATTTGTTTATCGTTCATTTTATTCCTGTATTGTTCCTTAGGCAATCTGTTTTCCAAGAAACTGTCCCTGTCAAATAGTTCGATCTCGCAATCCTCAAGGGTGTCTTCCATAAAAAAACAATATTCATTTAATTTTTAAAAGGGCTGTTTAAGATATCGCTAGTGAAAACCCAAGGTTTCCATATTGATCCATTTCTACAGAAATTGAATTTATTTGTCGAAATTCCCAGAGAAAAATTGCAGCACAGAAAATTTGTTATATAAGTTTGACCAAAAGTCTTGAAATACGAGAATATTGAAATTCAATCATTTCTCAAATTTTCTCTTCATCGTCTGATGAAGAAGTCAGATATATACTCTGTTACGAAAAAATCTACTTCATTGATAGATTCTATTATTTTTTCTATAGAAGGTTCCCTTGACAATCCTTGAATCCTACAAACCGCAAGGGAGGTTTCTATGGATAATAATTCAATTTAATTTTAAATTGTTCTTTTTGAGATTGTGGGAGTGAAAACCTGGAGGAAATCTGGAAAATAAAAAGGCTCTACAGCAGAATATAAATATTCAGGCCTGTATATTATACAGTTATATAATTATTGTTATATTTTTCCTGGATTATTATTTAATATTTTCTTCTATTAATTTTGAGAGCATAAGCTGTATCCTAATCAAAAACCGGTTCCAATTCTATTCGTCAGAGGGATTACTAGAATTATTATTATTTCAGCGAGAGCCATATTTTCTAGCTCATGAAAATAGTTCGAAATAAAAAAAACATTCATCCACAGTACATGTCCTGTTAGTTTTATTCAATGAATGAAAGTATTCATTTTGGCATCCAGTTCAATAAAACGGATCGTTATCATTTGATTATTTATGCATTCATACGGATGAATTTCGAATTATATTTATTTGTCGGCAAAAACTGAATTTTGGATTGAAGTTACCTTGATGGATATAAAATTGTCAGGACTGAAATACACTGATTTCTTCCTAGTTCCCATGATTTGATATGAGTATGATGATATTGATATAACCTTTTTCTCCTTCATGACAGGTGGTACCTTTTTTATCAAAAACATATATTATGTTGTTATTGTTATAGTTGTGGCCACTGTCGCCAGGTTTGTACTCAGTATGTCAATTTGGAGAGGTATAACATAGTTTGATCCCCAAGACGGACCAAGAAAATGCGGAAAGTTATAAACTTTGATTCGTAAAGGAACATTTTATACTCACTCAATTTTCATCAATCCTCTGAGCGTGATAACAGCAAGCTCTGATATATTGAATGGAAAGAAAGGGTTGTGTGGCACTTAAAGAAGTAGAATAGTTGCAATGAAACATAACAACCCTGAATTGCGATTAGGCGTCTACAAATTGCGTCCTATTTTCCACTGTCTCATTTCTGTTTCTTGGCTTTCTACATATCCCAAACATGCTCAACTGAACGGCATCTAAACATTTATGTTCCTGAGGAATCAGCCTACAATTAATGAATAAAATCAGCCAAAAGGTTCAAGAGAAAAAAAACTAACAACTTCATTGAGATTTTCTCCGTCTCCCTAATTTTGTCTATGTGTAAACATATAAAGTTCCGTAATTCACCTCAAAATAAAAATATCGCTACGAATGGAAAGAACCCTAGAAAAGCACTGGCGTGGAGGCAGAAGCTCTTGCGCGCATGTTCAATGGAGAGGACCGCTTTTTGGCAACGCATTTGATCATGCCTGCAAAAGCTGCTGCCTTCACGGCAGTGCTTTTCTAGGTTTTCGATAAAATACTGGATTTCAATTTGATCTAATCTGTAATTTTGGAAATATTGGGAAAATAAAATTTTGAATAAGTATATCTACGGAATCATTATTGGGCGGATTTAACCCATTTATGAATTCGACCTCCGTAATTCAGCCCCGAACTGACTCTACAAATATCGAGTTTCTGAGTTAAGTTAAAACTTACTTAAGAAACAAGTTAGATTCCGCAGTTATACCCATTCAAAATTTTATTTTCCCAATACATATTTCCAAAAATACAGATCAGATTGAATATGTTCTCGAAAAATGACAGTTTGAAGGTTTATACAGAATTTCATGAAAATAACATGATCAGAAGATCACAGAATATTGAATAATTGGGAAAATTTATTTTAAGAATGTTCTGATGACACGATCACCATGACATTTCGCATGGAGTTGTCAATCAGCATTTTCAGACTAGCTGTCAAGCTTCATTCTGATTGAATCAGCAATTTTCGAGTTATTCCGAAAAAAACAAAAAATATTCAGGAAAAAAACACGAAATTTGACATTTTTTTTCGAAATATCTCCAGAACTCTTTATCGAATCGAACTGAAATTATGGACACTACTGCGAAATAAAAAAATCTCTATGCCTGATTGAAACTTCTTCCCGAATATAATGGATAGTTTCCGAAAAAAAATTTTTTCAAAGAAAATTCGAAAAAAAAATTTTTTTAATCTAATGACAGCATGATCTCAACAAAATATCGCGGAAAGTTACGGGTACTTATGGTCAAACCATCTGCCAAGTTTCAATCCAATCGCTTCAGCAGTTCTCGAAATATCAGGGAAATAACTTCAAACAACTATGAATCCGAAACCGTTTAACCGATTTTGCCTCCTAAAAAACTCAACCTTCGCAATTTGAATTGACATCTACACTAAAATTCTCAAGTCGCTAAAATCCTCTGTACGCCCGTATTCGTGGTGACAGCTGGCCGGACTGAATCGATTTTGGCACTGGATTCGTTATCAGTCCAACCTAGTCGTTTGAGACCATTTTGGCACGAAATTTGAAAATAATAATCATCTGGACAAAACGATAGCACAAGGGAACAGCTTAGAACATGCATGCAATGAAAATATTCAGAAAAGATGATGAGGCAACCAACGTCTGAGTATTCACAAACATTTTCGCTTGTTAACGATTTACTCCACAGGGTGTCCCATATAAGAGCTTACTTTTTCTACCCTTTGTTCATTCCCTAATATAACGAAAAAACGAAGTCAATTAGGATGCCATCTAAACAGTTATGCTCCCGATGGATCAAACTTCAATAGAGAAAATATCTCAAAAACGGCCAAAAAGTTCAAGAGAAAAAGATCTATAAACTCCCTTGAGATTCTGTCCGTTCCCCTAATTGTGCCAGTGTGTATATGTAATGGAAAATTTTCCGAAATTTTTGTGGAACTGATTTTGTTGTTCAACGAAATTACTGAAAATTTCGAAGAGTTGGCTTGTAAACCTAAATGTGAATGTTTCTTCATTTCAGTATGACCAATTCATAAATGAATATTTTAGTCTATTATCGAATTATATCACTGGAAAGTATAAAGTAAAACTAATCGAATATTAATTTGTGCAATCACTAATACAAATGAACTAAACAATATTGAAAAATTCTCAAGAGGAAACAATACCACGTAGTAGTAAATTACAGCTAGGCCACATTTAAATGTCATCAAACCTCGCTTGTATCTCAAGGTCAGGCCGCTGTCGTTGTCGATCAAGCCGGAAATGTTTAAATGAAATACCATTTCACTGTTCACAGAAATGATCGAATTTTTGAATTAAACCCACATCGATCGCAGCTACGAATCATGCTCCAAACCATTGTTATTAGAAAATATAATAAACCAAAAGTGTTCGTGCGATTAATAACAAACTACGTTGTGAATTCTTATAAACGAATACAGTGCAAGAAATATGACAGGAAATAGACGTCATTCGCGGCAATATTGCACTCCCGATAAGAATCGGTGTCGAATCCAAAACAAAGGGAAGCCCTCCTCGAAATCCTACAATATGAATGTTAAAACATGACCTAGAATCCCATCTACCAAGTCCAAATGACCCGAACATGCTTTCCGTGTTAACACAACCTGTTTTGAATAATTGAGACTTTCAGTCAGATTGCTTAGTTGACGGCTGTAACATTCCGCACAATATTATTCAAATTTGATGCCCAACTCCGAGGTGACATTCATTGCTTTATCGCAAATACGTATGCAAATGAACATCAAATTCCATAGACTATCAGGTGTAATCTCTTTGACTTTGAATGGCTCTGTACACTTCGCGCATGTCGTCACTGAGTTCGAAACGGGCGATCCTGAAGAAGGAGGGCGAGAAAATTCGATGAAGATCGATACATGTGTTTATTGTCGTAATTTTCCAGTGGAACGAGAACTGGTTTCCGATTAATAGACCGATTTCTTTTCACCGTTTCGTATTTATCAAGATTGATATCTAGGGGTCCATAATAGTTAATCTCGTCAACGAATCATTAATTGATTATTCATTTAATGAAATCAGCACATTGACGGTGACGTATTCTTTATGGTCCAGATTTTCTTTTCCTGCTTACAGGTCATTACGAGAAATCAACAATGTTAAACCCGTCGAGGCAAACTTCCTTATGCCGGACACATATGCTTCGGTCTTTCGGAGAGATTGACCTGTGCACTTTTCAAGCCTGACATTGTTTCATGTATGGGATGGTCGGAGGACTCGCTCACATGCTCAGGTTCACCGTACAGTGCCTCAAGAAAGAATCGAATTACGCTTCTTCCCCGGTCACCTGTGCAGTTCGGAGAACCTGCGCAGGTCTGTTCCAATACACGCATGTGTTGACCGGTGCAGGTAGAACTGCGCGTATTAGGCCGGCATTAGTGAACGGGCAAAGTGCAGGGGCGTGATTGCTATATTGCGAGTCGACTTCTCGCTTTGTGACTAAACTAGTGAAGGATATATAATTTCCTTAGAAATAGATTCGCCACTTTCTAAATGTCAAAAACGGCATTGTAAAAACCTAGCGGTTAGATTGTCTATTGTTGCAAAATGGCGAATGCACTCCTAATTCAATGGGGGTTTTCCTGAATTTGGGTGATTACTGCAAATGCAAATTTGAACATAATTATTGTGGGTTTGATTCATAATTTTCCCAAATTACCTTCAGAAAGTATTCAAAATCAGATTTCAAAATTGGAATTTGGGATTTACCAGGCATGCACGAAGTGACAACGGTGTTTAGTAGAATAGCTTTTTATGCTATAGAATAATGAAATATTTATTCCTATTCTGTGGTACACAAGTGTTCTTTGTCAACACAACCAAACAATTTCCGTGTGCGATTTGTCAGTAATATGACAGTATGACAGTCTGGGCTCTTCTTTTTCTTTTCCTTGGTCGTGGTCTTCTTCTCTAACCAGATCGAAGTATAGCTATCTCTATTTTCCTAAGCAAAGTAACACATTTGACGTCCTTTTTTTCCGAGAAAGCTGAATTCGACGTTGCCATATCGTGCACCCAAGACAAATCCCTTTAAATGCAAATCCCCATTTTTATTTTTCCGTTTTAGGAGATCAAACATTTTTTTAAAAATATAATATTGAAATTATATGTTTGAAATGTGATGTTCTAAAGGTTCCTCATGAAAATTACTGCATTTTCGTTTGAAGGAAAAACCCCCATTAGTATAGTATAGAACAAGTGGAGGATCGACGATTTCCTCGGCCCTACGCTTGGACACATTTGGGGCCCCTTTCTAGTCAATTTCTCAATCAGAATTCGGTTTTTTCAGCACAATAACATTCAATGCTCAAAATTAGTGCTAAGAACTACGAAACAATATTCCTTACCACAATATAACTTATAAAAACGAACATGAGAAATTATTTATAACTGAAAAAAATATGAAATGCCAAGAAACTAATCAAAGAGATATTTTCTCTCGTTTCTATGTCTACGAATTTTGTGATTGCAGCACCATGATCCAAACTCCTCGTTATATCATGCCCACTGGCTGATTGTAAGCACAATAACTATCCAGAGAAACAACTTAGAAATTCGATATTTGTAGAGTAGGGTTCGACCTTAATGGCAAAGACCGAATTCTTGAATCGGTAAAATCCACCCGATGATTAGGCAGATATACCTATTGAAGATTTCATTTGCATTATATTCCCAAAAATAGAGATAAAATAGAATTTAAATTCACTATTTGATATAGAAAAAAAACATAATCTTCCAATATCTCCGAAAATGAATATCGGATCACCTAAAATTCAAAGCACTGTTTCGAAATATTGACCTCAATGTATATCTCAAACTTGAATTTGATCGTGTCAATAGTTATCGAGTTATCGGAGAATAGTTGACATATTATTTTCTTGATATCTCCGGAAATAAACATCAAATTGAAATTCAGAAAACTTTTGTGGAATCCTAAATTCAAGGTCATTACCGAATTTCATCGCAATCTTATCAATAAATAAGACAAAACTATTTGTTTTTGATGAAGCAGAGGATAATTTTCGAAAAACGATATTTTCTCAGTTGTCCGTTGATATTATCCAAACCATTACAAAGTTTCAATGTGATCGCATCTGTACTTCCTGAGTTATTGAGGAAATAATTTCAAAATTCAAACAACAACGAAATTTTATATTTGACAACTTGAAGGTTAATGATCAGAGCATCGCGGAATATATAATATTTGAGTAAGACATAAGAATTTCCGTTGCAAATTGTTCTAATCACACGATAAACATGAAATTTTGTAAATAGTGGTTCAGCAAGATCTTCAAACTGGTTTATGAATTTCATCGTGATTGAATCAGAGTTTTTTGAATTATTCAGAACATATCAACAATGCCGAGAAGACATATTTTATAACAATACCTCCGAAAATTACTAACGCATTGAACTGATATTTGGTGCATTGATGTAAAACATAGAGCTCAAAGTCTGCGCTGAATTTTTTTCAGATTTTATGAACGATTTCCCAGCGATATTGTTTCAAAGTTTTCATCGATACAATCGCTACAAAATTAGAGAAATAGTGCGCGTTATTCTGTAAAACGTAGTAAACATAAAAGATCACTTCTAGAACAGTTCATATACGAGTATATACTGTCAGAATAATATTGTTTGATGAAGATATCTATATTGTTCAGACTGGTTGTTCTCTCAAAGTCAGAATGGATGAATATGAAGAGTCAATTCTTCAAAAAAAATCCACAACTGGATTATCCACACACTGTCTTACTTTTAACCATTTTATAGATTTAAAAAAAAAGTTGTAAAAGGAAATACCGTCTGCACATAAACATGAACTATGGTTTCAACATCTGTTGTGTGTTCTCGGGTATTTTTTTTTTCAATTCTGAGAACGGCATGAAACACACAACATGAATGTCAACAAGATATTTCGAAATGAAATTTGTGAACAAAGACTATTTTTTTTTTATGTTGATGTATACCTCGATGCTGTTGGTCGAAGCAGTGCAGATTACCATTCTCCCCATTGACTGCGTTTAAATAGCAATTAAAAACTTCAGGTCATCAAAGCGAGATACCGCACATCTACAGCCAAACGGTAACAACTTCTTTCTCGAATTGAGGAGTGACCAAAGTTGAGTGATCGTAGGAAAGTAATTATCTGTTAATCCTTAGAAAGTTGCAATAGTTGTTTGTTGATCCTGACTTCATTCGGTATCTTGTTGTGGGTTTACTTCTGCAGATCAATAAACTATTGATTGGCCCACTTCTGTCCTCTCCATCCTACCTCTTTTCAATATTTATTCTCACGCTCCCAGCAATTGAGTTAGTTCGCAAAATATTGCACAACCTTCAATATCTTCTCCAAACGATTCAATTCATTGCAGAAACTAAATTATTGCACAATATTATTGAATGTCAAGGGCCAACCGTTGAAATATTGTGTGAGGTAGGTACCTATCTATATTGAACGAAAATATTGACTGTTTATGGGCCGCATCAGACAAAAAAAGGATATATCGATTAAAGGATATTTTGTGAAGATGCTGCATTATTTTTCAGGTTTTTGCTTCAATGTCTGCAGAACAAGTATTACAACCCAAACAAAAATTTATTATCCATAAAAATCACTTTCACAGATTGAAGGATTCAAGCTATTCTTCAAGGACAATTTCTTGCAAAAATACCGCGATATTGTGAACGGTCAACATAGTGAACTTTAACATTTCATAGTTTTCATCTGTAATTGTTGGGTTTCGACGAGTAGAATGCAAAATAAGATGTGCGCATGCACTTGTCATTTAGGAATCAATGTTGCATGCTTATGCGGAAGCCTAATATTGAGCATTGTTTAAGGATCTTGAACAATGGTGATAGAATCTTGATACATCCACCAGAGTGAATTTTGATTCGAAAATGAAGTACATAAAACATTAGGTAAGTAATATAATGAATTCTTATGAGGTTAGGTGAGTTCTGTTCAATTTCGGAAATTGCAAGTCCAGATGGGAAGAAATTAACTTTGGTATAGTTCACTTGAATTTCATCTCTTGATGTGGTTCTTAGTAGGGTTAGTGCCAATCCAACTTGGAAAATAAAATGAGAGCATCTCCATCAATAAAAACATAGATAAACATACTACACCTCTGTTTCGAATAAAAATAGAACAGGATAGCGCACATCTTGTTTTGATCTCGACTTGTCGGAACCTAAAGATTCCTTTTTCATCTGACTCCTTCATTAGACAATAAGTTTGAACAATTATTTCCTTGCAAAACCTATGTATTCATTTCGAGGACGTTCATCCAACTGACATTTTCAAAAATCAAAGCAACACAGGATTCACTTGATGTGAGAGTTTATCAATTCAATTTTTTTAAGAACCAGCCAAATAGTATTCATTGTCATACAACAATAGGCAAAACTGGTAGATTCCATCAATTGATCGTAGTGATTGATGTCCCTTTCTGGGCCGATCAATTGAGATGGGCAAAAAAGCTAATGAAGTTCATCGATACCAGATAAACTTTTTATGGTTGCGAAATGACGCAGGAGCCGGAAACGATCGCTTTCTGTTACTTACGATTTTCAAAGTTTCCAAATAATGTACGCAAATACCGAAAAATCATGTCCATTGACTCAATTTTAGTTCCACCTCCCAAGCTTTACCGAAAAAATTATGAATATGGTATTGAATTATTTTTTTCATTCAGCAAAATACACGAGGACACGATACAATTCTCCTTCAAGATTTTCTGGTTCTAAGAGTTATGAGCGAAAATTGAGAAATTGTCATTTTCAATAATGCTGAATAACTCGCTTGTTTGAACTCGTATTCGAAATATGTTGATACATTCTACAGGCACTTTTTTAGGAGTAATTCAAATATAATATGACTGAATTTTTTAATCCTGCCATTTCCGAGAAATGAGAAGGATTTTGAATTTTTCAAATGTAAACTATAGTCGAAAGTTCTCTTCTTCTTGCTGCAAAATTTTTATTGATTTCAAAAATGTATCATATGTCGCTATTTACATGAATATAACATGAGAAAAAGTTCAATAATTTTTCCCGCTGTTCTATTCACTGTTGAATTATTATATGTAGGCTGGCGTTTCCATAACGACCATTGAATATGCATTATATGTATTTTTATAAAGATCGGAATTGGTTTCACGGAGAAGAAAGAGCTCTAGTAATAATAAATAACATAATCACAAGGACGAATATCCGTCGATAAATCAACAAATATTCCCCCTTGATCAGAGCTAATCATCCAATCAAACAAAACAAGGTAACAAGTATCACGGGATCTCTCTGCAATTTATCCATGTTAAGTTGACCTGAAGATCAAAAACAATTGTGAAACAGCTGGAGTCAGTCTACTGGCTACAGCAACTCTCCTCTCACACCCCAAGGACGATGCACCCCTATCCATAGTAAGTGATGCTTCGGATACAGCAGTTGGTGCAACTCTGCAACAACTTCACAATCAAGAATGAAATTATCAGGAGCAGAAACCCGCTATGGAGCCTATGACCGAGAACTCCTTGCTATCTACCTCGCCATCAAGCATTTCCGACATATGGTAGAAGCAAGAAATTCCACCATCTTCACGGACCACAAACCTCTGACGTTCGCCTTCAAACAGAAGCAAGAAAAGTGCTCACCTCGACAGTTCCGCCACCTCGACTTCATCTCGCAGTTCACCACTGATATCCGCTATGTACCAGGTGATCAAAACGTCGTTGCCGATGCCCTGTCACGGGTCGATGAACTCTCAACCACCCTCGACTACGCATCATTGGCCAACTCCCAGCAAAACGACGACGAGTTGGAGAAACTTCTACATGGCAACACGGGACTTCAACTGAAAATGGTCAAGCCGCTAGGATCAACCGTCGCAGTGTATTGCGATACCTCCACACCACTTGCTAGACCCTTCATCACGAAGCCATTTCGGAGATCAGCTTTTGATATCGTCCATCGTCTGTCACATCCAGGAACCAACGCAACAGTCAAACTAGCCAAACAACGATTCGTTTGGCCCTCAATCAATTCCGACTGCAGAAAATGGACAAGAAACTGTCTCCCATGTCAACGAGCCAAAGTCACCCGTCATGTAGCAGCACCACTTGGTGATTTCTCCCAAGCTCCGAGAAGATTCGAGCATGTACATTTAGACATCATCATAATACCTCATTCTGAAGGATTCCGGTATTGCCTTACCTCTGTCGACCGAAACACCCGATGGCCAGAAGCAATCCCCATTCAGAACCAAGAAGCAACCACAGTCGCCCAAGCGTTCTACTCCCAATGGATATCGCGATTTGGAACACCTCTTAGAGTAACAACGGATCAAGGAAGACAGTTCGAGTCATACTTGTTCAAAGAACTGAATAAGTTTACTGGCACTAATCACCTAGGAACCACCGCCTATCACCCAGCAGCAAATGGAATGGTAGAAAGGAGCCATCGTCAACTGAAGGCAGCGATCAAATGCCATCAAAACGACCGATGGACTGAAACACTCCCAACAGTCCTACTCGGGATGAGAGCAGCATGGCGAGAAGATCTAAAATCCACCTCTGCAGAACTGGTCTATGGTGAACCAGTAAGATTACCAGGCGAATTTCTCGAAACAAACGAACAGAAAACTGGAACTGACGACGTTTCGGAATTTGTAAAAAGTCTTCGAGAACAAATCAAACAGATAAGGCCCACGAACGGAACAAGATATGGAGAACGGAAAAGTTTCAAAGACTTGGCCACAGCAGAATATGTCTTCGTTCGTCACGACGGTCCAAAAGCCTGCCTACAACTACCGTACGATGGACCATTCCAAGTAGTGAAGCGAAGTCCAAAAACTTTCACCGTCAACTACTATGGAAAGGAAACGACTGTTACTATCGACAGAGTAAAACCAGCCTACATCATCACTGATGAAAATACAGAACCTCAACCAGACAACCAGCCCGATGAACGGCCAATTCAACCTTCACAACAGGACCTCAATCATCAGGAAAGACGAACTCGCTCTGGAAGAAAAGTTCATTTTCCGGACCGACTTCAAGCAGGATTTTCGTGACTTCATCACTGGCAGGGGAGTGTGTAGCGAATTCGTCCACTTCAAGAAAAACGGAAAAAAGGGCGGAGTCGAAACGCGAAATTCAAATCTCCGAAAAATCGTATAAATATATTTCGCTCCGCTCTCAAAAATTACTCAACTCTCTCCAACCCATCTGCATTCACCGCTAAGAAGATATTCTATCTATACGCTGCATTCCTGACCGACATCTGCATTTCATCTTTATCCGTGTCAAGACGAAGAAATTCAACAAGAACCAACGCACCAACATCTGGCTTTTTACCACCCTCGAAGACGGAAGCCTCCGACAGTACGACGAGCGCCTACGCATCCCTTGTTCCCAGCCCGGCGCCAGCGAAGACTACCTGTCAGCACCCAAGGAGATTTACAACCAGAATTGTCAGCTTGTGTCTTCCAACAGAAAGAATTTTATTGCCTTTCGAATTCACTTTTGTTGTAACACTCGAGAGTGAAATAAACAGGCTAATCACTTTTCTTTATTGCGTGTTTGATTTCACAGGACACACGACCCCACAGTATTAAATTTTTTCTCATGTAATATTCGTGTAAATAGCGACATATGATACATTTTTGAAATCAGCAAAAATTTTGTAGCAAGATGAGAGAACTTTCGACTATAGTTTATATTTGAAAAATTCAAAATCCTTCGAATTTCTCGAAGATGGTAGGATTAAAAAATTCAGTCATATTATATTTGAATTACTCCTGAAAAAGTGCCTGTAGAATTTATCAACAGATTTCGAATACGAGTTCAAACAAGAGAGATATTCAGCATTATTGAAAATGACAATTTCTCAGTTTTCGCTCATAACTCAAGTTCTATGCGCGATAAGCTGGATCAGTTTTCAGATTCGGATTAGTCATGAAAACATTGCTCGAGAATGTGTTATCAGTTTTCTTCTAGCTGCTATAGTTCTCGAGATCCCTTCAGTAGACAACGAATTTAGCCCACCCTGTACATATACTTTAAATATCTAAACGAGTCTACTTGATATGGGTTATCGATATAATAATCAAAAATATAGATTTTTCTGCAACACCTTCACGTAATATATTTCGATATTGACATCTTACGATGTACCCTCATTGATTTCAACGTACCGTACCTTTTAAAAATACTAATTTTTCATCTATGTAGTGAAGATTCAATGACATCTACCGCCCATAGGACACTGGCAGCCTTAGGCGGCCTCTATGGCCTAATGACAAATCCAGGACTGTCTGATTTATTGAGCTCAATAAACAAAATTATGGAACAAGTTAATTTTCACAGAAGAAAAATATTTGGCAAGAAAATCCTGAAACAGGTCAATTTTAGTTTCACTTTCATCAAATTTATATGCATTTTCGAAGGATATTTGTTGCACCCTGTGCCATCACCATCACCCCTCTAAATTTTTTGAATAGGGAAAGAAGGTCACGTGGTACTTTTTTAGCAAGGTCTTTGCATCCTCTTCACAGGCGTGCAGAAATTTTCAAGAAGAATAAAAAAAAAAATATAACTTCAAAGAGGTTTTCAGTAGGAGCACTTTGTCATGGCTCATTTACTTTGAGACGATGTTACCTGATGAAATTTGTCACCGATTGAAAGTCGACCATAACAGTTTTGTTCATGCACAACTTTCAACCCCTACGAACCCTTTAATGGAGAAAAAAAAATTTTCACGTGACTGGGCTGAAGGGATTGAATAGTTGTGCATAGTGTGACAAATTTCATCAGGTACCATCGTCTCAAAGTAAATGAGCCATGACAAAGTGCACACACTGAATACCTCTTTGAAGTAACTAATTCTTCAAAAAAAATTTTTTTCTTGAAAACATCTGCACACCTGTAAAGAAGATACAAAGACCTTTCGAAAAAAGTACCACATGACCTACTTTCCCTATTCAAAAAGTTTAGAGGATTGATGGGGATGACACAGGGTGCAACAAAAATCCTTCAAAAATGCATAAAAATTTGGTAAAAGTGAACCAAAAATTCACCTGTTTCAGGATTTTGTTGCCAAATATTTTTCTTCTGAGAAAATGGATTTGTTCCATAATTTCGACGCGCACAGCATATTCTATTCTATTCTACATGTACGCCACTGTTCCAAACCCGTCATCGCCGATTTCCAAACGTGACAAAAGACAGGGGAAAAACGCGATTAGAATCTCGGCTCGTTGTACTGTCGAGCATTGCGACAACCGGAGTCGGTGAGCAATCCAGGGAAATCTAATAATTATAATCTTCGCATGGAACGTACTTCAGATCTAATCAAGATTTCGTTAACGATTGACGTGCAAATGAGAGGGAATACATGAGGAGGTTTCGACAGGCTCACAAAGGCGGACTTCATTAAGCCAGGCGTCATTAGAGTCCCGGCAAATAATACAGGATGAAGCGAAAATGGGAGAATTCTTCGTGGGTACGATCCAAACCCGAGTTCATGAGCTAAGGGATTTATCCGGCAATTAGGCACCGAAAAGATTGAATTGGAAGCGAGTTCCGAGTTCTGAATAAGAAGAGATTTAATCATCGAGTAATAACGTTGAGGGGAGTTTGTCTCCCTATTCCATTTCTCAGTTGATTCAATTCTTGAGGTGGGATTTCTTCAGGGCATATTTTGAATCTAATTTCAACTGTGACAGTATCTCGTATCAAATATGTGATTACTGGTTCAAGTTTTCTGTGAATGATTTTAATATAGCCGTTGGCTTGGAAATATTCTCATTTACTTAAGTAAACCTTTCACATTTGCATTTCCCTTCGCAAAATTCGTTTTCTTCGTGCATGACAAGGAAACTTTCAACATTTTAATTTACTTAACTAATTTCAAATTATCCTGAATTTTACTTTGTATTTTTCAGAATATTGAGCTGAAAGAATTCAATAAACGGCTAGAAATGCACTGGCCTAAAGTCAGCAGCTTTTATGCGCATAAGTGAATTCTCTAGCAAAACGGTCATCTTTTCACGTATTGACCAAACTCTTCACTTCGTGATGGAAAGATTTCATGATCTTATTTCGAAATGTACATGCAATAAGTGGCCCTCTAGGGGGAGGAACCATAGGAACTGGCTGTTTTCCAGGTGCGACGCCGTTGCTGCACAAACAGCAAAATCATAAATACAGCTGTCGGAAATGACAAATTGATGTACGTCATTAATTCATTTTGATTGACTCATTTTTCAGAATAACGCCTCATGGAACATGCACCAAGTATATAGATCATGTTCGGCATCCAACGAGGTGAGTCATTCTGATGATCGGTAAGACCGTGCAACTGCTGCAAGCGAATTCCTTGGACATTACACTTTCAGTGTTAAGCCGACTAATTGTCGATTTATCGACAAATATTGGTCCTTATGTTGAGGTTAGTTCATTACATCATCATTTGTCAATTCCGTGGCCGAATACACTCTTGTTGACCTCAAGGCTCCTACAAATTATTAGAGTCGATACCTGCTTGTGTAACCTAGTTTCTTCTTGAAAAAATTTAACTTCGTGGATTCCCTTTGCAAAAAATTTCAATTATGATTGACATTGGACCTTTTTACGCGCCTGTTCTTGGGAACAGCGCGTTATCATTTCGTTGAGATGTCAGTAGTTTGAGAATTTTGAGCCGAAAATGGTATTAAACGATTGGGTTGCACCCCCTGAAAAAAAACCGTCGTCAAATTCAATTCTGTCCGTCCGTCTGGCCGTTCATACGTATGTGCTTTAACTTTCGAAGGGGAAGACTTAGCAACTTGAAATTGTCTGCACAAAATTTCGTGTGGATCTAGTTGTAAGAAAATTTTAAAAAGGTTTGAAAATTCGAAATTTTTTTAAATTTTGATGAGAAATTTTTTTCTCTGAAATTTGCGACTAGATTTCGATATACTTTAGCAAAATCCTTAGAGTCAGGATTTGACAACAATGTTTCAAATTTCAATTCGATCCGATATTTTCTTTCGGAGATATAAGGAAAAAAAAACAAATTCCGTTGTTATTTGGATCAGACTGAAAGTTAGCGCTAATCTAGATTTTTTCTTTCTATAATATCCCACCTAGATTCGATAGGATTTAAATCAGGTGAACGAAAAGGCCCCAGCAAATCATTATTTATGGAGAAATTTCATAAATCGACGAGGTCCCTAATCCCTGAGCATGTTCGTTTTCCTGCCAAGATTAGATGGCCTCAATCTAGCCGAGATAATAAAACTGCTCTCGGCCAAAAAATATCTATAAAAGTCAGCACCAACTAAAAAGTTCTTTCACACAAAACGATGATACAAAATCATGTCTCTGTCATTCTATAGCCTGTGGAAGTTGAAGAATTCATGAAAAAAATTATTTGACAGAATCATTCATAGAGCATCTTCCGTGCTGTTTAGGATAAAGCTTCTACAGGATGATACAGATCTTCAACTCCTCTCAGGCCCCATTGGCAACATGAAAGGACCATATAATTTCTATAATTAGGTGGGCGTCTTGGGGTCTATTCAAATTCTTGTATCTAGTCTTACAGAAAGAACCTGGTCAAAGCATGCATTACTTGTTCTTGCAGGAACCCGACAAATATCACTGTAATTGTTTCTATAGGATATGAATGTATTGAAAGCTGACGCAATGAATATTGTCGGACATGTTTAACATTTCCTTATGAAAAAATATATAATTTTGTGAATAGGAACTTAAGATTTTTTGAAGGTGGTAATGTACAGCACCTCCTCTAACGAAGAAAAAACAATATGTGAATCTCAGAACAATATTGTTCTATGCACAAGTTTATGACAAGCTTGCAACAACTTCCATCTCAATCTAGTTCGAACAACTGAATCATGAGATGAAAGACTACCACTTCTAGTAGGCATCATATTCGTATTTCATCTATTTTTCTTAGTTATTCCTGTTCAATTATTATATACAATTATATATAATTTTGACTTTTATATTACAAATGTAGTACATTCGGTTACAATGAAGTATGTTGTGAGACATCCATATGAAAAATATTATAGAAAAATATTTTTGTATTAATTAATGATTATTTTGATAACCTTTATCAAGCTGACTAGTTTCAATTAACTATTTGGAATGAAACGAAAGCTTCATGGAGTATACTTCAACAGTCATCTGAGTTAAGATAATATATAGGATTTTGGAGGCCTATATGTATAAAATTTCAATTGTCAAAGCCGAAAAAATATGAGGAACTATATAAGCACATGGAGTTTCGTGTTGATCTTGTTCAAATATCATTTCATTTGACTCCAAAAATTTTCAAACTCCATTAGGATGACCTTTTTTGCGCGATGTTCTAGGGCAACAGCGTGCTATCGTTAGTTCCAAATGTCTCTAATTTCCGAATTCTAGCCGAAGATGGTCTCAAACGACTTGGTTGGACTCACTGATAACCAATACGGTGTCAAAATAAACCGATTCTGTTCGGAAAACCATATCGACCTGAAAATTTATGGGTCGGTTACATTTTGACATGCAAAATCGGCCAAGAAGCTCAGAGTTAGAGCTCTCTTGAAATTTTGTGGTTGTTTCCTTGATAACTCGAAAACTACTGAAACGATTAGACTGGAACTTGGCAGTTAGTTGGAATATAACAACGCGCAACTTTTCGCAAAATTTTTTCGGGATCGTACTGTCAGTAAATTTGAAGAAAAAAGGTTTTTTCTCAATTTTTGTTTCAAACAAATTGAACTTCATATTCTGCGGTCGTGTACCCAATTTCAGTTCGATCGGAAAATGAGTTCTGGAGATATTTTCAAGAAATATGTTAAATCCCGTGTTTTTATCCTGGATATCGTTGTTCTTTATGAAATAAGTCAAAGGTTACTTATTCAATCATGATTAAACTTGGCAGCTAACTTGAAATTGCTGATTGACAACTTTGTGCGAAATTTCGTCATGATTGTGTCATCGGAACATTTCGAAAAAAATTTGAAATATGTTTTTTTCAAATATTCAATATTCTGTGATCATTATTCGATCGTATTATCTTCATGAAATTCTGTATAAAAACTTCGACCTATCATTTTCGATTATTTTTGATGTAGTATTGTATTTCAATCAGATCCAATCTGTATTTCTGGAAATATTGGGAAAATAATCCACCTAAGGATTCCGCAGATATACCAATTCAAAATTTTATTTTTCCAATAACTCCAAAAATACAGATTATATCGAATTGAAATTCAGTACTCCATCGAAAAAAACCTAGAAAGTCACTCATTTGAAGTCAGCAGCTTTTTCGCGCATGTTCAAAGGATATGACAATGAGTGAACATGATCGCAAAAGCTGCTGAGTTCACGTCACTACTTTTCTAGGTTTTTTTGACATGAATCCGACCTCTTCATCCATTTAGGATCATGGAAGTGACCGTTTTTCCAAATAGCGTTAGTTTCATAACTCCGAGCCAAATATGTCAAAAATGAATCGGTTCCTTTTTATGATTAATTATTTATATTTTTATTGAAACTTTCACGAAGGCACTCCTGAAAGAAGATGTAACATAGAGTTTCAAACCTCTGTTGAGCCATCTCCTCACTTATATGGTCTACACACAAAAGGAGTCATCCGGAATTAATTTCGTGAATCTTCGACTTAATGACTCATAAACGAAAATATGGGGTGGCCTTGTTCATTTAATATTGTGTTGAACGGGATACGTCTCGGTCTCAACCACAAAACGTAGTTAAGTTTTATGTCTAAGCCGATTTCCTGCATGATGGAATTAATGAGGGAATCCTTCAACGTGAAATAAAGCAAACAGTTAGGGTGGAATATCATTCGAATGTAAATCGAACATAAAACTGAATGATAGTAATAAAATAGGAATATGATATTAAAAAAAATTAGCGTCGTTTTCTTCCTGATTGCAACCTGAAACCAACGTGTTCTTAAGAGGAAGGCTCATAATTGGAACGAATATTGGAGATTGGAGTCTTAATAGGAATTTATTTAGCCTGAAGAGTAATGATCGGTTGTATTAGCCACAAAGAGGCATTTCTCTTTAATATGATCCCATTTTAGGATCCAACCTCAACTGAACAATTCCTCCTAAGAATTATCAGATTGAAGTTTTATTGAGGAAGCGGCTTACAGTGCTACAATGATGTTCCAAGAGTTTTTTTTTTTGAAAATTTATACCAAAGTTGATAATTTCATCGTTTTTTTCAGCTTTACCGAATCGATTGAGGATTTCAAAACAGTTTATGAAATACTCTTCGGAGCAACATTGTTGTTGAATATCGACTTCAAATTCTGTGTACAATCCCATAAAATGTGAAAGATAGCTCCAGATTTTTTTTTTCGAATTTGTTATTGATTTTTCATGAACGATCCACCCGAATCTTTGCTTGCAAATTTATGTTGGCATTCTAATGGATATAACTCCGGGACCGTAAGGCCGATTCCACATATTAACGAACAGTACCGTCGCATTTTAAGATGCAATTAATTCTATAGGTTTTAAGTCGCTGGCTCTTTACGTTCGAGAGTTCATCGAAAAGGTCGGCCATAATTGAATTTGACCACGTATTCTTCATCAGCGAGTTCAAACTAGTTGTCTTCGACTAGTTTCAGAAAAAAGTCTCAAGTTAGAGACATTTGAGCGTCGAACGCTGATACACAGTATAAGCAAGTAAAGAAGGAAAGTTAAAACATTATCATAATATGTGAATCCACGCTTGAGTTTTTTGCGGAAGTATTAATTTAGGCAGAAATATTTGACAAAATTATTTGAGCAAGATATTTTCATTTTGTACATTGAAAAAATCCATTTAAATTTGTAGGAGTGTAGCGAATTCATCCGCTTCAACAAAAACGGAAAAAAGGGCGGAGTCGAAACACGAAATTCGAATCTCTGAAAAATCGAATAAATACACTTCGCTCGGATTCCAAAAATCACTCCACTTCGCTTGACTCGACTACTCTCTCCGATCCATCTGCTACGAAGATATTCGATCCCGACGCCGCATTTCCTGATCTGCATTATTTCAACTTTACGAGGCGCCACGAAGAAATTCCAGAAGGTCCAACATCCGGTTCACTATCCTCGACGACAGAGACCCTTTTCGACGTCACCGACCCTTCAAGCGCCAGCTACTATCAGCACCCCAGGGGACCTACGCCGAAGAATTGTTAAACTCTGCCTTTTCAACAAAAAGAATTATTGCCTTTCGAATTCATTTTTGTGTAACACTCGACAGAAAAATAAACAGGCTAATTCGTTTCCTTTTATTGTGTGTTTGATTCCACAGAACAGACGCCCCCACAAATTGGTGACCTCCGACGACCGAAATAAGGAATTCCAGTGGCGTAGACGACATCAGGGCCGACCCGAATTCTTGAAGGAAGGAAGAACGTACCTCAACAATCAAAATGCAGAGCGACGAAGCACAAATCTCCAGAGTCGCAGTCCGGATGCCAGAATTCATTTCCGCCGATCCGGAACTATGGTTCGCTATAGTAGAAGGAATCTTCACCAGTGCCGGCGTGACTTCGGACAAAACGAAATTCGGACACGTAGTAGGGGCCCTACCAGCGAAGTTCGCAACAGAAGTGAAGGACGTCATCCTGAAGCCACCACCTTCTGAGGCCTACTTCAAAATCAAGACAGAGCTGATCCGACGGCTGTGCACATCCCAGGAAGAGAAGACACGCCGCCTCCTCGAACGGGAAGAAATTGGGGACCGCAAACCATCACAGTTCCTCCGACATTTGAGGGGCCTAGCCGATGCCAACGTACCCGACGCTTTGATGAAGACCCTATGGTTGAGCCGACTACCCAGGCAGATCCAAGTAGCCCTCACCATCGTCAAGGACAGCGAGTTAGAGGACTTGGCAGCCCACGCAGACAACATCGCCGAGGCCTCCAAACCACCCGCATCCCAGATCGCTGAGACGACATCGATGCAATCCCTCGAGGCGATGATGAACGTCCACATGGCGCAGCTCACCCTGGGACTGAACCAAGAGATCGCAGCACTCCGAGCAGATGTGGCATCCCTCAGCAGACGACCGACACAACAGCGACACCGTGAACGTTCCAGGTCCCGAAGCCACAGCAGACAACGCACAAATGGATTCTGCTGGTACCACCTACAATTTGGAAGCAAGTCCAGAAAGTGCACACAACGCTGTTCCTTCCAGTCGGGAAACGACAGGGGCAATCACTAATGACGGCTAGTGATCCCAGCCCAGCACCGCGCCGTCTCTTCATCACCGACCGGGAATCCAAGAGGCAGTTCCTGATAGACACCGGCGCCGATCTCTGCGTATTTCCTCGCAGTGCAACTTCTGGAAGACGAGAGAAATCCGACTACACCCTCTCAGCAGCCAATGGTACAGACATCGCAACATATGGTACAATCAACCTCTCGCTCAACTTGGGACTACGTCGCAATTTCACATGGAGATTCGTCGTAGCAGATGTCTCCAAGCCAATCATTGGAGTCGATTTCCTCAGTTTCTACAACCTACTGGTGGACGTGAGAAACCAACGCCTCCTGGACGGAACCACTAAGCTCACCACCAGAGGAAGTCACACAATGCAACATCCCGGTCATCAAAACAATCAGCGGTTCATCCAAGTACCACGACCTCCTCATGGAATTTCCCAACATAACGAGACCTGAGGGAGTCCCGATGAACATCAAGCACCATACAAGGCATCACATCCAAACAACCCCTGGTCCATCACTTTCATCCAGACCACGACGCCTGGCACCAGAAAAACTGAAAGCGGCGAAGAAAGAATTTGAAGCCATGATCAATCTAGGGATTGCACGTCCATCCAAAAGTCCATGGTCATCCCCACTACACCTAGCACCGAAAAAGTCAACCGACAGTTGGAGACCCTGCGGAGATTACCGAGCACTCAACGCCCGCACAATACCAGATCGATATCCAGTCAGGCACATTCAAGACTTTGCCCACATCCTGCAAGGAAAGAGCATCTTCACCACACTGGACCTTGTTCGAGCATACAATCAGATACCAGTTGCTGAAGAGGATGTTCCCAAAACAGCCATCACGACACCCTTCGGAATGTTCGAATTTCCATTCATGTCTTTCGGACTTAGGAACGCTGCTCAAACCTTCCAACGCTTCATCGACGAAGTACTACGAGGACTTGACTTCTGCTTCAGCTACATCGATGACGTACTAATCGCCTCAGAATCCGAAGAAGAACACATGGAACACCTCAGAATCGTCTTCGCAAGATTCCAGGAACACTCGATGACACTAAACCCATCCAAATGTGTTTTCGGCCAGCCTGAAGTCAAATTCCTAGGCTACCTCATTTCCGCTGAAGGCACTCGCCCACTACCAGATAGAGTTACCGACATTTTGGAGTATCCTCAACCAACCACAGCCAAGGAACTCCGACGATTTCTAGGTATGATAAACTTCTATCGTCGTTTCATACCCAGAATATCAGACACACAATCACCCCTCAACGACCTACTGGTACCGAAGCTCAAAGGGAAGGCCAAAATCAACTGGACTCCAAAGGCTTCAGCGGCATTCGAAGAGTGCAAAAAAAAACTGGCTACAGCAACTCTCCTATCACACCCCAAGGACGATGCACCCCTAGCCATAGTGAGTGATGCTTCGGATACAGCAGTTGGTGCAACTCTGCAACAACTTCACAATCAAGAATGGCAACCACTAGCTTTCTTTTCGAAGAAATTATCAGGAGCAGAAACCCGCTATGGAGCTTATGATCGAGAACTCCTTGCCATCTACCTCGCCATCAAGCATTTCCGACATATGGTAGAAGCAAGAAATTTCACCGTCTTCACGGACCACAAACCTCTGACGTTCGCCTTCAAACAGAAACCAGAAAAGTGCTCACCTCGACAGTTCCGCCACCTCGATTTCATCTCGCAATTCACCACTGATATCCGCTACGTACCAGGTGATCAAAACATCGTTGCCGATGCCCTGTCACGAGTCGATGAACTTTCAACCGCCCTCGACTACGCAGCATTGGCCAACTCCCAGCAAAACGACGATGAGTTGAAGAAACTTCTACATGGCAACACGGGACTTCAACTGAAAATGGTCAAGCCGCTAGGATCAAACATCGCAGTGTATTGCGATACCTCCACACCACTTGCTAGACCCTTCATCACGAAGCCATTTCGGAGATCAGCTTTCGATATCGTCCATCGCCTGTCACATCCAGGAACCAACGCAACAGTCAAACTAGCCAAACAACGATTCGTTTGGCCCTCAATCAATTCCGACTGCAGAAAATGGACAAGAAGCTGTCTCCCATGTCAACGAGCCAAAGTCACCCGTCATGTAGCAGCACCACTTGGTGATTTTTCCCAAGCTCCTAGAAGATTCGAGCATGTTCATTTGGACATCATAATAATGCCCCATTCTGAAGGATTCCGGTATTGCCTTACCTTTGTCGATCGATTCACCCGATGGCCAGAAGCAATCCCCATTCAGAACCAAGAAGCAACCACAGTCGCCCAAGCGTTCTACTCCCAATGGATATCGCGATTTGGAACCCCCCTCAGAGTAACAACGGATCAAGGAAGACAGTTCGAGTCATGCTTGTTCAAAGAACTGAATAAGTTGACTGGCACAAACCATCTTAGAACCACCGCCTATCACCCAGCAGCAAATGGAATGGTAGAAAGGAGCCATCGGCAACTTAAAGCAGCGATCAAATGCCATCAAAACGACCGATGGACTGAAACACTTCCAACAGTTCTACTCGGAATGAGATCAGCATGGCGAGAAGATCTAAAATCCACCTCAGCAGAACTGGTTTATGGCGAACCACTAAGATTACCAGGCGAATTTCTCGAAACAAACGAACAGAAAACTGGAACTGACGACGTTTCGGAATTCGTAAAAAGTCTTCGAGAACAAATCAAACAGATAAGGCCCACGAACGGAACAAGACATGGAGAATGCAAAAGTTTCGTTTTCAAAGACTTGGCCACATCAGAATACGTCTTTGTTCGTCACGACGGCCCAAAAGCCTGCCTACAACTACCGTACGATGGACCATTCCAAGTAGTGAGACGAAGTCCAAAAACTTTCACCGTCAACTACTATGGAAAGGAAACGACTGTTACTATCGACAGAGTAAAACCAGCGTACATCATCAACGACGAAAACACAGAACATCAACCAGACAACCAGCCTAAAGAACGGTCAATTCAACCCACACAACAGGACCTCAATCATCAGGAAAGACGAACTCGCTCTGGAAGAAAAGTTCATTTTCCGGACCGACTTCAAGCAGGATTTTCGTGACTTCATCACTGGCAGGGGAGTGTGTAGCGAATTCATCCGCTTCAACAAAAACGGAAAAAAGGGCGGAGTCGAAACACGAAATTCGAATCTCTGAAAAATCGAATAAATACACTTCGCTCGGATTCCAAAAATCACTCCACTTCGCTTGACTCGACTACTCTCTCCGATCCATCTGCTACGAAGATATTCGATCCCGACGCCGCATTTCCTGATCTGCATTATTTCAACTTTACGAGGCGCCACGAAGAAATTCCAGAAGGTCCAACATCCGGTTCACTATCCTCGACGACAGAGACCCTTTTCGACGTCACCGACCCTTCAAGCGCCAGCTACTATCAGCACCCCAGGGGACCTACGCCGAAGAATTGTTAAACTCTGCCTTTTCAACAAAAAGAATTATTGCCTTTCGAATTCATTTTTGTGTAACACTCGACAGAAAAATAAACAGGCTAATTCGTTTCCTTTTATTGTGTGTTTGATTCCACAGAACAGACGTCCCCACAGGAGAATGCAATCTCTTTCCATAATCTCATATATCAAAATGAAGGAATATTCTATTTAGGCATCTCTATAATACACAATATACAGGGTGAGTCCGGAGGAGACCGTCGGATTTTAGGATAATAAGTTTACACTAGTCAAGACAGTCTCGAAACAATGTTTGGTTTATGTTTGGGGGTCTCTAGTGAGAATTTTCAGGGTAATTTGTACGATTCGACCGATTTTACTTTTATTGATAACTTGGGTATGGCTCATTCGATTTAAATGAAATTTTCAGCGAAGTACAATATTGATGAGAACATTCATCAAAATTTATGGTTATTGGTTTCATGGTGGATTCTGAAACGAATAATAATTTTGGAAAAGCAATGTACAGGGAGTTTTTTATTTTCAACTGCACAATTAATCTGAAATTCTGAAATTATCACAATTGCAACCCTGTATTTTGAGAGATTGTTACAATTATTGAATGTACTCATTCAGGCTGCAAATTTCATCAAAATTGGATGAGCCATACTAAAGTTATTAATGAAAGTAGAATCGATTGGAGCGAAATTTCGACCTTGTCTTTTTTGCGCCAAGAATAATTAGAAACTCTCGAATAATGACTCAGTATAGTAGAATGGTTAAGAGAGAGCGTAGTATTGGCAACGCGATGTACAGGGTTTTTCAACCTGCACAATTAATCTGGAATAATCAAAATGACAACCGCTTATTTTGAAAAAAAAAGTCGAATTGATTAATGTTCTTATCAATACTGTACTCCGCTGAAAATTTCATTATCGTCGTATCGGACAAATCACCCTGTATATTCTCAATAGAGACCCCCAACCATAAACCAAACATTGTTTCGAGACTGTCTTGACTAGTGTAAATTTATCCTAAAATCTGACGGTCTCCTCCGAAATTACCCTGTATCATAAATAAATGGATCTAATATATTTTGCCTGTTCCGAAAACAGCGTTAAAGATTTCGAGGATATTCTGTCTTTACATCGTTGCTTTCTGAGTCTACCTATGAAGAAACCAAATGACACAAAAACGATATACATAGGTGGATGAATATTCACGGCTCAAGAATACTCTCGTAGTAGACAGGTTTATACTGGACTCCTTTCCTGATACTAGTCGAGCAAACACTTAGTTGCTTCCGGATATCCGAGTCAAGTCATTAACATTTATACATACGATTTTATATATTTCACAGGACTTGAAATCAGTCGTAAGAAATTGTAAGAAATCTCGGATATAGATAGGGTTCGAATTAATCCAAAGATGTGCAATTTTGCACGGACTTTTTTTTCAATATAATTATATATAACTCGAACAATAAAATGATAATACCGAGCTAAGCCTGTCGCTTCAGAAACCATTCATCAATCTAAATTTGAAGAATGCTGGTAATTAATCCTTCTTATGAAATCTAACAAGCACGCCTTATTCAATTCAGGTGTAAACAACTGCATCCATCATGCTTGCAGAAAAATCATCCAATCCATGAATAACCTCAAAAATTCCACCTCTTCCAAGCCGAGATCCCACAGATACTGTGAACATAAAAAATCATTTCGCGCCAGATACTCACCATCATTTCATATCCGTGGTAACCGAAGAGTTGATAGAAAAGCAGGCCGCCCACCTTTAACGCCCCTAGAAAGGGTTCTTTGTCAGGACAGCGATCACATTCTCTCTGCGCAATCATGTATAGTGCTAAGAGAACCATCAATCACATCCTACAGGTGACTTGTGCGACGCAATCAGGATAATGGTGGAGTGCAGGCAAACTAGGCAACCCAAAACGACATCCTGCCATCATGGCTTCCGCTGATCTTTTGTGATCGATGAGTTTTAAGAGTTTGGCGGTTTTTATATTTTTTGAATAGGCGTTTCAGTATATTGTATGTAGATTTCGTGGAAAGATGTTGGGCGTGAATTTTAATCATGAGAATGGAAAGGATAAATATTAACTCACACCCTCCTGAAGGGAGAATTTTTCATTCCATCTCAGGTTTTCTCTTTTCCGAATGGTTTATGTGCATATGCTGAGGGTTCTGGAGTATTCAAGTTTTAAAAGGGAGGTCAAAGAGCTCTTGTTGGAAAGGTGCTTCTACAAAAAAACAGAATACCTGAATGCTATGAGAGTTTGAAAAAATAGTTATATATATATATATATATGTATGTTTTCGAATGTTTTGTATTTCGATGTCTTGTTGTGTTTCCATTGTCATTTGTATGTGAATTATCCAATACATGTAAATCATGTCTTAACGGACTAAATAAATTTTTATTATTATTATTATGATGAGTGAATTTCACAGGAAATAAGAACTAAAAATACGCCGTGGAGAAGAAAAATAGTTATTTTACATCTGTCGTATTTCAAGATAATAATTTTGATAACACGACATGGTGCAAAGATATAAATAATGCTCTCAAACATATCTCCCTATTTCTTCGATGCATTGACTTATGGATACTGTAGGAGTGCAGGCAAACAAGGCAACGCAAGACAAAATTTTGAAATCATAGTTTCGGCTGATCTTTTTTGATCGATGAACTTTAAAAGTTGACAGTTTTTTGCATTTTGAATGGGCGCTTTGGTTTATTTTATCGACATTTCGTGGAAAGATGTTGGGGGTAAATTTCAATCATGAAAACGAAAAGGATAAATATTAATTTTCCATTCCATCCCAGATTCTCTTCGTTTTTGGAACGGGTGTATGAGGGTATATCAGATAAATGTTACAGGAACAAGTCGGAGATGTATTCAGCCGAGAGAACGGTGACAGAAAATGTTATAAACTAACATAATCATAAGGACGAATATCTGTAGATATATCAAAAAATATTCCACCTTGATCAGAGTTAATCATCTAATCAACTAAAGCATCTACACCGAAGAAGTGGATCCAAGGAGGATGACAGCAGCTATTTCACAGTTTTCACTGCAGGTCAGGCCATCTTACCTTGGATAAAACCGCTGAGTGGGAATCAAGATACTTGTCATCTTTCAGATAGTATACTACAGTAAAACTACCTACAGCGCGCCATCTTCCAGGAGCATCTTGCGAATCCCACCTTCGAGTGCCGAATACTTTTATCGATATGTGCATGACTTTCATCCTCTTGTTGCATCAGATCGCTGTATCTGCGATTCTGCAGATCACAACCACCACAGATCACAACCACTTTGAAAAAACTCGGATTCTCACAAGACGATAATAGATAGAAATTGGCGAATGGAGAAGGAAGAGCTCCAGCAAAAACTTAGTAAATGAATTGGGCTTTCAAGCAATGTTTTTTTTTTGAAGGAAAATTTTATCCAAAAAAATTTGTGAGGAAAAATATCTTAGGAGTCGACTATTTCAATCCCTTCTACACATACAGGGTTTAAAAATTTTTTTTGTTTATCTTCGGAGAGGTCTAACTTTTCCGGGGGAGATTTTTCAAAACATCTTATACCAAATACCTACCTGAATTTTCATCACAGAATCACCCCTTGAATTATTTTTGTCTTATTCGGATACACCCTGTTTCACACAACTTGGTGGCTCTGAAGATTAAATTCCTAACAACATTGACTTTCATTGTCATCTGTGATTACTAAAACAGTTTATATATCCACCAGGATTGTATGGCTCAATGTATCAGTCAGAGGTTTAATTGTTATTTTCACGTATAACGAGTATGTCCAAAATTGCTGTCGACAGTCGATTTCTACCTCCAAGGTGTATTTAATTTTGCTATGGAATGAGTTGAAAACATCTTATGTGTGCTGCACTTCATCTTCAGGGATGAATATGAGTCTGTTATTCACATTTAATTTGAGTTATGGTGCTGAGTAGTCTTATTTAGTTTCAACACAACCAAATAGTTTAACCAAGTGATGAACTCACTGGGGCTCCCATAGGAGTTCCTTACAATTGTTTATAATACTGATTATTGTACACAAAATTATTAACCATAAGCAATGGGAGAGAAAAATATATTTATTCCACTTCTATCGTTCGTAGGAAAATAATTCGTGACCATAAGACACGAAGAGAAGACAGATGAGCATTGTATTCAAATATCTTTTTCTCAGTTCCCTTTTCCATCGACTGCAGGGTCTGAAAGAGTGATACTGAAGGAGTGCAGGCAAACTACGCAACTCAACGCGACATCCTGCCATCATGGCTTTCGCTGAACTCTTGAGGTTTTTTGAATAAGTGCTTTGATATATTATTTGGAGATTTCGTGAAAAAATGTTTCATGCCGGCTACATCTGTTTAGGTGGCTCCAGATCTTGTTTCATATATGGTGCTTCTGAATCAACGATAAACAGTGTGAGTCTTTATATCGTACATTAAATCCAACCCTTGATTTGTCTCATAAAGAAGACCCTCTTTTCAGTTTCCATTTTTCCAAATTCAGCCCCGGTAAAAAAATACAAGCTGTTGAAATTTCCAAAAAAAAAAGTCTTTGTTTTGTAGCTTTGTCAGGGTACCTCCGAATGAGATGAATTTTGGTGTGAAGTTTTCTATAACTATGGCAGGTATTTTACAGTAGTCAATTTCTTCTCTGAATGGTTTTTTGGTTTATAGAATCTGGGAGATTCATAAAACTATAAGAATAAACATGAAGAATGCAGATAAAGTTCATTTCAAATCATTATTAGATTCCCATTCATTTCGAAAGAATTGAATATTTATTATTATTTCTCCTCATAAGAACCGTTTTCGAGATATTCACAAAAATTCGAGAACATTCCTTTTTTTCGTGGATCCTCCCGTGAACTAGTAAAGGCATCCTACTATGTATACCCGGAACACAGAATACACAGAATCATTAATGCATTTTGCATAGACCAAATTTAAGGTTTATGCTGTTTCGTGGCCAAACCACAGACATAGTCCATGGCAATGGACCAAACTTACCATAGAATTTTAGAGTTTAATTTTTTTTCTTCAGGTTTGTTAAATGATTTCATACAACTCATTCATGAATTTGATGAGAATTAATATAATCAGTATAAGAATATAAGAATAGACAAGAATGGAAATTTTTAGGATTTCATGGTGGAAACAACTGGATATTACACGAATATCAAGTGGAAGATTAGTATAGTGAATAATATTTTCCACACTTATATCGCGGAAAGTGCCAACGCATTAGAATTAAGTGAGTAAATGAGCTTCTCAAATCATATTTCTTTGAATTTCAAGCAATGAATTGGTAATTCTGCACTTCAAATCACCGTAAAAGTTGTTGAACTTGGAAACAAAGTGCAGGAGAGTATTATGCAATCTATTTCAGCACAAATATGTATTTGTTTCACGGAAATAAATGGCTTCTAATTACAGTCGTTGAAGGTTCCATTAGGAAATATTTCCCGAATTTTCCTTCATTCCAGAGCAAGCCACATACGAACAAGTTGTTTAATTTAAACTGGGCAAAATGCATAATACACGACCGTCGAAATAAATGTCATTCACACAGTTTCATTAAAATGTCATTGCTCATTACTACCAACAAATCAAAACCCTTTTCCATAATTCGAAATTTTGTATCATTGTGATGGTGATCGTAAAATCGGTTTTATGCCTCATATATCCCGAATTATTTTATGTTCAATCCTGAAAACTCATAACAGTCCTCGTAAAACAAAATAAAAACGAGGGCGTTACAGGTTCCGATGATATGAATGCTGTTCTATGCGCTTTTATGAAGGTGACGTTGATGAAAGAAATGAAATGGAGTAGTAAATCAAAACGTCCAACCTGGCAATAAATTGTAGTGTTTGTGAATGAGTTTTACTTTGATTTAACCATTATCTAGCCAGGATCATTTCTTGATTGTTTCGATTAAGTGCAAACAATACCTCGCATATAACGGGGTGACTTCTGAAGGCCAGAGTTCGTTTTTTTGAGAAAAATTTTTTGGTGCAAATGGTTGAAAAAAATCGCAGGATTGCGCAATGTTCCCGCTTTCAGATTCAAGAATTTTCGGGAAATAAAAACTGATATGGAAGGAAAGATGGAAAAATAACTAAAATTACGCATTCTCGCTAAAAAGTTAAGTACATTCCAAAAAAAAAATTTAAAATACTCACTGAAGCCTACAAAACGACACCCCATTTTCTCCCATAAACGAAATTAGTTTATGGCGAGTTCGGAATAATGTTGTGATTAAATATGACAAACTGAGATTTTTTTGGGTTTATACGTATTCTCCATGTGTTGAACCATGTTAATATCGAATCTAGAAGAAGCTGCAGATTGTGTATTGTTTTTCTAACAGTTTTGTTGTGATTAATGAGTGTGTGGTCGTCAGCGAATTGCAGCACATACAGTTTTTTGTCGAAGTGCTTGGGGTTATGGTTATAGATGTCAAACAGATAAACTTTACTAAACAGTGTTGCAAGTGGAGAGCCTTGTGGTACACCCTGTTCACTGTGAAATAATGTAGATAAGCAGCCATTCACTCTCACCTGAAAGGTGCGATTCATCAGGTAGGCTCTTATGAGTCAGATTAAGTGCGCTGGGCATCCCAACAAATTGAGTTTGTATAGTAGACCTCTATGCCAAATGCTATTAAATGCTTTTGTAATATCCAGGAATAAAGCAGCACTGTGATTTCCCATTAAACGGTTTACCTGGACATTCGAAGTTAGTAAAGTTAACGGATGAATGGTTGAATTCCCTTCCTTAAACCCGAATTGATAGTTCGGAATTTTGTGGCTGATTTCCATTTGAACAAATAAGATCAGGACAGTTTGGAAAATTGTAAATCGTGAGACTGGAAGGAGCACTAATAAAAACAGTAAGATTGTTCTAAACATAGATGGTGCTTGTTGTTCTGAACCCATTTTAGTGGCAAATGAATTTGCTCGTTACTTTTCATCTGTGGCTAAAAGAACACTCGAGCAAGCATATGGCAATGATAAAGTTGGTATGTGTACAGACGGCCCTTTACATTATAAAACTTTTTTTTTCCACCCAGTAGATGGTAGTGAAGTTAGAGGTGCGATTAGTACTTTAAAGAATAAGAAATGTACTGGTGTTGACTTTATGTCTGCCAAAATATTGAAATTAATTTCTGAGCATATAGCAGATCATTTTGCCCATATTATAAATGATTCAGTCTGTTCTGGTATTTTTCCGCATGTACTTAAGAATGCCACTGTTTTACCTGTTCTCAAGAAGAATGATCCTATGGATGTTTCTAACTATCGACCTATTTCGTTGTTGAGTGTATTCTCTAAAATTTTCGAGAGAATAGTTATGGATAGGATGATGAAATTTTTGAACACTTTCAACTTAATTACAGAAAGTCAATATGGTTTTAGAGCGGGACGATCAACTGAGTCTGCTGTTCTGGATTTTGTACACACGATTCAGTTTTCGTTGGATAGAGGATTGAATGTTGCGGGATTGTTTTTCGATCTTACACGTGCATTCGATACCATTTCACCTCATTTTTTAGTGAGCAAATTGTACAATCTTGGATTTAGGGGAGTGTTCCTGGACTGGATTAAGCATTATGTGTCTGACAGACGATTGCATGTGAGGGTTAGGGAGGTTTTCTTTGATGAATATGTTGTGGATCTCGGTGTTCCTCAGGGATCAGTTTTGGGTCCTCTTCTATTCATACTCTTTATAAATGACCTCCCTCACCATATAAAAACTAAAATTATTATATTTGTTGATGACACTTCATTTATTGTAACAGCTGAGAATCTGGATGAACTCACAGAATTATGTCAAACACTTTTGGTGTCTTTCGCCAATTGGTGTAAGCTGAATGCACTTGTTCTGAATTTAGACAAGACAAAAGTGGTCAAATTTGGTTTGAAGAAAGGAAATTATTTGGTTCTGAAACATGGTCAACATAGCTTGATTTCTGTAGAGTCTACAAAGTTTCTGGGTATTTATATTGATGAGTGTCTGAGATGGTCCGAGCAGATATCGCATGTCAGCAGGAAGCTTAGTTCTTCATATTATGCAATTCGTCGTATTAGGGATTCTCTTCCTCTCGCTGCTGTCCTAAATGTTAACTACAGCTTGGTTTATAGCCACATGGCATATAATGTTCTAATTTGGGGATGCTCTGGGGATCTTACGAGGGTATTTATAGCACAGAAACGCATCATTCGAATGATATTCCGTCTCAGTCCACGAACATCTTGTAAGACTGTATTTGTAAAACATGAGATTTTAACAGCTCCATGTATATATTTATACAAATGTCTTTTATTCATTAAAAAGAATGAAGAGTACACTCCTAAGCTTTCCAGCGCTCACAACTATGGTACAAGGAATACTAGATTTATTGTACCTAAACATAGAACAGCGAAATATGAGACATCAGCTAAATATAAGAGTATTATTTTGTATAATCATCTTCCTGATTCAATTAAATCACTGAAGTTATCTGCTTTTGGTAGGAAAATAAAATCTTTACTCCTAAGTAAATGTTATTATAGTATTAATGAATATCTTAATGATAAATGCATTCAATGATTTGTGATTTCATTTCCTCTCTATGTTATGTATATTTTGACTTGTCCTATACACTGTATTGTGTCTAAATGGATAAATAAATTTATTATTATTATTATTATTATTATTTATGATTTGTTCAAGATGTTTTCCCAAAACAGGTAATAGCGTAATTGGACGATAACTTCCCAATGCACGACCTGCAGTATTGGATTTTGGAATCGTTATGATTATTCCGTGTTTCCATTCGTTAGAAAAGTAGTGTGAATTGATACAGAACTCGTAGATTTTGATGAGATATTCGTGTACAGTTGGGTTCAGTTCGCGTAAAAGTTCTTTGGTGATATTGTCGTGTCCTGGTGCTGTGCTGTTTCCTTTGTACATTGTTTCATAATAAAGTTCCTCCTCCGAGCACATCAACTCCACTACTGGCTCACTTCGAAAATAGTCTGTATACCACTTGTTTACATCATCATACTTTTGTTTTTTATATTGTGGAATGCTTTTCTTGCAAGTATTATTGTTTCCTCTTGAGGATACAATTTGGAACATGAAATCAGCGTTTGATAGTTACAAAGAATACTGAAAATTCTAGGGAGGAATGCGCATGTTCGATTTCGTTGCCAAAGCGGTCCTCTTTTCACATATGGAACTCGCCAAACGCACTTTTATTTTCTGATGGGAATATTGGGTAAAATTTATTTCATATGGTTCTCAAGTAATTTCGATGAACAATGATTGAAAAAATAAATCTTTCAATGGGTAATATATACGGAACCATTGGGTGCATTTCACCCATTCACAAATTCGATCTCCGTAATTAAGTCCCAAACCGACTCATCAAATATTAAATTTCTGAGTTTGTTTATTTCGGAATTCATTGTGTAAACATAATTGAAAAGAACATTGAAAGAATCAAACGAGTACAGAATAAATTGCTCAAATATTTAAGTTTTAGAGGTAATTTCTCTGTTCCAGATAAAAATGTCAGTTTTTATTATATGGCCAAAAAACATTTTAATTTGATCTCTCTTGAAAATAGACGTAGTATAGGCGATGTAGTTATATTAAGGAAGATTGTAAGTGGTGAGTTGCAGGTACCGGATTTATTGCAGGAAGTACACATTAATGTCCGGAATTTCAGTCTAAGATCTTTTGAAATTTTCCATGTACCTTTTAGAAGGACAAATGCATCCAAAAACTCTCCATTAGTGAGAATGTTCCGAACCTGCAATGAGCTACGAATTGTCGATGTATTTTATTGTGCTAACATCAAGCTGCAACTCAAAAAACATTTTTTGATGCAGTGAGGTCTTCACTTGGTGTAGGGGTTTTCGTTGATTTTTTATTTTTGATTTTCATCTCATTGTAATTTGTGGATACTCTTCATGGGTCCTTGACCTGTTTGTGTCCCTAATGTTGAATAAATAAATAAAATAAATAAATAAATAATAACAGAATTCTATGGGGACCATATAGAAAGAAATCTCCCCATAAGATGGTAAACGTCCATTTGACAGGGCAAATACGTGATAAAATCATTGATATGGCAATGAATTTGAATAACTGGATCATTACGTCATTTTGCACAACTGTGAATCAGCGTTTCTCAGATTTCAAATTTCATCATGGTTTAATGGGTATATCTTGAGGTATTCCGGAAATATCAATGATAAGGGGAACCACGAAATTTGACACATATTCTGCTCCAAGAATTCGAATTGTTTCCGGCTTAAATATAGTACACATTCGTGAAAAATTTGACTCTAGGTCTGTTCAGAATTTATCGGGAATCTGATTATATTTGCCGCAAAAAAATTTTTTTTTAAGTTGCTCTAATTGAACTATTATCACAAAATTGGACACAGAGGTGTTAATCAGTATTTTCCGACTAGTTGCCCAGTTTCATCAGAATCGGATCAGTATCTCTTCAGTTATTATAACGGTATTAACGATACCGAGGAGAAACGCTGAAAATTTTACAAAAGGATTTGTTATATTCTCAGTTAAATAACCCAATACCATTGATATCTTAAATGAAACTCATATCTTATTCATAACTTATTGGTTTTTATAACGAAATCTGCAGCGATTTCCTCATAACTCGAGAATCACTGGTCGGAAATCATCCGGGTTAACATTTTTAGGTTGGGTTGTGCAGCACCAATCAAAGTTGGGAGTTTCATGAAAATTCGGTGGTAAGTTTTCTAGAAATACTATTTTCCCTCCTACTTCCAGTTTTAAGCCTTTAGGGTGAACTGATCCTGCTGAAAAGCTTGGAGGATCAATCTTGAGCGACACACGAATTTTCTACCAAGTTTTATGGATTTCGGTTCTGTATTTGCAGAGGAAAGCCCCGGACAGCTAATGGCGGAAGGACGGATTTTTTTTATTACTTTATTCAAATCAACATACATCAAAATGTAAATCGTGAAATTTTTAAAGGGAATTTTTTTTGTCGATCACTAAGGTTTATTATTTAACTTCATCAAATAATAAACCAAAAGCCAGAATAACATATTTCTTCCCAATATCTCCGAAGATGAAAATCGGATTAGAATTAAATTTGGCCCACTGTTATGAAATATGGAGTTCGAAGTTTGTGAGGAATTCATTCAAAATCTGATGAATTGTTTGAGATAAAACATTTTTTGAATGGGCACTTCTATTTTGTGATATTGAGTAAACAATTTAAAAATTCGAGTGACTGTGACTGCGAATCCGTTTCGGTTATTTTACTCATTAACGAACCGGATAATCGTATTCTCACGCGAGACTCCCTTGGAATTTGCAAGTTGCAACAGGCTGGTCACATTACATAGTTATCGTATTCTCGGTCGGACCGAATCAATTCTGACATTGGATTGGTTATTATCATCAGTGTGTTCAATGTGCACTATTGAAATTACTTTCGGCAAAAATTTGAAACCAACAGCACTGCACTCTGAAACACTCCGTGATTCGAATGTAAAAGTCTTCAGAACCCACACTAGATTATTGTATTTTCGATATTCCTTTCGGAATTTGGATTGGCCACATTCAGGCGATCTGAAAAAAACAGATATCTGCAAATACTCAACTAAAATTTTCACTTTTAGTACGTTATTTTTCCACTATATTTCAGATTTGAATACTTTTCCATTTATATTTTTGGAATTATTTGGAAAATTGAATTTAAATTGAATGAATTCACATTGTTTTTGGGTGGATTGCACCTATTATGTTTTGTCCTTCGTGATAAAGTTCTTTCCTACTCCAATAATAATCAGCTCATAAATTATTTATTTCTGAAGGTTCCGTGTCTTTGATGGGTCGAGAAGTCCGAAAGAAATGTCTTAAATACTAGATTTACGAATATCACGATAGTTTGGAGGTTGCTTACAAGGTTTGATTTCGTGAATGGGTAAAATTTACCCAATTATTTCGTAGATATATCTATCTAAAATTTTCAATTTTTAGTATTACCTACAGGACCGATCGGATCAAATATTCAAAACAAGTGCTCGGTCGAAAATTTTTCACGCATTATTTGATCAGGGTCATGAAATTGTGAATTGCAGTACTACTTCACCAGAACAAATCAAACAGCTTTTGGCATGGTTAGTACCTGGGGGTGTGGCCGCCCAAGGTACGAATTTCAATAAGCCTCAGAGCTTCTGACCTCACTTCAGTGCGATTGTTGAGTTGTTTGAACTATATACAATGAAATATTCAATTGCTGCTCGAGTGCTTTCATATAGGACTTTCGCAAGAACCCTTTCTTTCATCCACCTAACCACAAGGACGCATATCTGTCAATAAACCAACAAATACGCCACCTTGATCAGAGCTAATCATCCAATCCACCAGAATATCTGCACCGAAGAAGTAGTGTCCAAGGAGTATGGTTACTGTAGTTTCACGGTTGTTACCGATCTTCAGACCATTTTTTCCTTTTTCTTCAACGTTTTCGATTTTTGTTTTTTCGCCAACATTTTCACCATAACAATGGTCGCTTGAGCACAATTGCTTGTAATTATTTTTGCTGATAAACTTTCTCATTTGAAGAATTCTATCAACGATTTCCGTCTAGTCCATCATACATCATACCCAACTCAAAATTATGAAAAAAACTCGCTACTCTCAATATTTCTGCGAATACAGACCCAATCGGTCTGACATCTTGTACTTGGTAGAAAAATAACGAATTGAAGTTTCATGCAAAAGTTCAGGGAAATCCGACGTTTTTGGAATATGAAATCTTATATATTAATATATATTTATTTCCAGTGGCATGGTCCTTTCACCAATCTGCATAATTTCTAGGTTTTCATTCTGCATTTATTAGAAGGTTTCATTCCGATCGGACCATGAGTTTGTGAGTCATTATCGAAATTAGAAAATAAGGACAAATGAATTTGACTCAAACTGTTCATCTGATTACTATCGTTCATGAACTCCAATCTCTCATTCGCATTCTGAATAAAACCCGATGGTCTACACTATAGTCTCTAGTATATACTAGGTAATTCAATTAGTTGTGCACTCGCTATGTTACATCACTACAGTATTTAACCGTTATGTAGCTTACACTGCCTGGTCAATTGATTTGTCAAATCTGTCGATTAGAAGACTCAATGGCCTACACTAGTTTTGAGACTATTTGTATAATACGCATATTCACAGAAATATGCTTCATTACAGAATGGAGCGCAAGGTAAGATATGGCAGGCTCAAAGACCAACTATGCTCTTCATTTTTGTTTTTTGATATATGTAGCTTGAAACAGAAACATATAGTAATTGTGGGGTACTGGCAATTTTTCATCTTAGCATTGAAAGAATGATTTTTTCAGGAAGTTATAGACTAAAATAATCATTCTCTCATTTCAACCAAAAAATTCCTATGATTTCTTGAATTCTTCATCAGTAAAGTGAACCTTATGGTTTGAAACAGCTCATCAAAATTGTAGCACTCTGATGCTTGAAAAATTGCGACAAATCTCTATAAATATGGCAGGCAAGGTACACTATTTTTTCTCGATTTTTTTAATTTACGCAATTTTAAAGCGAATGATGGTATTTTTCATCTGAAAAACTCCACAGATATATCATTCAAAAAATGACAAAAATAATCTACTCCCCATTAAAAACGGGAAATAACTGTTCAACACTAATAATTCCCCAGGCGTGCTCAATTTGTCGATTGAACATTGAAGTGTCAGTCCTGGTATTGGTAGCCTCACGCGCCAGACATAAATATCCAGGACTCAATAAATCCTTTAGTTCCTGCTTCATTCAAGTCTCAACAACTAATGAGAACTTATTGCTGTTTTACGTGCTGTGAAGTGTACCGCGATTAGTGAGGAAATAAATTAATCAAAATAAGAGGGGGAAGCTTTTCAGGCTGAAGGAATCAAAGATGAATGAGGAATGCTTAGACTTGTGAAGAAAAAAATAAGCTCAAAATGTATTCCGTTGGATGATATCAATTTTATTATTGAATCATTTCTGATGGAAAACATTGATATATTTATAAAACCTTCTAATGTCAAGAGTTTCGTTAATATAAACCCATATTTCTGATATTTAACCTAAGATTAAGTTTTTGTTTTGTTAGTTGGGATCCGTTAGTTCCAGTCGATATTCACTCTGAATGAAAATCAGTCAGCTACAATGAAGTTAGGAGTCTACCCAGATCGTTGCAATAAAAAAGTATTGAATAAATCAAAATTGTATTGGGAATGACCATATTGAACCGTTGAATGCGACTGTTCTATCTTTCTGTCCAAATGTCTGTAATTTAAAAGACTCCTTGGACTCACTGATGACGAATCCGGTGTCAAAATCGATTTTTTTAGGTTAAGTTCGTTGATAGGCAAAATCAGCCATGAGGTTTCGACGTTAGAGCCTTTCGAAATTTTTGGTTATTTCCGTGATGAACTCAAAAACTACTGAAAAAATTTAATTGGAACTTGGTAGTTAGTTAGTTGTATTATTGGTATCCAGGAAATTGATCAATTTGACTTTGGTTTTCCTTTTTCGTAATATTTTTGAATAAGTCGATGTTTACATCAGTAAAAAAGTATATGCTAATGGAAATGCGTTCAAGGTTTTCTAGAAAATTTAATTTCGGGGAAACCTCTTAGACTAAAATACAGGCATAGTAGACAACAGCTGAGATGATTATTTTAATCATCTCAACAAACAGCAATCCCTTCGAGGTGCCAACAGAAAAGTTTATCGAATTTTGAATTAATAACGCCTGAATAAAGTTGCTGCATTTGATTTATGGTGAGCAATATCCTATTGGTATCCAGCAAATTGGTAATTGGTCAATTTGACTCTTTTTGTTTCCTAACATTTTTATGTCGTTGTTTACATGAATGATGAAAGCCGTAGACAGAAAAACAATTGGAACGAAGTCGAAAACAAAACAAAATTTCTCGTTGAATTATTTGTCTTAATTTTTTTCCCCTCAGAATGCCACGTAGGATTTGATTGAGCTAGGTTTGCATCATTTCATGCGAAAACAGTCTGTAGTATCAATATTCAAAATTCCAATCTGATTTTTGCAGCATGAATTTTTTTGGGGAGATACTGATTCGTGTATTGTTGAATTTTCTCACTGAGTCTGTTGGAACACGAAAACCATTCTGATTAGGCATCGAAATGAATTAAAAACAGTTAAATACGGCCACATAGGGAACCACTGATCTGATGGATATTCTCCCTCATTTTATCTAGGAATTTATGAAAATTAGGATTATTGTTCATATTCAATGTCAACTTCAACCTTCTTGAGAATGGAATATTTTCTTGGTTTAATTACGATTACAATTTGAGTTTCAATCTCCATACCAGTATCTTTAAACATCAAATGAATTGTTCGGGATGTATTTTCTTGGGAAATTACTTCAAATCAGAAATATTCCCCAAAGTTTCGTTATTCTGATTTCAGTCTTTTCGGGATCTGAGATGAATCTTAGTGATGTTTTTTACAATGACGGCACGGCTGGCATGCCTTTCGAATTCGAAGGAGGGAAGATTTGAGGTGAAAATAATGAACACCTGTTTGCAACATTCAACTTGACGAAGCTGACAATTAAGGTATTTTGAGATGGAAATCGTGAGAATAAGTCAGTTCCGATTCACCAAATGAAACGAGAGTCTAATTATTTTCGCGTCAGTGGGATGTTATATTCATAATTGAGCGCTAGTATTCTGTCTTCCATCGGTGGTGAAATGTTTCTTCGTCTTGTTGGACATGGTTAACTCCTTTGTCTACAGAAAGGGAGCAATTTTGCTTTGATAATTTAATAGTTCGATATTCGATCGACTATCATAGAATGAAATTAATATATATATATATATATATATATATTCTTTTGAGAACGAGCATTACAATTCTAAGATATATCACAGTGTTAGCAGAGGAAATGTAAACGGGGTACCATACATATTTGCGTATGATACAAGAGCACAGATAAAAACCTCAGGAAAAATTCTGTCTCCCCGCATAAGTGTAGTAATTTGTTTATAGAAGATGGATGGCATCTTTTTCATTTGAAAATAATTTTTTCGTCATCTTGAATTCATTTCGACAAAATATCTTGACATAATATCTGAAACAGAAAGAGGGACAGAAAACCAGAAGGAAGCAGTAAATAATATTACCTACATTTGCTCATGACCGAGTGGGTCTTTCGACCAGGTTCAGTCCTCCAAGCGATGATTTTCAGATCCTCAGATAAACGAAGAACGCTACAGGCCCCTTTATTGGGGAATCATCTCCCATAGATCCATAATTGTTCATTTCGAACTAGAAATCTAATAAAATATCGGGAATAAAGTGAAAAACTTGTGACATGTATTATTAATATGAGAATGAATAACACAAACCAACGACTAATATTAGTCGATAATCAACGCATTTTTGACCTTGATCTGAGCTAGTCATACAATCAACCGAATCTTCTACACAGCGAAACATAGTCCAAGGAATGTGTGTACTACATTCTTAATAGCCGATTAATGGTATGACTATCCTCCACTTATGCCGAAAGGATTCTGGGTAATTCTGCCCTGTTAGATGGTGAAGTCGAGATGACTATGGTGGCAAACGTAAAACTTTAGTTCACGAATTTCTTGGACGATTCTTCGACAATGAACGTCATCCAACAAGGCAGAAGTACCCAAAACCCATTCGATATCTTTCAAGAAAAGTGAGAGATGAAACCGTGAAACTAAAGTAAACTCTTTATGCGATGCTTCTACAGTGTGGAAGTTTTGGTTGCTCAGAGCAAGTTGAAACATGATTTGATTTATCGACGACTATTCGTCTTTGAGTGTATGTTGAGTCAGTTTTTAACTGCGTAAACCATTCTTATTAGCTCAGACGAATCAGCCCTAAGGCCGACCCTTAACACAATAGCTATCGTTTGAGATGAATGATTGTGTATAATTACTCCTTTTTCTGAAAGCTTTGAATTTGATAGAAACTATCAGTCAGGAGTTGATGATGAATCTTCAGCTGTTATTTTCACACTGAGTAATATATTTTATTCGGATCAGATTTAACATTCCAGAATAATAATAATAATTTATTCGCAATAATCTTCACATTATTATTAAATCCTAAAATATAATATTTAAAAAGTGAACAAATAGCTACAGGCCTACAGGGGGAGACAAACTCGTGCGTAGACCATCAACACTTAAATCAACTTCAGCATATACTAGAAGAACCAATTAAAACAGTACAAGCAATGCAATACACAACAAGACCAGAAATCAGCAGTAATTACACAACAACCAGATCAGATCAGATAAGTGTTAAGGAACAGAGGAGTACTTTCATTCTATTGCATATTAACAGTTTGTTAAGGGTGAAGAACTGTAAGAATTCAAGTTACTCTCATAAGCATTAGGACGAGCTGTGATATATTCCAGTTTGTAGTCCCACCAATCAATTCGAAAACTACTGAGAGAAAATTTCGAGAGAAAACCACAAATGGATACCTGTATATTGTCAAATTATTCAGTGGATTTTACTGAACGTTCAACCTTCAAAATTCGATACCAGACCTGCCCTACAAATATCGAGTATTACAGATTCGCCTCTATCAGAAGTCAAAATGTTATAAACACAAAAACATACGAAAGGAACGACCAAGACAAGACAAGACTATATACATAGGGTGAAACAGATCCGGACTATGAAAATTACAGACTTTTCCTATTTTCGTGAATATTGGATCACCCTGTACGTGAACATTATGATTTTTATCGTTTTCGTAATCACTAAGAATTTTTTTATAGTAAAAATTCTAAATCTCTGCTTGGCACCGTCATATAGGGTGATCAATAAACATTACCTTATGAGTGAAATTTCATCGTTCGATATATCTTGAATTTATCCGTGAAATTATTTCAAATTATGCAGTTTTGTCATCTTTGACGACTGCTTTCCTTAAATTTTTCTTCAAATGAAAAACCAGATCCGGACTAGGAAAATTTTAGACTTCTTACGTTTCCGGTGATGTCGGATCATCCTGTATGTGAACATTTTGTTTTTTTTCTTCATTTTATGAGTGCGAAGAAGTGATTCTTCAAGAAAATCAAAAAACTCTGCTTAGCACCATCACAAAGGGTCATAAATAAATATTATCTCTGAAGAAAAAAAAAATTTGGTTGTTTTAATTGGCTTGATGTCATATTCATCATTATTCCAATACTGTAAGCCTCATGTTACATCAGGATTCATCTCAATATTTCATTTGAGAACGAGTGACTAAGAATTCAGTAAAAACTGATGAAAGTGATTTTGAATATCGTTGAAATACGTCTATCGGTTCGTTTTTGAAAATGTGAGAGGTAATCAAAATATTATCGTGAAAACACGATTCAACATTTGAATAAATTGACTAAATAATTATAGCAATATACTACGAGGTGAAATATCAATCCAATTGAAAAAATATTTTTTTTTTTCAGAGATTATATTTATTGATGACCCTATGTGATGGTGCTAAGCAGAGTGTTTTGATTTCCTTGATGAATTGCTTTTTTTCACTCATAATAATGAAAAAAAGGATGTTGACGTACAGGGTGCTCCAATATCACCGGAAATGTGGGATGTCTAAAATATTACTAGTCCGGATCTGGTTTTTCATTTTGAAAAATATTTGAGGAACAGCAGTCTTGAAGAGTGGCAAAACTGCATAATTCGAACTAATTTTACCGATAAGTTCAATATTTATCGAACTATGAAATTTCACTCATGAGGGAATGTTTATTGATCACCCTGTATGACGGTGCCAAGCAGAGAAAACGAAGAAAAATCATAAAGTTCACGTACATGGTGATCCAATATTCCCGAAAATAGAAAAAGTCTGAAATTTTCCTAGTCCATATTTGATTTATTCAATTTCAGAAATATTGAAATATGGCCATCGTATAAGGTGACAAAACTACAAAAATTTGAAATCAATTCGTCGATTAGTTCAAGAGTTATTGAACTGTGAAATTTCACCCATCAGATGAATATCACCCTGTATATTCCAAACGAAGGCCCCCCGGACGATATAAGTCCTCCTTGATGACCTTGATTCATGGTATCCGTTTGTCGCATTCTTCCCGGAACACCCTGTATATATATATGGTATGAGTATGTAAAATTCCTCCTGGAACACCGTATTTATCCTTTCTTCACTTTATTAACGGTCCAGTGAGATATTTCATCCAGATATGGATCACGAACACGCCAACTGTCTTCCCAGACAGGTTCATTTCATATCTAGAATATATCGAAAGTCATACTCCTCTTCCTTTTTGGAAAGGTAATGCCACATACGGGCAGCGAATCGTGGTTAAGGAGTATCTGTAACTATATTTTTACATTTTCCACCAAAGCTCACATTTTTCGTTGAATTCATATTTTTTTTTGAACTAGACGTTGTTTTTTCTGGCAAAATGTTCGGAAGAAATAAAAATTTTGTCCTCCCTCAATACATTCAAATCTTCGGGATTCTCCGATCCCGTCCGACATATCCTTCTATCGTTCAGAAACTCATCAGATAGAAAAAAAGTTAACTTTCTTCCAAGTTTCTCAAAAAAACACATATGAAGCAGAGATTTCATATAATTCATATATATTATGAGATCTGAGTTTCTGAGATAACGAAGAATCTGAGAATTCTTGTTTCAAATTTTCTAGAGATATAATCTTGATGAAATCGAGCATTCGTCCCAACCTTGGTACTTTTCAATTGCAGACTAAGTGTCAATTCAATCAGATAGCCATTTTTTTGAGTAATTGAGGAAACAAAGTTTCAGCTTGCTCCAAACTCACCCCGAAAATTTCAAGATTCTAGGTATGTTAGTTTGAAAGTAAGAACAAACGCGAACGGCCAGATGGCGTTTTTCGCTTATAACTCGAAATTTGGTTAAAACGATAACACGCTATTCCCCAAAATAAGCGCATTATGAAAGTAACTCTGAAAAGAAACTGGAGTGTATCACCACAAGTCAATAAGATCATTTCTTTACTGATATAAAAACCTCCTCATGTCTTTTTTTTTGCTCACGAACGTTAAAATGTTCATGTATCTGAACACAAGGTGAATTATAGAGTTAATATCTGGAATTGCTTTATTATCTGAGAGGAAACTACGAGAGAAAGTTTTGGAATAAACCATGTAGAAAATTAGTTTTCGGTTTTGCTGTCAGAATTGGACAACTATTTTTTATTTCAATGGGGAGGAAATCATTTAGATATATGCACTTATTATGAAAGTTCAGGCTCATTGATATTTCGGAAATGTATTCTCTTCGAAAATTGCCTTCATGAGAGAGAAGCTTACGACTGAATCAAGATTTTTTTATACGACCAATAAAGAATAGGAAATAGGGGAATAGGAAAGTTTGGCAATTTACTGAGCAAGAACTAACGCAGGAGTACATTGGATAAAGCCGAGCCTCCTGATATACAGGATGTTCCAGAAGTGACGTTAATAAACATTTTTTTGGATCCCTCGCCTTACCCAAAAATACCCTATGGATGTCATGCGATTTTTGTAGTTTTCCAGTTATGATTTTTTGATTTATTATGCCAGCGATGTAGCAAAAATTCATATCTTCTTATGTGGTAGGTATTTTGCAGTTTTCTGTGATATGATCGCCCTGGATGTTGTTTCAATAACAAAATAAATCAGCTCCAACTCAAAATCACCCAAAACAGACTTTAAAGTAAGAACTTTGAATTTCAGTAGGATTCACTCAAACGTTCAACTTCAATTCAAAAATACAAAAAGGAGTTTTCATAGGTTCTGGCTGAGTTCAAAGACTTTGCACTGTACTGAACTATCAAAATCATAGGAGAAAAATAGTACTTTGAAAGCCTATTCTTGTGGCAATCGTTGAAGCACGATTGAAGTTATTTTCCTACTTTTCATCATTTTTATAGTGAATCAAACTCGAATATGAGATTTCAAAGTTATTTTAATTGAAATTCATGTGAACCAACTGTAGCTCGTTCAATTTTTCCAATAATTTTGGTCTCAAAACTCAGATTGCCGACCATAAACATAATTACTTCCGGTAGAAACAACTTGGAAACTCGATATCTATAGAGAAGGTTTGGACCTTAATTACGAAGGCCGAATTTGTCAATTAGTAAAATCCACCCAATGATTCCGCTGATATACAAATTTAAAATTTTATTTTCCAAATATTTCCAAAAATACAGATTAGATCGAATTCAAATTCAATAATTTATCGAAAAATGTCAGTTCGAAGATTTATACAGAATTTAATGAGGATAATATGATAAGAAGATCACAGAATATTGAATATTTGAAAAAAAATTTGAAATTTTTTTCAAATTGTTCTAATGACACGATCATCACGAAATTCTGCACAAAGTTGTCTTTCAGCATTCTTGAACTAGCTGTAATGTTTCATCATGATTGAATCAGTATTTCTTGAGTTATACCGAAAAAAAACAACGATATCGAGAAGAAAACCACGAAATTTCACATATTATTTCCCGATATCTCCAAAATCAATGGCCGTACCGAATTCAAATTTGGTACACTGCTGTGGAATAGGAAGCTCAAAGTATGCGCTGATTTTTTCTCAAATGGGATGAACAGTTCGCAAAAAAATTTTGAGAAAATTTTTTCTTTTAATTCACTGATAGTATGATCCCAATAAAATTACGCGAAAAATTACGCGTTGCTATACTCAAACTAAATGCCAAGTTTCGATTTAATCGTTTCAATAGTTTCCGGATTATCGCCGATTCTGCCCATTAACGAACTTAACCGTCGCATTTTGAAATGCAGCAACCTACCCTGGAAGTTTCAGGGCGATAGGATTCTCCGTAAGACCATAATCGTCCCTACGGACAGCCAGCCGACTGGACAGAATCGTTTTTGACACGGATTCGTCATAAGTGAGTCTAACCTAGTCGTTTGGGACCATTTTCGGCTCAAAATTCGAAAATTACAGACAATTCGACAAAACGATAGTACGCTGTTCCTCAGAGCATGCGCGCAAAAATAATCACTGAAGCGTGTAGGATGACACCCCATCTTCTCCTATTAATGTCGAGATTTCACCCATTTAATATTTCTCGCCAATAGCATGGCATGCAGTCCGTGGGCGGGTACCTGACCTTGGGATGTAAACGAGATCTTATGAAACGTGAATGTGGCTGTGTTGCCGGAATCTACGAAGGCGTTATTTGCCAGCTCGCGTATCCGTTTGCTCTCAATAGATTTTCAAGTCAAATGACCCAGGGTAAAAATTCCACAAGCATATATTGTGTAGTTTCCGTATCTATTTTGTCTCCTTCATCGAAAACATCCACTTATTGAATTGTAAACCTCAATCTCCAGAATTGTAAAAAGATTCAACGATAATACCCATCGTAAAAACCCGTATTCACCCTTCCATATATTTTAAGAAGATAAGGTAATTATCACTATTTACGTCCCATTCTCGAAACTACTCCTTTTACGAGAATATTCGATGCAGTTCATTATGTCTACTCAACCGATTAATACATATCTCAGATTTTACGATTACGATATTCCTTCGCCATTTTCCTTCTGGATACCATCTACCGCATAAAATCTCGAACCCGAGCGATATGCAAAATGGAAAAAAGCCATTTTATAATGAGGTTTTCTGATTTGTTTGACATGAATGGATGGTTAGTAATAAAATCCGGAAAAATAAACGAATAAAGGGGATTTAATATCTATATCGGTTCTGTTATCTGGAATGGTCCCGACTGAACCGGAACCGGATGCACGTATGTCTGAAATCAACGTTCCGTAGTCCGAGATAAGAACTGAACATTTATGATCAGATATGTGAAGCGTTTGGGTGGAATGAGACAATTCGCTCTTAGTTTGTTAGACAATTCAGTGCGATTATTTGGAACTGGATTAGATTGGTGGAAGGAACTACTCTTGATAATTATCGCTGTATTTCACGTAAGATATTGTTCCAGAAGTCCGGGAAATGGGAGAAATCCAGAGATTAGAGAAGTCCTGATGCATCTTTGCAATATGTTTATGAATGCGAGAGTTTCATGCATAACTGCTTTATAATCCATTATGGAGATGCAGACGAATGAGAAAGGGTTTTATAGTCCAAAATATCCAACTCAAAGAGCTCCGTATTTTCTCAATCTTCTTTTTTACACGCTTGTTCTGGGAAAGCGCGTAATCGTTTCGTCGCAACACCTGTAATTTTTCAATTTTGAGCTGAAATTGATCCCAAAGGACTAGATATAGATTGGAATCACTGATGAAGAATCCGTGGGCAAATTGGATTCTGTCCGTTTGGCAGTCCCTATGTGCTCTAACTTTCGAAAGAACCTGAAGTCCTGAACATTTTTATTGATCATTTACGACTGGAAGTTTATGTTTAAATTCCTTAAAATTAGAGTACAGATTATCAAACATATAATTTATTGCTTTTTAGAACGAATTTCGAGATCGACCACATTAGCCTAGGCGGGATGCCTGTCTACCATGTGCCCGATCAGAGAAATTTTAAGTTGAATGTACTTCTATTTGACAAGGTGCGTAAGCAAAATAACTAGATCTCTAAATTCGAATATTCTACCTCCGCATGTGGTCAATACAGGGGAGAGCACGCCGAAGCGATGGCAAGTTCCTTCTTTATTATTTTTTTTGTTTTTATTTATTTTTTATGGAAGTACACTCAAGTTAATGTTGCATGCAGTATATCATAAAATCTTTCAGAATAATTCATAATAAATTTTTTTGTTTCAATATTGTATTTTTTTACTTTTGGAATCTGTTTTAGGTCAACTGGTAAGGCTTTGAAAAATGTGGGACCGAAGAAAAAGAAAGTTCTTTGCGTCAATGTTTTTTTAAATGATCGGATATTAACATCCATGTTTGTGGTGGATCTGTTCATCCTACTATTTTTCTGGTTGAATTTCTCCTTTTCTATGAACATTCTCTTCAAGCATTGGTGAGTGTATAATAGTTTTACATTTAACATATTTGCTTCCTGATAAAGCCTATCGGTGGAAAAACGTTTATTTATTTCAGAATGATTTTCAGTAGTGTGTTTTGTGTTGTTTGTACAATGTTCAGTGTGTTGTTGAAAGCTCCAACCCACACCGTGATGCAGTAAGACAGAATTGATTCGGCTAGGGAGTTGTGGAGCATTATGAGGTTTTTTCTGGAGAGGATGTCTCGTAGAGAATAATAACTGTGTATAAGTGTTCTAAGGCGTTTGTTAACATGCATGATATGATGAGGATATTTCAAGAATTTCTAGGATATCAAATCCTTAACAAACAATTTTACATAAAGGTGAAAATAGTAAAATATTGGATCTCTTAGAAACTCCGCATTTAAACATGAACTTCCAGCCGTAAATGAACAATTAGATTTTCGCTTATCTTCGGCCTTAACATCTGTTACTTGAAGTATAGTTGTTGTGTCTTTGTATTTTGTTTTAATGCATGTTAACTGTATATTTTTATGAAATTTGTGAAACGTATTGTCAAGTGAATTGTTTGCCCTGTTTCAATTGATATATTCTGCTCGATATTCTGATGAAATTATTTCTGTGATGTAGAAATTTAAATAGGTTTTCAGTATGTGCACTTTGAGATTGAAGGGTTCGTAGAGGTGGAAGGCTGTGCATGAACAAAACTGGTCGACTTTCATTCGGTGACAAATTTCATCAGGTACCATCGTCTCAAATTGAATGAGCCAAGACAAAGTGCACATACTGAAAACCTCTTTGAGGTAACTAAGTTTTCAAAAAAAAATTATTTTCTTGAAAATTTCTGCACGCCTGTAAAGAAGATACAGGACCTTGCGAAAAAAGTACCACATGATGCACTTTCCTTATTCAAAAAATTTAGAGGGTTGATAGGGATGGCACAGGGTGCAACGAAAATCCTTCAAAAATGCATAAAAATTTGGTAAAAGTGAAACAAAAATTAACCTTTTTCAGGATTTTGTTGCCAAATATTCTTCTTCTAAGAAAATGAATTTGTTCTATAATTTTGACGCGTACTGTATAACTTCATTGAATGGCTGAATGAAAAATATAATAAAACTGGGAATTTCTTAATTTTCTTTTATGATTTGATTAAAGTTAAGCTCGTAGGAAAAATGACATTGTTCAACGAGTAAAGCAAGTATGTAAGGGTTTTTCTAGGGAGGGCATATTTTCTAAACAAGAAAAAAGTTTAGTCTTGAAGATCCTTCACAGGATTAGTGTATACATGAGATCAATCAGGAAGATTATACATAAAAACTGAAATCTAAACCACCTACGTTGAACAATTAACGTAACCAAAACTACCATAATCCTTCCTCATTCAATCCATCTCAAACTTTCTTGCTAGTTTCATAGAATTGGATAGTGGAGAATGAGAAGGAACAACTTATGTTTCAATGGAGAGCTAACCTTTGTTAAAGTTCTGTACGCGAACTTACACCTGGACCAGAGAGTTTACAATAACAGTAATTGTTATAGACGAACTTTGATTTTGAACTCCGAGAAGTAAGCCATAATTTGCTCTCTGAACGGAAACTAGAGGAGGGTGTGCTCTTTTCTGAGGAGCTAACTTCGACGTCTAGCAAGTGCTGCAATGTAAGCCGGTTCTATCTTTTGTGGAAGATGAATCACCATTAAATTCACCCTATGAAACACGAGATTCGGTCTACAATGGAAAGTCGCTTCAGGTGGAGAGTATGGATTGCATAAGGATTCCCGCAAATTTCATAGCAAGTATCCAGTTATGGTTTTCAGCGCGCATTGTGGTCGTATTGGAAAAGCTCCATTGTACTGTTGCTTCGGTTTAAATTTCCGACGATTTAGGGGGAAGAGCTGTTGTTTTCCAAGGCACTATGAATAATCCTTCTAGAATTCAGGTATAGAACTTTAAGTTGGTAACACTGTTTTAACTTAAATTTTTTGCAGATCATGATTGGTCATCTCTATTAGTCGGTAAGCCAGTCGATGAATCTGTTTCGATATTTTATAATATTCTTGCCAAAGGTACTGATTTATATGTTCCAAAAATTGTAATAAAAAACAAACGATTTCCCAAATATTTCTCGAAGCTCACTGTTCAGTACATAAAACAAAAGAAGGCGATGCATAAAAAATGGAAGAAATTACAGATACCATATTATTATGAAAAATTCAAACAACTCAGAAAATTGAGTAAAATCAATATTATAGAAGATTTTAAAAATTTTATAGAAAATGTTCAAACTGATTTGAAAGATTGTCCAAAAAAATTCTGGAATTATTTGAAAGATAATAAAAACGATAATAGTATACCAGATGTAATGTTTTGTGCTGATGAATCTGCCAATACCGGTGAAGATATTTGTAATCTATTTGCTTCCTATTTCAGGAGTGTATTCAAACCGTATCGGCAGGTCTACCACTCATCTGGTCAATTTACCAACAAAAATGTATTGAATTGTATAACATTCTCGGCAGAAACTGTGTTACAGAAAATGAAATCTATAGATGTGCATAGAGGTGCTGGATTCGATGGTTATCCTTCTATCTTTGTTAAAAATTGTAGCTCCTCATTATGTTTTCCACTGTCAATTTTGTTTAATAATTCTGTTAAATCTGGTACATTTCCGGGCATTTGGAAGGTTGGACTTCTGGTTCCAGTTTATAAAAACGCCGGCAAAAAAAGTTCTGTTGAAAGCTACCGTGGTGTTAGCAAGTTATCGACATTTTGTAAGTTGTTTGAGAGCATGGTTCATGACATGTTGTTCAATAGTTTGAGAGCCTCGATTATTGATTGTCAGCATGGCTTTTTTTCGAGGCGATCCATTGAAACAAATTTAGTCATATATTCACAATATATTGCAGGGGCCCTAGACGAACGGGTACAGGTCGACTCAGTATATACTGATTTTACCAAGGCATTCGACAAAATTGATCACAACCTTTTAATGACTAAACTGGCTAAAATCGGGGTTCACGGGGATCTTTTAAGATGGTTTTCATCTTATCTGAGCAATAGGACTCAGTTAGTGGTGGTGAATGGTTTTAAGTCCGCACCATTCGTGGTCACGTCTGGGGTACCACAGGGCTCTAACTTGGGACCTTTGTTGTTCCTTATATTTGTCAACGACTTGAGATCTTGTTTTAAGTTTTGTCATATTCTCCTATATGCGGATGATTTGAAGATATTCGTGAAGGTTGTGACCATCCGGGACTGTATAAGAGTTCAGCAAGAGCTAAACGAATTTGCTGATTTTTGCCGGCTCAATATGCTGGAACTCAACGTCAAAAAGTGTGTCTGTATTTCTTTTACGCGGAATGCGACACCATTGCATTTTGATTACCACTTAAACAACGTTAAGTTGACCCGAGAGAATATAGTGAAAGACTTGGGCGTGATGTTCGATTCAAAGCTGTCTTTCAATGCACATGTAGAATATCTGATTGATTCCTGTAGTAAATTGTTGGGCTTTCTCTGTAGAACATGTAAACATTTTAATGATGAGTTAGCTTTGAAATCAGTTTTTTATTGTTTAGTGTACAGCAAATTAAATTTTGGCAGTGTTATTTGGAATCCACAATATAATGTTCATAAGATCAGACTCGAAAGGCTTCAAAACAGGTTCATTAGGTTTCTACATTATAGGATTACGAATGTTTACGTGAACGAGGGAATTGGTGAGCTCCGTATTAAGTATGGTATGCAATCATTAGAAATAAAAAGACTAAACAATGATTTAATTTTCATTTTCAAAGTTATATGTGGTTTTTATGATTCATCTGATTTAACATCAATGATTTCGTATCATGTACCTCCTAGGAATACTAGGAATAGGCAGCTGCTCGCAACACCCATTTGTAATACAAATCTTGGTAAAAATTCTCCTGTAATTAGAATGAGTATTTTATTCAATAAGTATTGTGGGAATCTGGATGTGTTCACAATGGGTTTGTTTAAGTTTAAGGGAATGTTGCGAAATATTTTCAAGAATGCGTAATTTATAGTATAAGGAGCTAATTTATAGTATGTATAGTTATTATTTGATTTTTTAACAATGAATGATGTTTTTTTGAATTTTCACTGAACAACGTTTGTAAATTTTATATCTATTATTTGTGTATTAGAGGATACTATTGTGGGAGTTATCCTGTTTGTATCCCAAATCAAGAAATAAAATAAAATAAAAATAAAACTGGCTGCCATTTCATCAGCTGTAAAGTGATTTTTGTTGAGTTTGGTCTGGCATTTCCATATGAATAGACTGACGCCTGAACAACGCTTCCAAATTGTGCAAATTAATTTTTAAAATAATGGTTTAGTTGGAAAAACGTATTGCGCTCTACGTCCATTTTACCGTCAACAAAATCGTCCATCAGAGCAATTAATTCGACTAACTATGGACCGTTTTCGTACAACGTTTAATCTAACTGATAATACGCATCCATAGAGACAACGTTTGGTGTGCTTTATGGGCTGGTGAAATCATTGGTGCATACTTCTTTGAAGACGATGCCGACCAGAACTTCACAGTTAACGGTGACCGTTATAGAGCCATGATTACTGACTTTTTCTTTTCTGAATTGAACAACCACGATGTGCAGCGGCTGTGATTTCGATGAGACGGCGCAACATGCCATACAGCTTGTACTACAATCGATTTACAGAACAAAACGTTTGATAACCGCATTATTTCACGTTCATGGCCCGTAAATTGGCCTCCAAGATCGTACGATTTAACGCCACTAGACTTTTTTCTGTGGGGATATGTGGAATCGCTAGTCTACGTCGATAAGCCCAGAATGATCGACCAACATTCGCTGTGTCATTACCGATATACAGCCACAAATGTTGGAAAAAGTTATTGAAAATTGGACCTCCAGATTAGACTACGTCCGAGCAAGCCGTGGCGGTCCTATGCCAGAAATTATATTCAAATTATAATGCCAAAAGATTATCTTCTGAATAAAGTCGATTTCATGTAAATTCTAAGAATCCATCCTTGTTTTATTTCATTTCAAAGTTCTAAACCTCAAAAAAAACAACCTTTATATGTTATCTCTGATATGTACCACTACACAGGTTTAAAATAGACAATCGGAAAGATACGAAACTCAAGAATAATCTAGATGAGAGTCAAAATTCCCCCCCATCAGTGACGAAGGCTTAGCGCGAGACCATATAGAATGAACGACTGTTCTCTTGCAATAGCAAAGTGCGAAGGCGCTTCAGCGCCATGCTACGTGATAATGTATCGAATCAAACGCACTCAAAGTCAGGGATGCCAGATCTCACGATTATTCGTGAGATTACACGTTTTTGGTTCCGATTTCACGATCTCACAAATGAGGATACAATTTTCACAATTTTTGAACAAATAGCGCATTTGAATTGAATCAGAGCAGCTTAAAACGCCTTGTAAAGGGTCTTTCAATAAGGACGGGTCGATTTTGACATGAAATAAAAAAGGCCGTGTGTGAGATTTTAACGATTTTTTTTTTTTTATTTGAAAGAGCTATATATGCCATTATGTGTGGAAAATCACATCGTTTAAATGTCCGCCGCGGCTTCTCACGGTGGCACGAATTCGAGTTGTCCAATGTTCAACAACTCTGCCGCATAGTTCGGGTTGAATTTCAGCGATAGCCTGAGCTATGTTGACTTTAAGGGCATCGGTCGATTGTGGCTTATTGGTATAGACCTGCGACTTAAGAAAACCCCACAAAAAAAAGTCTAAAGGTGATAAGTCGCAGGATCTCGGTGGCCAATTCACGTCACCTCTGCGAGAGATAACCATGCCCTCAAAGCGTTCATGCAGAAGATCCATGGTGGCATCCGCTGTATGGCTCGTAGCGCCATCCTGCTGGAACCACATGTCGTCTAAGTGTAGATCGTCCAATTTGGGCCAAAAGAAATCGGTGATCATCCTTCTGTACCGTTCGCCTGTGACGGTAATGGCCTCACCAACATCGTTTTCAAAAAAGTACGGACCAATAACACCGCCGGCCCAAAATCCGCACCATACGGTCACTTTTTGTGGATGCATGGCTACTTGGTGAACTTCGTGTGGGTTGTTGTCATCCCATATACGGCAATTCTGCTTGTTCACATAGCCATTCATCCAGAAATGCGCTTCGTCGGAAAAAATGATTTTTCTGCCAAAGTTGGGGTCCTCTGCCAAACACACTGTAGCCCAATCAGCGAACGAACGGCGTTGCCTATGGTCAGTAACTTTGAGCTCCTGAGTGAGTTGAATCTTGTACGGGTGCAGCCCTAAGTCCTGACGCAAAATGCGCCACGTTGATGTTTGTGAAAGACCGAGTTCTTGTGAACGTCGATGAATTGACTGCCTCGGGTTCTCCTGCACACTATCACGGACAGCAGCGATGTTCTCGGCCGATCTGGCGGTCTTTGCACGTACGGGTGTTGGCAGATTGTTTATTGAACCGGTCGATTCGAATTTGGCCACCAAACGTTGGAGAGTCGACTTTGAAGGACCACCTCGTCTGCCGTAAAATGGGCGCAATGCACGTAACGTTTGCACTAACGAACACTCATTTTGGTAATACATTTTTAACATTTGGACGTGTTGCTCAACCGTGTAACTTGCCATGGTGATTTGGCATTACTAACTGAATAAAAAAATATAGGTTAGAAAGACGACGTTAAAACAACATGGCCGCCACAGGCTGCCAACATCGACCCGTCCCTATTGAAAGACCCTTTAGTTGGTTAATAATGATACGACAAGGATTCGTGCTCAGAGAAGGCAACCAGGGACTACCTAATGTCTTTAAGTACAAAGTTGTCGAGAGAAATGCCTAGGTGGATTTGTGCGCTACATTCTTCCATATTTTCATCATTTCCACCTAAAAAGATAGAGCTTTTTATAAAGGTAAATACATTAAGAATATATCTTGCGCAGAAAATTGAGACATACTCATCGTTTCATTTGTATAGGTTGATATATCATATAGTGTTGAAATAATTGATCGATCTGTTATATTTGTCTTCCGAAAGTGGCGCTTCTACCCACCCAGATGCCATTTTATTGCCCCTTATTCACAATTCAAGGGTTTGTCACATTATTCTTCGATGTTTTTTGTCGCTGAGTATTTTTTGGATATATGACGATATGAAACAAAAACTGGGTAGTAGTGACATTTGTATGGCAATAGAAAAATTTATTCTGAGCGAGCGATGACTGCATAAAGTAGTGCCTTCATATCTAGGTACGTACGCCAACATTTTTCGAAATGAAGTTGAATAAGTGTCTTATTTATAAGGTTTCTCAATAAGAGAGTTGGTTGATACACAGTATATTTTCGCTTTTTTTTAACAATTATTGAGTAATTTGTAATCTCACGATTTCTCACGATTTTTTGTCATTGAATTTCACGATTTCTGCTTCATCTCGCCTGGCAACCCTGCTCGAGGTGAACAATACGTTAAACCTTATCAGTTGAAAATTAATAGAACAATTTGATTCCCGTACGCGAGGAATATATTAGCCATAATGAATTACTCAAATAATTTCCTGTGTGAAAATGAGTACTTAAGTCTTTTCTGCCGTAACGGGATTGAGAATGAAATGAATTCTAGAAAAGTAATGAATTCGAAATTGAATTCTAAAAATATGAAATCGTAGGTCGACAAATTTGAATCGAATGTTCCAATAATCCACCTTGTTGCAGCCAAATCTATTTTGAAGTGATAATCTCGTATCTTTGAGCAAATCTGGCGTAGTTGTTATTTTGGCACGAAGTTGAATGATTTTGAATCCTACTTCATTAATCTTCGACGATCTATCAATATCTTGCTCATAAATCAAATTTTACAAATATCCCTGATAAAAGAAATTCTTGAGAGATAAATCTGGAGAACTGTCATTTGTACAAATGACACGGTCCGAAAAATTCGTCCTGAGATATTGTGTGACAACTCTTGCATTGTGACTTGAACAGCCATCCTGTTGAAACCAGACATCATCGAAATTAATTGGTAGCTGTCGAACTCCAGATATTTGTTACCTACGATAAAAATGGTGAATGATGCAATTTTCCAGTGTTCCTGACCAACCATTTGAGTTTTCCAGGATACTGGGTACGCCTAAAATAATAAGATGCTTATTCTCCCTATACCAATACCTTAATGCTTATGAGTTATGTTTTCTATTTAAGGAAAACGATGACTCACGATGAATAAGGTATTGCTGAGAAATGATTTTCATTATCTTTTTTATCATCGTTTCATGAGGTTCAATTCGATTGATATATTGATATGGTCTTCGGGAGAAACGTATGGCGAAAAACAACCAGTTTTCATTTTCACAAAGGAATTTGTGACAAATGAGTAATTACAAAGGTCGAATTCGTGAAGGGGTAAATCCACCCAATGATGCCGCAGATGTACCCATTCAAAATTTTATTTCCCCAATATTTACAATATTTCGAAATATGACAGTTCAAAGGTTCATACAGAATTCCATGAGGATAATATGATCAGAAAATCACGGAATATTGAATGTTTGAAAAAAAAATTTAAATTTTTTTTCAAATTGTTCTGATCCTACTATCATCACGAAATTTCGCACTAAGTTATCCATTAGTATTTTCGAACTAGCTGCAAAGTTCCATCATGATCGAATCAGTAACTTTTGAGTTATCCCAAAAAAAAACAACGATATCGAGGAAAAAAACACGAAATTTTACATATTTTTTTCAAATATCTCCGAAACTCATAATCGGATCGAAATGGAATATGGTACACTACTGTGAAATATGAAGTTCAAGACACAAGTAGAACATTTTTCAAAAAAAAAAATAGTTTCAAATCAACTGACTGAACGATCCCAACGGAATCCTTCAAGAGGTTGCGTGTTGTTATAGTCAAACTAAATGCCAGGTCCAAATCCAATTGTTTCAGGAGTCCCGTTTCACGGAAATAACCTCAAAATCTCAAAGGGCTCTAACTCCGAAACCTCTTGACCGATTTCGCCCATTAACGAAGTAAACCGTTGCTATAACAATGCAACCCACCCTTCAAGTTTCAAGTGAGTAAGTAAGTAAGTAATATATTTATTAAATCAAAAAACCATACAGGTGTTGATCCAGTCACAATAAGAGAAATTAACATATCTCAAATTAATCCCTCAAAATCATTTTCCTGAAGGAATTCACCTATTTCATAATAACTTTTATTTATAAGAAAATGTTTGAGTTTATGTTTTTGTAATCTACTAGGAATTGATTTAAAATTTTTTGGCAACTTATTCCACACAGTTAGTAAGCTGTAAGTTACATTTTTTTGTAAATAGCTGTAGTTTGGTTTATCCTCTTGTAGATAATTTTTCCCTCTTGTATCATGATGATGTTGAAGTTTTAGATCTTTGAACTCTTTATAGTTATTTATAATAAACATCACTGACTCGTAGATATACAGACTGTACAATGTCATAATTTTGTAATTCCTGAATACATTTTTGCATGTTTCATGTTGTCTCATTCCGAAGATAATTCTCAAGCATCTTTTTTGTAAAAGGAAGATCCGTTTTGCTTCTGTAGATCTCGCCCAGAAGATGATTCCGTATCTTATTCTCGACTGAACATAAGCATTGTAGGCGGTTAGAGCAGCATCTATTCCTCTCATTCGTATGGTTCTCAAAGCATATCCATAGCGTGCTATCATTGGTGAAATCATTTCAACATGGCTCTTCCAGTCAAGATTCTTATCAATATTTATTCCTAAAAAGGGCAGACTTTCAACTGATTCGATTTTCAAGTCTTGGTATCTCAGGTTTATTTCATTTTTTTCTCTGAATAATAAAAGTTTTGTCTTTTTCAGATTCAGCATCAAGTTGTTCTTAAGAAACCATTCATTCATATTCATAATGTCACTCTCAAGACTTCTTGAGCACTGGTTTTGATTCTCAGCTTTACATATTATTGAAGCATCATCTGCAAACATTATGACATCATTTTTGGTAATTTGTATCAGATCGTTGGTATAGATTATGTAGAGTAATGGTCCCAATATTGAACCCTGCGGTACCCCATATGATACTTCTTTGGAATCAGATAATATTAAGTTTCCGTTTTTTCCTCTACTGATTGTCCTCTGCATTCTATTCGATAAATATGATCGAATGAGCTTCAGTGGTAGCCCTCTTATCCCATATTTCTCCATCTTTGCCAACAATATCTCATGACTGACTCTATCGAAGGCCTTTGACAGATCTAGACAAAGAGCTGCTGTGGTATTTTGCTGGTTAAGTGATTTAATTACAGAAGTCAGTGCCTGATATATTGCAGTCATAGTAGACTTTCCTTTTCTGAAGCCAAATTGCTGCTTGACAAGTATGTTATTTGTCTCAAAAAAATTTACTATTTTGTCAAAGATTATGCGTTCAAAGATTTTATTTACGTTGGACAGTATAGATATAGGCCTATAGTTATCAAAATTTTCCTTAGTACCTTTTTTATGAATAGGTTTTACACATGCTTCTTTTAATCTTTCTGGATATCGTCCGGTTTGCAGAATCTGATTAATAATATGTGTCAACGGTGTTGTTATCAATGGTGCACACTTCATGAGCAATTTGACTGGTATTTGGTCAATTCCAACTGAGTTTTTATTTTTCAATTGTAAAATATATTGAAATATTTCATGCTCAACAAGTGGATTGAAAAATATGCTATTATTACATGATTTGATATTATCGGTATCAGCATGAGTACTTTTGTTGTTAATATTTGAATCTATAAAGTGGGCATTGATTCGATCTAGCAGATATTTTTCATTTTGGTGGGGAAATGAAGTGAAAATTGAATCCTCACTATTTTTCTTCTTGTTTGTAATGGTGTTAACTAGATTCCATGTAGCTTTTGTTTTGTTTTCGGATTCATTTATATAGTTTCTATTACTAATCATCTTAGCCTGTTTAACAACCTGCTTTAATATACTACAGTACTTTTTATAATAGTTCAGTGATAGTTTCCCTTCTTGCACTTGCTTCCAAATCAATCTCTTCCGGTTGCTTGAAATTTTTATCCCGGCTGTTATCCACGTATGTGTTGCTCTAGTCATCGAGTAATTTTTTTCTGGAAATATCAAATTCAAGTGTATCCGCATTATCTCAGAGAAACAATTGTAAGCTTCATCTGGATCCAAATGCTTCAAGACTCCTTGCCATGATACCTCCTTCAAACTGCAAAAAAACTGCTCCATTTTAGTATTAGTGAAAATCCTCTTTCTCACACATGTTTCCTTAACAGTGACTCCATCACTATCAACTGTTATGAACTGAGCTGTGTTATGGTCTGCCAATAATGAATCTATGTTGTGATTATTTCTAAATGTTGTGGTGGTGGTGATTATATTATCAATTAACGATTTGGTTGTTTTTGTAATTCTTGTCGGTTTATGAATTGTTGGCTGTAGATCATATGTGGAGAGGATATCTAAAAAATATCTTTTTATATGGTTATCTTCCAATATATTTATGTTGAAATCACCACAGAGCACTACAACATATTTACTGAATTTCACACTTATTTCGTGAAGTATTAGGTCTAAATTATGGAGAAATACCTGAACATCACCCAAACAGGTCCTATAACAAGACAGGATTAGTACTCTCCTGGAATTACTAATAGCACATGATATTTCTGTTTGCTTCTCTATACTCATGTCATTGATCCATTGGACGTTCTCAAAGTCAGTAATATTATCACGGACTAAGATTGCTGTTCCACCATGTATATACATCTTCCTTGCATAGCTCGATATTAGACAATAATTCGGAATCTTCAAGAATTGAATTTCATCGTTATCCATCCAGTGTTCACTGAGACAAATTACATCCGGAACATCAGTAAGTGAGTGTATAAATAGTTCGAATTCTAAAAGCTTGTTTCTGATACATTGTATGTTCTGATGTAAAATATTAAGGGATTCTTTTTTTGCTTCTTCATTCACAAAAGGTAGCTCCTTGGTTCCTGCTAAGGAATTGTTTATGCTTCGGGAAATTGAAACGCTTTATTCCTACATTTTCAGGCCAGAAAGATGGGTCATACATATCATCTTTTTTGTTGAACGGGGCTACAACTAAAAATCTTTTATTCAATTTGGGGTCTCCTTCTATTTCCTTCACTTCCACCTCACAGGAATCAAAATTTGGCTGCTTTTTAATGTATTCCATTATCATAGTAGATGTGACGTGATTATTGATGCGATGTAAATAAAGCCATACTTTCTTTTCAACACCAGAGAAGCCTGTTTTCTTATCGGTTTCCTCGATTTTCGCTGTTCCAAGATTTTTTGTTTTATTGTTTCTTTTATGATATATTACTTCCTGAAAACGGTCTGTTGTTATTTCAGACAGTTTCGGTTGATTTACATTTGGGGTAGTAGGAGTTTGTTTATTTTCCGACGAGGACAAGATGTCACCTTTTGTGGTTATGTTATTTTTATTTTTATTTCTTGTCGTCATCAATGTCATCTGTTTCTGCCTCGGTGCTTCTTTCTGTTTTTTTTTTTTTTTTTTTTTTTTTCTCTTTTTTGGGCTCGCCGTAGTAGCATGTACCCAGATTACGGTGTTCTTCGTTTGTATCCTTTTATTCTCATAATTTTTACGAGACGACAAACATCCATGACCTCGCCGGGATTCGAACCCAGTACCTTCGGCACCCTAGTCCACCTCTCAGCCAACTAGTCTACCGAGGTAGCCGCTTCTTTCTGTTCAAGTTGCAGGTTTCTTCGCACTGTTTGCGCGTAGTTCATAGAACTGTTTACTTCCAATGCGTTTGTTGATTGATAATGTTCTGTGGTGTGCATTTGTTGTTGTGTTAATATGTTGTCGATCTTGTTATCATCGTTTATGGAATTTTTTTTTGTATTGTTTGGATTTTATCTAACAGTAATGAATTATTTAGGGTTAACACTTTGTTTTTATCACGCGTTTCCTCCAATAGTTCCTTCAAGTATTTAACTTCCATTTCAAGTTTAGAAATCACCTCACCATCGTTTCCTGCATAGGCTGCTTGCCCGGTGGAGTTTTCATGACAGCACAGCACCCATGTTTCGTTGAGGTAAATGATGTTTTTCATCTTTTTGAGACAACTATCGTGGTACAATTTATAACAGTTCTTGCACACATAGATTTTGCATGCTCTTGAGCAGCACGAGAACAATTTTTCTCTCTCGTAACCACTTTTTGAAGAATTTTCTTCAGCTTCGCGGTCGGACACGTCCGTTTCGTTCGGCGCCATTATGAATATATGTTGATAGGATAGGATTTTCCGTACGCTCGTCATCGTGAATACAGATGGCTGGACGGCCGGCCAAACAGAATCGATTTTCAATCAGGATCAGTGGGTCCAACATAATCGTTTTAGACTCAAAACTTGAAAACTACAGACAAAACGATAGCACGCTGTTCCCCAAGAACATGCGCGCAAAAACATTTTTCTTCCTAATAAGATTAATTTTCGCCCTAGGTTTGCTTTGAAATAGCGTGAAAAAGCACTGGCGTGAAGTCAGCAGCTTTCACACGATTGTTCACATTGCGAATGGCTACTTGGAAATTTCAGTGAAATTTAAATGAAATATTGAAATTTAAAAAAAAAAATATTTTTTTTTCAATTTTCCTTGGATAATTCTTTTTATTGACACTATTCATTTTTCAATCAAGTTTAATTTCGATCAGATAAATATTTTTCGAGTTATTGAAAATTCAAAATTTCAAATGGCTGTAACACAAAAACCATTTGGTGGATGTGGCCCAATAACAAACTTAACCGGGATATTTAGGATCAAAACCTAACCTAAAAACTTCAAGACCCTAGGCCCTTCCTTTCGAAAGATACGACACGGACGGACGGATGGCCGGATATAATCAAATTTGACCACGGATTCGTCATCAGTGAGTCGTTTGAGACTGATTTCAGCTCAAAATTCGAAAATTACAGACATTGTGACGAAGTGATAACGAGCTGTTCCCTACAACAAGCGCGTAATGAGAATTGAAGTATACATCTTCAGAATCCATTCCTGAGTTTATTAATTTCAATTATCAATATTGACCATTTTCCTATCGAATGAATTTTCCTAGTCGATTCATAGAATCCCGAAAAATGTCACCGCTCAGAATAAACCCTCATCATGCATTCATATAAGGAGCAAGTAATTACGAGTGTGAATTATTTCGAACTGGAAAACCTCCGTCCATTTTTAATTCGTTCGTACAAAATAATTTATTTGAAACTGCAAATGAACGGTCGAGTCAACATTGCTTAGAATATCCGTCCTAAGTGATGGATGGGAGCAATGGAATTTAATTCCACAGAGTGATTCTTTCCGGTGTCCGTTTAATTGAAAAATTGAGATATATTACCGAAAAAGATTTGTATTTGGATGTTGTACTCTAATATAATTTGGGGAGAAATTCCCTGGCGGATGCTTTCTAAAGGTCACAATACTAACTGAAATTATGTAACATTTATACTTTGGTTCCGACTTAATAGGTAGTAGTAAGGCACGAGCTTCCTCAGCCTATTGCAACAAATCGCCTTTAATCACAATTCTCTCCAAGCTTCCATACATTTTCACGAATAAATAAATTTGACAAATATTTACAAACTTGTCAGTTGATATATCCATGGTAATCATGCCTATACACTGTCACGTTCGTTTGATTTCGAAAACCATCAAAATTTGCCTCTCATATTTCATTAGTATGAAATAAAATCAGTTATCTATCATGTGAGTTATTGAATGGTAACAACCTCGGGCAACTTACAAACCCTCGGGACTGACGTCCCTCGGGATTGAAATCTGTTGCCCTCGGTAATGGAGATCTTCATACGTCCCTTGATACATGAATAACTATTACCTGCTCTACGAATATCGAATTTTTAAGTTGTTCCTTTAGGAAGTCCTTGAGCTAAGAGTCCATTAGGAAGAATGAAAACAGAATGTTTCCCTTAATTGCTCGGTTCAAATGATTTTTTTCAAACTCATGTCTCAATCCTTAACTGTCATAAAAATTTTAAATGTTAACGCACCAAACAAGGAAGTTAACATTGAGATTTTTTTTCTGCAAGAAACTGCCCTTGATAAATAGTTTGATACTGCAATCCGCAAGGGTGTTTTTCATGAAAAACCAATTTTTATTTTATTTTTAATAGTTCACTTTCAGAAATTGGGATTGAAAACCCATAAAAACTTAAAAATAATGCAAAATCCTCCCAAAATAAGCTTCAATCGATACTTATAAAGATTTTAATTACAACTTTGGAATCTTATATCGAATGCCAACTACTCAAATCTTTGATATGTGTTCGTTTTTTCGGGAAAAATGCCTTGACATGACAAATCTCTGAACCTTTGAGAAGCGAAGTACGTAAAAATGAAATCTAAGACAGTATTTAAATCTTCACCTGCTCTACGAAAATCGAACCTCTGAGGTGTTCCGTTAGGAATTCATTATGCTGAAAGTCTACCAGGAAGAATAAAAACTGATTCCTTCCTGAAGTCGCTCGTTCCAAATGATTTCTCCAAACTGATATCTCAACTTCAACTACTGTCATAAAAAATTCAAACTGTTACGCAGCAAACAAAGAAGTAAGCAGAAAGATTCTGATTACAACTTTGGAATCTTATATCAAATACCAAGTACTCAAACATTTAATATGTATTTCTGGAAAAAAGGACCTGACACGAAAAATCTGTAAGACTTTGGGGAAGCTATGTGCGTAACGACTTAATCAAATGCCGTGCTTAGTTCTACACCTGCTCTACGAATATCGAATTTCTATGTTGTTCCTTCAGGGAGTCATTGTGGTAAAAGTCTATTAGGAGTAATAACTGATTCTTTGCCGAAATTGCTCGTTCCAAATGATTTCTCAAAACTTCTATCTCCATCTTCAACAGTCATCAGAAATTCGAACCCTTAACGCAGCAAATTTCGAAATCTTATATTAATTGACAATAACAAAGACTCAACCCTTTGCTATAATATTTTTCTCCGGGAAAAAGAACCTGACATGACAAATACCTTAGAACTTGTGGAAGCGATAGACATAACGAAGAAATCTAAGACAGTGTTAAGATTTAACCTGCTCTGCGAATATCGAATTTCTGAGTTGTTTCTTAAGGAAGTCATTGTGATAAAAGAGTACCAGGAAGAATAATAATAAATTCCTTCCCGGAGTTACTCGTTCCGAATGATTTCTCCAAACTCATCTCTCGATGTCATCAAAAATTCAAACCGTAGACGCAGCAAACAATCGAGTGAACACGGAGATTTTAATTAAAACGTTGAAATCTTATATCAAATGCCAATTACAAAGACTTAACCCTTTGACATAATATCGTGTTCCTGTGAAAAAGGACCTGACATGAGAAATGCCTAAAACTTTGGGAAGCGACGAGCGTAACGACGAAATCTAAGACAGTGTTTATATGAGCTGGTAGAGCTTTGAAATTCCGAAGGGGAAAACTTTGTATTCTGTCTCTTGATGAGAATGGTTTTAATTACTCTTTAGCTTGTACAAAGTTGTATGACGCGAATAATGACAGAAGTTTGTGATGGTATTAGAAATTGAACAGGTTGAAATTAGGCAATTATTTGAGCGATAAAAGCGCAATTCTCCCGCCAAAGGATGAAGAAGATGGTACGAAAGAGTAGCGGAAGAAAAGAGGTGTTTTTGATTGAAATTGACAATTTATTACGTGGTGCAGGGTGAGATATGGGATTAAGAAATAATCTCCTCATAGTGTCTTTGGAATATCTGAATAGACATCTCCTCTCATCAGGATGAATCATTTCAGCAATCATTGTCATAATCTCGAATAATGAAAATAATCGAATTCTTTATTTGATATCATGGTTTCAGCGTAGTCCTGGTATACAGGGTGAATCTGATTCAAGATGATTTTCTCGTTCGATTTACTTATCTGAAGAGTGGAAACAGTGCTTTTTATCGTTATTGAGTTATGGGATGTTCGCCATTAAGGTTCATTCTGTGAAAAGTTGCTATACATTTTTCTACCAGGAATCTTCTGATTATGTTAGAATAGTTTTAACCCATATTATGTCCATGAATAATTGAAAAGAGTGAGAACATAATCGTGTATTCTTTCTTTATCAGTCTTAATTGATTTTCCAAATAGGTCATCTTATAGAGGTTGACTTCCGGAAAACACGAGAATCTTGAATTCGATATTCCGATGAATAATCATGATATTTCATGAATTGTTATACATCACTGTTTGTTGTAATTTTTGATAATTAAGAATGTGTTTTTCCTTGAAATTTTTCATTCCCTTTTAGCGCGCATGTTCTGAGGAACAGAGTACTATCGTTTTGTCCAAATGTCTGTCGCCCATTGGGATGCGGCGGTTAAGTTCGTTAAAGGGGCAAATCAGTCGAATGGTTTCGGAGTTATGGTCATTTGAAATTCTGAGATTAATTTCCAGATATTTCAGGAACTAGTCATGCGATTGAATTGAAACTTGACAGTTAGTTGAACCATAACAACGTTCAACTTCTCACATAATTTCGTTCAGATCACAGTGTCAGTAAATTTTGAAAGAATTTTTTTCGAATTTTTTTTTTCAGAAACTGTTCATTGAATCCAAAAAAAACTGCTGCTTGCACCTTGAAAATGACATTTCACAGCAGTGTACCGAATTTAATTTTGATACAACTATAATTTCTGGAAATATCGGGAAAAAATATATGAAATTTCGTGTTTTTTTATCGATATCTTTGTTTTTTTTTCGTGATAACTCAAAAAATACTGATTTAATCGATATAAAACTTGGCAGCTAGTTTGGAAATGCTAATTGGCAACCTTGTTCAGAATTTCGTGATGATCGTGTCATTGGAACAATTTGAAAAAAATATTTTTTTTCAAATATTCAATATTCCCTGATCTCCTGAACATATTATCTTCATTATATTCTGTATAAACCTTCGAACTGTCATTTTTCGATGAAATACTGGATTGTAATTCTATCTTATCTGTAACTTTGGAAATATTGGAAAAATAAAATTTGATAGGGTATATCTGCGGAATCATTGGGTGGATTTTACTCACTCACGAATTCGACCGTCGTAATTAAGGTCCAAAACTCAATAAACTCCGGAAGAAACGACTAAAAAACTCGATATGTTATGTTATTCGACGAAGGTCGAATTCGTGAATGGGTAAAATCCGCTCAATGATTCCGTAGATATAAAACCATTTAGAATTTTATTTTTACAATATTTCCAAAAATACAGATTAGATCCAATTGAAATCCAGTAGTTCATCGAAGAAAACCTAGAAAAGCACTACCGTGAAGGCAACAGCCTTTGCGCGCATGTTCAGATTCGTTGCCAGATTCTATTGACATTCGCGCAAAAGCTGCTGCCTTCACGTAAGTGCTTTTCTAGGATTTTTCATACGTAAAATCGAGTAAAAAATTAAGTCAACGAAAATTGATAAATTTTTTGATAAATTCAATTTGTTCAGTCTGATGATCCTCTAAGAAACACCCCCTACAATTTCGATCCAAACAGCAAACATTGTTATTATATTAAATATTTGAAACACTGAAAATATGAATACTTTTTTGAAAAATCATTTCAAAATGCGACGGTAACGTTCGTTAATGGGCAAAACTGTTTCGGAGTTAGGCTATTTGAAATTTTGGAATTTTTTTCTGAAATGTCGAAAACTGCTGATGCAATTGAATTTACAGTTACTTGAAGCATAATCACGTGCAACGTTTTGCAGAGTTTTTTTGATATGGTACTGTAATTAAATTTAAAAAATTTCGAATTTTTTTTCCAAAAAAACATTGTTTCCAGAATATATTTATCATATTGAAGGAAAAATACCCTTCAGCCTTAAGCTTCATTTTTCACAGCCGTGTACCAAATTTCAGTTCAACACGATTAAAATTTTTGGAGATATTGAAGAAAAATATCTCAAAATCCGTGTTTTTTTTCCTGGGTATAGTTGTTTTATCCAGAAACACTCAGGAAACGCTGATTCAATCATGATGAATAGATTGAAAATGCCAATGAACAACTTTGTGCTGAATTTCATGATGCATTAAAACAATTTTAAAAGAATCATTTCCAATTTTTTTTCAATATTCAATATTATTCGATCGTGTCATCATATTATTATCTCGAAATTCTGTATGAACCTCCATGCTGTCATTATCAATTAGGTACTGAATTCCAATTCGATTTCATCTGTATTCTTGAAAATATTGGGAAAATAATATTTTTAACGGGTATAGCTGCGGAACTTTTGGGTGGATCTAACCCATTCACGAATTCGGCCTTGGTAATGGAAATCCAAACCTACTCCACGAATAAAAAGTTCAAATGTTACTACGATCGGCCATTAGGCCAACAGTAAACAAAATAACCGGAAGAAACGACGAAATTTATATCTGTTGAGTAGGTATGGGGCTTAATTACGAAGGTCGCATTCGTGTATGGATGAAATCCACCTTATGATTCCGTAGACATACCCATTAAAAATTTTGGTTTCTAATATTTCTATAAATACAGATGAGATCGAATTGAAATTCAGTAACAAATGTCAGCTTGAAGGTTCATACAGAATTTCGTGAGGATAAAATGAATGGAAGATCAACAAACCTTTTCATTGGGAATTGAAGGTGAAGGTTTGGCAGGGTTAGACGTGAAGCGATGACCGCTTTGGCAACGAATACGAACATGCGCGCAGAAGCTGTTGACTTCACGTCAGTGCTCTGTTAGATTTTTTTTCCACTTTCATATCAACTTTTATCTATTGAACTGTCGGCCTTCGAGCAATATTGGTTGAAAATACGAATTCGATATCACTATCAATATAAATTCATACTAAAATATGCTCAGTGTTTGTTGTGGGGAAAATACTTTCAGTCACTTTTGAGATTTATTCAGGCTCTCTGTGAATTGTGTGGAAATGAATGCAAAGGAGTCTGAGACTTTACTGAATAAGGAGATTTTCAGAAACAACCCCTATAAAGGTGTTGTGAGTTTACAGTGAATTTATTTTTAGAGGTTGAGAGTGAGAGCTTCATCTGATTTTTCTACGATAGTTTTTTAGTGAAAGATGAAAAATTCGCTTCTGTATGATTCTTTATGAATTCCAAAGAAAAGGTCATTCTCAAATATTCAAAAGTATCGATACTTTCCTCAAAAAAAAACTTGGAAAACAATCAAATGTCAATAGTCATTCTATAATTAATACTCAGTGAGTTTCAGAATCCGTGAAATATTGAAATCGTCAACTCCTCAATCCTTTCCAGAAGCTGTCTTTCGATTTTTTTTTCGGAAAAAATGACATGAAGTAGTCCTACTAATTTTCATCATGGAATCAAGTCCCAAAGTTTTTATAATTTATTAATTTTAGATTTTTTTATTCCTCATCTCTTGCTTACCTCACATCGGCACGAGTATTTGAGATAGATTCTCGGAAGGATATGAAGATTTAGTAAAATTTGGTCTGATTTTTCTCCGTATATATTGGTTTTCAATTATACTGCATTGCTGAATGCCCTGCTCATCGGGGTATCTGAGGCTTCCTTCTCCCCAGCCTGTCTGAATTCTCAATCACAGATTTAATTTCTCGGACATGTGAGAGTACCCATTGTATTATTTTACGTGAAAAATGTATTTTCAGTTTCGAAATGTTCGTAAGAAGTTCCTATTGAATTCGAAATGCCAAACACATTGTTGAACAAGAGTAATAGGAAATTTTTTTAGTGGAAAAATGAAGGTTTTGTTGAACGAATAAAAGAAACTATTTGAATATCTCATCTTGGCGAAAACGTCCCTGACCCTTCATCACTGTTATTCATGTTAAAAGATGTTGAAATTCTGTTAAATTCAGTGGTATGTGATTGATTGACCACTTCATCACTGTTCTTCATCTTAAAAGATGTTGAAATTCCATTGAGTTCAGTTGGTGGGTATGTGATTGATTTTCGAACATATGGATTAACTCATGTCTTCGGCACTAGCTCAGTGTAGGTCTAAGTTGAGCTGGGTGATTGAAATTTTCATTAGTGGTGAAATCAAACAAACACAATTTTACATAAAATAGTCTCAAGCTTTTATTCACAATTTCGTCAATTACATAATAGATAATCATTACATCTTACAGATCGGTAGAAGCCAGACTGAAGGTAGGTACATCAATAATTTCAATACCTGAAATGTTTAGAAGCCTCACATAATTCAAAATGTACTTAGTTAGACATTTATTATAAAAAACAATCCAAAGATATGTAGATAATGTTTCAGTTAGCCGTATATAAATAAATATTCATCACATTCTTATATACATTATCACTTCTCGTCAAATTTACAAACTTGTTCTTATCTACACCTATTTATACTTTTTCTTAACTGAATATAGAGTTTGCTCATACGAATATGTGGATTATATTACTGGAAAACATTTCCTGTCTATCAGCAGAAATTACTTTTGTGTGGAATTTCTCCAGTCGTTTTGCTCATTTGGAAACTGAAGCGATTAAATCATTCAAAAAATTGTATTTCAAATCTGGGTTTATACTTTCGTTGTATGTTATTTTCATGGTGATTAACAATTAATATCAATATTCAAATCATATTAGAGCCTCAGATGATTCACAAAACAAACAAATAACTGAAAAATATCTTGTATTGATTGTTAAATGCGATATTACTATTCTAATTGGCACAACATCAAAATTACTGGAGAAATGTAGCTCATTTTTTGATTCGACAATGAGAAGTATTTCAAAATCTGTATTTTTGGTTTATAATTCAGAACCTGCAGCCAGAAAATTTATTATGTTATTGGAAAACTTTTCTGTCACTGTGAGGCCGTCATAAATTTCAGAATTATTCAATATAACTGAATTGTAAGTCTCGAATTTGAAATACTACTCAAAGCAATATTACACTGTAGAACAAATCTCCCCGAGAATATATACAATATCATACAATTCTATTCCATAGAGTAAATCAATTCGATTGTTAAGTTTCATTTGGATTAGTGTCCATTTATCTATCTAACCCAAGTTTACCTTGGGTTTTACCTTACTTAACGCTTATGAGTAAACATAATATTGTCATTATCGAAGTTCATCATACGAATGCCACGTATAACAGTTGGACTATTTGCTGCTGAAACAGAAGCATCATGTAATCAACAGGGTTTGATTTTGTCATCATATTCGATGTAGACTAATGGTGTAATCAGGATAAGAATTTCATCATCAATCCTATGAACACTCGCCATTAAAATTGAGGAAATTGTTTTCAAGATTCACTTTGGGTTTCACCAAGATTCGTTGATCCGTCGATCAGCTGATTCACTTGTCAAATTTAATTCGCCGATTAACGGGTTTGGGTTTCACAAAACATCATTAACCGGTCGAAACCACCGATTAATTGATCAAGGAATAAATTCTGACAACTTTGCAATTCTTCTGCTCCGATTAATGAAACCACAGAAATGAAATGAAAATTTGGTTATGTTGTTATATTTTCGTGCGTGAACATGAAAGTTGCTTTATTTGTGTTGATAATTGATGCGTAATGTCATGATGAATTCAACTAGAAGTGATTGTTAAACGGATTTGATGACAGAAACGAATCGATAAATGGAAGGATATCCATTCTCGATCTAGATAAAGTAAGTAGAATTGCTGAAATCGTCCAGAGGTATTGTTGGATTGATATTTCAAAAAACTTCCACGAACTGTTTCGATGAAGATTTTGGTAGTAACGAAGTTAATTCATAATACTACGAATGAAAGAATTGATTCTTGTGAAAGGAGAAATAAATATTGCTACCTTCATCGAATTTTTTTTTAATGTGTAAAAAATGTATAATTCATGATCCAGTTACATCTATATTATTTTGCTCACAAAATTCATTTCAATTTCCACACAACCCCTAACATGAATAGGAATAAATCAATCAATTCCGAATGAGAGAAGGTATATGGTTTTCCAAAGAGGATCACAACATTGTTAGAAAAGTGATATAGGTATACAAAAAGGTCGAAAATAAATTATTTGGGGTTGGTTATTGAAATCCAATATGTTTCTGGGCTATATTTTTGGGAGTCGTCGAGTATATGTATGTATCCAAAAGAACTGTAATAGAATAGTAGATATTTGTTGGAAAATCTACGAATAATTAATATGTCGGAATATGGACAGTTCACCTTGAATTACGGTGAAAATTACTGTACAATCGTTAGTTCATCTCACAAAAATGAACTTTCAATAATTGCTAAGATCCACGGAAGTCAACTGAAAAAGTGAAAGAACTTTATCTGTGAACTTGCATTATTCATGGTTAAAATTCTATACGAATTTCAGAAAAGTCCATAACGCTGATGATTTTGTATTCATCAGAACTTTCTTCTGATGAAAAAGACCAATGAATTATAGGGAAAAACATTTCAAAATTGACTAATGATCCATTACCTTACACTTAAATACGCTGATGAACTAGCTTGATTGTCCGAATTCGCCCAATCAACCTGATCAAACGATCAAGTGAAGTTTCTTTGTAAATCAGAACAGAAATGTTTTGTGGAACCCAAATACTGCTTAATCGGTAATCAATGGACGTTAATCGATGATTTGTGAATCGCGATGTCAAATCCTTAATTCCCGATTAACTTAGATTATTGAGCATATAATTTGGTGTTGATTAGCAGATAAAGAGCTTGATTCCCTGATTAACCATGATCAACGCTTTATGAAATCGGCTTCTAGCAAGTTTAGATGAATGATTATGAAACAGGTCGCTGTATTTGTTTGACGTCGTTGCATTTGTATGATTGCCCAATTTTCTATGTCTCTCTCGTTAACACTGAAAAAAATATAAACTGAACCACCAAAATTCACGCTTTCACGATTCCACTTTACCGAGCAAAAATCTTTGGCCTTAAGGTACTTGCTAAACAGAAGAAGTTGTGTTATGAGTCCCCGTGTATTCAAGTTATCCTTAAACGTCTATCGTATGCCGCAAATTTACTTTATTCATAAGCTGTTTTATTGAATATGTACAGTGGTTCTGATAATCATCTGAGCTATTTAATCATTTGTAATGAAAAAGAATCTTTCATGTTTCAAATAATTGATCTATTCATTATTCAGTTGAATTATGTGAGTAAATGTTTTTCCATCAAAGGTGGGTTATGGAGATAAAAGGGCTCCAGTTCATTAACAAAATGACATAAACACAAGGACGACTACTTGTTGACAAATCAAGGTTTGCAAGGTGCTCCTGAGATGGCAACAGTATGATTCGATTCACAATAGCATCATCCAACAGCTAACAAGTATCTACAACGTTTTAGGATTTGAAGATGAGGAGTAGTTCTGATGATCGGTGAAACAGTGAGATTGCTGTTTGCGAATGCCTTGGACGAGTCTTCTTTGGTACAGAATATTAGGATGATGATCAGCTCAGATCGAGGTGGAGTATATGTTGATATATCGACAAGAATTAGTTCCCTGTATTCATGTAAATTGTATCAGGAGCAACAGAAGTTAAAATGAAATCAATGAGGAGCAAATTGGAAGGGTATTGACATTCACGTTCATTGAAATCGAATATCTCTCAAGCATGTTATTTTGCTCTTTCTGAAGATAGTGTGTAATAAACGATCCAAGGTGAATGTCTGATTTTGGAATATTCATATACATTGCGATATTTCGTTTCAACTTCAATACTATTTTTTTCTCAGGGAAAAAAAATTTTATAAGTTGTTAGAGTAAAAGACTATGAATGGTTATACAAATGATATCCATAGAACTGATGGTGAACCAAGTGAATTATCTCAGCTCTTACTCAAGTTGCGCACGCATTACTCAATCCCTTGGGTCTTGAGTACCCGACGTTACCTGCCTGTAAAGGCTGACTGCATCAGTCGCCATACAAGGGGCGTAATGACTCAAGCTGCAACCAGTAGATCATTTTTAAAAGTAAGCTGAAACGAAACGTGACCATCTCAAAGAGGTTGAAGCTATCTCGCAAACTTTAAAAAGCATCAATGATGAAATTTAGTAGTTTCAATCCACTATCCCAGTTCATTCAAACCAAGCAAAAGAAGAGACCAAGTTTGGCGTATTCCACAATTTCACACTCAATAAGCATTGTTTGATTCCTCGAAGAAGACAGACACACATTTAATCAGAGTTCTGAACAGAAATTCTTCATAATTTAGTTAGAATCAATTTCATTGTATAATTCGTAAAACTAGGGAGTGTCCTATCTGAGATTCTCTATGAGAAATCATTAAGAAAGATTGGTCAACTACATGGAGTAATCGAAGGCCAACTCTGTTGATTCCTACTCATTTATATTCAGGACGCGGAAACAATGACTTGACAGTGAAGTTGTTAAAGGATGGTCTGAATCATTGAAAGTAGGACGGAGGTTAACTTCTTGGTTCTAAAGACTAATGAATCGATTGGTAACATCTGTATCAACATGTGCTCTAGTTCATATTGATGAACTTGAATTTTCGGTTGTTATTCAGCGGTACATGTCTAACAGCTCGTGCCACATTTGATTTACTGAGGGAAACGTTTGATAACCGCTTAATTTCACGCTAGACTATTTCATGTAGGGATATGTGAAGTAGCTAGTCTACGCCGATAAGCCCTAAATGATTGACCACCTGGTGGACAACATTCAACGCGTTATTGCCGGTATACAGCCGCAAATGTCGAAAAAAAGTGATTGAAAATTGGACCTCCAGATTAAATTACGTCTGAGCCAGCCGTGGCAGAAATGTCATAAATTATATTCAAATTGTAATGCCAAAAGATTATCTATTGAATAAATTCAATTTCATGTCAATTCCAAAAATTCATCCTTGTTTTATTTAATTTCAAAGTTGTTTACCTTTTAAAAAACAATTTTTATGTCAGAGCTGCAAAATGGTGAATGATACAGGATCGATTTCTCAATGTGTCGATAGTGGTGGTTTCAAAAATACATGAACTCTGCGGAAAAAAAAATTTAAAATCCTTATAGGTGTTACTTCAACCTCAAGCTCTGCTTAACTCATTTCTCATTCATTAACTATAAATATCTACATAAACAAAATTTGTTGTCACAATTGAAATAATTTGTAATCTGGATCTAGTTTTCATAAACTATTATGCAGCATGCGTCGTGTTTCAGAAACAGAAGTTGCAAGGATACCCGTTTTCTCGCACATTTCCGTGAACGTTAAGAAACGACCTGCCTAACAGAACCTCATTGACCTGATAGTAGAATCGCAATTAATGCATCAACAGACTCGTACGCAATGACAGATGAATTAATCCGCGAAAGTAACTGATTTTGAAAGTTTAGGGATTGATTCAGCAACCTTCAGTTATTCATTCGAATATCTTTGATACGTCACTATCCTGAGTTGAAAACGTAAATATTTATTTCAACTAGAAATCTCGCATATGCTTTCGGTTCATTAAGCTTCGGAGATAATTCGGATCAGCTAACGAAGGTTTGTTTAGGATTCAGTAAACAAGGTTACATCTTAGGTCCCTCAAACGGAACGTAGCAATAATTAGTGTGTGTTAGTGCTATCAGCTTCGCCCATCTTCCTGCCGCAACATCACTTTACACTTGATGAAGGCGCATCACGCATTATCGGTAGCGGTTGCAGAACACCATAAACCGATAGATGGGGTTAGTTGAAGGCGAAGACTTCGTTGCGGCAACCCACATATTAAGTCTCATCGATAATCATTCACCCGAGACCTTCATCGATCTTACTGTCCAAGAAACAATTCAGAAAGTATTTTCTGTCGGACAGGTTCTAATGGAGTTTTAACCTTGTGAATAAAAATCTATGGATTTTAAAACTACTTCAGACCAGTTACTCTTCAAGATTACCGGATCTGGTGATGATATCTTATTGTTTTTTTCGAAACATCACATCAAGAGTATTAGTCTTTAAAACTACTGATCTTGTGACGATCCAATCAAGATCTAGAAGGTGGTTGTTATAGAACCATTGTTATAAAGACTATTTTCTTTTATGAAAAGTCAATGAAAGGCATGTAGTTTTATGACTGAGTTTCAAAGTATCTGTGAGAGCCCCAACAAAACCACTCCATAAATGTGATAGATCTCAAACACAATATCTTCTTTGAAAAATTCATTCAACCTTTTCATTTCAATTATAAAAATGTCAATATATTCGTATCAGATGAAGAGTTGATGGTATACAAGTGTCGGAATATTTAGGCATCAGAATGTCTTATGATATAGACTCATACTTTGAAAAACTATCAAGAGAAGTGATGCATCCAATCCGAAAGTGATATAAGATATCAGCAATTGAGTTGAAATTCAAACTGATAGCGACTAACCGTGGGTTTCAGAAAGCTTGATCGTCCGATCAATGCTTTGATATTCTATGGTGTTGCTAAAAATGAACTGAAATTGAGCATAGTATTGTCTTGATCAGAACAATCACGTTAATCAGAGCTTTGTGAAACCCGCTGTAAGTTGAACAAAATTTTGTGTTCATTTCCTCGATACATACCCAAAAGATGAATATGAAATATGTGAAAAAATTAAAATAAAAATGAGTTCACATGAAATGAATTTAATAGACGAATTCCTTCAACGAATTGCAAGAATTTTGCATTTTTTTCGTAAGAGAACTTACTTTCAAAAAAGCTTGATACTCGATAAAACGATCTCTTAGAGTGAAATTGCTTCACAATGGTTCTTGAATCAGTAGGATGATTTCATTGCGCGACTTCAACTGACAGTAGATCAATTCAAGCGCAAATGTATATGCTTCTGGTCTCTGGAGAAGCTTGATATTCATAAAAAATGGAAGCCAATCTGTTCTGAAGGGATTTTCGAAAGGGATATGACGTTAATTGCACTTTTCGTCTTATTTTCAATAAAAAAGCTTGTCAGTTGAACACATAAATTGAAAATATTCAAAATTAAAGGGTTTATTCATATTTATAACATAATTGATTTCATGAAGGTTGAATAATAAAAAAAATCTGGAAATCGGTATATGGAAATACACGAATGGCGCGAGTATTTCTGTAGCAAATAACAGATCTTTTGAGAAGTAAATGAACGTAATTCATCTCAGGAATAAAATCTATTAATTGTAGCAGACATGACGAGGGGGATACCGACGAACCAGAATGTATCCTAAGTAGAAAGAAACAAACTAGAACTGTGAATGCCATAGAGGAAAAATTAATAATCTCACAAATTTCCTAGCGCAAGTTACGATATACAAAGAGTTTTCCGATATTTTTTGAATTCTTTATGATTTGTCCATTCTAGATCAAATAGATTTGGGGCCCACTGATTTATGCAAAACTACTATAAGTGGTGGGTTCTATACATACAACTGTGCTAACCCATTCTATTCTGTGCCTCCCTCGAAATGTTATCTTGGGTTCAACATTGCAATTACTGGACTGAGTAGTCTGTTAATCTGGGATAGTTCCTTCGAAAATAAATTTTGAAATAATAAAAAAATTACTTTGTTTCCTTTCACTACATTTGATCAATGTCTCATAGTGTATTGCAGTGTTTGAATACATTGTCACAGAACTTACAATAAACCTACCGCTCCATCTTCAAATTGGTACATTGCAAGTTGTGTTCAAATTCCTTGTACACAACTTGAAATACAACAGTTTGGAAATGTACCAGTACTAGCAAACTCGAATTATTGTGAAACCTCAATTTAAAAACAGGAAATGAAATAAGTTTTTCTTTCGACTCTCAAATAAACTTTCACAATGTAATGGATTCCATTATCCAATTTTAGAATGAACAGTTATAATTTTCAGCAATAATATTCATAAAATAAAATGTGGCGATAAGAATCAAAGAAACTTCGTTCATTTTGTTCATTCTGTCTATAAGTGATTTGTCCTCAGATCTATCGTACGTAATCTTTTGTTGATTTCTGCCTTGAGGTTTAAAAAAGATTCCCACTTCCAATGATGTTTTCATGAATCCAAATATATCATGAAAATTTCATAGAGTATTTCATAGGATATTAAACAGTGAATGAATTGAAAGTTAATGTAGATGAGAAATTAAATATTTGATTCGTTGATATTGATGATAAAGGAGTTAATATTCGTGCTTGTTGCATTATAAGTTTTCATGCTCCAAAAATTACTATTCTTTTTTTCTCTTACTCGTAGGGTCAAGAAAAGCTTATTCAGGAGCATCCTATTCTATTCTGATTATTTCATACAAATGGAACTTACAATTCGAAAATTCAACCCCTAAGTTCTGGTAGCCGATCTGAAGTATTTGTCAAATATCTGTTGAAAATCGTAGAACATAACAAATTTAATTTTCGATTAATGAAAAATTAATAGGAAATCTGGAATTTACCTTACGTTCAAAAGCAGATTAATTTTAATGTAGTATCCTAAATATTTTTCAACAGTCAGGATGAAACTCACAAATGTTCAAAACGCATGAATGAAATTCGTTGAAATTTACAAGCAATCAAAACCCTGTTGAAAACTGCTCGCAATTTGTGCTCGTCCATACACTCTCCTCTGAGAATTTAATTTGATTTCGGATAGAAGCTATGGTTTGATTACCTGTCTGAATATTCAGAGTAGATAAATTGTAAGGAAATCTCATTATTCGTGGCCCCATTTGGTAATAAAATCTTTTTTCGTAGCTCAATATCATCTCACTTTACAGTCATGAAATTAGTAACAATTTTCAGTCGAAACCTTGTTTCTCTGGGAAGTCCTCCTTTGGTCACCGTCAGGTCGATGTAATCGCGTGTAATTTGTGGAGATTCGTCATTGTCGTCGCATCGTTGGGTTGTAGTTTCAGGGCGTGCGTATAGCTTGAAGCCGCTTCAGCGTATTTCCGGTTGAGGTGGAGAATGGCCCCAAGATTTGTATAACTCCTAGCGTCCTGGAAGAAAAATGGACATTAGAGGTGGCAAGTTTATATTTCTTGATAATATTTTTTGAATTCTTGGGATAATTGATTTCCAAGCCTGAGTTATTGAATGGAAATTCAGGAATATAAAGAACGTATATATTCACTAAAAAATTATATTTCATTTAATCATGTGACATCTTAGTCGTATCAAGATATTTTTGAAGTGAATCAATGAAGAGCATCAAAATGAAATATTCCGGTATGACAAAGTTGATATGAGAAACCACTCCAATACGTATAAATCTGTAAGGCGAGGAAAATAAAATTCTCGAATACTTTAGCTGGACTGTTGTTGCCCCCAACAAGGTGTTGAAATAAGAGGTCAAAGTTCTGACAAAATTAGCCAAAAATTTCACTGATGAAATTTCCTGGGACTTTAATAGCTTGATCACTCTTGCAATAATTAATATGTCGCGTTAATGTTTCACAATTTGCTATTCCAGAGTTATAAACAAATATGTTGAAAGGGTAATTAAATATATTGTACAACGTACAATACACGTACAAATTTTGACAATTACATTCTGGGATTCTCTAAAAATCCCTATAAATTTGAGAGCAAGTCTTTAATCGATTTGTAAGGTATATTTGTGACAAAAATGGCCTCAAAAGTTATGCTATATAGCCGAAATCGAATATATTTGAGAATTTGTGTGAGACTATCCTTAGAAATTCACACTATCCATGACTGCAGTGGGATTTTAACAGGCTACCACTGAAAAATTAGGCAATTATGTAGTGCGGGTATATGGGCCAAAATTTCGTGGCCATTTCAAATTTTGA